>CM062820.1:1317094024-1317707130 GCA_031772625.1 Pinus tabuliformis
AGTTCGGGAAGGCTGAATGATGCTAGGTTTCTTGGTCGAGAAGCTTTATAGATTTGGCTAAGTGATGGAACGTGAAAATGAACAAGTACAAAAGTTCAGCATGATACCACACTTAGAACACTTAACAACATAACATAGACCACCTAGAATACATGAAAAACATACTTTCCTCCATGCAAAGACATTCAGAGGTATTTCTGCAAGTGTGAGACTAAAGGTACACCTCGTGATGACAATGATGACGCTTGTGGGACATTGGTTGAAACTTTTCAATTGATTTTTATATAAAATAAATTATAAGAATGACTCATTAACACAAATGTTGTCACTTGAAACAAAACAAAACTATATTTGTGTGATGTCTGATGCTTTCCATGGCAAAACACAACACCTTTAGTTTCTTTAAAAAGGAAAAAAATTCTTTGAGAAAAAACATGTAACGATGCTTAATACTTGCGATGACAAGATACAAAAGCAAAGTAGGCTACGAAATTTGGATGTAAGAAAATTTTTTAGAGGATGTTGTAGTAGAAATAACACTTGGTGACATAATACTTGAACTCCAGCTTCTTTGACTTGGTTAACTCTTTCATGCAAGGGCACTTTCCTGAGGAGGTATTGATTCCTCATTCATATTACTCTCACTTCCCCACTTATCTTGTGTGTTAACATATTCCCCCTCATTCATTCTTAGTTGAACGCAAGAATAAGATCAATGATATCATAATGTTTTGAATCAAGAGAAGGGTAATGTTATTCACAAGATTTATATTTTTAGTGTGTGAGTTTTCAGCTTGTGCATTTCTCCACTGCTAGCAAGCCTGGATAGTATCTCAACAGAGTAACTTCAAGAACACAAACCTTGCTTTGCTGCCAACGTGCCTGGACAGTACCCTCGTGCAGTTTCTTGCTTCACCTCCTTGCGTAGGAATCCTTTGTCTTCTTTCACCCTTTACTTATTTATTTTATATAGTATTGTGCATCGACACATATTCATTTCATAGGGAGAATAGGGATCCTAACTTATTGAGAGAAAAATAGGTTTATACTCCAGAGAAGCATATATAAAACCTATGCTACCTGTTTGTTTGTTGATATTTTCTACTTATCCTTCTCTACTTGGTCGAATTGGTGTGGAAAACACTAAAAAATAAAGAACTAAGTGTAGGTATGACATTTACAAAGAAGAAATGGGTGTGATGGTTTGACACAAAGATTTCCTTATGCAATAATCATATTTTCCATCAGAACATCATCAACCAAAAGGTATAGCCAAAACGCAGAAGAAGGACTGAAGGTTAGACAAATTTTACAATGTCACATAACTTTTTTCAATTATTCCACATACATCAGAACCCAAAACACACTTGCACATGACACTTATTCACATGAACAAAAGCTAAGGAAAATACCTGATATGGAAAACAAGCAAACTAAACAACAAGCTATGTATATAGGGTAGGGCACAACCCTAGATTATCATTGAAAATAATGTTTTAAATCCTGGCCATTTATGGGAAGAGAGTCAATATTACTGTATAAATATTGGATATGGTAAGTGTGATGGCCAATATTCTCATGAATGGAAAATGTTCTGATCCACAAGGATTGGAACTTAGTGTGTTTCCCCTTATCTTCATGGGATTTATCCTACTTCAAGGCCAAGTCACCCAGATTGAATTCACCTTTCCCTACAGAATTCATGGAAAAAAATGTCTTGATATGACTCTAGTGGAGAGAAAAAATCTCTTTTGCTCGATTTATTTCTTCTAGTAGCTTAAGGAGAGCGTATATCCTAATATGATCTAAAAGAAAAGGTTTACCCAGCGATTCTTGTGAAATTTTAAGGGAAGGCAATTAGATTTTTGGTGGTAGGATGGCTTCATTTCCATAACCCAAGAATTAAAAGTAAATATTCATAGAAGCCATAGGTGTGACAAAATCAACCCATAGAGTGCTAAAAAAAGCATAGTGCCAGTTCCTTTGTTAAGAGAAGATGATATTTTTTATTATGCAGATAAAGTTTTTACTGGTCAAATCCATAAGACTATTTCCCTATACGTAGTATTTATATGAGTGTTTAAATATGATGCCATTTTCCAATGAAAAATCATATAGTTATAATGATGAAAAATACTTTGCATTATAAAAAACAAGTGAATTTAGAATGCTAAACCTGGTAATGATATTCTGCTAGAGGAAGTTGATGAATTCCTAATCATTGACTTTCTTGAGGGGAAACACTTATGTCCACCACGTGAAGTTATCTGTAGCAGTGATGATATACTAGTTTTGCTTTGCTGAGCGTGGAAAGATCTCACCAATAACATATAGGTGCCATTGTTGAAATGGTTCTTCAAAAAGGATGAGAAACAATGGGGTAGATGACTTCTTTTCTTGACTAGCACATTTTTGATAGAACATACACTTGCAGGAATAAGTGTGAGCATATTCAAAAAGGGTGGGCCAATAGAAACTATCCTACATAATTTTGTGAGTCGTTATCTCACCTTTGAAATTTACTCCGGAGGTCACACAAAACTATTTCTGAATCTAGTGCTTCCAAGCATCTGAGCATGACTCCATTATGGTGCCTTTTGAGAAGAAATTTGTGTGCGAATGGATAAGATAGAGATTTCAATATGGTTTCCCTCTTATGTCTTGCTGAAAAATGATAGGGAAAACTATCGTGCTAAATTACTATCGCACATCTGCATACCAAGAGGTTGGTGTATCCAGGGGGGTAGCTTGTGTAATATTGTACATTGCAATCTCTTGCTTCCATCCAAAAGACTCATCTTCTAGTGAATTTTCCGCTCTTTTTTGCTAGGTGGTATAGACCATGGCCTTTGATAACGTGAATTGGTTTGAACTCAAGATTGTAATCATATAACTTGGTCATCCATTTCATTCATATTTCACCATCTCTTGTGGAAAAAAACAACGATTTGACAGATGGGTGCAACACAAAGATAATAGAATGATTCTTTAGGAGATAAGGCCACAAGTTTTTTATTACTTTATAGCCTCAGTAGGCCTATTTATCAATGGTGATATAGTTAATTTTTGGTTCTTACAAGATGACGCTAATGAATGATATGGGCCACTCATTATTCTAATCGTCCTTCTACATAAAAATGGTATCGAGAGTGTTATCAGAATTGAAGGTGTAAAGTAGGAAATATTTGTTAAAGTCTTGATTGTACAATGTTTGTGCTTTTGTGATTGATTTATTTATATGGGAGAATTTATCCCTTTTCCTTTTATTCCACTTGTATATTTCATCCATATTTATCATATCTTGTAATAGTTTCACTATCTTAACATAATGAGAAAATAATTTCTGGAGGAAATTAATTTTTCCCAAGAAGGACTGCATGGATTTCTTATTCACTGGGAACTAAATCTACATAATAGTTGTAACCCTTTCAGGGTCTTCCTTAATCCCAGTATTTGTGATCATATGCCCAAGATATTTCCCTTGGACAGTGCGAAAATGCTCTTCTTGGGATTAAACTATATCTTGTATTTACGACGTCGCTCAAAATTTTTCTTCAAATGACACAAGTGGTAATATATTATTTTTTAAAACACCATTATGTAATCAATATATACCACCACACTCTGACCAATTGGACTATGGAAACTACACTGATAATTCCAAATGACATAATATTAAATGAAAATGTGCCCCACTTAGCTCGAAAGGTTGTTTTTTGTCCATCAATTTCTGACACTAGAACCTAGTTATAGCAGGGAAATACATCAAATAAGGAAAACATCTCTAACCTTGATAATGTCTATATGATCTACTCCAGTGATGACACTTGATAATTATCCTTGTCTGAGGCACAATTAAGATTGCAAAAATATATGGATAAGAGTATTTCCCCATACTTTTTTCTTACCGGAACCAAATTTGATACGCATGTTGAATGTCATACTTTGAAGATGATTTGGGCATCAAGTAGCTTCTAAAACTCTTTTTGAATCATGGACTCAAGCAATAGATGAACTTTACACAATGTCTTTTGAAAAGGCTTGGCCCCTTCCATGATTTGGATTACATGTTGGATAATTCAAGTGTCATAAGTTTTGAGATCATCATATGTCCGCATGAAAACATCTAGGTACTACTTGAAACGGTGGATGAAATCTTACCACTCTTAAAGAATGTAAAAATTACCAAGATAAACAAGCTTCGAATCTTGTCCTATACCAAGATTTATTTTCTCATGCGACAGGGTTGAGCTATGAGTCTTTTCATTAATCGGGCCTTCGAAGAGATTTTTCAATTCATACAATTTTTTAAGTGACACCACACCCTTAAGCATGGGGTTTTATTTAATTTCTTGCACTACATCTTACAATGATTTATCATGCTCATATTCTTCAATGGATGCATCCTTGAACACATCAGCCGTCACCATAAAATCTAGTTACTACTGGTCATCATTAATAACATGAAAGTTAGTGATATTATCAGGTATGGATGGCCTATACTAATTTCAATAGAAACTCCATCCTTAACTGGTGACAACCTAACAGTATAATTTTCTAATGTATCTCCAATGATGTTAGGAATCCTACGATTAGAAACAAAATTAAAATGTTGGAATTGCGAAATTAAATGCCATAACTCTTGTTGATAACTTTTGAGATGATGTGACACAAAGGACATAATATTTCATACCTATCATACGACAATTTTAGAGTCACCCATTACTATTAGTACTTCGACTTTGATGTCAATGGATTTCTTCAAACCCAAGAACAATGCTTCATATTCGGTAGTATCGTTGTTGCACTCAAATTCCAACCATCAAGAGATTAGATGTTTTCTCTTTCGTGGGTCGAATAAAATTCAACTAGCGCCAGAGCCCTCCTACACTTTAGAGCTATCAAAATATAAAATCAATTTATTAGAAAAACTAGAGCTACTACCTACACTAGTACTACCTATGTCTACTATATAAATGTCATTATAACGAGTTGGATTTATAGGAAGGAGTTCCAACTATTTTTCTAGTGGGAATGTTGAAGGTTAAGCTAGGTAACATTTGTGATCCACTTCATGAAAACAATTTCTGAAGATCACTTCTACGAATCCTGTTGGATCATTCATTTCCTCAAGTTGTGTCACATTATGATTCAAGTTGCTTTCAACGTGAACATAATTATTTTTTCCCTTGTATGGAAACCATAAGTCAGAGCAGTCCATCACAAAGTATCCTTGAAGTTTTCCGAATCAGTCTCTACTTAGCAGGAAGCCATATGCTTTGGAAATGCCCATAATTATGATATTAATACATTGGTTAACTTTGTGACCATAAGATAGTCAGATAAGAACATTTCAGAATTCATCAATGGCGCGAAAAAGTGATTTGTTTAGTTGTATGACCTGTGCATCACTTTTATCCCATTGTGCATTTATTTTATTAGCCACTGATATTGGGATCACATTTACATATGCATTAGAATTAGCCAAAGAATTATTAACATTATAATTGAAAAATTCAAATGTTAATGGAATGTTGGGCAAAGAGTTTTAAAGCTTAAATTTAGAGCATTTAAAATGGGTTCGAGAATATCAAAATAATTACCTAACACTACTTTAGTGGCAGAAGATTTTTAACTTATTAGAGTGTGTGATGAAAGTGCCTAGAATATTAGTTCTTTCTCACCCATTATCCTTGTGACCTTGAACAACAAAATTTTAGCGTGAGCTCTCTTCATATCATCCACAATATTGTAATTGATGCTTTTCATTGTAATATGTTATGTTGATGATTCTAGTGGTGTAAATTTTTTTGTTATACTGGGTGTATTGGACTTCTTCTTGTTATTTCTAGAACTGTTATTGTAAGGAGCACATCCAAACTTATTCTATCAATTATGAGCTGGGTTGGAAGGTGGAAGAATTCTGTGTAGCGACTGTTTGTAAATATCCTACTCAGAAATAAGTCCCTTGTTCCTCAGATTGTAATGATTAGATAACTACTTCGGAGGATCATCACTCATTGTTGGTTGATCAACACTTTTTTTGTCAGCATTGTGTATGATAAGGAACATATTCCTTGAATTTCCAACACCCATAATTTCTTCAGCCACAACATTTTAAGTTTTCTCTTCATTCTACTCATGTTTCTCTTTAATTAATGAGGTGTTAATGAGATTTTTCATCATGGTGTTCATGTTATGGTTCCGCTGCAGAAATGTTTTTCTTGATGAAAGGTGTAGAAATTATCCATGACCAACCTTTCGATATTGAACATTGTGTTAGAAATTTGAGTAGACTTGGATGGTTGTGAATTGTTATCTCTTTTGAAGAATGGTGTCCTATAATACTTGTTGCTTGTAGTGTATGCCTCACTTGAATGTCTCTTCAATTCTAATAGTTTTTTCATGAGCAACTTCAGAGACTTGATCAAGCATTCCACATCGATCGAATCTTTTTCTTTGGTTTTGCGAGAAGAGGATTCATTTTTTATTACCAACATATTTGGAGTCTTTGGTATCATCATCATTTGTGATGACTCCAATAGATCACAAATATTTCTCTACTACAGGAGCTTCTGTGAAGTTTAAGGCTAATGTTTTTTTCACAGCTCTCTTTACAAAAACATAAATGTTAATTGGAAAGGCTGAAGTGTAGTAAACTTTAGTTAAATCATCGTGGGGTTGCACATCGATGGGGAACTTATTCAACAAATGTATAAATATATGATTAAAATATTTGATTCTTTCTTGATCCCCCACTTTGAAATTCCCAAGTTCTTTCAACAAGATGGCCATAGTTTTAACTTCAAAAAACTTTTCAAGAAACAACTTCTTAAACTTCCCCTAGTTATGGATTGAATTGGATGGAAGACTATGTTAGCATACAAATGCTCTACCTTCTAAAGTATACAAAGAGAGTTTTTAAGAAATGGAGTCATCAAAATGTACCTCTAACATATGTATATGCATGTAGAAATTGTCTATATGGTCTTCAACTTTGGTCTTCTTATCTGGATCAAAATTTTGGAATCTTATGAAGATTTTCCAAAACAAAGAGTGGCCCTTGGTCTATCCAATCCAAATTTGTATCAGTCATGTCTATGTTGTTATAATCCTCCTCTTCTTCTGAGTCTGAAGAAGCTTCTCCTTCACTATTTAAATTTGTGTTGTGATCACAGTGTTCCTCGTCAGAAAACTAAAAATCTTCCCCTCTCCTATCTACATTCTCCTCAATAGGTGAAATTTCACATTGGTTTTATGGGGCTTAAAATAGATCCTTAAGGCTTGCATTAAACTAAATATTCCACTAGTGAATCCAATACACCACTTGGTGTGACTTATTTCCTCATAATTATATGAGGCATAATTGTAACAATAGGGAGTAAACTGAGAGCTCTCGCAAACGGATGAGTAATAAGCAAAATATCATAAATTTGGTCGTAGGTAACTTCAAAGGCTTGTCATGGCGTAGCCTAGAAATATTTTTCATTTTTATAAGTACAAGTGGGAGTTGTAACGATAATATTACTACGCGGCACATAAATTTTTTTGTTACGATGTGGTGAGTTTTTGGCCATAAAAAAGTTGTTTCCCTCCTTCCAGTGCCAGAATGTTGACAGTGTTGGATACCTTCAACATGAAAGGGGGTATCGCTAATGAAAATTCCCAATTGGACTTCACATCATTTTTTGTGGGAGCCCTTCTATAATCAAGGCCTGACTGCCATGTATTCTTATAGATTCTCCTTGGCTATAAAGTTCATGGCAAGAGAGAAATGTACATGAGATTTCAGATGAACTAGTGGGAATTAATTTTTTTGAATGTTCATATTTTGAATGTATCAAGGTTAATCTACTAAAAGGGAGATGGAAAGTGAGCCTTTAAAAGTGGAGTAATAGTATTGATCTAATAAAGACACACAAGAATATACATAAGAATGAATCATTGATCAACTAGCGAAATAGTTCAGACAAAAGGAATGATTGTTAAAACAAATACAACACATGACCCTCAAGGAGATTAGTACCAAAGTGACTAAAATAATTCAATTTTCTTATTACATCTAAAAACAAGATACATCATAAACATTCAAAGAATTTTCTTACAACATTTACATCATAAGCATGAAAGTGTGTTGGCTCAATGAGCTTCATAATTAAGTAAACGTTCCTTGATACATCAGTACAGAGAAAACCACTAACTAGAATAATGGAGAATTAGAGCAACCCCTTTCTCCTCCAAAAGAACTATATTTCTCTCTTATTCTTGGTAGGAGGCAAGGTGAAAAGTCCTTTACATGTGCTATGAGGGCATATGTGTAACAAATGGGGTTATCATTCACCTCCCTTACAACTCTTGGACTACCCTCATGATTGTTTGAATTCTCTATGACCTTTCAACTCCCACATGAGTTTTCACATTCTATACATGTCTCTTAGACTTCGAATTTACATTACAGTTTTTATATAATGAAATTACATAATCCATAAATGATGTGGGCAGTAATAACATGACATATTAACATGGACTGCATGATGATGTGTCAATTTCAAGTCATTATTTATGCTGCTATCTTTGATTCTTCTTGAAATATGGTGCAGTTTCTTTTCATTCATCCTTTATCAAGCTTGAATATAGGGAGTCTTCAATGTAATCCCAATTTCTAGCTATTGTCACAATATAATGTCCCTTTTTCTTCTCTCGATTGATCGACCCTTCCTTGTAGTGACAAAGATGTCTTATAATGAGGTATCCTTCTTCATTGCCTTCATCTTCATCCTATCATGGCATAAAATGACACCTACAACTAAAATACACTCATGACAATATGACATTGATCCCATAAACACCTAGTCTAATATGGTTCATGATAATACATTAACTGAGCTGGAACAAGGTGGCAGGCTTAGATACATACTTAAGGATTGCACAGTTGCAAAAATCAAGAGGTTAGGGGTCAGGATTAAGCCTTGAGACTACACAATGCATAGTTCAGGCTAGTTAGGAAAAGACAACTGTGTAGTTGAGGGGCTCTAGGGATGGCGATGAGGGCTTAAGGTTTGCGGTTACCCAGTGTACACTTTTGAAGGGACAAAGGCCAAGGAATTACATAGATGCATAGTTCAAGGGCTCAAGGTTGAGGCTTGCTGCTTGAGACTATGCAATGTGCAAACGAGTCTAAGTGAAGGCAAGGATTACATAGTTCTCGAGCTTAAGTGTCGGTACTAAGCATTGACACTATGCAACATGCAATTATGGAAAGTAGAGACTGCACATTGCATAGTGCCAAGAGGTAAGCTTGAATCTTGAGGACGAATACTGCATAGTGCACAGTTCAAGAAGGTTGAGTAATGTTGAGTTACTTGGTCAAGATATTTTCTATATTTGGATAAGTGTGCAATCAATGAGGTGAAAATGAACAAGGACAAGACTTGAACATGATCACACACTTAGAAAAGATTACAACACAACATAGATCACCCAAAAATCATGAACACCATACTTTTTTCAATGCGATGATATTGCGACGACGTTTCCCAACTGTAACACTAAAGGTACAATTTGTGACAATAGTGACGACACTTGCATGACAGTGCTTGAAACTTTGGAAATCAGTGAAATAGATGTCTACATGGTAAGAATGACTCATTAACACAAACATCATCCCTTGAAACAAACCAAAGTTGCATTTATGCGATGTGTGATGCTTGACATGGAAAAAGATGACACTTCGAGTTTCTTCAAAAAGGGACAAGATCACTTAGACAAAACACATTTAATGACTCTTAGAACTTCTGATGACAACGTAAAAAATCAAAGTAGGATCTGAAATTTGGATGTAAGCCAAAATTTTGGAGGGCTTTGAAGCATCAATAACAAGGCCTTTCAAGGCTAATATTTGTTTATGACTTGCATTCAGTGTGATCCAGACAATCAATAACGTGCTCAAAATCAAAGTGTTCCAACGTGCTTGAAAATTCTACCAAAGCATAGATCTTGACGACCTAAATCCAACATAACATGAATAACTTAAAACCAACATTGTGTTCTCTGTATATCACGTTCTGATTTCTTTCCAAAATAGGTAAAAAAATTGCAAGTAGGTTGCAGGACTGTAGACTACGTAACTTGTACATTGACTCAACAGTGTGACTAGATAGGATGACTATAGAATTTGGACCAATGGCAAGTTGCCAAGTGTCCTATTGTGATTGGTTATATTTTGGGAAGTTTTAATTGGTGATTGACTTTTATCTGGGCAAATAGTGGGATTCCACGTGGCCTAATCATGCGCTGACACATGGCACCTTGGGGTCACATAAAATTTGACAAGGATCGGCCAGAGGCCCGACTGGAATTGAAAAAAATACGTATGGAGCAGCAATACAGGGCCTTACCATTAAGGTACAACTAGTACTTAACATATATGGTGGCAGCATTCTATTTAAACTTTATACATTTTATTGTTGGGGGACAATGAGGGGGGCTAGAGTGAAGCCCCACGCATGGTCTCGTGCACACACAATACAAGCAGTGGAAGAAGATGCAGAGAGCTGACACATAGGCATGAAGTTTTGGGGGCTTAGCCCCACATTCTATAGTGGCCCATGTGACCCAGTGCGTCAGCAAAGTAGAGAGCCAACAATTGCAAGGCAGAATTTTGGGGACCAATCCATTGTCACAACGGAGCCTTATAACCACAAAAGTCATAGTGGAGGGCTCAATAGCTAGGCATGGAGAAATGGGAATTAACTCAGCTTTATGGGCTCCATGAAACCATATGCGGTGAGCCTCAGGACTATGCCGACGGGGGAAGGTGGTTAGCCCAAACCATGCATGGCCCTAGGTTTCCAATATTAACCCCCATAGACCTCATTGGGAATTTAAATGACGCAATAAAATGCACCTAATTTGACGTGAATATTTCCAGTGTTGGGAAAAATTGTCACTTGGTGGTTTCAGAAAAGGTGTATTCATGGTATGGATAGTAAAGCAGTGTAGTTTGTAGATTAGTTAGGAGAGAAAATTTTTAGAGAGTATAACTTCTTCATTTTTTTGCCAAATTGAGCCCAACAAGAACCTAGTTAGGGGCTTTTGACTATTTTGAAGTTGTTGTAGACATAATACTTATGGTATGAGCACTATAAATCCATGTAAACATAAATTTTATCACTAAATGAAAGAGGCACAAGATTGGAAGTTTGACCAGGAGATGTAGCCCATGAGAGGGGTGCACACCTTTATCATTTTTGTTGTTATGTGATTTTGATATGGTATATTTGTCTCTATTTATGTTGTTAAATATTTTTAAAAACCATTATTTTATGTGTTTTTCAAAGTGATCTATTGCCTAAAATAAATAAAATTTTACTTGCAATCTTTCCATCACCTTCAAGTATACATAACATATCGGTTTGGTATCAGAGCTCAAGGTTATTTTAAAGGTTTGATTTTATTTACAAGTGTTTACTGATGCTTACAAGGTTGAAGCTTAAAATAGGAGAAGGGGAACTTGTGGAGTAAAGATCTCAAATTCTGTTATGGAGAACACTCATACATCAATATATGAATAAGGTCTTGAAGGGATGTGTGAGGATGAAATAACTTTCAGAAAAGATTTCTTGGAAATTTCTGAAATGGTAAAAGTTCTTTATGAGGAAACGAACTAAGCATTGTAAGGAGAGAGTTCAGAACCTTCAAAAGGAGATGGAGGAAAAGGAGACAAACCTCCAAAATAGAATGGAGGAAATGGTGACAAGACACCTCCTTCATGTCCATCCTCATTCTCATCCTCATATTCATCGTCATCTTCTTCTACTTCTTCTACCATTTCATAAACGCCTCCAAATTCTCCAAAGGGACATGGTAAAACTAATTTGTTAAAGCTTGAAATTTAGTTTGAATTGCCTATGTATTATGGAGAGATAAATGATGAGAAATTAGATAACTGGATTTGTCAGATTGAAGTGTATTGTAGGATACAAAGAATCAAGGATGATGAAACCAAAATTCATCTTGCTTCTATCAGGTTGGAAAGTGCAACACTCATTTGGTGGGAGGCCAAAACTCAAGAGGACATGAAGAAACATGGTAAGGTTTTATCATCTTGGAATGCTTTTTTTGTTGCAATAAGAAGACAATTTTATCCATTAGCATACATGCAAAAGACTATAATTGATTGAAAAAACTTTATGCAAGCTAAGGGACAAAACATGCAAAGCTACACTCAAGAATTTAGGAAAAGAGCTCTGATTTTGGTTATATATTTGGACTCCCAAGATACCCTACTAAAATACATTGGAGGTTTACATAGTTATTTAAGACACATAATTATCATGTTTAACCCTACAAAACTAGATGAAAATTGTGTACAAGCAACTCATTTAAAAAACGAGGGAAGAATGTTTCTGAAGAAACTAATGAGAAGTCATTTAGGTCTAGAGAAAAAGGAAAATGGAAATTCAAAGGTAAGGATAAAAAGAATGCTTCAATAAGGAAAGAGGAAGAAAATCTCACATGTAAACATTTTACAAAGAAATCCATGATGAATACCACTATTGGAAACTTCATCCTAAGATGAGACCCAAAAAGTTTAATAACAAGGAGAAAGAGAAGATTACTGCAACTACACAAGAAGATATAGGACCTGATTCCATAGATGAAACAAAAATGATAGACATGGCATTGAAAGGTATGGATTCAATTGCAAGTACTAGTTATTCTATAAAACCCATTGAAACTAAAAATGAAAGAGAAAGAATAGAGATTTTCCATATTAGAGTCATCAAAAAACATAACAAAGTAGATACTTTGTTTAATAGTGGATCACAAGAGAACCTTATTTCAGACGACATTGTCAAGAAAATAAATTTTGAAACCACTCCTCATCCTAAACCTTATCCTTTGGGTTGGGTATGTGACAAATCAAAATGGAAGTGACAAGAAAATGCATATTTAAATTTTCCATCACTCCAAATTTTATTTCATTTGATGTGGTACTACTTGACATTTGTGGGATTGTTTTGGGAAGCCCATACTTATATCACAGGAAAGACATCTTTCATTTCCAAGAGAACAAGTATCATTTGATTAAAAATGGGATTGATTATATTATTAAAGAACATCGCAAGTAGTTGAATTTGTCTCTTGTGAATGTGGGAAAAATGAATAGGTTTCTGAATTCTAGCCATAATTTTGCATTGTTGATGATTAAAAAAAAAGATTTTGATGAATCTAAATCCTTTCAAGAATGTGATGCAACATTAAAATATGTTTTAGTTGAATTTGTTAACATACGTGATAATATTTTTCAAGAATTTGACATGTTTCCTCCTAAAAGAGGAAAACAACATGAAGTTCAATTGAAACAGGATGCACCACTTTTGAACATTGGTATGACCAAGATGCCAGTGTCAGAGAATACACGAATGAAGAAGTAGATGCAAGAGCTATTTCACAAATGGAACATTAGTTCTAATAAATCTTCTTGTGGGTCTCCTCATGTTTTGGCTTTGAAGAAGGATGGTGCATGGTGATGGTGATCACATTTGGTGAAGAGTCAAGCCAAATACAAGGTGAAACATGATAAGCTTCATGTTGACCACAATTTTCAAGTTGGAGATGAAGTAAGGCTTTTCATCAACAAAGAAAAGCTTCAAAGTGAAAACAACTTGAAACTGGTTGAGCCTTGTTTGATTTAAGACCCAGGAGAGAATTATCAGATTGTTTCAATATATTTTTTTCTCTCCTAAATATCCTGAAGAAGTGCAATAAGATCCTATCCTTGATAGAAAAATAAGAACTTCAAGAAGTGAGAACATGAACGACCTTCACATGGTGCTCAACGGTACAATACCACGCAAAGCCAAATGGATCGAAAAAGGAAGGGTGAGGGAATTGTACTTTCATCTGTTTGATGATTGAAAATAGTATTTCGGAGGTCCAAAATCTTCTAGCTGGGAGGAGTGATCAAGGGGAACAGAAAAGTGCTCAAAATTCAAAGCGTTCAAAAGAACTTCAAACCTATACAAGAGTGTAGATCTCGACAACCTTAATCAAACGCAACTTGAATCGCTCAAAGACTGATATTTTATGCTCCTCATATCCCGTTATGATAGTTTTCCAAAACATGTAAAAAACATTGCATGTTGTTTGTAGGACTACTGATTGGGAAATTCGTACATTGACTGGGTAGAGTGACTAGACTGGATGACAGTACAATTTGGACCAATGGTAGGCTGCCAAGTACCTTATTGGGATTGGTTCAATATTGAGTGGTTTTGATTGGTTGTTGAGTTTTTATATGAGCCAATGGTGGGATGCCACATGGCCCAATCATCGGCTCCCACGTGGCACCCTGAGGACAAATAAATTTTTGCAAGGGTCATCCAAAGGCCCGACTAGAATCGAACACAAGACCTCTAGAGAAACAATACAATGCATTATCGCTAGGGTGAAAATGGTACTTAACATATATAGTGGAAACATTCTATTTAAACTTTATGCATTTTGTTGTTGGGAGGCAGGGTTGGGGCTAAGCCTTGGCCCCCGATCACCCCATGCTGATGAGATTTCAGGCATGGGATTTGAGGACTCGATCTTAACCCTGACTGAAGGTTCTGATGCCCATAAGATTTCACCCACAGGACCACAAATATACAACAAGTGCTACAGGTGGGGGGCACTAGAATCAAACCCACCCCACGGTCTCATGCACACACAATACAACCGATGCGAGATGATGCAAAGAGATGACACGTCGGTGAAATTTTTTTGGGGGCTAGCCTCATGTTCTATGGTGGCCCATGTGACCGAGTGCATGGGCAAAGTGGAGAGCCAACAATTGTGTGGCAGAGTTTTGGGGACTAGCCCACCTCACTTTCGAGCCCTCTGCTACGACTGTCTTTTTAGCCCCTTTGCTAATATAACTAATGTTTTAATATCGTTAAATATAATGTAACTTTAAATTTTAATTTTAATAATATTTCAAAATTTAATTTAAAAAATAAATTTAATTATGAAAATATATTTCAATTATATTATCAAATGAATGTATATCATTTTTTTAAGCATCTATTTTGGCGAAAAGAAAGAGAAGCACACAAAAAGAAAATAGTACAATATAATTTTTCTGTTTTCGAATTTTTGGAGTGATTAGTTCAAATTCATAACAAATGGTAGAATGACTGTTCAAATTTATAAGAAGTTCACCATTGTAAATGACCATTTTAAATTATTTAAAAAAATATGTGTTTCTCACACCTTCCAAGTAAAAATGAACTATTAACATTTTAATTAGTCATTTAAGCATTCATTATGCATAATCTATAATTATTGCTATCATATAGATTAAATTGTTGTAATGGTATAAGCATTATACCATTTACTACATGATACATCTAGTATATTTTAATTCAAAAACAAAAAATAAAAATAAAAATCACAAAACTAATTCAATTATAACTTTATTGAGAGAATAAAGCATAGTAATATAGGGGTTTGCATAAAATATAGTAGCATGATATTTTAATAATATAATAGCTTAATATTCTCATAATATAGTAGTATAATGATATAATATAGTATTATAATAATATAGTATAGTAATATAGGTGTTTGCATGTGGAGAGAGGGAGAGAAACGAGAGTGTGAAGGGGAAAGAGAGAAGGTGAGAGGAAAGAGAGAGAGTGAGGGAGGGAAGAAGAAAGACAGAGAGAAGGATAGAGAGTCAAAGAAAGAGAAGAGTGGAAGGAAGGAGAGACAAAGGGAGAGAAGGGGAACAATGAGAGAAGTGGATGAGAGAGATAGGAAGAGAGAGACAAATAGATATGGAGAGAGAGTGTGTATTCTTGGGCGTTAAGATATAGAGTCAAAAAAGGAGAGATGGAGGGAGATATGGATATAGATGGAAGGCCGAGAGGGGGAGAGAGAGACAACGAGAGGGAGGGAGGGAGATATATATATATATATATATACATATATATATATATATATATATATATATATATTGAGAGAGATTTTGTATGTGTTTGGGGGGTTGAGAAAGCAATACAAAGAAGGAGAGATGGAGGGTGATATTGTTTTCGGGAAAAGTGTCTATTCAGAACGACCCTATCCCACTAGGTTGTGACAGAGACCTCAGAAAAAATAGGGAAAACTACTCTTGTATTCTCCTTTATAAACTATAAAACGAAGATGATTAAGATGAACCGACCTGTGCCTTGCGCTAGTTGTTCAGTCCAATCTCTCTTCTCTTTGCTAGCTTCCAACGGTCTGCTCCCTCACTTGCCCAGCGTCACCAAGTTCCTGCAAGTTCACAGAAGAGAGAAACTACACAAAGACATGGATTTGTGTTCATAAAAAGCTTAGTATCAGATTTAAGCTAAACATACAAATATAACACACATCAGATATACAAGCATGTAGGAGAAACTCAAGTAGTTTTATTGATAAAACAAGAAGATCCAGGAGGAGTTACAACTGATGATTCCTAATCCAACATCAACCTCCCAGCATAGAATACCTTCTTCACCTCCAAAAAAGAATAAATCACCCAATACTCTGATATCTATCACAAAACCAACAGAAATTCTCTGCACTGTACAAAATTCCAGCCTCTGGATCTCTTGGTGAGGGATCCATATATAGATGTATGCAAAGAGGATGAGTCAGCTCATGAATTGATTAGTGGCTTGTCTTTGTCAGTTCTTGCTTCCACTTGGAGACTGAGAGCCTCTTACTCATCACTGGTCGAATTCAGTGAGGCAAGTGTCATTGGAGAAGATTCTGGAAGCTTCCATTGTCTCTCCACCTCGTTGAATGACTCTGTCAATTGTCATTTCCCGCTCAACGCACCCTGGTAGTGCATTCAAGTGCGTTGCAATGCACCTAGCCAGTGTATTTGGGTGCTTTGCAACGCAGCCAGCTAGTGGAGCACTTGAAATGATCCTGTTTTGACTAGTTTTGAGCAGTTTCTGGTGGAGAACTTATGGGAGAAGCTGTAATTTGTTGACCTTGTTTCTTTAGGAGCTGGAACAACACTTTTAGGGACTTAGGATCCCTTGGTTTATGGACATTTCATGCTTATTTCTGTAAGGCACAAAAATGTCTATAACAGTTGCCCCCTAAAGTATGAGGCTGTTTATCGGGTGAAATGCTTTATTAGGAGGATCTGAAGTTCTTCCAATGTTGGAGAGGAGACCTGTAATGAGATACAATACAATACATTATTTTCATACTTTTTTCATGATCTAGCTGAGGTGGGCATTCCCATGCTCAGCTTTATAAATTCATTTTCATGTACATAGGACAGACAATCGTCTGATGGTAGACTAATGATTCTGATGAAGTCATCATCCTTCTGGTAGGATGATTATCTGTGCTGCAATGCTGTACATTTCAATGTCTTTATTTTTCCTGAATATATATCGCAGCCCGGATGGATGAAACTAGATCCGGGGTCTTCAATCTCATCCGATCTTTACTCTAAGTACAAGTCGATCCATGTGAGAAATGTTTTGAAGTCGAACATGGAAAGACATCGCTTGATTACCAGTCAATGATGTAAACTGTTAACAAGCGCGAGAGGAATCACCGATAATGATAATGACCCTCAAGGTACTGCAGTACAATTCACGTGGTGTAAATAAAGGACTTGGCGTCGAACACCACGCAAAATCTTTCGGTCGAAGGTCATTGATGTATACCTGTCGCCGGAAGTGAGAAACTTGCCATTGAGGCATGCAAGCTTCAAAGTACTGAAGGGGTGTTCCTAGATCAAATTCTTGGATAATGAGCTGATGTCGACAAGAAGCGATCCGTCAAAGGAGGGCCTTAATGAATCCCACATCAATGACACGGAATGGAGCAAATGATTTTGATGGAGGTGAAAACGATCTGGTGACATACGGTTCAGGGTGGCGGTCATGAAAGAGTGAAGTATAATGTATGGTAGTGGATGGGACACGGGTGACTTCTCTGGATGAATTCTCTTGAACATGTCGGAGACACTTATGTGATGGATCGGTAGCATTTACCCCAAATGTGGATGGTATGGCATGACCATGGTGATGTGACCGGTGAATGAAACAACCCAACCCGACTCTGGCACGGAGTGGAAGTGTCATGTTCAAGAGCGACTTGCTACCAATAAAGTTTCTTTGAGTTTTCTTCCCAATTTTTCCCCAGTCATTTCTGACCAGTACCTCTTTATTTTTGTCAAGCTTGAGGAGGATAACATATGCTTGTTCTATAATTTGCCCTTCGGGCAAACCCATCGCTATGTTTTAACGAGCCTAGCGATAGTGAAACTCGTTCTCGTCTAAAGACAAGTTTGTCGCTATTAATCTTTTTAACGAGTCTAATGACAAAGATAACTCGGTCCTTTTCCTTTTTAGGGAGTCTGAAAAGGTACGTAAAGATAACTCCGGAATTCCTTTTTCATCATCTAATCCCTTAAGTCCGAAAAAGTATAAAACAATACAGAAGGGATGAATTTTCGATAATTTTAAAGAGCCGAACAAAACAAGCGCTCGATCTTTTTGTGCAATAATCCCTCAGGTCCAAAAAGATTAAAATCTAGAGGAGGGATAGCACTTCTGCTCGCTTTAACGAGCTGGAAGGCCAAAACTCGGCAATCTTTTCATATTTTACGAGTCAGATGAAAAGATCTTAAAGAAGACTCGTCTTTTGAGGAACGAGTGATAAAATGGGTAGCAGCTGATTCCAGGTAAGGTTTGGAATTCTCCAATCACGACAGTGTCACAGGGATGGCTAGTGAAATCAATCTTCGCAGCTGTTCCTCAAAGTGGGTAAACAATCAAATGGAGGTGAATGATTGGCCAATGGAAAAGTGGAGGTGACGATGCAAACACGACCAAGGCTTTAATGGCTGAAAATGCTTCATTCACGGTGGTTATTTACCGGAGGATAGTTCATCTTTTAACGAGCTTAAACGCGGGTCGAAACATTTGCTCGATCTTATGTTTATTTTTTAACGAGCTTGAACTATGCGCTAAAACTGCTCGATTAATCCAGTCATATGATAAGAATGTCTCATATAAAAATGGCAACCTTTAGATTTTTGCCCCACATCCTTTCTTTATACAAGTTTGGTGACGACTAATCCTACGAGTTTAAAGGGTTAGACTACGGGTTTAAATGGAGGACCTAAAAATTTAAAAAATAAATAGCCGCCCCTTGCTTGCATGCCAAAAGTTTTGCATGCCCCCAGGTATAAAATATGGTTTCAAGGTTACCGCTCAATTTACAGACAAAACATTTGTTCTATCGGGAGAGGCCTACCTCTTACAAGTTACCCAAAGATTGCCCTATTCGCAGTGCAAACAAAACACTTCCTCGGCGAAGTCTACCAAAATAGACAAAGGTGAGTGGCGAGATCAACCAACTCTCATAACTTTGACAAGAGAATTTTATTCTAGAACAACCCCTCTTCCAATCACGGACGGGGTACGAACTAGTCATATTCTCCCGCGGAAACCTACTCTATACCCGAAGTTTTCCTGCCGAAGCAGGCCAGGACGCATGCCCCCTGGGTTTCAGTCATATCCCTCCGAATTACTCGCGCTCATCGGGAGGATGGACTGGGACTTGAGACATTTCTTGCGTGAAGAGACCATTTAAGGACGGTATATGACTATTTGCTATGCGTGATCCGGGAAATGAAAGCTGGTCCACGAGCTTGACCACTCTTCCTTCGTGCGGAAAACACATTACTCTAAAGAGTGAGGAGACGATGCCTCCCATGTAATAAATATAGTCTCGTCCAAGGAGTAGGTTATAATCCAAGGGTCCTTGAATGACCATGACGTTCAGGCGAACTGTCTTCCCTCTCAATGTTATGGGCACATCGGGAAGGATCCCTAAAGGTCGACTGGTTCCTTTATCAAAGCCTGTCAGATTTCTCATTTCAGGCAACAGCGATGGCAAACCAAGCACTTTCCAAGCAATAGAGGAAAGGATACTCACAGAAGCCCCCTCATCAATGATGGTACCAGCCATGACCATTCTATATATTTGAATGATAATTCGGAATGGTATGCTTGCTGGCAAACGGGGTCTGCCTAGTTGATTCCAGTCGAAGGATACAACTAGGTTGCTTGGAGGTGGGACCGAGTAGACGGCCGGGTATGGCTCTGACAAACTTCCTTCCTGCGGTAAAGGAATGGGTGGATTGCCCCCATGTTCGTCGGAGTCTGTGTTGATGAAGAGAATTTGGACGGTGTCATCCTTATCCTCTTCAATGACTGTATCATTCGAAGATAAAACCTCTGAAGGCAATACCGAGTCAACTGCCGCCTCGACTTTTTGACTTTCGTCTGGTATGGATTCAGTTGGTTTATCCTCAATGATAGACGCTTCAGCTAACCATTTGAGCGGGCCAGCTGGGTTCTCAACTAGTGACGGATTCGGAAAGAGTTTTTTATATCCAGGAGGAAGTCGTAATGGTGAAACTGGACGATCATCCAAAACTCTTTTAGCCTCGTCTAAGAAGGGACAACAGTGGAGGGCATGGTCGCCTTCGCACAGTCTACAAGGAAATCTGGCTTTCCCTTTTTGTCCTGGGGCTTCACTTTCACTAGTTGACGGTGTGCTTTCAACATGATCTCCAGAGGTTGATGACACCGGATTGTGCAAACGAGGAGACCAGTCCCTTAGTATCCGGGGGATGCAAGGACAATCTCTGTGAAAGTGGTCTCCTCTACAAATGACACATGGCAATTTAGGCCTAGTCGGTGCTGTGTGTGGATTCTCATTAGAGGACACTCGTTTTCCCTTATTCGCCTTTGGCTACTTCTTCTTTTTTTGTTTCTTCTTCTTTTCCTTCTTCTCCTTAGGAACTTGGCTTTTAGCTTTACCAGTCCCATCAAGCGAAGAGGAAGGAGGAGAGGAAGAATTAGAGGAAGTAGAAAGCTGGTGGGTAACTCTGGACTCGTCTAATTGCTGATTCAATTGTTCAGGAATAGTGGTGTTCTGAACGACATTGGTTGAGAAGAGCCATACTGGCAAGCCAATTGTCAGTCCTGGAAGCGACAATGTGGCCATATGGGGCGCACCAACATCTCCCCAAGAGGAGAAGGGACTAGGATTTCCACCAAGGGGAATTCCTTGGTTGGTAGGCTCCATTTTCTCAACCTAAAGATCAACGCAGGAAAAGGGTATGAATATTCCGTTTAAAATAAATTTTAACACGCTTTGACACAACTTTGTTTTTTCAGTTTTAAAGAGTCGAAAAAAAACAAAAGATGACTCTAGTCTCCTTCGATTTTTAATGAGCCTGAAGTGACAAGTGCTCAGATGGACCTTTTCCGTTAAGGAGTCTGAAAAGGAACGAAAGGGACTGCTCTGGAGGTCTAGGTAGAGGGAGTGCCAAACCAATCGCAAAACCACAGAATACTTTTTAGGGTACGGCAGTCAATCTTCTCGAATGCTGTGTTCGATGCATTGCGATTAGTAGGGCGGCCGACACAGCTTCCTATGGATAAAGGTTTTATGCCTATAGGGGTCTCCCAATATATACTCGATGGTATGTGGGAGCACAAGTCTGTACTGGCACTTATCATGTCAAAGTGGAGGAATCACCCAACCATCAGTGAGGACAATAGTTACCAGGCTTTACGACGCCGGAATACGTCTCTAGCCTAGACCTCTAGATGTTGTGCGTTAAGTTACAAAGCGTTGTTAAGTTCATTGAATTTATTTTAGGTTGATCTTTCTTATGAAGTTTTCCTTTTGGGTTCACCACGAGATGTAGATGTAATTCATAAAATGCAATCTAAAGATGATAAGCAAGCTTTTATCTCTTTTCAGCAATGAAAATCCTAGCTACAAGGGGAAAAGAAAGACACAATCTTTTCTCAAAGAGCAAAGAGCACACTGTAAATGCACTTTTCCTAAATCAAGCCATACAAACTGTCAATATGCAAATGCACTTATGCATGTATTTGTTTTTCACTTTCTTAATATTGATGCCTAAAAAGAAAGTTGTTGTATAAATTTGAATTCGATTTCAAGTGAAAAACAAAAACAAGCTTCTTTTCCAAATCAAAAGGTAGAGACGATTACGACACTTTATGATTTTGAAGTAAACACTTGTTTCGACACTAGAAATTCACAAATTCAAGCCAAAGGCAAAAGTAAAAGTGTAATTAACTGTCAACAACAAATATACTCTCTCCTAAGATCAAAACGACACTTACGACAGATCTAGATCTAAGGGCGACAGTATGACTAGTTTACTTTTGCAATGGGAAACTGTAAATGATGTAACAAACACACAAAAACAAATACAGTTTCTTTTATACAACTGAGGTGGAATTAAGGCAAAGAAAAGGGGATTTTAAACAGACAAACACACTGATCACAGGCTGCAAAAATCAGAGGCAAAACTGGAAAAAGTGAGCAAAGAACCACAGCTAGGCAGGGCTAGGCTGATCAACGCACCTGCTACACAGAGAAACTGAATTGCAACGAAGGTATCCCTCTCGGGAACTGCGCTGAAATGTAGAGTCTCTTCACAGAGCCTGCGCTGAAGCAGAAATGAGAATTCTCTCTGGGTTCTGGGTCACGGTTTGCAGTTTAATCTATGGTTTTTGGCCGGGTAAAAGCAATCAATTGTGTACAATCAGAGGGTTGATTTACAAGAGGTTTAAGAGCTATCACAAAGGGTAATCAGATCATTTGTGAGTCAAAAGTTTAGATCATAAACAGGCCCAGTGAATGTACTAGAGTAGCAGATGTCTACTTTGCATTTGTAAATGGCAAATGCAGTTCGATTTGCTACTCCTAAGTTTATGAGATGAACAACAATAGAAACACAAATAAACTAACTAGACACGATCCCCAGTGGAGTCGCCATTTTGTTTTCGGGAAAAGTGTCTATTTAGAACGACCCTATCCCATTGGGTTGTGACAGAGACCTCAGAAACAAACAGGGAAAACTACTCTTGTATTCTCCTTTATAAACTATAAAACGAAGATGATTAAGATGAACCAACCTGTGTCTTGCGCTAGTTGTTCAGTCCAATCTCTCTTCTCTTTGCTAGCTTCCAACGATTTTCTCCCTCACTTGCCCAGCGTCACCAAGTTCTTGCAAGTTCACAGAAGAGAGAAACTACACAAAGACATGGATTTATGTTCATAAAAAGCTTAAGATCAGATTTAAGCTAAACATAGAAATATAACACACATCAGATATACAAGCATGTAGGAGAAACTCAAGTAGTTTTATTGATAAAACAAGAAGATCCAGGAGGAGTTACAACCGATGATTCCTGATCCAGCATCAACCTCCCAGCATAGAATCCCTTCTTCACCTCCAACAAAGCATAAATCACCCAATACTCTGATATCTATCACAAAACCAACAGCAATTCTCTGCAATGTACAAAATTCCAGCCTCTGGATCTCTTGGTGAGGGATCCATATATAGATGTATGCAAAGAGGATGAGTCAGCTCATGAATTGATTAGTGGCTTGTCTCTATCAGTTCTTGCTTCCACTTGGAGACTGAGAGCCTCTTACTCATTACTGGTCAAATTCAGTGAGGCAAGTGTCATTGGAGAAGATTCTGGAAGCTTCCATTATCTCTCCACCTCGTTGAATGACTCTGCCACTTGTCATTTCCCGCTCAACACACCCTGGTAGTGCATTCAAGTGTGTTACAATGCACCTAGCCAGTGTATTTGGGTGCTTTGCAACGCAGCCAGCTAGTGGAGCACTTGAAATGATCCTGTTTTGACTAGTTTTGAGCAGTTTCTGGTGGAGAACTTCTGGGAGAAGCTGTAATTTGTTGACCTTGTTTCTTTAGGAGTTGGAACAACACTTTTAGGGACTTAGGATCCCTTGGTTTATGGAAATTTCATGCTTATAGTTGTAAGGCACAAAAATGTCTATAACAGATATGGATATAGATGATGAGCAGAGAGAGAGGGGAGGAGAGAGGGAGAGATATAAATATAGAGGTAGGGAAATAGACACATAGAAGGAGGAGAGAGATACAGAGGGAGGAAGAAGGAGACACACAGAAACAAATACATTTATAATATATTGTTATATAATATTCAACATTATTAACCATAGAGGAAGAGGAAATAAGGATTTTATGAAAGGTGAAAGAAGTTGGATTTAGAAAGTCTTGAATATTTTGGTTTTCGACTGAGAAAGATGCATTGATTTCCATGTAAGTAGTGGCCCCTAATCTTATTTGATTGGTTGCACTCAATGCATTGATTTTAGTGTAGTTGTTGGTTTCTAATCCTATTTGATTTCAATGCCATCTTGATTTCTAATCCTATTCGACTGCTTGCGTTAGATGCATGGATTTTAATGTAACTGTTGATTTTTGGTTTGATATAACTAGATGTATCATGTGCATTGATCCATGTGGATATTGGTGGCCACCTACCAAGTCCACTTGGATCCCCACCATTGTTTCTATCATCTTTTCAGTTTCCTTAATTGTAGCATAATTTACTATTTTTAGTAGTTTTTGGGTCCTAAACTTCCGGAGCCGTTTTGAGGCCCTAAATGACGTTTTTTGGAAAAACTGGAAGCAACATGGGTCCATGGACCGATCTTGCTTTTCCCAGAGTCGTAGTTCTCAGATACATTTTTCTAATGAGATACTATGCCCATTAAATGGAGATCGTATGCGAAAGTTATGACCCCAAGAAGTTGATGTACCAATTTGCCCAAATGGGGCCCATAGTTTGGTGTTTCATCTTCTTGGGTTAGGTTTTTGGATGTTTAAGGTTTTCCATTATTTCTCAACAATAAATAGGCCTGTGAGCCTCATTGTAACACAGTTCAGAGACATGTAGTTGTCACATCTCTTCTCAGAGATAAGCTACCATCGCCCTAGATGGTTTATCTCCATCGCTGTTTGTAAGCATATTTCAATATTTTGCATTAATCAAATGAAGTATTATTTTCCACTGCATCTTTGTGTTTATGGTTATCTCTATAATTTGTTGCATTCCTATTTAAATCCTGATCAGTGGTATTAGAGCGATCTATTTTTTTCTTTGTTTTTCTTTGCATGTCCCCAACGAGGTCAGGATATAAGGAGTTAGGGCTTGAACTGGTCGAACCTTTCTAAGACCATCCTAGAAAATCTTGATGGCCTCCCATGGTGGATGAAAATAAAGACGAGGGGGTAGGAGATCCTATAAAAATCTTACTCGAAGAAGCCCCCGAGTGACAAAGGAACGCGATGATGGACAATTTTGTCTAAATTCTTCAGCGGCTACCCAAAGGTGACACATCGACTTCCAATAGCTACTCCGGAAATGCCACCTCGTTTAAGGTACAAGTTAATTTTGAAATCTGCATATTTGAGGGTTAGATAGACACAAATGCCATTGATAAATGGTTAAATCTGCTAGAGGGTTATTTTTTTGTTCACGATTTTTCTAGTTGGGATAATATTATTTTCGCTCTTCTCAGAGCAGCTCCCCACGTCATGGACTGGTGGGAAACCTACTGCGAGAAGAAGCATGAAAGTATAGGCTCACTATTTTTAGCTGCACCCACTTGGGATTCATTTTAGGATGCCATCAAGGAGTAGTATGACCCTGTTGGAAGCTATGAGGATCAATATATAAAGTTGACCATGCTGCGGTATAGAAGGGACCAAGAAGTGCTGGAGTTTACCAATATTTTCCATACCCTTCACACAAAGTTGGGTATCAAGGATTCAGAGCAGCATTTGGTACTCAAGTACAGTGGTTGTCTACACAAGTACATCCAGGAAGAAATAGAATTCCTGAACATCCCCTCGCTTGGCCCGACATACCGATATGTTGTCAAGATCAATCAAAAGTTTAAACATAAGAGGTGAGACTTTGGATCTGCAAATATGAAGCAAGGGAAAGGTGCCCCTAAACCGCAGAACAAAGGACAGAGCCAAGGCGAGACGGCCCAAGACAACTCACCAAAGCTACAAGAAAAGAACAGTGCCATGAAGTTGAAAAAGGACACAGGAAAGTGGTGTGAGTTCCATAAGAGCTCCACTCACAACATAAGTGAGTGTCACACCAAGTAGTCAGTCGTGGTGAGCTAAATGTTTCAAATTCAGATGCATATTCTGACTCTAAGCCAGAACCCGATAAGCGGAATGACAAAGGGAAGCAGATTATTGATGCGGAGCCCAATGCCACCGTTGCCACCATGAAGATCCAGAAGGAGGAACCTAAAGATCAAGAGGAGGAGGACTGTCGCTTCCACTCCTAGATGTGGGTAAAAGGCTCCTGCTATAGTTCATTGTTGACAGCGAGAGCCAAAATAACCTCATTTTGGAAAAGGTCGTGAAGCAACTGGGCTTAGTGACCACAACAGATTTACAACCGTACACCATCTGGTGGTTTCACCAAGGATGAGATCTTCGCATGAGCTAGCGGTGTCGCCTTCCATACAATATCAAACCCTTCACGGATGAGGTATTTTGTCACATTTCTACCCTTGAAGTTTATGATGTATTATTAGGACAACCATAATTATTGAAGCGACATGCTGTGTATGAATCAAGGCCCCGTGCTATTATTCTTACTTTGGGAGATAAGTTGTACAGGATACCAGAGGTAGCACTACCTACCACCATCTCTTTGATTACTACAAAACAATGCAGTAAGCTCGTATCCAAAATCAGGAAATTTATTTTCCTAATGATATTCCCTCAGAGAAAGAAGAAGATAGTGGCCACGACCTCTAGACAGGGCCCCTCCACATGACAACTACAAATGGACAAGGTTGTGGATGAGTATGAGGAAATCTTCACCTCCCCCGCAGGGGTTCCTCAGTACTGTCAGGTCAAGCACTCCATCGATCTAACCCCAGGTGTGCCATTTCCCAATGGACCAATCTATCAGTCCTCCATTATAGAGAATGATGAAATCAAGAGGTAGATTCAGGAGTTGCTAATGAAAGGCCAGATTCATCTGAGTTCATCACCCTATGGGAGCCCGATCGTGTTGGTACAGAAGAAGGGTGGGACTTGGAGACTCTGTATTGACTATTGGGAACTTAACAAGATCATTGTCCATAACAAGTACCCGATCCCATGGATTGATGACCTCTTCGATCAACTAAAGGGGAAAAAATATTTCAGCAAGATTGATTTGAAGTCAAGATATCACCAGGTACCAATCGAACCCTCCGATGTGTGGAGGACAACCTTCAAAGACAATGAGGGCCTTTTCGAATGGTTGGTTATGCCTTTTGGATTGGAGAATGCTCCTGCAACCTTCATCAGGTTAATGGATGACATCTTGCAGCCATTCACCACCTCATTTGTAGTGGTACACTTGGATGACATCCTGATTTTCATCCAGAGTTGGGAAGAGCACCTCTAGCACATCCGACAGGTTCTCCAAACACTACGGCAACACAAGTTATGTGCCAATTTGGAAAAATGCACTTTTGGCATGACCCAGGTGTAGTATCTGGGATACATTATTGATGAATAGGGGTTGCATGTGGATCCAGCCAAGATCCAAGTCATTCGAGATTAGCCATCTCCAACCACTTTGACAGAGCTCTGCAACTTTCTAGATCTTGCCAACTTCTACTATAGGTTCATGTTGGGATTTTCTCATATCACTTGGCCTTGAGTCAAGTCACCAACGGAGGAGCGAAAGCAAAACTCTTTTGGTCTGAATGTCAACAGAAGGCATTGACAGAGTTGAAAGGTCGCCTCTACATGACACCAGTGCTCACATTACTAGACTTGCAATAACCATTTGAGGTCGAGATAGATGCTTCTGACTATGCTATTAGGGCAGTACATACTCAACACGAGCATCCAGTGGCATATCATAATGAGACACTTTTAGACACAGTTCATAAGTATCCCACTTATGAAAATGAGATGTATTACATTGTGCAGGCCTGTCAAGAATGGAAGCATTATATTTTGGGGAAGGAAACAGTCATCCACACAGACCATCAACCCCTACAGATCTTACAGACGCTAGGAAAATTACAGAATGATCGCCATCAGAAGTTTTCCACATACCTGCAACAGTTCCATTTGAATATCAAGTATAGGAAGGGTAGCACCAATAATGTTTCATATTGCCTCAGTCAACTACCGATCATGGAATTAATCATTGTGCTCAACTCTTATGTGCACAAGACTTTTGATTGGCTACTTCTCTACAAAAGTGACCAAGAATTCGGCATAGAGGGTCAAGATGTTCAATATTTTCACCTACAGGATGCCTTGTTGTGCCACCTGGGTCACCTTTGTGTTCCTTCAAGCAAGCATGCCAAGATGATTTGGGAAGCACACTATAATCGTGCAACATGAAATTTCAAGGTTAAGAAAATGGTGGCAGTACTACAAAAGTATTTATATTAACCGAATCTTCGATAGGATGTCAGGAACTATATCAAATCATGCACTGCCTGCCCCATTGTCAAACCAACCGTTAAGAAGCAAGGCCTGTATACCCCATTGCCTACCCCTAGTTTACGTTTAGAATCCATCTCCATGGATTACATGTCATGCCTTCCTTCCACTAAGCATGGAAACAACTGTGTTTTTGTGGTCGTCGACAGGTTCTTGAAGATGACCATTATGGCTGCTTGCAAGAAGAATATCACAACAAAAGCCACTACTAAACTCTTCTTTGGACAAGTGTGCATGCACTTTGGTATCCCACAGTCTATCATCTCAGATTGGGACAGCAGGTTCCTCAATACATTTTGGTCCAGTCTCTGGTCAATGCTCGACACCAAACTTGCTAAGTCCACAACCTTCCATCCTCAATCTGATGGTTGGACAGAGGTTGTCAACAAGATGATCGTAAAAATTCTGCACATGGACAACTCAAAGCATCCATACACATGGGACGAGATCCTCCCCTATGTTTAGCACAGCCACAAGCGGGCTCTCTACAGCTCAACTGGGCACAACCCTATTTAGGTGGGCTTGGGATTCCAACCACTATGTCCCATTGATGTGGCCATGGCATTTGCAGCTACTCACGTAGATTCGGCTCATGTCCAGTTTGAAAGAGATAAGGCAAACAAATTCAATGAGCACATACAACATATTCACCAATAAATCCATAACATTCTGGAGAAATCAAATGCCAAGTACAAGAAGCGACATGATCAACATCAGGTGGCACACAAGTTTCAGGTGGGCGACAAAGTCTGGTTACATTTGCAAAAGGAATGCCTTACTGAAGCCTATCGGAAACGCAGACCACTTCGATATAGTCCTTACACCATTACCAAGGTTGTGGGAGACAATGCATTTGAGCTAAGCATTCCCCCATTCCTTGGCCTGCACTAACTGCTCAGTGTGGACAGCCTTCGACCATACTTTCCACCATTACTAAACACATCTGACATTGTAGAACAACACACACCTACAAAGTTAAATCCAGATTGCATGGAACAAGCCGAAAATAATTGCATCATGGACACACAAATCAAGCACACTTGTTAGCAGAATATCCAGTTGTATCGAGTTGCTAATGTAGGCCAACTCCTTCACCAGGGCAAGTAGCTCACTAGGGACCAAGTTCAGTAGAAGTTTCCTCATCTCATGGATGAAGTCAATGCAATGGGTACCATTGCTTCCTAAGGGGACATGAATGATCCAGGTGGATATTGGTAGCCACTGGCCAAGTCCACTTGGATCCCCACCATTGTTTCTTTCAACATTTTAGTTTCCTTAATTGTACCACAATTTACTATTTTTAGCAGTTTTTCAGATCTTGAACTTCCGGAGCCGTTTTGAAGCCCTAAACGACGTTTATTGGGAAACCTGGGAGAAACATGGGTCCATGGACTGATGTTTCTCTTCCAGAGGTTTTATTTCTCGGATAGATCTTTCTAACGAGATACTATGTGCATCAAACGAAGATCGTATGCCAAAGTTATGACCATAGGAAGTTGTTGTACCAATTTACCCAAATGGGGCCCACAGTTTGGCATTTCATCTTCTAGGGTTAGGTTTTTGGATGTTTAAGGTTTTCCATTATTTCTCAACAATAAATAGGCCCGCAAGCCTCATTGTAACACAGTTCAAAGCCATGTAGCTACCACATCTCTTTTCAAAGATAAGCCACCGTCGCCCTAGCTGGTTTATTTCCATTGCTGTTTGTAAGCATATTTCAGTATTTTTCATTAATCAAATGAAGTATTATTTCCACTGCATCTTTGTGTTTATGGTTATCTCTGTAATTTTTTTGCGTTCCTGTTTAAATCTGGATCATGCATTAATTTCAAATAATTTAGATTAAAAGTGTGTATTGGTTTTAGTGTAATGAAGAAAAATTATTCACGACCTTATTTGATTTCAGTGTGGGGGTTAACATGACGCTAAAATAGATGAATTCATTTCCACGTAGATATTGATTCCTAATGATATTTGATTGAGTGCACAAGATACATTGATTTTAGTGTAGTTCTTGATTTTTGATTAAATCGGTTTTCACTAAAGTGGCCATATTAGAAAGCTCAAATTAATATGATGAATCAAGCTACTTTCTATTTCTCCAACCTAGATAGACTTTAGAGAAAGGTAATATTAATATTTGTGAGGAGGATAGACAAGGTATGATATTTACTAAAACATCTTGAGTTAAAAATTTGAATGGTCTATGATTTAAACCACACTTTTCCATTGATCCATATGAAAATATGTTAAAAATAACTGGTGTGATAATAAAAGCAGTAGAAGAAAATAGTTTGGGATTGATCATAATGAATAATATTTGTAATTTACTACATTCATATCTTTCACATTTTCTATCATTCAACACTTTCACATTGTCGCATTGCCTTCAAAGCTTTTATTTCATTATTTTTCACCATACACATTGTTAAGAGTCTCTATCATCTCAAAATACTATTGTAATTAAGAAAATTTGAAGTTAGAATGACCATACTAATCTAATACATATCTAATATATTGAATGTTATTAGAAAAATTAAATGTTCAACAAATTTTCCATGCTTGTGTATGACTGAAACGAGCTGACATCCATCCTATCCATCGATCTATCAAGTAGTGAGAAGGATAAATCTCTCAAGATTTAAACCATTCATCAAGTTTTCCACTCAAAAATCAAGTTTTCACTTCCACAGATTTGATCCCTCTCAATCCTTGATCGATGTGGGGTTAATATTAGTCTAGGCAAGCTACAAACCATATAATATTAATAATATAATTTTTACATGTCATATCAAAACTCCAAATTAATTAGTGAAGGAATCACATATTTCCCTTACGTGATGGTAAAATTTCAAGTAAATTTTTATGTATTGTATGCAATGGATCACTTTGCAAAACACACATAAAATTATGGTTTTTTAACTTAGTTAACAACATAAAACAAAGACAACATACCATATCAGAAATACATAACTACAAAAATGATAAAGGAGTTCGAGTCTAATTTTTTTTTCATTTTATGAAATTCCAATTATATATAATTATTGCCACATAAGTAGGGTGATTTATTATCAAATTTCGATTCAAAAAGAAAGATGACAATAATCTATCATATTAATAATATATAAAATATAGTAGCATAATATTTTAATAATACAGAAACATAATATTGTAATAATATAGTATAGTAATATAGGGGATTTCATGTGGAGAGAGGGAGAGAAAGGAGAGTGGGGAGGGGAAGGGGAAAAGGAGAGAGGAAAGAGAGATATTGAGAGAGACATGAGAGGAAGAGGGAGAGAGATAAGGAGAGAAGAGAGAGAGAGGGAGAGAAGGGGAGTAGACAGGGAGGGAGGGAAGAAGAAAGAAATTATGAGAGAAAGGTGCAGAGAGAGATGTAGTGACGAGGGAGAGAAGGACAGAGAGTGATAGAAAGAGAAGAGTGGAAGGAAGGAGAGACAAACGGAAATAAGGGGAATAATCAGAGAAGGGGAAGAGAGAGATAGGGAGAGGAAGATGGGTGGAGAGAGAGACAAATAGATATGTAGAGAGAGTGCATATGTGTGGGTCTTAAGATAGAGTGTCAAAGAAGGAGAGATGGAGGGAGATATGGATATAGATGGAAGGGGGAGAGAGGGAGAGAGAAACAAAGAGAGGGAGGGAGGGAGAGATAGATTGACATAGAGAGATAGTTTCTGTGTGTTTGGGTGGGTGAGAGAGATATACAAAGAAGGAGAGATGTAGGGTGATATAGATATATATGGTGAGGGGAGATAGAGGGAAAAAGAGAGGGAGAGAGATAAGGAGAGAGGGAGTGAGATATACACATAGAAGGAGGAGAGAGATAGAGAGGGAAGAAGATGGAGACACATTGAAACAAATACATATATTATATAGTATTATATAATATTGAACATTATTAACCATAGAGGAAGCGGGAGTAAGCTTTTTACGAAAGGTAAAAGAAGTTGGATTTAGAGTGCCTTGAATATTTTGGTTTTCGACTCAACAAGATGCATTGATTCCAATGTCATCTTGATTTCTAATCCTATTTGAGTCCTTGCGCTATATGAATTGATTTTAATGTAGTTGTTGATTTTTTATTTGATGTAACTAGATGTATCATGTGCATTAATTTCAAAGAATTTAGATTAAAAGTGTGAATTTATTTCAATGTAGATGTTGATTCCTAATACTATTTGATTAAGTGCACAAGATGGATTATTTTTAGTGTAGTTCTTGATTTCTGATTAAATCACTTTGCACTAAAGTGACCATTTTAGAAAGCTCAAATTAATATGACGAATTAAACTAATTTCTCTCTCTCCAACCTAGATTGTCTTTAGAGAAAGCTAATATTAATATTTGAGAGTAGGATAGACAAGGTATGACATTTACTACAACATCCTAAGTTAAAAGGTTGAATTGTTTATGTTTCAAACCACCCTTTTCCGTTGATAATAAGAAAAATAGAAGAAAATAGTTTGGGATAGATCATAATGAATACTATTTGTAATTGAATACATTCTTATTTTTCACATTTTCTATCATTCAACACTTTCACATTGTCACATTGCTTGCAAAACTTTTATTTCATTATTTTTCACCATGCACATTGTTAAGAGTCTCTATCATCTCAAAAAACTATTGTAATTGAGAAAATTTAAAGTTAGAACGACCATACCAATCTACTACATACCTAATATATTGAAAGTCATTAGAAAAATTAAATGTTCAACAAATTTTCGATGCTTGTGCATGATTGAAATGAGTCGACATCCATCCTAGCCATAGATCTATCAAGTTGTGAGAAGGATAAATCTGTCAAGAGTTAAACCATTCATCAAGTTTTGCACTCAAAAGTGAGGTTTGCACCTCCACAGATCTGATCCCTCTCAACCGTTCATAGATGTGGGGTTAAGATTAGTCTAGGCTAGCTACAAATCATATAATATTAATAATATAATTTTTACATGTCATATCAAAACTCCAAATTATTTAGTGAAGGAATCACATATTTCCCTGACGTGATGGTAAAATTGCAATTAATTTTTTATGTATTGTACGCAATGGATCACTTTGCAAAACACATAAAATTATCGTTTTTTTTTAACCTAGTTAACAACATAAAACAAAGACAATATACCATATCAGAAATACATAACAACAAAACTGATAAAGGAGTTTGAGTCTAATTTTGTTTTCATTTTATGAAATTCGAATTATATATCGTTGTGGCCACATAAGTAGGGTGAGTTATTATCAATTTTCGATTCAAAAAGAAATATGATAATAATCTATCATATTAATAATATATAAAATATAGTAGCATAATATTTTAATAATATAATAGCATAATATTGTAATAATATAGTAGTATAACATAATATAATATTATAGCATATTATTATAATAATATAGTATAGTAATATAGGGGTTTTCATGTGGAGAGAGGGAGAGAAAGGTGGAGAGAGAGATGTAGTGACAAGGGAGAGAGGGATAGAGAGTGATAGAAAGAGAAGAGTGGAAGGAAGGGGAGACAAAGGGAAAGAAGGGGAACAATTACAAAATGGGAAGAGAGAGATAGGGAGAGGAAGATGGTTGGAGAGAGAGACAAATAGATATGTAGAGAGAGTGTGTATGCTTGGGTGTTAAGATAGAGAGTGAAAGAAGTAGAGATAGAGGGAGATATGGATATAGATGGAAGGGGGAGAGAGGGAGAGAGAAACAAAGAGAGGGAGGGAGGGAGAGATAGATAAACATTGAGAGATAATTTGTGTGTGTTTTGGGGGGTGAGAGAGATATACAGAGAAGGAGAGGTGGAGGGTGATATAGATATATATGGTGAGGGGAGATAGAGGGAAGAAGAGAGGGAGAGATATAAGGAGAGAGGGAGGGAGATAGACACATAGAAGGAGGAGAGAGATCGAGAGGGAAGAAGACGTAGACACACTGAAACAAATACATATATTATATAGTATTATATAATATTGAACATTATTAACCATAGAAGAAGAGTAAGGTTTTTACAAAAGGTAAAAGAAGTTGGATTTAGAAAGCCTTGAATATTTTGGTTTTCGACTCAACAAGATGCATTAATTTCATTGTAGTTTCTTGTTTCTAATCCTATTCGATTGCTTAAAATAGATGCATTAATGTCAATGTCATCTTCATTTCTAATCTTATTTGTCTCCTTGTGCTATATGCATTGATTTTAATGTAGTTGTTGATTTTTGATTTCATGTAACTAGATGTATCATGTGCATTAATTTCAAAGAATTTAGATCAAAAGTGTTCATTGATTTCAATGTAAGAAAAAAAAATTATTGATGGCATGCTTTGATTTCTATGTATGGGTTAATATGACACTGAAATAGATGAATTCATTTCAATGTGGATGTTGATTCCTAAGGTTATTTGATTAATTGCACAATATGCATTGTTTTTAGTGTAGTTCTTGATTTCTGATTAAATCACTTTGCACTAAAGTAACCATTTTAGAAAGCTCAAATTAATATGATGAATCAAACTAACTTCTCTCTCTCCAACCTAGATTGTCTTTAGACAAAGCTAATATTAATATTCAAGAGCATGATAGAGAAGGTATGACATTTACTACAAAATCTTGAGTTAAAAAGTTGAATGTTTTATGGTTTAAAGCACCCTTTTCCATTGATAATAAGAACAATAGAAGAAAATAGTTTGGGATTGATCATAATGAACACTATTTGTAATTGACTACATTCTTATTTTTCACATTTTCTATCATTCAACACTTTCACATTGTCACATTGCCTTCATTTTTTTATTTCATTATTTTTCACCATGCGCATTCTTAAGGGTCTCTATCATCTCAACAAACTGATGTAATTGAGAAAATTAAAATTGGAATGACCAAACTAATCTAATATATTTAAAAGGATTAGAAAAATGAGATGTTCAACAAATTTTCCCTGGTCGTGCATGACTGAAATGAGTCGACATCCATCTTAACCATAGATCCATCAAGCAGTGGGAAGGATAAATCTCTCAAGATTTAAACCATTCATTGGGTTTTGCACTAAAAAATTAGGTTTGCACCTCCACATATTTGATCCCTCTCAACCCTTCATAGATGTGGGTTTAAGACGAGTCTAGGCTAGTTACAATCATATAATATTAATAATATATTTTCTACACATCATATCAAAACTCCATATTAATTAGTGAAGGAATTACATATTTTCATTACACTAAAAAGTAAACTAATTTTTTTCACCATAGTATACATGTTCTATGTTTTGTAGGATTTTCTAGCATATTTTTCAATCTAGTTGATCTGTAATGTAAACTTGAACGTGATGGTAAAATTGCAAGTAAAGTTTTATGTATTGTAGGCAAAGGATCACTTTGCAAAACACATAAAATTTTGGTTTTTTTAACTTTGTTAACAACATAAAGCAAAGAAAATATACCATATCATAAACACATTACAACAAAAATTATAAAGGAGTTTGAGTCTCATTTTATTTCCTTTTATGAAATTCCTATTATATAGGGTTATGGGCACATAGATAGGGTAAGTTATTATCAAAATTCGATTCAAAAAGAAATATGATAATAATCTATCATATTAATAATATATAAAATGTAGTTGCATAATATTTTAATAATATAGTAGCATAATATTGTAATAATATAGTAGTATAATATATTATAATATTATAATATAGTATTATAATAAGATAGTATAGTAATATAGGAGTTTGCAGAAAATATAGTAGCATAATATTTTAATAATATAATAGCATAATATAGTAATAATATCGTAGTATAATATAGTACAATATTATACTATAGTATTATAATAATATAGTATAGTAATATAGGGGTTTTCATGTGGAGAGAGGGAGAAAAAGTAGATTGGGGAGGGGAAAGAGAGAAGTAGAGTGGAAAGAGAGAGAGTAAGGGAGACATGAGAGGAAGAGGGAGAGAGAGAAGGAGAGAAGAGAGAGTGGGAGAGAAGGGGAATAGATAGAGGGGGAGGCAAGAAGAAAGAAATAGAGAGAGAAAGGTTGGGAGAGAGAGGTAGTGACAGGGGAGAGAAGGATAAAGAGTGAGATAAAGAGAAGAGTGGAAGGAAGGAGAGACAAAGGGAGACAAAGGGAACATTGAGAGAAGGAGAAGAGATATATAGGGAGAGGAAGAGGGTGGGAGAGAGTGATAAATATATATCAAGAAAGAGTTTGTATGCATGGGCATTAAGATAGAGAGTCAAAGACGGGGAGATGGAGGGAGATAGCAGTATAGATGGGAGGGAGAGAGGGAGAGAGAAGCAAGGAGAGGGAGGGAGGGAGAGATAGATAAATATTGAGAGAGAGTTTATGTGTTTGGGGGTGTGATAGAGAGATATAAAGAAGGAGAGATGGAAGGTGATAGAGATATATATGGTGAGGGGAGAGAGAGGGAAAAAGAGAGGGAGAGAGATAAAGAGAGAGGTAGGGAGATATACACATATAAGGAGGAGAGAGGTAGAGAGGGAAGAAGAAGGAGACACATAGAAACAAATACATATATTATATAGTGTTATATAATATTGACCCTTATTAACCATATAGGAAGAGGAAGTAAGGCCTTTACGAAAGGTAAAAGAAGTTGGATTTAGAATGCCTTCAATATTTTGGTTTTCGACTCAAAAGGATGCATTGATTTCAATGTAGATGATGGCTCCTATTATTATTTGATTGATTCCACTCGATGAATTGATCTCACTATAGTTGTTGGTTTATAATTCTATTTGACTGCTTAAGCTCGATTTCAAAGAATTTAGATTAAAAGTGTGCATTGATTTCAATGTAAGCAAAAAAAAATATTCATGATGTGCTTTGATTTCTATGTAGGTGATAAGATGACATTGAAATAAATGAATTGATTTTAATGTAGATGCTGATTCCTAATGATATTTGATTAAGTATAGAATATGCATTCATTTTAGTCTAGTTCTTGATTTCTTATTAAAATGGTTTGCACTAAAGTGACCATTTTTGAAAACCCAAATTAATATGATGAATCAAGGTAATTTCTCTCTCTCCAATCTAGATTGACTTTAGAGGAAGCTAATATTAGTCTTGGAGAGCAAGATAGACAATGTATGACATTTACAACAACATCTTGAGCTAAAAGGTTGAATGGTCTATGATTTATACCCCCTTTTTCATTGATCCATATGAAAAGATGCTAAAACTAACTGGTGTGATAGTAAGAAAAATAGAAGAAAATAATTTGGGATTGATCATAACGAATACTATTTGTAATTGACTACATTCTTATTTTTCACATTTTCTATCATTCAACACTTTCATATTATCGCCTTGCCTTAAAAAAATTTAGTTCATTATTTTTCACCATGCATGTTGTTAAGAGTCTCTATCATCTCAACAAACTGATGTAATTTAGAAAATTTAAAATTAGAATGGCCATACTAATATACTACATATGTAAGATCTTTAAAATGATTAGAAAAATGAGATGTTCAACAAATTTTCCATGGTCATGCATAGTGAGCCGAAATCCATCTTAAATAGAGATCTATCAAGCTGAGAGAAGGATAAATATCTCAAGATTTAAACCATTCATCAATTTTTGCACTCAAAAATGAGTTTTTCACCTCCACAGATTTGGTCCCTCTCAACCCTTGATAGATGTGGGGTTAATATGAGTCTAGGCTAGTTACGAATCATATAATGTTAATAATATAATTTCTACACATTATATGAAACTCCACATTAACTAGTAAGGGAATTACATATTTCCCTTATAGTAAAAAATAACTTATTTTTTTTTCACCGTAGTATACATGTAGTATACATGTTCTATGTTTTATAGGATTTTCTATCATATTTTTCAATCTAGTTGATCTGTAATATAAACTTGAACGTGATGTTAAAATTGCAAGTAAATTTTTATGTATTAAAGGCAATGGATCACTTTGCAAAACACATAAATTAGGGCTTTTTACTTATTTATACCCATAAAATGAAGAAAATATACCATATCATAAACACACTACAACAAAAATGATAAAGGAGTTCGAGTCTTATTTTTTTTCTTTTATGAAATTCCAATTATATAGGGCTATGGGCACATAGGTAGGGTAAGTTATTACCAAATTTTGATTCAAAAAGAAAAATGATAATAATCTATCATATCAATACTATATAAAATATAGTAGCATAATATTTAAATAATATAGTAGTATAATAAATATAATATAATATTATAATATTATAATATACTATTATAATAATATGGTATAGTAATATAGGGGTTTGCATAAAATATAGTAGAAGAATATTTTAATAATATAATAGCATAATATTGTAATAATATAGCAGTATAATATAGTATAATATTATAGTATAGTATTATAATAATATAGTATAGTAATATAGGGGTTTTCATGTGGAGAGAGGGAGAGAAGGGAGACTGGGGATGGGAAAGAGCGAAGGAGAGAGGAAAGAGAGAGAGTGAGCGAGACATGAGAGTGAGAGGGAAGGAAGAAGAAAGAAATAGAGAGAGAAATATGGGAAGAGAGAGGTAGTGAAAAGGGAGAGAAGGATAAAGAGTGAGATAAAGAGAACAGTGGAAACAAGGAAAGACAAACGGAGAGAAGGGGAACAATGAGAGAAGGGGAAGAGAGAGATAAGAGAGTAAGAAGGTGGGAGAGAGAGACAAATAGATATGGAGAGATTTTGTGTATGCATGGGTGTTAAGATAGAGAGTCAAAGAAGGAGAGATGGGGAGAGTTAGGGATATAGATGGAAGGGGAGAGAGGGAGAGAGAAACAAAGACAGGGAGGGAGGTAGAGATAGATAAATATTGAGAAAGAGTTTGTGTGTGTTTTGGGGGGTGAGAGAGAGATACAAAGAAGGAGAGATAGAAGGTGATATAGATATATATGGTGTGGGGAGAGAGAGGGAAAAAGAGAGGGAGAGATATAAAGAGAGAGGGATGGAGATAGGCACATAGAAGGAGGATAGAGATAGAGTGGGAAGAAGGAGACACATAGAAACAAATGCATATATTATATTGAACATTATTAACCATAGATGAAGAGGAAGTAAGGATTTTACAAAAGGTAAAAGAAGTTGGATTTAGAATGCCTTGAATATTTTGGTTTTCGACTCAAAAAGATGCATTGATTTCAGAGTCATATTGATTTCTAATGCTGTTTGACTTCTTGCGCTAGATGCATTGATTTTAACGTAACTGCTGATTTTTTGTTTGAGGTAACTAGATGTATCATGTGCATTAATTTCAAAGGAGTTAGATTAAAAGTGTGCATTTATTTCAATGTAAGAAAAAAAAAAACTTATTGATGGCGTGCTTTGATTTCTATGTAGGCGTTAAGGTGACACTTTAATAGCTGAATTGATTTTAATGTAGATGTTGATTCCTAAGGATATTTGATTGAGTGGACAAGATACATTCATTTTAGTGTACTTCTTGATATATGATTAAATCGGTTTGCACTAATGTGACCATTTTAGAAAACTCAAATTAATATGATGAATCAAGGTACTTTCTCTCTCTCCAACCTAGATTGACTTTAGAGAAGGCTAATGTTAATATTGGAGAGAAGGATAGGCAATGTATGACATTTACTACAACATCTAGAGCTAAAAGGTTGAATGGTCTATGATTTATACCCCTTTTCCGTTGATCCATATGAAAATATGGTAAAACTAACTGGTGTGATAATAGGAACAATACAAAAGAATAGTGTGGGATTGGTCATAATGAAAACTATTTGTAATTGAATACATTCATATTCTTCACATTTTCTATCATTCAACACTTTCACATTGTCACATTCCCTTCAAAAAAATTATTTCATCATTTTTCACCATGCATGTTGTTAAGTGTCTCTATAATCTCAAAAAACTAATGTAATTTAGAAAATTTAAAATTAGAATTACCATAATAATATAACACATATCTAAGATATTTAAAATGTTTAGAATAATTAGATGTTCAACAAATTTTCCATGGTTGTGCATGAAAAAACCAAGCCGACATCCATCCTAAATAGAGATCTATCAAGCTGTGAGAAGGATAAATATCTCAAGACTTAAACCATTCATTAAGTTTTTCTCTCAAACGTGAGGTTTTCAACTCCACATATTTGATCCCTCTCAACCCTTCATAGATGTGGGGTTAAGATGAGTCTAGGCTAGTTACAAATCATATAATATTAATAATATAATTTCTACACCTTATACCAAAACTCCATATAAATTAGTGAAGGAATTACATATTTCCCGTACACTAAAAAGTAAATTAATTTTTTTCACCATAGTATGCATGTTCTATGTTCTGTAGGATTTTCTAGCATATTTTTCAGTCTAGTTGATCTGTAATGTAAACTCGAATGTGATGGTAAAATTGCAAGTAGATTTTTATGTATTGTAGGCAATGGATCACTTTGCAAAACACATAAAATTATGGTTTTTTTAACTTAGATAGCAACATAAAACAAAGAAAATATACCATATCATAAACACATTACAACAAAAATGATAAGGGAGTTCAAGTCTCATTTTTTTCCTTTTATGAAATTCCAATTGTATAGGGTTATGGGCACATAGGTAGGGTATGTTATTATCAAATTTTGATTCAAAAAGAAATATGATAATAATCTATCATATTAATACTATATGAAATATAGTAGCATAATATTTTGATAATATAGTAGCATAATATTTTAATAATATAGTAGGATAATATTTTAATAATATAATAGAATAATATTGTAATAATATAGTAGTATAATATAGTATAATATTATAGTATAGTATTATAATAATATAGTAAAGTAATATAGGGGTTTGCACGTGGATAGAGGGAGAGAAAGGAGATTGTGGAGGGGAAAGAGAGAAGGGGAAAGGAAAGAGAGAGAGAGTGAGGGAGACATGAGAGGAGGAGGGAGGGAGGAAGAAAGAAATAGAGAGAGAAAGGTGCGAAGAGAGAGGTAGAGACAACGGAGAGAAGGATAAACAGTGAGAAAAAGAGAAGAGTGGAAGGAAGGAGAGACAAAGGGAGAGAAGGGGAACAATGAGAGAAGGGGAAGAGAGAGATAGGGAGAGGAAGAGGGTGGGAGAGAGAGACAAATAGATATGGAGAGAGAGTGTGTATGCTTGGGCATTAAGATAGGGACTCAAAGAAGGAGAGATGGAGGGAGATAGGGATATAGATGGAAGGGGAGAGAGGGAGAGAGAAACAAAGAGAGGGAGGGAGGGAGAGATAGATAATTATTGAGAGAGAGTTTTTGTGTGCTTCGGGGGGTGAGAGAGAGATATAAATAAGGAGAGATGGAAGGAGATATAGATATAGATGACGAGGGGAGGGAGAGGGAAAAAGATAGTGTGAGAGATAAAGAGGGAGATAGACACATAGAAGGAGGAGAGAGATAGAGAGGGAAGAATAAGGAGACACATAGAAAAAAATACATATATTATATAGTGTTATATAATATTGAACATTATTAACCATTGATGAAGAGGAAGTAAGGATTTTATGAAAGGTAAAAGAAGTTGGATTTAGAATGCCTTGAATATTTTGGTTTTTGACTCAAAAATATGCATTGATTTCAATGTAGATGTTGGCTCCTAGACTTATTTGATTGATTACACTCGATGCATTCATTTCACTTCTAATCTTATTTGATTGTCTACATAGATGCATTGATTTCAATGTCATATTAATTTCTAATCCTATTTGACTTCTTGTGCTAGATGCATTGATTTTAATCTAGTTGCTGATTTTTTATTTGATCTAAATAGATGTATCATTTGCATTAATTTCAAAGAATTTAGATTAAAAGTGTGCATTGATTTTAAAGTAAGAAAAACAAATATTTATGATGTGCTTTGATCTCTATGTAGGGGTTAAGGTAACACTGAAATCGATGAATCAATTTCAATGTAGATGTTGATTATTAATGATATCTGATTGAGTGCACAAGATGCATTCATTTTAGTGTACTTCTTGATTTATGATTAAAGCAGTTTGCACTGAGGTTACCATTTTAGAAAACTCAAAAATTAATCTGATGAATCAAGGTACTTTCTCTCTCTCCAATCTAGATTGACTTTAGAGAAAGCCAATGTTAATATTAGAGAGCAGGATAGACAATGTATGGCTTTTACTACAACATCTTGAGCTAAAAGGTTGAATGGTCTATGCTTTATTCCCCCCTTTTCCATTGATCCATATGAAAAGATGGTAAAACTAACGGGTGTGACAATAAAAACAATAGAAGAAAATAGTGTGCGATTGATCATAATGAATACTATTTGTAATTGACTACATTCTTATTTTTCACATATTCTATCATTCAACACTTTCACATTGTCGCATTGCCTTCAAAACTTTTATTTCATTATTTTTCACCATGCATGTTGTTAAGAGTCTCTATCATATCAAAAAATGGATGTAATTTTAAAAATTTAAAATTAGAATGACCATACTAATCTAACAAATATCTAAGATATTTAAAAGATTAGGAAAATTAGACGTTCAACAAATTTTCCATGGTCGTGCATTGATAGACGTGGGTTTAAGATGAGTCTAGGCTAGTTGCAAATCATATAATATTAATAATATAATTTCTACACGTCATATAAAAATTCCAAATTATTTAGTGGAGGAATTACATACTTCCCTTAGACTAAAAATTAAATTAATTTTTTTCACCATAGTATACATGTTCCACCATTTGTAGGATTTTCTAGCATATTTTTCAATCTAGTTGATCTGTAACGTAAACTTGAACGTGATGGTAAAATTGCAAGTAAATTTTTATGTATTGTAGGAAATGGATCACTTTGTAAAACACATAAAATTATGGGTTTTTTAACTTAGTTAACAACATAAAACAAAGACAATATACCATATGAGAAACACATAACAACAAAAATGATAAGGGAGGTCACCCCTCCCTCGAGCTACATCTTTTGGTCCATGTTCTAATGTTGCGCCTATTTCATTAACTGTTCAAATTTGTGTTTAGATGGATTTATAGTGCTTAGAATTTAAATATTATGTCTCCAATGGCTTCACAACTGTAAAAAAACCACTAGTTAGCTCTTGTTGGGCTCAATTAGGCGAAAAACTTAAGAATTTATGCTCTCCAAAAGTTTCTTTTGCTAACTGAACCACAAGTTGCACTGGACTGTTAGCTCATCTACTATTTATGCCTTTCTAGGGAATGTCGAGTGACAATTTCACTCATCACTAGAGAAATGCATGCCGAAAATGGTGCAAAATATCACTTGTCTAATTTTCCTAGTAAGGCCATGGGTGGAAAACGCAGGCCACATGGGCTCATGCACTCGAGGACTCGGGCTAACTACTTTTCCCCATTGGCATAGCCTGTGGTACCTTGGCAGTTGGTTCTATTACAACATATAATTGAGGGTACTTCCTAAATTCACATGCTTGATACCAAACTTTGCACTGACTCTTAAACTCCTACTGAGACTGTTGTTATATGGCAGTCACATGTCCATGGGATTATCCCATTTCCCTGCCCCAAATATGTTCTTCTCCTGCATTGTTGATGCATGGTTTTGTGGGTTAAGTTTGGGGTGTTGAAACCAGGGGTGGGGGCTAAGTCCATTCCCCCAGCTCCCTCGCCTACAATCCTGTGGGCATGGGGTGACCGAGGGACATGGCTTCGACTAGCCACATCCTCGAATTCAACAATACATAAAATTTAAATTGAACCATGCCACCAATTTAGTTAAGTGACACCAGTGGCTTGGTGGTAAGGGGCCTTGCTATTAGATCAAAGGTTCTATGTTCGAATCTGGCTAGTTACAGTTCGACATCAACCCAAAATTTTAGTGGATGCCTGGGTTGCCATGTGGCAGCCCATGATTGGGCCACATGAAATTCCCCCAGTGGTCCAACTCAAATCCACTTCGATCAATAAAAACACAACAAAATTTGAACCAATCCAAGGAGGAAAATTGGTAGCCTACCATTCGTTTGAGAAACCCAGTCAACATTTCGAGTCACTCTACTGAGTTAGTAGTCATGCAACCCATCTGCAAATTTTTTACTTGCCATTAGAAATGATCATAATGGTATATTGGAAGCATATGATATCGGTTTTTAGTTATTCAAGTTTCATTGGATTCATATCATCGAGATCTATGCACTGGTACAGGTTTCGAGAATTTTTGAACACTTTGAATTCTAAGCACTTGACTGATCCCTTAGATCACTCCTCCCCACTGGAATCTTTTGGAGCTCCAAATACTACTTTTAGTAAAAAAACAGATGAGGGTACAGTTCCCTCACCCTTCCAATCTGAATCCATTTGGAATTTCTTAGCTTTGTGCCTTTGATTCCAACACGAAGGGACTCCACATTCCCTCACTTTGAAGTTCTTGTTCTACTGTCAAGGATGGTGTCTTGTTGTAATTCTGCGAGACATTATGGAGAGAAATATTCTATTCAAGGAATGTTAACATCCTATCCTTGATCACCAATCAATGTAGGCTCATATAATCTCAAATTCTCAACATTAGCGACTGCATACATTTGCATAGATGGTGGAAAATCCAACCAGTAGGCATTATTACCAATCCTTTCTAAAATTTAAAAGGTCCCTCCCTTATTGGTTTCAATTTTTTCCCTTCTCGTTTAAGCCTCTCCATGCTAATGTGAATCCAAAATTCATCTCCAACCTGAAAATTGTGATCCACATGATGCTTATCATGCGTTATCTTGTACATGGATTATCTCTTTTTCAATTTTTCTTGAACAATTTGATGCACCAATTGAACTTGTTCAATGAATCACTTGGCCTTATTAATGTTACAATGACCAAAAATAGAAACATCTTTCCCAAAGATAAAATCTAAAAGATATTTTGGTAAGTATGCAAAGCATGCTTCAAATGGAGAAGTTTTAGTTGATAATTATTTGCGTGGTTATAAGCATGCTGAATTTAGTGTAAGTGTTCATCCCAGCACTTACAATGTTTGCTACAAGAACCAAGAAGAAGATGCACTACTATTATATTCACCACTTCTGTCTAGCCATCAATTTGTGGATGAAATGTTGTACTATTTCTCCACTTGGTGTCCATGATTCCCGATAAGATTGACCAAAATTTCCTGACAAATTGAGAATCTCGATCAGAAATAATGGATTTGGTAAGTGCTTTTTACTCTTGATGATCAAACCCAATGAGAATGTTTAAAATGAAGCCTTTGAAGGATGTGATGCAAGATTAAAATCTGATTTGTATAACGTTTTTAACACCAATGATGAGATGTTTCAGTTACCCAAAGGATTTCCTCCTCAAAGAGGAATTCAACACGAGATCCAATTGCAACAAGATTGTCCTCTTCCAAACATTGGTATGTATAGGATGTTAGTTATGTAGAATGCAGAAATCAAGAAACAAATCCAAGAGTTTCTTGATAAAGGGGTCATAAGACCAAGCATATCGCCATGCGGGTCACCAATTGTTGTAGCACCAAAGAAAGAAGCTACATGGGACATGTGCGTAGATTTCAAATTACGGTAGAAAATCATTAGCCTCTTCCTCAAATTGATGATTTACTTTATGAATTGAAAGTTGTTGTGTATTTTACTAAGTTGGACTTGAGAAGTGGCTATCACTAGATTATGATTTCTGAAGGTGTCATATGCAAGAAAACCTTCAAAACAAAGCAAGGTTTGTTTGATTGGTTAGTTATTCCTTTTGGGCTTTGTAATGCTCCTGTAATATTGATGAGTGTCACTAATGGTGTTTTAAGGCCTTTTCTTTATGATTTGTAACTGTCTACTTAGATGACATATTCATTTTTAGTAAAACACATGAAGAACATGTAAGGCATATTAGGAAAGTCTTAGATGTCTTGAAGAAATAAATGTTCTTTTTAAAGATGTCTAAATGTGAATTTGGAAATATTTCATTAGTTTATTTGGTACATATTGTTTGAGGGGATGAATTGAGGATATATCCCTTAAAGGTAAAATTCATTGTAGATTGGCCCAAGCCCAATAATGTAACAAATGTTAGAAGATTTTTGGGAGTGGCACAATATTGTAGAAGGTTCATTTCTAACTTTTCTTCAATTGCAACTCCATTACATGCCTTGACAAGTGTGAAGTAGGTTTTCCAGTGGGGAGGCAAGTTGAAGAAATCCTTCTATTCGTTGAAGGAAAGAATCAACACAACTCCATTTCTTACACTTCATGATTTAAGATAGCCATTAGAGATCAAAGTAGATTCAAGTGACTATGCCATGGGAGTAGTACTGATGCAACATGGTAAGCCCATTTGTTACCATTTTGAAAGTTTTAATGGTGCAGTAGTTAACTATTCTACATATGATAAGGAATTGTATGCATTGGTGCAAAGTGTGAAAAAATGGAAACACAATTTGATGGGAAAGGAAACTATCGTTCACATTGATCATCAACCATTGCATTACTTGCAATAAAAAAGCAAGATACAACAAGTAAGGAATTTCATATGGATGGGTTTCTTGCTTCATGTTGACTCGATGATAAGGTATAAGAAAGGTATCTATAACAAGGTTTCTGGCATGCTTTGTAGACCAATCATTACTACTTCAGTTATTCGTAAGAAAAACTCTATCATGCATGAGAGCTATGTTGAAAAATATTCTTTTGATGAGGACATTAAATATGTATATGAAACATTATGTCAAGGCAAAAATGTAAAGGAATTGGATTACCATGTGCATGATAAACTTTTGTATCATCTTGGAAATCTATGAATTCCTAAGGGTAAAAGAGTAGACAACATAAGGGAAGCACATACTTCTCTTATTGTTGGTTGATTTGGTGTAGGCGAGATGATTTCACAATTACAAATGTATTCTTATTGGCCTAGAATGAATGAAAGTGTGTCACAATATGTAAGAGGATGTTCTTTATGTGTTGTAAGTAAGACTAGCAATAGAAAGTTAGGATTGTATACTCCACTCCCAGTTCCTTCCTATCCTTGGGAAAGTGTTTATATGGACTTTGCAAGGGGGAATGCCTATCTCTAAAAAAAATCATGATTATCTTTAGGTTGTGGTGGATCGCGTCATCAAGATGTGTATTTTGATTCCTTGTAAGAAGCATGTTATAACTGAACAAACTATAGAAATGTTCTTTCAACATGCATGGGTACATTTTGGGCACCCCAAAATGTACCCATGCATGTTGAAAGAACATTTGTGCAGTCCATTCAGATGTACCCTACTTCTTACAAGGCATCAAAATACACGTCTTGCTTAAATCATCCACCAGAAGATAAATATAATCATGATTTCTTTTAGACATATGCAGTCCTCCTACAAAGTCCATAGAAACACTTTCCCAAGGATGGGAAGGAACCGGAATTAGAGTACACAATCCTAACTTTCTATTGATAGGATTACCTCTAGGACATAAAGAACATCCTCTTACATATCGTGACACACATTGATTCATTCTAGGCCAATAACAATACCTTTGTAATTATGGCATAGTCTTGCTTACACCAAAATGGATGGCAATAAGAGATGTGTGTGCTTCCCTTATGATGTTGAATCTTTCACCTTGTGCAATGGATAGCTTGCCAAGATGATACAACATTTTATCATGCACATGGTAATCCAATTCCTCTACCTGGTTTCCTTGACACAAAGTTGCATATACATCTTTAAAGTCTTCATCTAAATCATATTATTCAACATAGCTCTCATGCATGATATAATTATGCTTAAGAATAAATGAAACACTGGAAATTGGTCTAGAAAGCATGTCAGTAACCTTGTTATAGATACCTTTCTTATACCTTATCACAAAGTGGAATTGTTGCAAGAAACCCATCTATCTGAAATGCCTTTCTTGTTGTAGCTTGGTTTGTTATTGCAAGTATTACAATGGTTGATGATCAATGTGAATGATAGTTTCTTTTACCATCAAATAGTGCTTCCACATTTTGACACATTTCACAAATGGATATAGTTGCTTATCATATTTAGGATAATTAAATACTACACCATTAAAAGTTTCAGAATGGTAACATATGGGCTTACCATGTTGTATCAAGTCCACTCCCATGGCATAATCACATGGATTTGTTTGGATCTCAAATGGATTTCTTAAATCAAGAAGTGAAAGAGCTGGATTTTTTTATAATTCTTTCCTTCAATGCATCAAAGGATTTATGTTGCTTGCCTTCGCACTGGAAAACTTGCTTCATACTTGTCAAGGCATGTAATCGTGCTGCAATTTAAGACAAGCTAGAAATTAACTTTCTCCAATATTGGGATGCTCCCAAAAATCTTCTAACCTATGTTACATTATTGGGCTATGACCAATCTATAATAACATTGAATTTTGAGGGATCTATCTTCAATTCACCCCCTCCAACAATATGTCCCAAATACTCCAGCAAGGTCTTTCCAAATTCACATTTAGACATCTTTAATATATATATATATATATATATATATATATATATAGATCTCAAGACATATAATACTTGTTTAACATGCCTAGCATATTATTCATGGGTTTTACTAAAAATCAATATGCCATCTAAGTAGACAATTACAAAATCATCAAGAAACGACCTTAAAACATCATTCATAACTCTCATGAATGTTGCAGGATGATTACAAAGCCCAAAAGCCATAACTAACCATTCAAGCAAACCTTTCTTTTTTTTGAAGGTTGTCCTACATATGTCTCCTTTAGTAATCCTAATCAGATGATAGTGACTTCTCAAGTCAAACTTAGTGAAATATACAACATCTTTCAATTGATCAAGTAAATCATAAATTCGAGGAAGAAGGTAATGATTATTTACTATAATCTTGTTCAAGGCTCTAAAATATACATACATGTGCCATGCACCATGTTCATTTGGTACTAAAGTAATTTGTGACTTGCATGACAACATGCTTGGTTTGTTGACCCCTCTATCAAGCAACTCTAGGGTTTTTTTCTTGATTTCTTCATTCTCCCTAACTGACATCATGTACATACCAATGTTTGGAAGGGGACAATCTTGCTGCAATTTGATCTCATGTTGGATTCCTCTTTTATGAGGTAATCCTTTCGGTTCCTAAAACATCTAATCAATGGTGTTAACAACCTCATATAAATGAGATTTTAATCTTGCATCACATCCTTGGAAGGCTTCATTTTCAAAATTCTCTTTAGATTTAATCATCAGGAGTACAAATTTCTTACTAGCTTTAACAAGCCTCTTCATTTGTCTAGCATTCACATCTAATAAATTCAACTCCTTGCTATGTGCTCTAACAATGTGCTCAACCACATCTTTAAACAAGTGATATTTTGTCTCATCGCGATGAAAGATGGCTCTCCTATCATATATCTACCTCATATATAAAGTTTGCAGTGATGGAAAATCTCAATTTACATCTTTTTGTCACATGCAATCTTGCACTATCACATATCCAACACAAACGATAAGGTTGAGGATGTGGAGAAGTTTCCATATTCAAATTTTTAACAATGTCTTCAAAAATAAGGTTTTCTTGTGATTCATTATCAAATAATTTATCGATATTGGTATGCTTTCAAATTACTCTAATGTGGAAATCTCTATTCTTTCTTTTTCATTTTGTGTTTTAGTGATTCTACTTGAAGAACTAGTTTTTGCAATAGAGTCATTACCTTTAGATCCCATGGTTGTGATCTTTGTTTCATACCTGGAATCGGTTCCTAAATCATGTCATGTAGTTGTAACATTCTTTTGTTTCCCTTTTTTGTTAAACATTTTTGGTCTCATTTCACGATGAAGTTTCAATAGTGGTGTTCATCATCACCTTCTTTTGAATGATGTTTACTGTGTGTTTTTATCCCTCTTTCTTGATTGAAGCATTATTCTTCCCTTTTCCTTTTAATTTACCCTTTCATTTATCTCCACTTTTGAATGGCTATTTTCTTTCCTCTTGGGGAACATTATTCCCTATTTATTCTAAATGAGTTTCCTGTACACAAATTTCTTCTATTTTTGTAGGTTTAAACATGATAAATATGTGTCTCAAACAACTATGCAACCCTCCAATGTATTTGAGTAGAGTGTTTTGAGAGGATGGATATATACCAAAAATCAAAGATCCTTTCCTAAATTCTTGAGTATAGCTTTGCACATTCTTACCCTTATTTTGCCTAAAGTTTTTCCAACCCATGATAGACATTTGCATGTATTCTAGTGGATAAAATTTTATTCTTATTGCAACAACAAAACCATTCCAAGAGGATAAAACATTACCTTATTTCTTCATGTCCTGTTGAATATTGGACTCCCACAAAATAAGTGCTTCACCTTCCAACCTATGAGAAGCAAGCTGAATTTTTGTCTCATCATCATTGATTCTTTCTATCCTGTAATACACTTCAATTTGGAAAATCTAATTATCTAGTTTCTCACGTTTACCTCTCCATTGTACATTGGCAATTCAAACCTAATCTCAAGATTTACTAAAGGAGTTTTATCACGTCCCTTTAGAAAATTTGGAGATGTTTGTGAAAGGGTAGAAGAAGTAGAAGATGAGGATGAGGATAAGGATAGAGGTGAATGTGATGTTTTGTCACCATTTCCTCCATTCCATTTTTGAGGTTTATATTCTTTTTCTCCATCTCCTTTTGGAGGCTTTCAAATCTCTCCATAAAACCTTCAATTCCTCTTATCATAAATAACTTTTACCATTTTAGACATCTTGAAGAAGGATTTTTTGAAATTTCTTTCATATTCAAACATCGCTTCAGGACCTTCTTCATGTGCCATGACTATTGAATCTTGAGGTGTATGTGTTCTCCTTGAAACAATGTGAGGCCTTGGCTCCACAAGTTATCCTTCTCCTATTTTAAGCTTCAACCTTGTAAGCATCAAAAAACACTTGCAAACAAAATCAAACCTTGGTAATAACCTTGGGATGTGATACCAAAATGATTTGTAATGTAAACTTGAAGGTGATGGTGAAATGGCAAGTAAATTTTTATGTATTGTAGGCAATGTATCACTTTGAAAAACATAAAAAATTATGATTTTTTAACTACCATTAACAACATAAAATAGAGACAATATACCATATGACAATCACATAACAACAAAAATGATCAAGGAGTTCACCTCTGTCTTGGGCTATATCTCCTGCTCTAGCTTCCAATGTTGGGCCTCTTTCACTAAGTGCTCAAATTTGTGTTTATATGGATGTGCAGTGCTCATAATGTTAATATAATGTCTCCAATGGCTTTAGAAATGTTAAAAACCCCTTGTTGGGCTATTTCTGGGCTAAATTTGGCCAAGAATTGAAGAATATATGTCCTCCCAAAGTTTCTTTTGCTAACTGACCTATGATTTCCTCCTTTCTAGGGCACGTCGAGCAACAATTTCACCCCGTGTTGACGAAATTCATGTTGAAAATGGTGCAAAATATCACTTGTTTGATTTTCACAGTCAGGCTTTCGGGCGGAAAAGTAGGGCCACATGGGGCCATGTGCCCACAGGCTTTGGCTAACTGCCGACCCCCGTCAACATAGCCCATGGCACCTTGGCAGTTGGTTCTATTGTGGCATAAAATCAGGGGTAGTTAAAAAATCCATGCGCCCGATCCCAAACTCCACGTTGACTGTTAAAACCCCACAAATATTGTGTTTATATGGTGGTTATATATCCATGGGTTGGTGCCATTTCCTCACACCAAATCTATTTCACTCCCATGTTGTTGATGCATTGTCTAGTGGGTTATTTTTGGGGTGTCGGAACCTGGAGCTAGATATAAGCCCGCTCCCCTAGCTCCCTCACCTATAGTCCTATGGCTGTGGGGTGACTGAGGGCCAGGGCTTAACACTTGCCTCCTCCCCCAATTGCGTAATACATAAACTATAAATTCAATCATGCCACCAATATAGTTAAGTGACACCGGTGGATTGGTGGTGAGGCAGCTTGTTTCCAGAACAAAGGTTTTTTGTTTGAATCTGGCCAGTTGCAGTTCAACCTCAACCCAAAATTTGAGTGGATCCTCGGGGTTCTACGTGGCATCCCATCTTTGGGCCACATGACACTCCCCCATTGGTCCAACTCAAATCCACTTCGACCAATAATAAGACAAGAAAATTTGAACCAATCTAAAGAGGGAAATTGGAAACCTGCCATTAGTTGGAGAAATCCAGTCAACATGTCCAGTCACCTTTTCTAGTTAGTGTATGGACTGCCCATTCAATAGTCCTAAAAACCTTCTGCATTTTTTTTTACTTTCTTGGGAAAACTATCAGAACATGATATCCATTGAAGACGATATTAGTTTTGAGTGAGTCAAGTTGTGTTGGATTCATGCCGTCGATATCTACACATTGGTATAGGTTTCAAGGATTTTTTAACACTTTGAATTTGAGCACTTTACTGGTCCTTTAGATCACTTGTTTTTCTGAAATTTGGTAGGTTTTTTTTTAATCACAACTTTGATTTGTCAAATCTCCACAATATAAGTTCCTCAGAGTTTTTTAAGTTGTTGAATTCATATATTAACTCAAAAACCCATTTTTAACAACAAAAAATAATATTTTTCCAAACAATTTTTCCCCATATTCTTGGCAAAAGCTTTGAAATATTACATCTTTAAGAAACACCTTTTTTTTACCTTCAACCATTTTATATTTATATAAGTTAGATGTGAAATTGATGTTGTAATCGAGTCATTTTATTTATTACTATATTCTCTATTTTTAATGGAAGTATTATTTTATTGTTTTTAAATGTAATACTATGCGACAACATTTCTGTCATACTAAGTTGTAAAGCATCTCCTCGCTCGAAGAATGTTCTGGAATATGTCATGGAGTTTAAATACCTACCACATACATAATAAATTGGGAATCCATATAAATTAAAAATTTAAATAATTGATAGAAATTAATAGACATTAAAAATTAGTGTCATGATACATGTGGCCTTGCCCAAATTTATTTAAGGTAAAATACTAAATTATAATTGTATACTAAATTGTTATTATTATATTAATTATAAAAATATTTAATATATGAGTTTTCTATTTGTTATATTTTCTTTTCAATATTGTTAAGTCAAGAAATTATATACATAGCAGCCACAAGCTTGTAGTCTTTTCCCAAAAAAGAGAGAGCAGAAGAGTCACACAGAAGAACTTATGTTATGTCCACAAAAGAGAATTCAATTTTTCTATTGATCCATAGGATAACAAGGATAGGAACGTAATCCTACAAAAATAAATACCATCCAAAATTATACATATTCAACAGTCTATAAATTTTGACGGAGAATTGGATACATCTATGTGAATAATGCTAGCATTTGGGCCAATTGGACTGTGAGGTTTTTTGCATCGAAGATTAACTTCTAGGTGGGTGAGTGGTCATCGTCATGATTTGAGAATATAAGTTCCTTAATTATTGATGAGCTGTCTTGAGCTTATGTTATGCAGCCAACTAACAAAATAAAAGAAAATATAGAGAAACGACTTCAAATCATCCTCTTCGAGGGGGAAACCTCCTTTACATTACAGAAATGAACAATCCTTGGATTATACAAATGACAAGACCTCCTTTCTATATATAGGAGTCTAAGGGGTTACAATATATTCAAAGCCAACATAACACTAGTAATGTAAGGGAACAATAGTAACAATAGTGGGCTTCTATGGGGCACAATAATAACAATACGACGACAACATGGGCACAACAATAACAATATTAGGCTACAATTACAATAATAATAAGGGAATACACTAGTATTATAGAGGCCTGACATGCCCCTATCCTTCAAAAAAGTGTTTTCCTAAATGATTGAGTAGCTATGGATTCTTTCGTGTAAAATATTCATCCTCCCATCTCGAACCTTCAGCGAGTACGTTCTTCCACTTGATGAGATACTCTGAAATTGATCAATTTTGTAACTGTCAAGTTCTTGTTTCTATTACGGCTTCAGGTTCTAATATGATTTTTCCTCCCTCATCAATTTCTGGCAATATTGTTTGAACTAGTGGCTTGTCACCTATAACCTTATTTAAGCATGAAACATGGAAAACTGGGTGCACTCGAGAAGTTGTAGGAATCTCCACTTTCTATGCCATAGTACCAATATTTTGCAACACCTTGTAAAAACCATAATACTTTGGTTGTAATTTATTATTCTTCTTAGTTTGCTTGAGGGCAATTTGTTTATATGTTTGTAGCTGTTGAAATACTAGTCACCTACATCAAAACTTCTTTCATTGCAATGTTGTTCTTCGTGTTGTTTCATTCAATTCTTTGCCAAAGTGAGGTTATCCTTTAAGAGTTGGAGAACTTGTTGTTGATGCTCGATGTGATATTCCACATATTGAACCTTAGAAGTTTCTCTTAAATATGATGTGATGGATGGTGGATGATATCCATAAAGTTCCATAAATGAGGTAATTTTCACTGCGGTATGGAAGGAAGTGTTGTACCACCATCCATCCACAGGAAACCATTTGACCCATTGTGTCTATTTATCAGGCACAAAGAAATGAAGATATCCTTCCAAACATTTGTTCACTATCTTAGTTTTCCCATCATATTGAGGATGATATGATGAGCTATGAGCTAACTTGGTACCTAGACAAGAAAATAATTTTGTCGAAAAAGTTCTAGTGAAAATAGGATCAATCGCTTACAATAATCTTTGGGTTTCCATGTAGCTTTTGAATTGTGTCCATAAATTCAGTAGCAACTATATTGGATTTAAAGGGATGATATAATGCACAAAATTATGCATACTTGGTAATTCTATCAACTACCACCACGATGACACTCTTTCCTTCAGATTTGGGTAAACTTGTGATAAAATCCATTGAAACCTCCTCCCAACATTGACTTGGAATGGATAATGGTTGTAATAGACCTAGGGTATTATTTGTTTCAACTTTATTTTGGTTGCAAACCAAACATTCTGCCACAAACTTTTGAATATTAGACTTAAGGCCATCCCAAAAAAAATCCTTCATAACCCTGTGGTAATTTTTTAAAAATCCTGAGTCCCCTCTTAAGCGAGAGGTGTGCAATTCCATAAGAATATTTTTTCTAAGTTGGGAATTCTTATAGAGGTATAAGCAATCTTTGTAACATAATGAATCATTTTTCTAGCTAAATGTGTCAGATGTATTGGGGTCTTGTTGTAACTTTTGAATGAGTGCCCACACTTCTTCATCATTCTTCCATTTGTCCCTTGCTTTGTTTATCCAATCTGGGTGGATAATAGAAATGGCATGAAGAAATGCTTCCACATCCTCATCCTTTCTTCAGAGTGCATCTGCAACAACATTTTTCTTCCCTTTTTTGTAGATGATTTCAAATTCATAACCCAACATCTTTTTGACCCATTTTTGTTGATCTTCTAAAGATAATCTTTTTTCTAAAAAGTATTTAAGGATATCATGATCTATTTTACGTTGAAGTGTCTTCCCATTAGGTAAGGTCGTCGTTTCCTAAGTGCATGTATTATTGCCTACATTTCCTTTTCATAAATAGATTTGTGTAAATACTTTCCTCTTATTGGAAGACATTGGAAAGAATGGGTCTTTCTTCTTGCATTAAAACAACACGAGTTCCATTTCCCAAGGCATCACATTCCACAATAAACGTTTTCGTGAAGTCTGGCATAGCTAAGACCGGAGCTTGGAACATTTCCTCTTTAAGATCTTCAAAGGATTTCGTTGCTTCTGGAGTCCAAGAAAATGCATCTTTCTTTAGTAATGTTGTTAGATCTGCTTCTATTCTCCCATAATTCTTAACAAACTTGCAATAATACCCTGTCAACATGAGAATCCTCACAAATGCTTTACGGATGTGGGGATTTTTCATTCTTTAATGACTTTATTTTTTCTAGGGTCTTCCTTAACACCACCATGAGATACAGTATGACCAAAATATTCCACCTCTTCTACTCCAAAGAAACATTTGGAGGTTTTTTCATATAATTGTTTCTCCTCCAATAGTTGCAGCATTCTATCAACATGTTGAACATGATCCTTCAAAAGCATGTTGTAGGTTAGTATATCATCAAAAAATACTAACACAAATTTTCTAAGGAAGGGTTTGAAAATGGAAGTCATCAAACCTTGAAATGTAGAAGGTCCATTAGTAAGGCCAAAATGCATGACCAAAATTCTTAATGACCCTCATGGGTTCCAAATATTGTTTTCAGGATGTCTTGAGTCTTCATTCTAATTTGATGATATCCTAAATGAAGGTCCAACTTGGTGAAGTAAATTGCTCCATGCAATTCATCCAATAATTCATCAATGAGAGGAATGGGAAATTTGCATTTAATAGTGAGCTTGTTGAGCTCCCTATAATCGAGACACATGCGCCATGATCCATCCCTCTTGTGCACCAATACTACAGGAGCAGAGAAATACCTTTCACTAGGTTGAACTATACTAACCTCTAGCATTTCTACAACCATAGGTTCAATTTCACTCTTTTGGGCATAGGGATATCTGTAAGGCCTTATGTTTGGAGGAACACTTCCTAGAATCAACTGAATAGCATGGTCATGATCACAAATAGCTAGGAGGCATTTGGGAGTCTCAAATACCATGGAATGATTGTCCAAGACATTTTGGAGATCTGGAGAAATAGATGATTTCAACATGGGAACCTCTAGCGAACATAAGTATTCAATTATGTCACATTGTTATTTCTTTAGAATCCTTTTCATGCCATTAAAGTTCATTATATTTCCTAGTTTCCATGTGATACCCATTAATTAAACTTCCTTTCCTTCTAAAATAAATTCAAGAAAAGTTCTTGAAAATTAAAAGCTATCGTAGCCAAATATTGTAGCCCTTGTACTCCTAGTATAAAATTACCACCACCCATTGGAATGCAAATCATTTGACTATTCAAAACATATTCTTCCACGGATAGCTTGATGTTATGGCATTTTCCAGAGAAATTTATGGTTCTTCCATTTGTAACCATTACTTGTCACTTCGGTGTTGAATATAGGAAAGAATTCAATTCCTTCGCTATCTTACAATGAATAAAATTATGGGTACTACCTGAATCAGTTAACACTAATTCCTTTTTCTTCTTGATATGTCCTTCTACCTTGATAGTTTGAGGAGTGGTTATTCTAGACAATGCATTAAAATATATGGTTGGATTCATTTCTTCTTTCTCTATGCTTTGTTCCTAGTGTGTATCCTCTTATTTTGATCTTTCTTATTCCTTTTATTCTTCCCCTTCACAAGATATGTAAAATAATTTCTTCTCGGCACACTTATGACCTTTAGCGTATTTTCTATCACAGTTGTAACAAAGACCTTTTTCTACTTTTTCATCCAATTTTGTGGTGTCATCCTTATAGGTTGTGGAAGGCTAGGGGCAACAACACTTTCACATTTATAGTTGTGATTGGTAGGCTTCCTTGTTTCCATAATTTTTCTTTCAATTTTTCTTGCCAACCTAAATGCCTTCTCCAATGGATCAGGTTCCCAAATGAAAACCTCATGTTGATGTTATCCTTTAATCTCCATATTAACACATCATTCCTATGCTCCTCTGGAATCTATTTTACCCTTATATTCAATTTTTGGAAGTCCTAAATGTGCTCCATCATTGAACCTTTTTGTTTGAGATTTATCAATTAGCTAAAAAAGGTGTTGTTTTTTGTATCGTCATAATGTGCTATCATTTCTTCCATAAAAATTTCCCAAGTGACAATTCGTTCATGAGAGAAAAGCCATCGATACCATACAAACTAACTAGGTTCCAAATATAAAGTTGCAATGCATACCTTTTGTTTGTTTTTCACATTATGGAGATCGAAATATTGCTCCATCTATAGTATCAATGTTACAAGATCCTTTCCATCAAACTTCCTCATATCGATCTTTGGAACATGGTGGGTCTTCAATCCAACATTAGAGTCTATGAAATCATGACTAACATTTTTTTGTTCTCATCGTGAGTTTCCTTTACTACCCTTTCGCAATTAGTAAGCATTTCTTGTTGCAACTTTGTCAAATATATCTTCAAATCTTCCATGTTGGCTTTAAGTTTTGCTTCTATACCATCCATCCTAGCTTCCATCCCATCCATATTAGCTTCCATGCCATCCATCTTAGATTCCATGCCATTCATCTCAGCTTCCATACCATTCATCTTAGCTTCCATGTCATTCTTTAAACCATCCATCTTAGCTTCCATGCCATTCATCTTAGCTTGCATGTCATTCTTTAAACAATCCATTTTAGCTTCCACACCTTCGTTTAAACCACCCGTATTAGCATCTGTTACTTTATGTGAGAGTGAAATTATTGGATGATACAAATGACAATAACTCCTTTCTATATATAGGAGTCTAAGGGGTAACAATATAATCAAAGTTGAAATAACAATAATAATGAAAGGGCACAACAATAACAATAGTTGGCTTCTATGGGGTCAACATGGGGACAACAATAACAATAAGGGGCTAAAATGACAAAAATAATAAGGAAATACACTAGTATTATAGTCGCCTAACAACGTGGAAGCCATCTAAGAACTCTCTTGTCCTTTATCCCACATTAACTTTCCAATTAGGTTCTTGGTGTGCTAGTAAAGCTAAATTGCTTGAAGGTACTAATTTTTATTCCCCCTGTGTAACCTACATGTGGAATCCAACCCATAGTAGCTACACTAATATTTGAATCAAAGACAAAATGATTCTCTTGCATACTATACTCTTCAAAAAAGTGAATTTCCACCCAAATATACGAGGGATTGTTTGTGTGAAGTTCATAACCACTTTCATAGCTTGAGTATATATCTGAGAGTTTTCCTCCATGGATACAGAGGTCCTTGTTGATAAAATATTTCATGTGGATATTATGGTTTTATTCCTCTTTTCTTGATAATTAATTGTGATTTATGTTGCATTATTTTACTTCTTTATTATGTTATCTTCCATCAGGCAATTACGAAAATAAATGTGTGAAGATCAAAAGAACAAGGAAGAAAAGACATAGGAACTCAACAATGGAAAACCCCCTATATAGGGGAAAACCCCATCCAACTCTTCCACTAGTGGATTCAAGTCAAGATGAGACAATCCAAAACCCTTTTTATTTAGACAAATACCTTCTCTAAGCACCAAATCGAAACTTCCTTCAAGTAGATGTATTCTGCCAAAGTATCCAAGTGTTAGCTCCCTAGCTACAACTTCAATCTAGAATTGCGCCCTCCCCAACTACAGAATTTTGGAACTGCAACTACTTTAGAATTTCGACCCCCAACTACTCATCTAGAAACCATATAACACTTCACACGTGTGAGAGGTAGATTCACAAAACTTTTATTTTCTTTCTTCCTTTAATTATATATTCTTCTTTTGCAATTCACTCTCTATTTTGTCCTCTTTATCTTTTAGATTGAACTTGTGAATATGTGATTCCAAATTAATTGAGCACGCTCTATTTATATTGATTTTTTTGTGTTGAATTCCCTCTTTCTAGGCCAACTTCTCTAGTTCAGGGCCAACTTGGTGAGGAGGTGACAAATAACACTTTTAACTCTAAAATATATTTCTTTACATGATACAAATTCCCTAGAATGATATAATAAATGTGATGAAGAATTTCTTGACTCATGACAAAACCTAGAAGCCTTATGTTATCACAAAATCCAAACGCTAATAGGTTGCTGACAAGGAAGACCTTGTGTAACACTTTCAAACCAACTTTTGGTTGAGGGCTCTCTCATTAGGTTAAAGATTTGGGTAAAGATTAGATGGCTAACTTTATGAAAAAACTGAAAAATATGAATGGTTGAACATGATCAGTAAACATCCATTGGGATTATGGAGTCAATAACTGCTTCAGTATGACAATAATTTTAACTTTACATGGAATTCAAGGAATCTAGACTTCAACATATCAGTAACACATCAGAAATATGTAGGAAGACACAATCTACAAATACATGAAGGAAGTTAGAGCATAGCCAACAAATTCTAAGTAATCATGCATTCATACTATTGCAAGCAATGAAATTAAGACAACCATAGGGAAATTTAAACACTGAACTCTTTCTAAATCCTAAGGAGCAAAGCCAAATCACTGTATTACATTAAAACACACTCTTACACAAAAGCACAGTATGAGTGTTCTTTGAAAATTTTCTAACTCTTCGTGCATTACATCTCTTGTCATATATAGAGTTTCATTACAAGCTTGGATTCCTTCCTCCAGTATGAGGGTAATTCAAATTTCTCTAGACCTGACACCTACTAATCTTTAAACAAACTATTAATTACAAGTAGCTATTAACTAACAGTCCTAGAGACCTAATACAGCTAGGAGTGTAACTCTTTATTATGATTAAAATAACCTTATCTACGAATTAAAAATTCCTTTTAACACCTATAACTCCATGAATTCAAATTTGATGATGATCATAACCCTCCAACTGGCCTTTAATAACTTCTCCTTCATCTGTCTTGAAAACTAGGAGATTGTTCCCGGCTCTGTTCTAGTTGAAAAATAGGTGTTGGGACAGAGCTCGTATCCCCTCATCAAAAATGTATTTTGAAAAAATGAATGAGGATTTTGTAGAAGATTCAGTTATGAGAAAAAAATTCTCTTTTTTCTTTGCAATACCTTTCATACTACCCAGAAACTATCTTTTAATATCAAGTGTAAACTGGAAAATTCTAATTTGTGAAAAACGACTCCTACAGCAATTTCGTAGGGCAAGTTGAGTCATCAACTTCTCACAGATCATAATGAATTTGAAGAAACTAAAAGAGATTTTTTTAGCTCAGTATGTTAGGAATAAAAACCTCTTTCACTTTTCATAGATGAGTTTTCAATTTCTCAAGAATCCCCTTGGAAGTTGACTGCTAAAAACAAGGAGACAAAGGTGCTCCTTTTTAGAGTTTCACCCTTATGCTTGTCTTCGAATCCTTCTACTAACCATGTTGTCTCTTTTAATCACATGACATGCATTAAATTAACCATATACCCTGCTCAAATACTCGTGCTAAGATAAAAACCCTTAGAGGCTGGTTGAAACATGACAACTGTCCAAGCTACAAAGTGACTGTTGTTTTAGTAGTGCCGAGTTTGGAGTCACTATATGGTTCTCATTGTTTGAATTTTCCTTTGCTTAATATTCAAAACTTCTGAGGTGGCCCTTTTGTGTCTTTTGTAGTAGCATAATTTCATAATGGTTCCCCTTTTCATCTCAGAATTGATTCAAGAAAACAAAACTATTGTGCATTATATGTCACCTTCAGCAGTTTCAAAGCATGCTACGAAACTGCTTCGTGAGTTAAAAACACAGTTTTTATCCTTCTTGGAATTTTTTAATAACTTCTCCATATGCTAAGGGACCAAACAAAACTGACATTGTTCATCCAAAAATAACCTTCAATCTTCAAAAAGTAATTTTCACATCAAAATTGTGTCAAAATTTCTTCACTTACTGTCAGGTTCATTTATGTTGAGGCTGTTCCTTTGGTTCATTCAATTGAATCTTCAAGTCCTTAACCTGTCCTTTTAGCATCCGGATTTTAGTTCTTAATTTTCCATTTATCTTTCTAACATATCTTACCTCTTTTATTGCAGGAATGATCGAAGTGAAGTATTGATCATGACTGCTCACTACTTACATGCCTTGGAACTTTTCCATCTTCCCAACTAGCTTTTACTCTTTTGAAATTTGCCTTTTCAATTGCATGTTTTCTTGCACTTTCCTTGAGTTGGGAAATATCAAGATTGGAAGACATCAATTTCTTTTTTACTTCCTCAAAGCTACATTCTTCTTCTTGAGTGCTGACTGTCTTGCTTGAGTTGAAATGGAGAACTTCCTCACTTGAGCCTTCAAAGAACTCTGATGTATGTTGACCCTGAGCTTGCCAATTGCTTCTTATGCATGAAAGAAACAATAAAAATGACTTGACCAAGACTAACATGAAACTTTGGAACCATACTAGTTGTCCAAAATTTCAGAACCTTTTACAGTGATAACAATGGATCCACTTGGGATAGTGTGCCCTTGTGGTACACTAGAACCTGCAGTTCCAGTGCTTTATCCACTTATGATATAAATAGAAGTTTTGTTGACAAGCATCCTCTTCAAAATTTTTGGGCCTTCACCTCGGGCTTAAGCTTGATGATTACTGTAGAAGAAAGAAATTTGAATCTACTAAAAAATTCTTAGACAACCTACCCTGAGCTTATTTGCACATTCCTACCTACGCTATCAACTGCAACCTCCATTTTAGGTCAGGTAACATGATATTTCCAATAAAGTCAATCAATTATCTTTTTTGATATTTTAGGCTCTTGACTGTATTCAACCTCAAAATAACCATGATAGTGAGATGACCAAATCAACTTATAATGTAACTGATCTTCATAATGCAAATCAAAATGAAATACTGGTGTGCAAAGCTTTGCCATGTATTCATTTATAGGGTCAAAAAGGACATGGTTATTTTGATGATCATCATAACTTTCTACATATTCAGAAAATTGATTCTCAGCCACACGTGATTTCTTTGATATGTTGTCCAACTGCTTTTCAGAATGATTCCCACAAACAATGTAATTTTCCTCATTATTAAGATCATTCATTGATGTAAGCTGCTGTAAGGAATTACAGAAATGAACAACCTTTTCCTCTGCCTAAGGGTTATAAAAAATTTCTTCCAGTATTTTTTCTTGGTGTTTGTAATCATTTTCATATCCTTTATGATCAAAATACTGCCAAGTTTATTGCATCTTCACATTAATCTCAGAGGATGTAACATGGTTTTCATAAGTAAACCCCTGCTGATTTTCATGTTGCATTTCATGGGATATTATCCATTCTTCTAGCTGTTGAAATGTATTGTTATGAAGAGCCTCTAAAATTTCTTCATCGATAAATTCATCATCATCATAACAATCCTCCAAATATTGAATAAAACTCATAGAATGTTTACAACAATCTTTGAACAACAATAAGGAGTGATGACAATCTTTATACATGTCATAGAATACATCATGGAAATCGGCAAGAGAATATAATGAACCATTTTCCAAGCTTTTATACCAAGACCATGCTTTTCCTTCTAAAGTGGTCATAAACATCTTCATGAGACAATCTTCAAGGAACTGAACCTTAAGACTGCGTACATGCATATGGAACCTAACCAAATGAAGAGCAACGTTGTCTTTCTTTTCATCTCTAAATATTGGAAGATCATCTAACCAATCAAACATTTGGCATAGGATTTGGAAAGCTAAGGATATGAGACCGATTCATAGGGGCATACCTGGCTTTTGTTCTTGCAATGGAACTCATCTTGAAACTTAATCAAGCTACTGATATTCTAGCAGTGGAGTCACCTTCCAATTTTTATTTGATGTGTGGAGTCACCAAGGTAGTTGCAGCCTCAAAAAATTTCTAAACTCCTGCTACCTTCAAAAGTTCAGCTCCTTGATTTTGGGAATGAATAATCTTCAGACTCCTGGCAAACGTACCAAAATGTTATCATAAAATCCTAACCTTGATAGGTTATTGACCAGGAAGACCTTGCGTAACTCTTTCAAACCAAGTTTTCGTTGAGGCTTAGCCTCCTCAACCTAAAAGGGCTCTCTCACTGGGTTAAATATTTCAGTAAAGATTAGATGGCTAAATCTATGAACCAAGTGAAAAATATGAATTGTTGAACACGATCAGTAAACATCCATTGGGCTTATGGAGTCAATAAATGCTTCAATATGACAATAATACTAACTTTACATGGAAGTCAGGGCATCTAGACTTCAAAATATCAGTAACACTTCAAAAATATGTAGGAAGACACAGTCTTCAAATACATGAAGGAAGTTAGAGAATAGCCAATTAATTCTAAGTAATCACGCATTCATACTACTGTAAGCAATGAAATGAAGACAACCATAGGACAATTTAAACATTGAACTCTTTCTGAATCCTGAAGAGAAAAGCCAAGTCACTGTATTACATTAAAACACACTCTTACACAAAAGCATAGTATGAGTGTTCTTTGAAAAATTTCCAACCCTTAGTGCATTAAATCTCTTGTCATATATAGAGTTTCATTACAAGCTTGGATTCCTTCCTCCAGTATGAGTGTAATTCGAATTTCTCTAGACCTGACACCTACCGATCTCTAAACGAACTATTAATTACAACTAGTTGTTAACTAACAGTCCTAGAGACCTAATGCAACTAGGAGTGTAACTCCTTATTATGATTAAAAAAACTTTATCTAGGAATTGAACATTCATTTCGACACCTATAACTCCATGAATTAGAATTTGATGATGATCATAACCCTCCAGCTGGCCTTTAATTACTTCTCCTTCATTTGTCCTGAAAACTAGGAGACTCTTCCTTGCTCTGTTCTGGAAGAAAAATAGGTGTTGGGACAGAGCTCGTATCTCGTCATCAAAAATGTATTTAGAAAAAATGAAGGAGGCTTTTGTATACCACTCAATGCTGAAGAAAAAACTCTATTTTTTTTTTTCAATGCCTATCCTACTGCCCATAAAAATGTCTTTGAATATCAGGTATAAACTGGAAAATTCTGATTTGTGAAAAACTGCTCCTACAACAGTTTCGTAGTGCAATTTGAGTCATTAGTTTCTCCTAGATAATAATGATTTTAAGAAAATAAAAGAGGTTTCTTTATTTTAGTATGTTAGGAATAAAAACCTATTTCACTTTTTAGAGATGAGTTTTAATTGCTCAGGAATCCCCTTGGATGTTGACTGCTAAAAGCAAGGATACAGAGATTCCCCTTTTTAGAGTTTCATCCTTATGATTGTCTTTGAATCCTTCTACTGACCATGTTGTCTCTTTTAATCACAAGAAATGAATTAAATTAAGCATATACCCTACTCAAATACTCGTGCTAATATAAAACCCCTTAGGTGTTTGTTGAAACATGACTACTGTCCAAGCTACAAAATGACTGTTGTTTTAGTAGTGCAGAGTTTGGAGTTACTATATGCATCTCATTATTTGAATTTTCCTTTGCTTAATATTCAAAACTTCTGAGATGGCACTTTTGTGTCTTCTGCAGCAACATACTTTCATAATGGTTCCCCTTTTCATTTCAGAATTGATTCAGAAAAACAAAACTGGTAGTTTTAGCAGTTTTGTAGCATGCTACAAAACTGTTGTGCATTATATGTCACCTTCAACAGTTTCGTAGCACATTATGAAACTGTTGTGTGAGTTAAAAAAATAATTTTTATCCTTCTCAAAATTTTTTAATGACTTCTCCATATCCCAAGGGCCCAAACAAAACTGACATTGTTCATCTGAAAATAACCTTCAATCTTCAAAAAGTAATTTTCACATTTAAAATTGTGTCAAAATTTATTCACTTACTGTCAGGTTCATTTATATTGAGGTTGTTCCTCTAGTTCATTCAATTGAATCTTCAAGTCCTCAACATGTCCTTTCAGCATCCGAATTTTATTTCTTAATTTTCCATTTATCTTTCTGACATATCTTGCCTCTTTTATTACAGGAACGGTCCAAGTGAAGTATTGATCATGATTGTTCACTACTTAATATCTTGGAACTTTCCCATCTTCCCAAATAGCTTTTACTCTTTTGAAAATTTTCTTTTCAATTGCATGTTTTCTTGCCCTTTCCTTGAGTTAGGCAATCTCAAGATTGGAAGACATCAATTTCTCTTTGACTTCCTCAAAGCTACATTCTTCTTCTTGAGTGCTAACTATCTTGCTTGAGTTGAAATGGAGAACTACCTCGCTTGAGCCTTCAAAGAACTCTGATGTATGCTAACCCTGAGCTTGCCAAGTGCTTCTTATGCATGAAAGAAACAATAAAAATTACTTGACCAAGACTAACATGAAACTTTGGAACCATACTAGTTGTCCAAAATTTTATAACCTTTTACAGTGATAACACCTTAAATGGAGGCTATGACCTTCAAAACAAATAAAAGAGCATAAATCCATTTTTTAAAAGTATTTTTATGTTACAATAAATTTTTGTTTTGACAAATACAATTCTGAAGAATAACACTAGTTAAAATCTTCAACGCTCCCTATTTAATAGGGAGGTACTCATAAGTACATATATTCATAGGTACATGGAAGATCTCAAAATTATATTCGCTATGAAGAGTCATAGAACACACAATTCTACATATTAGATACCTAACTAGGGTATCTAATTAGGTGGGACTAAGGTTTTTTCTAAGATTTAGCCACTCTAGTTACTATCAGGTTTTAGGTATAACATGAAGGCAAGGATCTAGGTGTGTATCGAAGGTCGTAGCTCCAAGAACAATGCCACCCTCCCTACTATGGGATCTAGACATCATCACCGGCTGGCCACCTGGGATTCGCTCAATAAACCTATGGCATATCACGTGTGTTCATCGCATACTAAATACTACCCTTAATTTGACTACATATTGGGAAATACCTCTAAAAATAACATTATTTAACCCTTTACCAATACAAACCCAATACACCTTCAAAATTTAAGAAACCCCTACTTTCACTAGATATTGTAGGTATCCATTTTTTTGATAACATCTTTTATACACCTTCATATTTTTTCATTAACTTTGAGCTCCATTTTTTATACCTACCAATATAACAACACTTTAACCCGTATATATCACCCAATACATTATGTAATTTTTTTTCTCAATATATATCTCCCAATATGAATTCACATGGTATGGTATTACTTCCCCAATGAAACCCCTATAAGGCCAACCAGATGTCCTCCTAAACACCTTGTCGTTCCAATATGCTTCATGTCTCCCTATCTACTAAATCTATAATATCAACCAATCCAATCATGCTTCTGAAATATTCAAAGTTCTTATTTAGAAGAGATTTTGTCAACATGTTAGCTACACGTTCATCTATCGGAATACATTGTAGGTTCATGACCCCATCCTACACCAAACTTCTAATGTGGTGATACTTTCGATTGATGTGCTTCATCTTGACATGAAACACTGGGTCTTCAAACATGTTGTTGATGCTTTTACTATCACAATTTATTATTGTAGGATCTAGTGGCCTTCCAAAGAAATCTAATAAGATTTTTCTTAACCAAAATTCTTCCTTTCATACTTCACATTAAACATATTAAACTTCAATGCTACCTAAAAAGAAAATATCTTGTTTTCTACTCATTCATGGAATCATTGTAGATCCTAGACTAAAACAACCACTGGTACTGTTTCTTACATTAGTCACACTTCCACCTCAATCGAAATTAGTAAAACCTATAAATTTAATCTTCTTCCCATCATACTTCAGGTAGTGATGAATTGTTCCACATAGATATCTCAAAATATGCTTGGAAACTATCCAATGGTCATGACGAGGCTCCAACTAAAATTGACTAAGGATGTTTACAACAAAGCATATGCTAGGTCTGGTATTCACCAAGTACATCAAAGAGCCCACCAACTTACAATAACTTGTAAGATCAATGGGAATAGAGTCAAAGCTTCTCAACATCTTTAGATTTGTGATCATGGGAGTAGTCATTGGATTGGAATCCATCATACCAGACTTTTGTAACTTCTCGATTATGTAATTTCCTTGACCAAGATATATGTCCTTGGGTTTCTTCCAAACTTCCAAGTTTAGATAATAGAGCATGAGTCCTAGATATTTCATTTCAAACTTAGTTTCCAACTTATTGCATTCCAAAATTTTGCGCTCCACACTTGTAATGAATAAATCATCTACATATAGAAGTATAATGACTGGCTCATTCTTCACTATCTTGATGTAGAGGATTGCATTGACAAAACCTTTGAAAAAGATAATTCTTAAAATATAGGCATCGATTCTTGCATACAAAACCATAGGAGCTTGCTTCAATCCATATAGAGATTTAGTTAGTCTATAAACATGAGTTTCCCTTCTATTTATCTCAAACCCTTTTGGTTATTCAATATATACTTCTTCATTAATGGTTCCATTCTAAACGGTTGTTTTAGCATCAATTTGATGTGTATTCCATCGCATATTTGTAGCTAATGAAACCAAAGATCCAATAGTAGTATCCTCTATAGTGGGAGAAAAGTTTTATTCATAATTTATTCCTTCCCTTTGAGAGAAACCTCTTTCAAAAAATCTTGCTTTGTATTTGTCTATGCTTCCATCAACGACATGTTTTATTTTATAATTCCATTTTGAAGTGACAAGAAATTTGTCGCTAAGTCTAGGAACAATTTCCCCAACCCCATTCTTCATGATAGATTGATATTCTTCCTTCATTATTTTTTCCATTCTTCTTCTTGGGTGGATTCTTCAAAGGTGGGTGGTTCTTCTTTGATTAGATTTTTCATGTATGTTTCATACCCTGAGTATATTTTTGGTCATTTTATTTTTCTAAATGTTCATTTTTTTTCTCCATGTCCTTCGACATCTTCAGGTCTAGATTTTAACCATTTTGGCCTCTTTATAATTTTAGGAACAATTGTAGGTTTAATAGGTTCACTTGGGTCTTATTCCTATAGGTTTGTAGGTGGCCTGTCATGTTGTTATTCTGACTCAAACAATGTTACATCTTCATCATCAAACTTTACTAGTATATCCTTGGATTTCATGTAGGCATGATTTTCATCAAATATAACATCTCTGCTAACATCAATTCATCTATCTTATTTGATGTAGATTCTATAGGTCTTTGATGAAAAGCTATAACCAACAAAGATACCTTTATACTTGTAGATTCTAGCTTCTTTCACTTGTATTTTGGAACATGAATGTATTAAGGAGATTTGAAGATTCGAAGATGGTATACACATGGCTTCTTCCCTCAAAACACTTCTTCTCATGTCATATTATCAAGGATTCTACGAGGACATATATTTTTAACGTATACTTCTTCATTTCTACTTCTAGCCATTTAAATTTTGGTATATCTTGACAAATATCATAGTCCTTGTGCATTCCTCAATGGTCCTATTTTTCCTTTATGCTACTCCATTCTATTTAGGGTTGTAGGCAACAATGATATTGCTACTTTGCAATATGTTATAGGTTCTTTCAAAGCTTATTCACCTCCATTGTCAGATATCATATTTTTTATCTTTATTTTAGTGAGGGTCTCGAATTTGAGTTTAAACTCCTTGAAATTATACAATAAATCATCATTTGTATCAATAATATAGAGCCATGTCTTTCTACAGTCATCATCAATGAAGGTCACATAGTATTGGTGGCATCTAAGATATTTATTAGATACGGTCCCACATACATTAGAATGAATGAGGCGTAATATCTCCATATACCTTGTATGACTGCATGTAAATGGTTTCTTAGTATTCTTTCCCAATAAACATTGCTTGCATAATCCTTCATGGTCCTCCTTAATATCGGGGATGCCCTTCACCATTTGACTTAGGGAGGGTATTATCCTGTAGTGAATATGTCCATATCTTCTATGCCAAAGTTTGATGGGACTAACTTCCATATGAAAAAGGGCTTTATGAGATGAAGTTAAATATATATAATCTTCTATCATGAATTCTAATAAACCTTGCCTTTTCGAAACTAGAATATTTTCCCCAAACCAAAACTTTACCATCTACAAAATAAACTCTAGCCCCTTTATTGTCTAAACAAGAAATGAAAAGTAAATTCTTTTTCAACCCCAGGACATCGAGGATGTTGTTGAGGTGTAAATTTGCTCCATTATATAGCTTCAATGATGTAGATCCATGGCCCTTGACTACATAGATGTTGTTGTATCCAATCTCCACTATATGTGATGATGATCTTTTTGGTAGAATATGGACTTTTCAACCTTCTCCTATCATATGTATTGAGGATCCACTATCAATAATCCAAGAATTTTCATCATCAAGTGTACTTATAAGTGTAGCCAAGAATACTCCACCCTTGACTGTCATATATACAAATGATCCTTCCAACCAAGCTTCCTGCAATTTTCATGAGATTTAGTCCCATTTCAAAATAAATTTCCGTTGAGAGAGTGGCATTTTATTCAAAGATTATTTTTCCTTAGTTCAAATTATAGCCAACAAAGTGATCTTCAAATATTCCTTCTTTCACCTTATCTCATATACCACATTGAGAAATGACTACATGTAGATATTAGGGTTTGATTCCACTTTTCTTGATAACTACTTGTGATTTATGTTGGATTATTTTCCGTCTTTATTATGCTAGCTTTCATGAAACAATTACAAAATTAATGTTAGGAAACCAGCTCACAAGAAGATAGAAAGATAGATCAACGGCTTAGAATTCATCCTCTTTGAGGGGGCAACCTCCTTTACATTACAGAATTGAACAATTCTTGGATGATACAAATGAAAAAACCTCATTTTTATATATAGGAGTCTAAGGGGTCACAATATAACCAAGCCGACCTAACAATAATAATATAAAGGCACAAAAATAACAATAGTGGGATTCTATGGGGCACAATAATAATAATATGGGGACAATAGGGGCACAACAATAACAATAAGAGATACAATGACAATAGTAATGGGGGAATCACTAGCATTATAGGGACCTAACATGCCCCTCTCCTTCAAAAAAGTGTTGTCCTCAACGCTTGAGTAGTTCTAGGTGCTTCTGTATAAAACTCTCATCCTCCCATGTGGAATCTTCAATGGGTAAGTTCTTCCACTTGATGAGATACTCTGAAATTGATCGATTTCGTAGCTATCAAGTTCTTGTTTCTTTGACTTATTTAGGTTCCAATATGATTTTTCCTTGCTCATCAAGTTCTGGAAATATTGTTTGAATTGGAATCTTGTCACCTATAACTTTCTTTAAGCACGAAACATGGAAAACTGGGTGCACTCAGGAAGTTGTAGGAAGTTCCAATTTGTATGCCATAGTAATTATCTTTTGCAACACCTTATACGGACTATAATACTTTGGTGATAATTTATTATCCTTCTTAGCTTTCTTGAGGGACATTTTTTTATATGGTTGTAGCTGTAGGAATACCCAATCACCTACATCAAAACTTCTTTCACTGCGATGTTGATCTACCTGTTGTTTCATTCTATTTTGCACCAAGGTAAGGTTATCCTTTAAGAGTTGGAGAAATTTTTGCTAATGCTTGATGTGATCTTCCACTGCTTGAACCTTAGAATTTTCTCTTAAATATGATGTGATGGATGGTGGATGATATCCATAAAGTGCCATAAATGGGGTAATTTTTGTTGCAGTATGGAAGGAAGTGTTATACCACCGTTCAGCCAGAGGCAACCATTTGACCCATTGGGTCTGCTTATCAGATACAAATCAACGAAGATATCCTTCCAAACATTTGTTTACTATCTCAGTTTTCCCATCAAATTGAGGATGATAAGATGAGCTATGAGCTAACTAAGTCCCAAGACAAGAAAATAATTTGGTCCAAAAAGTTCCAGTGAAAATAGGACCTCTGTCATTTACAATAATCTTTGGGTACCCATGTAGCTTTTGAATTGTTTCCATAAATGCAGTAGAAACTGTACTCACTTTAAATGGATGAGATAATGCACAAAAGTGTGCATAGTTTGTAAGTCTGTCAACTACCACCATGATAGCACTCTTTCCTTCGGATTTGGGTAAACCTGTGATAAAATCCATTGAAACCTCCTCCCAACATTGGCTTGGAAAGGATAAGGGTTGCAATAGCCCTGGGGTCTTAATTGTTGCAACTTTATTTTTTTGGCAAACCAAACATTCCGGCACAAACTTTTGAATATCTGATTTAAGTCCATCCCAAAAAAATCCTTCTTAACCCTGTGGTAGGTTTTTAGAAATCCCGAGTGCCCTCCTAAGGGAGAGGTTTGGAATTCCCTAAGAATCTTTTGTTTGAGTTGGGAATTCTTACATAGGTATAACTGATCCTTGTACCATAATGAATCATTTTTCCAGCTAAATGTATTAGATGTACAAGGATCTTATTTTATATTTTTAATGACTGCCCACACTTCCTTGTCATTCTTCCATTCATCTCTTGTTTTGTTTATCCAATCTGGTTGGATAATAGAAATGGCGCAAAGAAATTCTTCCACATCCTCATCTTTTCTTGAGAGTGTATCTACCACAACATTTTTCTTCCCTTTTTTGTAGATGATTTCAAAGTCATAGCCCAACATCTTTGTTACCCATTTTTTCTGCTCTTCTGAAGATAATCTTTGTTCCAAAAATTATTTATGACTATCATGATCTATTTTTACCTTGAAGTGTCCTACCATTAGGTAGGGTCACCATTTCTTAAGTGCATGTAGTATTGTCAACATTTCCTTCTCATAAATAGCTTTATGTAAATACTTTCCTTTGATTAGATCACTTTCGAAAGAAATGGGTCTTTGTTCTTGCATTAAAATAGCACCAATTCAATTTCTTGAGGCATCACATTACAAAATAAAGGTTTTTGTGAATTCCAGTGTAGCTAAGACTGGTGCTTGGTACATTGCCTTTTTAAGATGTTCAAAGGCCTTTGTTGCTTCTAGAGTCCATCAGAATGCATCTTTCCTCAATAATGTTGTTGGAGGTGCTGCTATTCTCCCATAATTCTCAACAAACTTGCGATAGTACCCTGTCAACATAAGAAATCCTCATACATACTTTATGGATGTGGGGATTTTCCATTTCTTAATGGTTTTAATTTTGCTAGGGTCTACCTTAACACCTTCATGAGATACAATATGACCCAGGTATTCGACCTCTTGTACTCCAAAGAAACGTTTGGACATTTTTGCATATAATTGTTTCTCCTCCAATAGTTTGAGCACAGTGTCAACATGTTTGACATGATCCTTCCAAGACTTGCTCTAGATTAGTATATCATCAAAAAATACTAACACAAATTTTCTAAGGAAGGGTTTGAAAATGGAATTCATCAAACCTTGAAATGTAGAAGGTGCATTAGTAAGGCCAAAAGGCATGATCAAAAATTCATAATGAACCTCATGAGTTCTAAATGTTTTTTTTGGAGTGTCTTCAATCTTCATTCTTATTTGATTATATCCTAAATGAAGATCCAACTTGGTGAAGTAAATTGATACATGCAATTCATCCAATAATGCATCAGTGATAGGAATGGGAAATTTATCTTTAATAGTGAGCTTGATGAGCTCCCTATAATCTGGACACATGCGCCATGATCCATCCTTCTTGTGAACCAATACTAGTGGAGGAGAGAAAGAACTCTGACTAGGTTGAATTGTACCAGCCTCTAGCATTTCTGCAACCATACATTCAATTTCACTCTTTCGGACATAGGGATATCTGTAAGGCATGATGTTTGGAGGAACACTTCCTAGAATCAAATGATAGCATGATCATGATCACGAATAGGTGGGAGGCCTTTGGGAGTCTCAAATACCTCGGAATGATTGTCCAAGACTTTTTGTAGATCTGGAGAAATGGATGATTTTGATGTGGGAACCTTTAGTGAACATAATTGTGCAATTATGCCTCATTTTTCTTTCTTTAGAAGCTTTTTCCTTCCATTAGAGTTGATTATCTTTCTCGGTTTCCCTGTGATACACCTTAACTCAATTTCCTTTCCTTCTAAAGAGAATTTCATGAAAGGTTCTTGAAAATTAAAAGCTATTGTAACCAAGGATTGTAGCCATTGGACTCCTAGTACAACATCAACAACACCTGTTGGAATGGAAAGCATTGGGCTATTAAATACATATTCTACCATGGATAGCTTGAAATTATGGCACTTTCCTAAGAAGTTTATGCTTCCTCCACTTGCAACCATCACTTGAAACTCTGGTGCTGGATATTGGAAGCAATTCAATTCTTTGGCTATCTTATAATGAATAAAATTATGGGTACTTCCTGAATCAATCAACACTATTACCTTTTTCTTCTTGATATGCCCTTCTATCTTGATAGTTTGAGGAGTGGTAATTCCAACCAATGCATTACAAGATATGGTCGGATACATTTCTTCTATTTATAGTTTTTTTTTTTGTGTATATCCTCTTCTTTTGATTTTTCTTGTTCCTTTTCTTCCTCCTCTTCACAATCTATGTAAAATAATTTCTTCTCGGCACACTTGTGACCTTTTGTGTATTTTCTATCACAACTGTAACAAAGCCCTTCAGCTCTTTTTTCTTCCAATTGTTGTGGTGTCAACCTTGCAGGTTGTGGATGGCTAGGGGTAGCAACACTTCCATATTTATGATTGTGAGTTGTAGGCTTCCTTGTTGCCATAATTTTTCTTTCCATTTTTCTTGCTAACCTGAATGCCTTCTCCAATTAATCTGGTTCCCAAAGGGAAACCTCATGTTGGATGTTACCTTTTAAAGTCCCTATGAACATATCAATCCTATGCTCCTCTGGAATATCTTTTACCCTTATATTCAATTCCTGGAAGTCCTCAATGTGCTCCATCATTGAACCCTTTTGTTTGAGATTCATCAATTGGCTAAAAAAAGTGTTTTTTTTTGTATCATCATAATGTGCTATCATTTCATCTATAAAAATAGCCCAAGTGACAATTTGTTTACGAGAGCAAAGCCATCAGTACCATACAAACTGATTTGGTTCCAAATATAAAGTTGTAATGCGTACCTTTTGTGTGTTTTCCACATTATGGAGATCGAGAAATTGCTCCATCTGTAGTATCCATGTTCTGGGATCCTTGCCATTAAACTTCCTTATATCGATATTTGGAACATGGTTGTTCCTCGATCCAATGTTAGAGTCTATGAAATCATGATTAACATTTATTTGATTCTCATCATGAGTTTCCTTTAGTACCCTTTCACCATTAGTAAGCATTTCTTGTAGAAACTTTGTCAAATATGTCTTCAAATCTTCCATACCTGTCTTCAAATATGTCTTCAAATTTGTCTTCAAATCATCCATCTTAGTTTCCACACCATCCATGTTAGCTTCCACGCCATCCATCTTAGCTTCCATACCATTCATCTTAGCTTCTACGTCTTTCTTTAGACCATCCATCATATTTCCTATTACCTTTTCTGCGAGTGAAATTTGTTGCACTTGGTTTCATACTATTGATATATCATGTTGCATTTCTTCCTCTTCTTCATAAGTCATGTTAGAGCTTTTAGGTTGCTTACTAGGTGTTTCCATTTTCTTTCATCAAGGCATCAATTACTGATAATAATGCTTCACTATTCCCTTTGAATTCCTTCAAACTATTTTTCCAAACGAAACTTATGCAAAAATTTAAAAAATACACATCTTTTTTTCACTTGTAGGAGCTCGATATTGAATCTGATGTACCTCTGTAATCTTGGATCTCCCAGTTCTAAAATCGCGACCTACAGTAGCCCTCTACATCCTCTTTCCAATGCCACTAGTCTGATCCATATTGGATTCTCCAATGAAGACTTATGCTAAATCTCACACGGTGACCTAATTATAGACTAGTTCCATAGAGCGAAGTTATAGGACATGCCACATGTCACTGTTTCGAACTTTGGATCTGAAAAATATATAAAAGAAACTACAGTTTGTCCTCTTTCTATAATGTCTTACTAAATTTCAATCTAATGCTTAGACAGACAGTTATGATTATTTTCCCACGGTAACCTATTTGGAATGTAATTCAGGGGTCTGCAAAAACCCTAACTTCCTCAAACTATATCTCCGCAAATATAGTGAGATAAGATCTGAAATTTGGAGCCAAGGTTCAAACCAATTTCTTCTCAAATGGGTTTTTGATTTAGCTTCTAAAACTTCGTATCGAAAGAGTTATAGTGAAATCCCAGAATGACCTATGTTAGCTTAAAGTATGGAGCTTACAAAAGCCCTAAATTCCTCAGATCATATCTCCGAAACTATAGCTAGACAAGCTCTGCAGTTCGGACCCAAGGTTTAGCACAATTTCATCTCAAATGGTCTTTTTTTCTCTTATGCAACATCATGGACAAAAAGCTATAGCAAAAATTCCACGATAACCTATTTGTAGCAGTGAAACACGAGAATCCAAAGCTCTGATACCAAATGTTAGGAAACCATCTCACAAAAAGATAAAAAGACAGATCAACACCTTAGAATTTAGCCTCTTTAGGGGGGAACCTCCTTTACATTACACAAATGAAGAATTCTTGGATGATACAAATGAAAAAACCTCCTTTCTATATATAGGAGTCTAAGGGGTCACAATATAACCAAGCCGACCTAACAATAATAATATAACGACACAAAAATAACAATAGTGGGATTCTATGGGGAACAATAATAACAATATGGGGATAATAGGGGCACAACAATAACAATATGGGACACAATGAAAATAGTAATGGGGGAATCACTAGAATTATAGGGACCTAACAATTAAATTTATGAAGATCACAAGAATAAGGAACACAATATATAGGCACTCATCCATGACAAATCATCTATCTAGGGGACAACCTAGTCCATGTTGAATTTTGTAGATTGGGAGGTACTCCAAGCCCCAAGAGTTCAGAGGTTGAAGGATAAAGTGCGATAAGGGAAACTTGTGGGCTTGGAACCCAAGAAAGGGGTTTTGGAACCAATCGTGTTTTTGGAGCAGAACAATGATCGTTTCATGGCATGTAATGGATAAGGATGATAGTGCTTGGAAAGACGATTCCAATGTATCAAAATCATCTGAATCCGAGTTGTCGTTAGAGAGATATCCATTTTTCAAGTTGACATAATTAATTAATTATCAAGTAGAATGACTTGATAAGTGTCACTTCAAATGTGACATTGAGCCTTCATATGTGTATAAATATGAAGCGTACTAAAGTCATTTAGGCATCCATTTGTGAGCAATACATCTCCAAGTGAGTTCTCAAATTTTCGTGGAGAAAAGGAGCCTAAAGAACATCGTGGGGAAGCCATAGTAACAACGTGACGATTTCAGGATAGATGTAGTGATAGTGTGGGGATATAGGGATACTTGGGTTGTTGTTTGATGTTGTTCTTGTGATCTTGCAAGGTAGAAAGGTTGAAGTGCATAGGGAAAAAACATTGGTTGTTAGGGTTTGTTTGAAGGGTTTTGTGGTGATATTTGGGGGTAGCTCACTTAGGAAGACTGTTGTGCGACGGCGTAGGCCATAACACATATTCAAGCTTGCATTGAAGGTTGTCAAGGGTGGACAAATCAATATAAAGATAGTGTGGCAAGTGAGGGAGCTAACCTAGGTACTCTGCAGCCCTAGAAGGGTATATTTTTTGCTAGCATGGAGGTTAAGGATGCATATTATGTCCTAACCAGATTTGTAGAAGTAACAAGTAAACAGTGGGGCACAACAATATTTTGTGTAGAGGTATTGGGTCAAAGTATTGACTTGAATTTGATCATATTTGTTGGTGACTATTGGAGGCAAGTAGAATACATATTATGGGGTGCAATTATCCTCTTAGGTGCAGATCCAATAGTGTTGGATTGGGAGTCATAGAGATGATTGAGGGCAGTGTGACTGGCCACCCAAAGGGTTCCTTGACAAGCTATATTGAAGGACAAAGAACAGTTGGAGGTTGGGTGAAGGGCAGTGCCAAAGGGAAACACTATGATGCACGAGAGTTGTTGCTAGCCTAACAGATTGGAGCTCAAGTATTGGCCAACCAAAAAGGAGTAGATTGGATCAATCCAAGTACACTGTGTGAAAGGACATGCAATAGTGTTAGAGACCAGACCTCCTCATGTCTCGTTGTGTAGTGGCCTTGATGGGCTAAGGTAATGATAGTGAGAAGAACGAGTGTGACGGACTGATAGGTCAAGATACAAAGATAAGTGCTACAGCCAAGTTTTTCATTGCATATTGTAACCATAGATTGTTTTATTTATCATCTTGGATTAATATAACAAAGATTGGTGATTGTACGTCATTATAAAATTTTGTTTAAAAATATGTTCATTGAGCATTGTATTATTTACTGCTTTAGATTTTCTATTGTGCAAAGTACTTTATGGTTGAGACTTCTAGTTTGGTAGCGTTAGTGATTTAATACTCTAACCTAGATCCATGGTCAAAAAATTTCAACAGTCCACTTCTTCCACTAGTAGATCCAAATCAAGATGAAACAATCCAAGACCATTTTGACCTAGAAAAAGACCTCCTCGATGCACCAAGTCAACACTTCCTTCAAATAGATGTATTTTTACATAGTCTCAAAGTGTAACCTATGTAGCTACAACTTGAATGTAGAATTTTGGAGAAACTACAAAATTTCCCACCTACAGCTACTTCAGAATTTTTTCCCTAAGTTACTCTTCCAAAAACCCTAGAAGACTTCGTACCTATGAGAGGTAGATTCTCAAAACTTCAATTTTATTTTTTTCCTTCCATTATATATTATTCTTCTCCAATTCTCTCTCATTTTCATCCTATTTTTCTTATATATCAAACTTGTGAGTGTGTGCTTCCAAACGAGTCAAGCTCCCTCTACTTATATATATTCTATTGGTTTGAGTTCCCTATTTCCCGTACGACTTCTCTAGGATAGGGCCGACTTTGTAAGGAGGTTGAAAATTACACTTTTGACTCAAAAAATAATTTCTTTAAATGATACAAGTGCCCAAGAAGGATCTAATAAATGTGAAAAGACTCTTTCAACTCTGGGCAGAAGATAAACCTACGAGCCTTAAATGAAGGCTATGCCCTAGACAATAAATAAAAGAGCATGAAATCCATGCTTCAATTTTTTCTTTCTTTTTCAATAATTTTTTCTTTTGAAAAATACAATTATGAAGAACTATATTAGTTACAATCTTCATCAGTCCCTTCAATTTTTCATCTTATGGTTCCTCTTCCAGGACTCACTCTATGTTGGGGAATAGTGTAGTCCAAAATCCAAAATATATAAATAATTTTTATCACAACAACGTGACATAAGCTAGAATCTCAATTTTGTAAAGGGCCAATACTAAAAAATGACATTGACTCTGAATTATTTATTTCTTTTCGACTAGATCGATATAAGAGGGTCTCATGTAGACTTAGACATGAGAAACCATGAAGAGAGAAGGAAACTGCATCCTGAAGAACTAAATTTAGACCCAAAAAAGCCATCAAATTTGAGCTAAAAGTAGGATAAACTCTCCCCCCAAAAGAAATTTATAAGAAAAAATGACAGTATTGAGCAAGACCAGCCCAATTAGGAAAGGGTGAAGATTAGGGATTCTCACTAACATAGCTCCTAGGAAAAAATAAACAACGAAACTAAACCAATTGGGAGAGGCATCAAATTTGAAAAATAAAAAATGATAGCTTAGGAATTCTACCCTTGTGGTTCCATACGCTTGGTCTTATTTGAGCTATGCGACAAAACTACCAAACTAGGAAATACCATGTGAAAAGATTGAAGTGAGGGTTATATTTAGGTGTGTTGGCGGGGGGGGTCATTATACCTCATAAATCTAAGAAGTTTCTTGTTAGAAAATTAAAGTAGTATTACAAGGATTATTCAAATTAGAATCATTATTTGAGAGAACAAGTTGTCGACTAGATTGTTAAACTTGAATATGCTACCACTAATGAGAAAATTGTAGATATATTGACCAAATTACCTCCTAGAGAACTAATTAAGTACCTCATATAATGGTTGGGAGTGATATCGCTTTCATCTCATTGATTCATTTTGTATTGGTATTTCAGCACTTAAACACATGTCAATTATGAAAGAATTAGATACAATAGAAGAATGATGAAATGGAAAGTTAATCATTTCTTGATATCATGCCAAGGGAACTTGAATGCTTCAACAATGTGTAGTATTCAAGGGGAGCATTTCGGTCTTCATTTAAATTTCAGCTTAGTAGAAGACTTATATCAGCAAGAGAAGCTCAATTTTAGGTGGAGAAATGTGTACTATAGTGCACTCTAAAATGTAAATCTTTCCTTCTTCATAAGTATTACTCTTAGTCTTTTCAATTGTTGTCACTTGATTTTAGTGGCATCATCTAGAATGTTGAGCAACATTTCATATCAACATATTTTTATATCCATAAGTACACACACAACCATTTTATGGAGAGAATAATCAAATGGGAATATTAATCAAACATTGGCATCTCAAGGCCCATAGGCAATATGGTTCTATATTTCAACACCCTTTACCATTCATTTCAGAGGGGGAGAAGTGAGTAAATATTAGACATATGCACATAGATTTGAAAGATTGACTGACCAAGGGGGAGGATTTCTAAGTGGTGGTATTTCCATCAATGACTAGTAATGTTTAGTGGTGTCTCCATCAATGTCAAACGTTATTCATTTATTTCATGCAATTAATGTTCATATGGAGCTTGTTCAAGTGATATTATTGAGCATGTTGGGAGTTGCACTTGATAGTGTCAAGTTTATTAGGGAGCATGATAAGCGTGTTATACTTGTTATGTCAATGAGTGTTACTCCCTAGCTTGAAGTGAAATATGAAGGTAATATATTTCAAGGAATTTCTATTTTGGTACCTCATCTTCAATGAGAAGACAACCTGTTTAGTCTTATAGTACTCTTAGAGACCTTTCTAATAATATATGGAACTTGATCTAACTAGAAAGGAGTTAAGAGGGAAATAAGGTTGAAGTTTAACAATTTAAGTAGGGTTCCAAGACCTCCAAGTTCCAACTCACACTTCCATTACTCAATGACTTGTCTAATTAAGGGTTAAGCTAATATAATCAGGGATTAAACTTAATCCCCAAACCCATAGTCCCATATGGCTCACAATGCTGGTGAAATGAACTCACCCAAAGACCCCACGATTAGGATGGAAATTTGGATGTAGCGACAAGTGGCAGAGTGATTGGTTGGTGATAAGGTGGCAGTGACAGGTGTTAGGTCTAGATAGGTTGACATATATGAGTTGGAAGTTAATCTACCCCAATGATGTGATAAGATATTTGGTCGTGAAAGGTATATTGAGGTTACTTCATTAAGGTTAATATATATTAATAATGTATTATCCTTAATCCCTAAAAATTTGGCCCTCGGTTTATGTGCTTTAATCACAAGAAATGTCCCAGAGACTGAGGGAATAGGGGGATGTGGCATAATAGTGATGTGCATGAGGAGATAAAGTGGAACATTGTGTGCATGACATGTGATTGGTGGAATCAACCCTTTTGGGTGCCCGAGTGGCCCAATTTTAGATGACATGTGGCACCACTGAAATGATGCCACATGGAAAGATAGCACAAGGTAAAGGTGGTAGTGACCTCGAAAGTGAGTTGGTAGAGCTTTGAGTTTTGTGCTTGGAAATTGTTGTGAAGGTGTCTATAGGATAGGTAGATGTGTGACAATAGGTGGAGCCTAGGAAATAATCTAGTGTACCCATCACATGTACATGGAGAGAAGTTGGATTAACACTAAAGTACATTCATTTCCACTTGATATGACAAGTGAAGTGGATAATTTTTTGTGCATTTGAAGAAGTGATGGGGGTTTAAGTCACACAAGCAATAAAGTTTATCTCCCTACAATCTGTTAATGATAGATTAAGAAAAGGGGTCCTAAAATTATTTTTCATCCATTGATCGAATCTAAACATGTGGAGGATCGATGGAAGTATTTAGGGTTCCAACTAATTAGTGTTAAGAACCTAAATAATGAAGTTGTGGTTGTATGCTATGGCCACATATAATAGAGAGCTTTGTAGAAATTCCTATTAATTTTTGAAACTGTAGTTAAATTCCAATTTCAATAGGTCATATGATGAAGATAATGATTGCAATATATTCCTCTTTTTGAGAAGACCAAAATCGACCTAAAGGTCACCAAATTTTGTCAAACAAAAGTTGAGTTTTGAATTATTTTATTCATGCATGTATTATTGAATTGGTTGGTGCTAACCACATGGGTAACTACATAGGACGGCCTTAACCCGACGTGGACCCTCATGAAAGCCTATAAAGAGAAGATACCTTAAGATCATTTGGATACAATTGATGAAGATATCATCTCTTATGTTTTTGTCTTGGTTCGCACAGGTTCAACAAAAGGAGTTCACGCAAGGGTCTAAAATTAGAGTCATAAGATTCACTTTGACTTAGGGTTTTTAGATTGCCAAATGCTGACACAAAATTTGGAATTATAATCACTCAATCGTGGCACACAGTCTTATGTGAGCGTCCATGGAGCCTTGGACCTTGACACAATGAGTTATGGGAATGTCCAGGGCTTGATGGTTAGATCGAGTTGTATTAGTCCCCATACACTCACACGGAGTTGTCGTGAGGAGCATCCGAGATGTCATACACACTCGCACAATATCCTTATGAGAGAATCCATGAGTTAAATTAGGTCTCGGTATGTTTGACCCTAAACGCCCTCATCCAGTTCAGTTCGGAGCATTCAGATCTGTTCTAGACACAGTTATTTAGTTATGTGGACATTGTCCAAATATACAATAGACGATGGAAAAACTCCTCCTCCCTACATTTGGGACTCATGGCTTATATTTCTATATTTGGAAGATTGTGCTCAATGACAATAGTGTTCATCAGTAGCCAATAATTGATTACAATCAATGACAACACAATTGAACCAGCTTAATCAGGGTTTTGTCTTCAAGCATGATTAGATCTGTTTCATGGATATCATAGTTGTTTTGTTTCATAGATAAAGTTATGGATCATTGTGCTCTCCTTTTTTGAATCATTTGATGATGATCTAAGAAGAATAATATTTGCAAGGTTTTTTCCTATAGTGGGTTTTTCCCTCGTCTCATACCAATCCTATTGTCTCTATGTGTGTGAATGATTTTCTTCTATTGTTCCTTTATGTTCCAATGCATTCATGATGGTTTTATTTCTATATACTTGCATATGTTGATGGATAATGGTTTAGATCTGAATAATGTAACATTAGTATGGGGTGAATCTAATGTATTAATGATGGAATGTAATTATCAAAGAAAAGGACAATGTTTCCCTATGAAACATTAACATGGTACCAAAGGAGGGATGAATAAAATCCATGGATATCACACCGAGGATGACACCTTTGATGGATACAAGAATAGGATGGTGTAGACGTAAAATAATTCTAGGGTTTGAATAAAACCCTTGGAAACTTAATTATTAGCATTCGATGGATTCTATGAGGCTAGTTTTGAAGAGAACACCTTGGTTTATGGAAACAATATGAGATATGGAACCTAGCTGGTCAATGTGAAGATGCTCAAGCACTTGGAAAATATTTGATGAAGCCCTAGATGGGATAATCCCTAGCAGACCTTGTTGGATACTTGAAGGCAACATTGTTATATGGGCAATGGACATTGATGGCTCTGGAGGATTAGTTCAAGAGGGAGAGGATCACCTCTAATTGAAGATAAGTATTTCTTGACTTATGATGCTTCTTACTTGTTAGACTTATATATATTATGATTATGTTTTTTTCCTTCTACTCCCTACATCTATATTTGAGTATATGGATGTTTCTAACCTCCTTGATGAAATGTGATGAGTATATCCTTCTTGAGGATAATTTTGAGATGCATATGTGGAAAAGGATAAAGAGGTACTTGATGAAAGGATGACAAAGTACTTTAAGTGGCCTATGTCTAATAAGAAGGTTCATAGGTATTTGAATACCACAAGGTATTCTTGGTATATTATGTTTCAGTGATTGCTTTGGTAAGACCTAAGGTATGATGATAATGTCTCTCTATTTAATGCCTCATACATGCATATGAAAGTGACTTGGATCTATATTTCCAATGATTAAATGATGCACCTGGTGTTGAGCACTTTTATCTTTTTGAATTCTATGAGGCTATCTAATGTTGATACATTGATACACATGATGTTTGGCTAACATCTATGGTCTATGTGTTGGATATATTGATCCTCTAAATAATTCTAGCACCTTGAATCTACTAAATGACATTCTTCATACTTGTCATGGCGGATTTCATATAGAAGGATACATCATTGCTTCCTATACATGAATCTGTTGATAATGCTTGCGATAAGCATGAAGAGATAATATGAGTGATTCACACTCTTGTTGTTTTTTATAAACATTTATTGAATGAGCTAATTTGATTTCATTGTTCATGAAGAGAATGGTAACCTTGATGTTAGAGGCATAAGTGTAAAATTGATAAGTAGATCTCTCAGTAACTATGGTTATGTCGTGATGGCATATGGTTAGATTGAATGTCCTAACTTGATGGAGTGACTTGATATAAAGTGTTATTGTGTTCATAAAGTATGATATATGATGTTGCATCTACCTACTACTAAAATTTTTATGAAATATTGATTTCATGACACTGATAGCCATGATAGTTATATGTTTATGATCTAACACATCTGTTGTTTCTTGACTCTAGTAGAGACAGGTTGATGACATGAATAATGATAAGTTAAGTAGTTTCATAGTTATAGGAAGAATATATTCTCAAGATTCATACTCATATTTTTATTAATATTTTCATTCTTTGTTGTTGAAGTATGATTTACCTACATCTGAAAGTATTGATCTGTAGAAAAGTCTCAGATATAAAGCCCGTATCGAAATTAGGGTTTCTACTTCGAACGTTGTCACAGATCTAGAAGATATCATCCTTTGATGCACACATGCTAAGGACTAGAAAATTTTGAGGCACCTAACGATGCTCCCAAGCTAACCTAAATGGGAAGTCCAAGGGTTTGACAACAATTGATCATCACTGGGAGCTTTCTGACACTATCTCAACATTGAATCAAGGTGTCTCTGACAAATTCTTCCACTGTAATCTAATTTCTGAAATTGTTGGGTTAAATTGTTGATAAATGTGCATGAAATAAAATGTTCATGTGGGAGATGTAAGTATTACAGATGTATGGCAGATAACAACAAGATTTGCAAGAATTAAAAATATTGTTTGTCTACCATATCATGAACATGAAGACTGAAATTGTATTTCCAGATGACTAGGACATACATATAGATATGTCACTATGTTTGTACTATAAGAGGTTGGCATGATTTGGCTATATTATATAGATGAATAGTATTTTGTCTTGATACTTGACAATAACTTTGAGTTTATGATTGAGATATGTTTTGACTATAGATCTCTCTATGATAGCGAATTTGGATTTGATCTAATGACTAATGATTTCATTTGACAATATTTTATTTTCCCTGATGTCTATGTTGTGTGGGCATAATGACTTATCTGAATATTCAGAAAAATGATTTTGTATTGGATTTGTTATTCGTAGCATAGTGGTTGAGGTAATGAGATTTTTGATTCAACATGAAAAGGAAACATGCATGACTCATCCTTCGTGTATGCCTTTGTACCTAGTGACAAAAATGTCTTATGTTATGATTATGAGAATGGCTTGATGAAGTATAGATTGATATTGCATGACTGATTAACTTGTTGGCATGATAATGTCATGATTTGATATGACCTCCACCTGTCTCCTAGTTGAAAGAATTGATACTATGATATTGATCACTTTGACATTGGTTGTGATTTGACTTCTAAAATTTGATGAGCTGACTTTGTTATTGTGATGGTACAACATTGATCTATGTAAGGCTAATTACATTGGCTTATCAAGGCATTATGCTTAGAGAATTGCAATCTAGATATGTCTATATTGATATCCTTACAGTTATCTGATGAAGTCAGGATGATGATTTCCAATGTATCTCTTTTATATTGATTATGGTTTTGGTTTTATATCCCGTTGATCTAATTGTGACAGGTGATGAGCCTATGCTGATCTAAATTAGAGGGAGATGATTTCTGCAGCCCAAAATAATTTATCATTGCATGATGAATAGATTTATGAAGTTCTAGTGTTTTCTTCTCAAAGATGTAGGAAAAGAAGCCACTTAAGACTATGGATGACAAATGGTCTCAAAAATATAAATGGTTGTTAAACATTGTAGATCTGCAACAACTGATAAAAACAAAACATTCCAAACTCCTAATCTATGCTACAGTAATAGTTAAATCAAAAAAATAAATAGTAATAACTCCAATCAGACAATGGAAGCTAGATATACAAAGAATAGATTTTATTATAACACATGTGAAGGAAACAAATAAATGTTACCAATCCTCCTCTATGGGATGGGTTCTTGGCTATCCTCAAACATCTTTAGCTTGTGTAGAGTCCCTCTCTTCTATAATGTGTAAACCCAACAAATAAAATGTTTGAGCTCAATGGGAACTCGAATGGAAGAAAAATGATGGTGGACAATGAAAATAATCAGAGTTACAAGAATGAGTGCAATAATGAAAATAATCAAAAGTGAATAATGAAGGGAAAAACCTTCTATTTATAACAAAATATTGAGCTATCCTCGAATAATGAGAAATGATAAAATATTATTAACCCCATTCTTGGAATGGCCGCTTGGAATAATTTATTATATTTTCTTAGGAGGGAATAAGCATTTAAAGTTTTATTTAGAAATAATAAATAAATAAAAGATTTATTTATCATCTCAAGAATTTGGTTAAGGAATAATAAACAAATAATGATTTATTTAATTATTCTTCATGGGTTTAATTATAAATTACCTAACAAATGTGGTTTATTAAGTAATTTCTCACAACGAAATTAACTTTACTATAGTAAAATTGGCTTTACATAGTGTACATCAATCCATCAAGTAAATTAGGCTAGATGATCCATTTTTTGGTGATAACAGGTTGCCCGCCAACATACGAGTGGTAGGAGAAAAATGTATGACCAAAGTATGTTGTAAAGACATAATAATTAGATAACTTAGTGGAGTAGAGAGAGAGAGAGAGAGAGAGAGAGAGAGAGAGAGAGAGAGAGAGAGAGAGAGAGAGAGAGACCAATAAAGTTGAAGCAAAATAAGATAGGGACAAAGGGGGTGAGACAAATGCAAGTCTCCTTTTATGTTGTGGTACTGGACCTCAATGAGGTAGGGGAGGCATACCCATACCCGTCGAGATAACTTAGTACAAAAATAACGGCGCACCGAGAAGCATAAAACTAAGCAATGAAGTACATGCTGAATGGTACACGACACAGTGGCATAGATGAGCCAGAAAATAATACAATGTGTCCCATATACATAATGCACATGTAAAAAAATGAGCCAAGACTGGATACAATAGTATCTAAGTACATGAGATATAATGGCCCTGCCCTCAAAAAGTGGGTGGGAAGGAGGGTAGAACAATCGAAGAAGCCTTATTAAACAACGAAGGGATCTACACAACAAAATGCATCATCTGGAAGAGATGTGCATGCTATGAACACTGCGACTGGTAGGAGCCACACCCATGAAATCCACAGAACTGCATCTGAGGTTGTAGCATAACAGGAATGCATTCGGGAATGTGGGGGGCTACTTGAAGGGCCACCCCTCATGAGGTCTGAAACATTTCACAGACACCTGGAAATCATTGGTACAATCTACTGCATCACGGGACCATCAAGTGTATGAATCAGGAACATGAAACAACCAAGTCAAAGGGAAATAATGAGTCCCTTTTCTTGATCCGAGGCACTAAACAATAATGGACGATGGAACCAAGATAAACCACACTCTAGTCCGTTCTTCTAGAGTAAATGAGCTGATGTCAATGGAATAGGGCCCACGACATGTGAGGAAATGAGGATACTCAACTAAGGCATGAGAGAAAATAGTAATATGACTGATGGAAGGACACTAGTGATAATGGAAAAAGTGGGACTAAGGGACAAACAAATGACTTCCCTTGTTAGAGCATAAAATGCATGATTGATGTGGCAGGAATTAACTCAACTCCGGAGGGGATGGGGATAGTATGACTAGAGGCCAAAATGGGCAACACAGGATGAACGATATGAAAATATGGATGGAATATTGTGAAATGATATGTGAAACAGACTCCATGGATGCAAGGGTGACTCATCCCTGATGCTTTGAACAAGGGTGACTCGATGATGCTACCACATATAATAGGCCCGGTGGGGACCTTGAAAGCATGAGTAAATCGACACATCAGATGACAAGTGCCAAGGGAAGGTGTTCCCAAAAGTACAAGAATTGCATATGAAGAAATTTGATTTTGAGGGGCGACGAAGTGACCCTTCTTGGAAAAATGACTTCCTGGTGAAGTGTCAAATCATCAAAAACTGAGAAAGACCCATTATCATACTTGATGAGGGCTTTCCAACAATGATTATAGTTCATTAAAGTGAGCTACAGTTTTGTCGTAATTGGAAAACCCACCATCAAAATTGGGATCTGTGACTTTCAGGCAAGTGGCCTTACTTATCTAAAGATGACCTTAATGCTTCTTGTAGAAGAATAAAGGGAAGAGGAAAACGAGAATGAATGAATAGAGGAGCTCGACAGTCATTCTCACCCACTAAGTCAAACATGGGGATTATGTGGACATACATTGGAATATTCGATAATATGATATCAAATGTCTACGATATGTGATGTGCATATGGCTCATCGGAGAGGTCAGTAGGACAAACTGTCTACATAATGGTATGATAGTCGACCATACTTATATTCAGTGGGATCTAGGCCGAGACTTAATTGAGAAGATGGCTAGGGCAAAACCATCATGCCCCCAAGCATGGGATACTGCTCGCAAACGTATGTGATGGAGGGGACTAATCTGGCATCAAAAGGTGGGAATGATGCCCCCTAGTAGGAGGTGTTTGTGGATCACCATTGTGTTCTAAGTGCTCGAAAAAGGGATTGAGGCATCTTGGCCCAACTTGGCATGAGATCCTCCAAAGGATTATAAGGATATGTAGGGGCCTAGGTGCCCCCCAAGTATGTTATGGGCATACTAGATGCATTTAGAGTGGTGGACTCCAAACACTTATATGTTTTATGTGATACATAATATGGCTATGAAGTTTTATATGACAAGGATGATTCACCATTTGTTTTTTTTATGGTTTTCTTTTGTTGTATACATGTTACAAATTCCAATCTATAATGTTAATTGCAATGGTATCTACATATTGATTTTGGGGTCTAGGAACATGACTAATAGTAATGGTTTCAAATTCACGTACCAATAGCATAGCTCATAGATAGTTTCTAAATAGGACTTGCTTATGCACATGATACACACCGTTCAATTGCAAGACAAGTAGTACAAAATCTAAATGGACATTAAGATGAAGGATGGGATGAGTAAGAGCATCAACTAACAAACCTATCATGACTTAATATTGGGCCTGATTATTAGTGGTAGATCCAATGCACATACCATTAAAAAGGACTAACGTATGCAAGGGGCTAAAAATGGTTGAGGTTGTCGAGTCAAGATTCCAAGAGAAGTGACTCACACCATCAGCATGACCAATTTATGGTGTGGATGATGAATCCATCTGAAAGGTGCAACGGACAATGGATGAGATGATGCAATATACCTAACTTCACGGAAGCAATAAAGACACACAAATCAAAGGGATATTCTATGAGAAAAAATTCTAGAGGTACAATGCATTAGGAGAATTAGGAAGGAGATGGCCTTCAAAATCCTACAAAAATTATGCCCCCTTGCCTAAGTGCAAGGGTAATCAGGGGTAAACATAGCCTCCATAATGTCCATGTCACACTGCAAGATGGGCGGACGAGAGGAAGACTGAGTACATGATGCGGTGGCGTTACCTGGTGCATGAACCAAAGAAGGATTCTTCACATATGCATCATCTTGAATGGTAGATGGTGACTAGTAGATAGAGGATCTATAGATGTAGAGACTTGGGATTCTCTCGAAAGAGGTTTGGTAGAAGTGTGCACAGAAACCTCTAAAAGGTTTGCATGCGAGGAACTCAAGGATGATGACAGGTAAAGGATATGGCCTGTGGTGTCTATCATCTTGACATTGGGGGGAGGGATCACGATGGTTGGACCATAGTCCCCTTGTTCTCATTTACTAGTGGTACTAGAATCCATGGGTAGAAGAGTAGGTATTCCATTATGAGTGGCCTCATATTCCTGAAGAGCATTAAGGAAATTGCAAAATTATTTGGGACGAGCGAAAAATGAGAATAGTGACCATGATGATCACACAAGGCACAAGGGTTATTTGTGTGTAACATTTTGAGTTTCTTGTGTGGACCTGACAAGTTAACATGGAATTCAGGGATATTTGACACAGGGAATGTTTCATGAACCAAAGGCTTGACATGAGGAAGCTCAGGACAATTATTGTTGGAGTGCCCAACAACATTACATAAAGCACATGGAGGTGACACCTTTGGGGCCTTATGGGCTGGAGTAGCTTTGGGAGCATTTTCCTTCAGTTCTATCCTCTTAGCTTTGACCCCATGTCTAGATGCTTTCGCAACAGGAGTGTGTTGGGAATAATACTGAGAGGCGGGGTGAATCAATATTACAAATCAATAAATTTTTCCATTTCATAATTAGATTTATATATGCTTCTTCAGTGAAGGGAAGTCATGAAACTATTCTTAAGGAAACCAATGTATATCCAATGACCTTATGATTAAGTTAATTCATCATATTTGATTCTTAATCAGTGCATCAGTACTTTATTAAGCATTAAATGGTAGGCATGTGTAGTAATAAGAGAATAAACGATCACACATAAGAAACACAGATGAACACCAAGATTTAAGGTGGAAACCCAATGCGGGAGAAAAACCACCTGTTATTGTTGTCTCTGTCTTCTTTTTAATACAAAGAATAATTTTTTTACAATGTTATAATGGTGCATACTCATACCAGTACGTAGGCACCCACATGCAAAAGGCTAAACCTTCTCTCGTTCTCTAGCTTCGACTGGAAGGGAGCTACAACCCCCAATCTCTTGTATTGGATGATATATTTACCAGTACGTAGGGACTGGCCTACCATCTTCACTCATTTTCCAGCTGCTACTAGAAGGGATCTCCAACCCCCTAATCTAATCATGAGCCACTACTGGTGGGAAGATTCGACTTCCTCACTGAAGGATTAAACACTCAGTATCCTCTAGGGACCGCGTTTCTGAAATTTTCAGACTGGATAGTCCTGGTACACAACAACAAAAAATGAAGGCCACCTTTCATCGAATTTTCACACTGGACCCATTAGTAACATTAAAGCTCAAAATCAATCACCACTAAAATACATCCAACAAATACATCTGCATCAACCAATCATTGAAACCCAATCATCAATCTCTAATATAACTGAAGCCCAACCATCAATCTCTGAATTAGGGAACATTTTAAGGATGGAATTTTATCTTAGGTTTTATAAACCTTGGTGAATCTTAGTAGTTCCTAATATACAAATCTTAAAATGTTTGATTATAGTTTTGTAAAAATGTTTAGATTTGTAATTATTTTATATTGGACAATATATAATATTAGCGATTTTTAAGGTAAAATAATTTCATATTATAAAATTTGGGTGAATTAAATTTTAGAAAAATGGAAATCGGTGAACCTTTTTTTTGGAAAAAGCATGGAGTATTAGCCCACCTGCAAATATTAGCCACCATAATTTTCTCGGATCTAAATCAACCATAACTAAATCAATGAATTACTAACACCTATGACATGCTAAATCAGAAAAACACTGAACCTCTAACACAACTGAATTGACCATTTATTCAAAGCTTAACCAAAATTCAACCAATCAACTGGAACAGATTGACCAATACACAGTTCTGAACCCAGAACACGCCATCAACAACCAAAACCAACTATAACCTCAAAAATAATGTGTCAGAATGTATACACTACTTCAATGAATCCAACCTACATGTATACACTACATCCTTTAACAAAACCTGCGTATACCTCCAAAATTACTGAATCATAAAGCCTCTGAATCAAAACTGTACCAAACAGTAACAATCTGAAGATCTACTATCAAATTATAGATATTTAAATAGACAATAGCAAAGATCACCCTTCTCACTTAATTAATTAATCAATCAGACTCAATCTCATGCATTCGGTTCTACTTTCAGATCTAAGAAGACATCATTGACTGACAGAAGTAAAATAGAAACACTAATCAGATAGATCAGTCATCTCTGAACAATAGGCTTTTCTTTTGCATACACTACTTGGAAGTTTCAAACCAACATGTATACACGCCTTCATCAAGGCAAACCAGTTTACATATCTGCAGACAAAAGCCTATAGCTTCACAGCTATTCCGGTCTTCAAATATACCCATATAATAGAATTTAAACCACAAAACATTTTTCAGCACTTAGATCTAGCCTATCCATTATCAAATCTCATAATGATAAATCATTATGATCTTGATCCATCATTAGATCTCATTCATCATCAAACACTTAGTTGCATACTTAGTCCAGATCAAGCAAAGCACCAAAAGCCCATACCATGCATACTTTATTTTGATCTAACACTTCATAAGACATTCATTACTCTTACTCTGGGCCCTTTGATCATCTCCTCCTTATATAGTTTTAGCCTTTCTCTATAACTCGGACCAAAACAACACTTAGAACCTGTGGTATTCTACGATGGGATTAAATAACCATTACTCTGCTCAATATTGTGGGCTAATACCATGGTGTTGACAATTAATATTCTTTCACCTTAGTTTCCTTAATTTCTCATCCCATACGTGATTTTCCTCTAGTAAAAGTGCGTTCATACATATACGCTCTTTTTGTACATTGAAACCACATGTACACGCTCTTTTTCTACAGTGAACACGCGTATTCAACTTAACATACATGAAAACATCCTTTTTCTTCAACTTCTTGATTCGGAACTATAGTCCTTTGTTCCAATATCCTATCCTTCTGTACCATTGTCGTATTACCTCTAAATTGACCTGTTATAATGTGATTTTCCATCATACATCACTTCTGAACTGATTTCCCTGAACTGCGCTACATTTTTTTCACATTTGTAAACACAAATGTAATTCATTTTGTCACATCATTTTTATACTTCTATCAATTAGTTCATTCATCAAATATCAAGGACAACACACACTAACAATATCTCTGTATCAAACCTTTCACCATTATTCTCTTCCATCATTCTCTCACCTCTGCTCTATCCTATAAATTCATCTATTTGTCATATACTTGTTATGCTACAAGTGGGTTTCCATCAAGTACAAAACATGCATCATAATTCCAACAAAGTGGGTTCGTATTGGGGTTGTGATGTAACTGAGGTAGTGACGGGGGCCGTAGGGACTAGTCGAACTGTGGTCAAAGAAAGATAATGTCTTAGCTAACCAGGTAGAATGTTTGCAAGGGGGTCGATGTACCATACTGGGATCCACAAAGTCATGTTAGGAAGGACTAGCAAAGCCATGATAGGGACAGAACATATCCCCGTAGGGAAGAATAAGAAAGGTATCTAGCTTGTAGGGCAATGTCCCAACAGGAAAGGTCCTGGATGGCTGAGATCTAGAGGAACAGTTCCTGGTGGAAACATAGGAGAGGAACCCATAAACGGAGGAGGTGCTGAGGGGGCGGATGCAGAAGTCTCAGCTTGGATGGAAACATCAGGGTGTTGAGGAGCTGGTTGTTGGTCGGATGTACCAGACTACTTAAGGGCATCCCGTGATGCTTGTAACAAGAAAACACTCATTAAGTTAGGCTCTGAGATGGGAGGGTGATGATAAGGGAAAGCACCGAACAATGAGGAATATTTGTAGACTCTGGATGAAACAACGATGAAAGGAGTTGAAAATTATTTATCTGATACCGACGAGATAATGGACTTGGGGGAGGTCATCGATGTCAATTCGTACCATGTCAACTTATCGATGGTAACGATCTTCCCTTCATGATAGAAGCACATATTCCGTAAAGCCATAGATGCGATGGATGACATGGCATATGTGTAACTACTACATAAGAGAATGTTGTAATCCAAAGGGGCATCAATAACCTCAATGAAAACATGGACAGTCTTTCCTGCAATGGTCCCTAGACAGTTGTGGTACATGCCAAGGTGCTGCAAGGAGTGTCTGTCCCAAGCACATAAAGTGATGGTGGAGGGGGACAACTCAAGTGACATCATTTGTTTCCAAATGGAGGCAGACATCACACAGGGAGATGCACCTTTGTCAATAATGCATCGGGAGACAATGGCATTACGGACTCGAACTGGTATCTGGAAAGCAACAGATGAAGGCAATGAGGGATGTTCTAATGTACCAATAGGGAAGACAATCAAATGATCATATGAAGGATGCACTGCATCGAAGGCATATAGTATAGATTTCTTTTGTGATGGGCATGACTAGAGTACTTCTAGCATCGACATGATGGTAGGTGATTGTGCCAAGATGTCTACTATATTGTATGTATGGGAAGCTCGGTTAGAATCCACATTACATTGCAATGGTCCCTTTGGGATCTTAGGAATGGTCTCAACATTAGGTTGAGGTATCCGTAACAGACCATTTTTTGTCGTAAGAAGCTCAATGAATGCTTTGGTTTTGGACTCAATGGTGGATGAAGTCGATGTCTTGTCATATTGACATGACCAAGTTTGCAGGTTGATATCGGAGGGGTTAACTTCATCAGAGTTCATCATAAGGATCTAGTAGTCACCATGACCAGAAGGTTGGGGGCTATGGGCTACCTGACAGGGCTGAGGTTGATCTGCTACAAATCCTTGTTGAGGGAAAGGATTTGTAAGCACTTCTGGTTGAGACGGAACACGATTCTGAGGTGATTCTTGACCTCTAGAAGCTACTTGAGCTTCCCACATTTGGTGCATGTTGGGCAAGAGAGGACACTCATGTGTATAATGGCCATGTACACCACAACATGCAGAAGGCTTCTTCATAAAAATAGCCTTGTTCTGCTTGGGATGGTTTCCCTGTTGCTGATTGTTGGTGTTAGGTTATTCTCCTAGGGTTCACTAGGCTAGTTACCTTGATCACCCTTGTTACCCTTGTTACCTTTCCCCTTATTATTTTTCTTCAAATTTTGGGGATTGGTTGCACTTAGTTGTGAAAAAACTAGACCCTAAGGGGGTGGTGTTTGATAGGGCTAAGGATGCATGGGAGGTTGCAACACTAATGCTTGAGGGGCTCGAGCACTCCTCCTTGCATGAGGAGGAGAATTAGTTTGGTAGAGAGATTGGGGTCCCATTGTGACAAGGATTGTTTCACCATGAAAAAAAACATGTTTATTTTAGTGTTTGTAATATTTATATTAGGGTTTACCAATGTTGGGTTTATAATATTAGTCCCTTGGGTTTAAAATTATTCCCTTGGTTTCATAATCCCTTGGGATTTTAGTATTAATCCATTGGGTTTATGTTTCCTTTGGGTTTATTATTAAATTGGGTTTATAATATCAATCATGGCCAACCATGGTCAACCATAACCAACCATGGCAAATTGTGGTCAATCATGGTCTGATCTAGCATTATGACAAAATTTGTCTCCATATAAAAATCATTCACAATCATGGACAATCATGTTCAAACATGGTGAGCCATGGTTGATTGTGGTCAACCATATTTTATAGAATCAAACATGGTCAACCATTGTGAATTGTGGTAAAAAATGTTTGAACAATGCATTGTGACAAAAATTGTCTTGATATCATAATCAACCATGATCAACCATCGTCCAATGTGGCATTGTGACAAAGATTGTCTCGATATGAAAATTAACCATGGTCCAAGATGGAATTGTGATAAGGATTGTCTCAATATGAAAATTAACCATGGTCAATCATGTTTAATTTAGTGTTTACAAAATTTATCTTAGGGTTTATATACATTGGGTTTAAAATATTAGTCCCTTGGGTTTAATCTTATTCCCTTGGGTTCATAATCCGCTGGGGTTTTAGTATTAATCCCTTGGGTTCGTTATTCCCTTGTGTTTGTAATATCAATCCATTAGGTTTATAATATTAATCATGGTAAACCATGGTCAATCATATCCAACCATGTTCAACCAAGGTCAAATCATATGGATATGGAAATCGTCCATGGTCAACCATGGTCCAATGTTGTGTTCTGACAAAGATTGTCTCGATAGGAAAATCAATGATGGTCAACCATGGTTAACCATGGTCCAACGTTGCATTGTGACAATGACTGTCTCTATATGGAAATAAAAAAGGGTCCACCATGGTCAACCATGTTTATTTTAGGGTTTATAATGTTCATGTTAGGGTTTATATACCTTGGGTTTATATCTTTTATACCTTAGGTTTATTATTCCCTTGGGTTTATAATATCAATCCCTTGGGTTTAATATTATTCAACAATGGTCAACCATATTCAACCATGGTCAACCATGGTCCAATGTCGTATTGTGACAAGGGTTGTCTCAGTATGAAAATCAATTATGCTCAACCATGTTTATTGTAGTATTTTTAATATTTATCTTAGGGTTTTTATACCTTGGGTTTATAATATTAGTCCTTTGGGTTTAATATTATGCCCTTAGGTTCACAATACCTTGGGGTTTTATTATTAATCGCTTAGGTTTATTGTTCGCTTGGGTTTATAATAGAAATCGATTGGGTTTACTATTCCCCAGTCAACCATGGCTTATTATGATGTCAACCATGGTCAACCATGGTCCATCATGGAATTGTGATAAGGATTGTCTCAATATGAAAGTAAACGATGCTCAATCATGCTTATTTTAGTGTTTATAATATTAATCTTAGAGTTTATATATGTTGGGTTTATAATATTACTCCCTTGGGTTTAATATTATTCCCATGGGTTCATAATCCCTTTGGTGTTAGTATTAATCCCTTGGGTTTATAATATCAATCCATTAGTTTTATAATATTAATCATTTTCAACCATGGTCAATCACTACCAACCATGTTCAACCATGGTCTAACATTGCGTCCCACAAAGATTGTCTGGATATGAAATTTAATCATGGTCAACAATGGTTGACTATGGTCCAACGTTGCATTGTGATAAGGATTGTCTCTATATGGAAATCAACCATACTCAACAATGGTTAACCATGTTTATTTTAGGGTTTACAATATTGATGTGAGGGTCTATATATCTTGGTTTTATAAATGTTATCCCTTGGGTTTATAATATAAATCCCTTGGGTTTATCGATCTAATGGTTCATATTTCTAGGGTTTAATATTATTCGACAATGGTTAACCATAATCAACCATGGTCCAATGTCACATTGCGACAAGGATTGTCTCAATATGAAAATGAACCATGCTCAACCATTTTTATTATAGTATTTTTAATATTTATCTTAGGGTTTTTATACCTTGGGTTTATAATATTAGTCCCTTGGGTTTAAAAGTATTCCCTTGGGTTCATAATGCCTTGGGGTTCTAGTATTAATCCCTTGGTTTTATTATTCCATTTGGTTTATAATATCAATCTCTTGGGTTTATTGTTCGCTTAGGTATAATATCAATCATGGTGAACGATTTTCAACCATCGTCAATCATCGGGTTTTAGTATTTTAGTATTAATCCCTTAGGTTTATTTTTTGCTTAGGTTCATAATATCATTCCCTTGGTGTTATTATTAACGTTTGATTATAATATCAATCATGGTCAACCATAACCAACCATGGTGGGATGTCACATTGTGAAAAAACAATTTCTCCATATAAAAATCATGGATAATCATTGTCAACCATGGTCACCCATGCTTAATCATGGTCAACCATGGTCAATCTTGGATTTTTGCATTAATCTTGATGGTTTTTTATTCCTTTGGGTCAAACATAGTGAATCATAGTCAACCTTGGTCAACCATGCACAAATGTCGCTTTGTGACAAATATTGTCTCGATATGAATATAAACCATGGCCAACCACGGTCAACCATGGCCTAACACCACATTGTGACAAAGAATTAATTATTATTTTTTCTATTTAATTAATTAATATTCATATTATTATTATTATTTAATAATTTTTTATTAAAAAATATTATTATTGTTTAACAATAATTAACTTTTTAATTATTCTTTGTTTATATTTATAAGTAAATTCTTATTTTTATTTTTGTTTTTATTATAACTTATAAAATAAAATAATATATATATCTATATATATATATATATATCTATATATATATATATATATATATATATATATATATATATATATATATTTCTATTCTAAAAACAATATTAAAATTTAATGTTTTCTAATAAAATAAGTAATTATTTATCTACATTTTATAAAAAATAATAACAAATTATTATTATTATTATTATTATACATTTCTAATGATTTGTGTCATAGATAGAAAGGAAGTCTTATAAGTATATGAGCCACATTTAGTAAAATAATTATTGTTATCAAATTTTTTATTGTTAATTAATATTACTAATATTATTATGAGTTAATATAAGTATTATAATATAATAATAATAATAATAATAATAATTATTATTATTATTATTATTATTATTATTATTATTATTATTATTATTATTATTATATAATATTTTTATTATAACATGAATATAATAATCATAAATATATAAGAATATGGTTGTTATTATTTATATTGTTGGTTTTTAAAAAAAAGCCCACAATAATTATTAATGTGGTTGATATAGCCTATATCAACCACATTGGAAAATGTGGTTGTATATATGCTTCATATAAGGTATATCAACCACATTGGTAAATGTGGTTGTGCTAGTTATAGAAATGAGAAATTAAAAGAGGGAGTTAATGAGAAACTTTGTTTTAATCTAGCAAGTAAGAAAAATTATATTAGACTATCTCTAATGCGCTCTGAGGAAAATAAGAACCATTGAGTATATTTAACTGTAAGGTAAAAAAATTATGCATGGAGGAGAAAATACATAAAAATGTAAGACTGGTAATGAATTCATTACATTTATATATATTAACCAATAAACAAAAATTATAGAGATTGGTGATGTCCATAGAGTCGCACCCAAAAACATGAGTTGAGCTAAGTTAAATTCCTAAATATTATGTAACTCTGGGTCATGCAAGGCCGCACAGGAATACCCCCTAAATATCACAATATAAACTATCCAAGAAATAGAGAAAGCCTAGGTAGGTTTTGGACAATCATGTCCCAAAAATAAATAAATAAATCCTAATGTAGGGAAAATGAGGTGAGTTTGGTGGGAGAGAACTCTTTAAGAAGAAATTATAGGAATTCCCAGTTTATCGACCAACCCATATAATGGTCATACATTAGAATTCTAAGTAGAAGAAAGAATTTCATAAAATAAAAGAGAAAAAACTAGTTAAAGGAGAAAATCAGTTAACTATAAGGGTGACCACGCATTGTAAGTTAATCTAGGGCCAAACAAAACATTGGAGGTCAATATCAAACTATAATGATATACATGGGAAAAACTCTTGAAAGAATATTTAAAATTAAAAATTTGTGTCGTGACAAATAAATGTTCGACTAAATTAGAAATTTGATTGATGCCTCTTAATAGTTAAAATATAACCCTTTAATCACTTAGTATCTTAAATAAATAATGGAAGGTTAAAAACCTAGTACATGTTGTTGGAAATAATAATCCCAAACAATGCCTTAAACAAACTGACAACAGTCATGTTTGCCCAGTCAACCACTACACGGTTGCGATTTTGTTTGCAGGTAGAATGACAGAAGTCAAAACAGAAGTTTAGAGCGGACCATTCTACAACACATCACAAAAGTTAAAGCATTTAATGAATTTTATTAAGTAGATATGGGCAAACATTCATTCCATGACTATTTCTCACACTCCACAACACCTACAAGTTTAGAAAATCATTTACTATGTAAAATCACCCATGTTGCATATTAAATATTTTCTTTGTCATGTAATTAATGTCAAATTTGTCTGTTGTGATAAATATGAATGGAAATGTCATTTGTAATGTTGGGCATGTTGGGCAAGTTAGGGAGCGAGAGTCTATGAGATAGTAAGGAGAAAATCGTGGATGAAATATTGGTGGGCGCATGAAAACTAGTTTTAAGGAGTTTTACAGAAGTTTACTCCACAACCTAGTGAAGTGTAAATCACACTAAGTCTTTTATGTTTTACTTGGAGAAGCAGCCTCCAATCTATCACGCCAATGTATTTTCCTATGTTTTATAATATAATCAAAAGTATGTTATGTTGCCATCTGGTCTTAAGCCTTAATGAGTATATTTACCACAACAATTTTTATTTTACTCTATTTTGTGTGAAGTTTGTGTTTTAATTAAAGTCCCTGTGTTGTTGGGATATCCTCGCTGCAACAAAATATTTACCTTTCAGCAACTGAAGTTGAACTTGATTACTTTTCCACAACTAATTTCTAAGCTCCTCTGCCCCCCTAAATTTATTTTCTAACATGGTATCAAAGAAAGCTAAATATTATTAGCGTAAAAACAAGTTTTTTTACTAGCAATTTAAAATTGTTTTGACAGCAGATTGTTTTTTCCTTTGGAGCGAATTTACTAGCAGGTAGAGTTTTTTTTTTAACACTCAGAAATGGAAACATCAAGCACAAACTTGAATAATCCTCAGATACCTCAGTTTAAAGGAAAAAATTATGATTATTGGGCAATTACACTTAAGGTCTTGTTTTCCTCTCAAGACATTCGGGATTTGGTGGAGAATGGTTTTCAAGAACCAATAGATGTAGTAGCATACAATGTCTTGTCTCAAGTAGAAATGGATTTGTTAAGGGAAAACATGAAGAAGGATTCAAAAGCCCTATTCTATATTTTCCAAGCAGTTCATGAAAGTATTTTCCCAAGGGCCGTAGCAGCAACGAAGTCCAAGCAAGCATGGGACACCCTCTAAACAGACTACCAAGGCACGGCAAAAGTCAAGACAACAAAACTACAAATGTTGAGAAGAGATTTTGAAACACTTAGTATGAAAGAGTCTGAGAATGTAGAGTCGTTTTTTACACATGTAATTGGGTTAATTACTCAAATCAGGTCTCATGGTGACACACTTGAGGAAAGAATAATAGTTGAGAAAGTTTTGAAAAGTTTGCCAACAAGGTTTGAGGCCATTTTTGTGGCCATGGAAGAGACAAAGGATCTCTCACAATTCTCAGTGGATGAGCTTAACGCATCACTGATTTCTCATGAGCATAGACTTAATAGAGCAACAAGCTCCTCATTGGAGCATGCCTTCAAGACACAAGTATCATTTGGTCAAAGTCAAGGCAGAGGAAGATCATATACTAGAGGAAGAGGAAGAAGCCCACATAGAGGTGGAAGAAGCAACCCTTCAAGCTCAAGTGGAAGGTGAAGCAATCAAAATCCAAGTGAAGGACCAAGCCAAAATCAAGAACAAGGTCAAAGGTATGATAAGTCTCATGTTCAATGTCATTATTCTAAGAAGTATGGTCATTATGCAAATGAATGTAGAAAGAGGCAATATGACATGAGTAACAAACCAAGTGTAAATTTCACAAAAGAAAATTAGAACCATGATAGCATGTTTTTATCTTGTTGTTACACAGTAATTTGTCACCATTTGTCACCGTCCCTGTTACCCCTCTCCCGCACTTTGGAGGACTCATTCTGGGACCTGTGAGAAGTGACATAACTTGAAAACACTTGCATTATGTTTCCCTAAGTATGGACTTCATATGCCCTGAAGACATCTCCTCCAGAATATCCTTGAAAAGTTCCCTCTTTCCATCAGCGCGGATCCACAGTGTATTACTTGTGAAATGGGGGAAATCCTCCAAAGAGGGCGTGCCAGTTGGCGCTCTATCTCAGAACTATACCCACGCCAACCGAGTTTGGGAAAGCTTTTTAACAAATGCACGCACGAAGGTTTTTTCCTTTCGGCTCATGAAGCTTTTTAAGGATAATTCCAATCCCATGGATGTCCTGATTCATCGTATCTCCCTTTCACCCAGAGTGGCACTCTTGGAAGCCCCAACTTCCTGTTCATTCTAATGAGGTCGGGCGGAGCATAGTTTGTTTTCCTATGTCAAGCATAGTAACAGATGCCCCCTAAAGCATGAGGCCCGAGAGAGAGAGGGGTGAAATGCTTTATAAGAACACATGCAACTGAAAATGTTGCTGCCAGAGGATCTGCATAGAGAGGTACAACTGATATCTCAAGTACATGATATATGTGGTATGGGCGCAGCCATCCATAACAGAGTACATAATAATCTAGATCCAAGGTATGGGCGCAGCCATCCGGTGAGGATCGATGAATAGACTCAGGCATGGTCGCACCCATCCAGTGAATGAGTCATGTAATAATCACAATAATCCACAAAATCGCAGCCTGGATTCCAACAAAAAAAATCCAAGGTCTTGCGCTCCATCTCAACCTGAACAAAAGTACAAGTTCAAGCATGCGAATACATGAGTTGAAGTCGAACATGCATGAACATCGTCTGATTACTAGTCAATAATGAAAACTGTTAATAGATGCAAGAGGTACCACCAATAATGACAATGGGCCTCAAGGTACTATATGTACAGTCTACGGCATGCAAATCAGTGAGCTGGCGTCAAACACCAGTAGAATCATTCAATCGAAGCAAAATGATGAAAAACTCACGTCGAACATGAAGAACCTGCCATTGAGGCATGCAGGCTCCAAGGCACTGGAAGGGAGTCTCTAGATCAGCTTCCTGGACAATGAGCTGAAGTCGACAGGAAGTGACCTTGATCGAAGGTGGGCCATAGTGTTTCCCACATCATCGACACGAAACAGAGGAAGAATGTTGTGGTGAATCATAATTATGTGAGCTATCAGAGGGAGGTTGTTATTCTGCAGAGGTCAACTTCTCTTGAACATATCGGCGGTACAACAGTGGACTTGGCAGTATTTGACATCAATGGATCAAAGGTCATGGTGACGAGGCAATGAGAAAATGAGAGTTCAAACAGGATCACCCAAATCCATGGAGGCAAGTGAAAAACGAGATGAGATTTCCCCACCCAAACACAAAAGCAGACAAGTGCCATGTTCAAGAGTGACATACTGCCGACATGAAAATAATTATTGTTCCATTTTCCCCCACCATTTCTGGTGAGTACCCTAGTTATTTTTATTAACAAGCTTGACAAGGATAGCATATGCTTGTGAGGTGTCATTTCGACGGAATCCAATTTCATCAGGTTTTAACGAGTCTGACAGAGGAAGAAATCGACGTCTTTTCATGTTCAGAGAGTTTGAAAAGACTGCAGAGAAGAAAACTCCAAGGGTGTCCTTTTTTGTAAATTTGTGTCTCTCGAGCCCCAAAAAGTATAAAACAATGCTCGAAAGAACCGCTTGACCATTATGATCGAGGAGTACTTTTCATGAGTAGTGATTTCGACCTGAAAAAGTAAAAAAGCGATCGAAACCACATCGCTTCGTGACTGTTAACGAACCTGAAACGACAAGGGTCCGACGATCTTTTCGTTTTTACACGGTCGAAAAAGAGTTTAAAGACGACCGCCTCTTATTTAAGTTTAGTGAGTCAAGAGGAATAACTCGGCAATCTTTTCGTCTTTAAATGGTCGGAAAAGAGCTAAAAGCATACCTCCATTTTTATTCTCTTTAACGAGTCAAAAAGGGAAAAATACTCAAAAATATTTTCATTTTTTACGAGTCAGAAAAGAGCTTAAAAGGAGACTCGTCCTGGAGGAACGAATGGTATAAAGGGTAGCAACTGGTTCCCGAAATGGTGGAATTTCTCAAAACATATAATGGTCAATAGGCTGGCTAATAAAACCACTCATCGCTGTGGTTCCTCAGGAAAGGATAAACAACCAAGTGAAAGCATATGGTCAGCCAAAGAGATGGTAGCAATGGAATGAAATAACCAAGGCTCATCTAACAGAATTTAGCGAAATAACGGCAATCACGAGATGTAGAATGAGTACGGGTTCATTTTTACACAAGCTTGAACCATGGAGAACTCTTCTTGGATTCGGTTTCATGTTTACACAAGCTTGAAACGAAAAACTATGCTTGTTATAAGTTCGCATGCCCCCAGCATAATAACGCAAACATGGAGAACTCTACTTGGATTCGGTTTCATGTTTACACAAGCTTGAAATGGAAAACTATGCTTGTTATAAGTTCGCATGCCCCCAGCATAATAACACAAAATGAGGTACATGCCCCCCAAGCTTCATTGCATTCAACAAAGTTGATGGAATGAAGGTTCACTCTAGATATCTATGAAAGACTCGACTTGTATTTTATGAGATCTTAATCAAAGACTCGATTTGGAAAGGAGGAGATGTTTCATTTTTTAATGAGGTTGACCTAGGGAAGGAACTATCCTCATAAACCTTATTTCATTTTTTAATGAGCTCGACACAAGATCAGGAACTATGCTCGACCAGACCTAGTTTCATTTTTTATGGAGCTTGAACTATGCTCCGCCAGACCTAGTTTCATTTTTTAAGGAGCTTGACATAGGAAAACAAACTATGCTCCGCCTGACCTAGTTTCATTTTTTAAGGAGCTTGACATAGGAAAACAAACTATGCTCCGCCCGACCTCATTAGAATGAACAGGAAGTTGGGGCTTCCAAGAGTGCCACTCCGGGTGGAAGGGTAATATCTCGGAAGTCAGGACCCAATGCCCCCAGGACACTATGCATGATGGCGACATCACTAGATCCAGGCACGGGATAAGTAGCCACGTAGTTGATCTGTGGTGGGGCAGATGCAACTGGTGGATGAAAACCGGGAGGGGATGACGACTACACAGGAGGCACCCGAGGACGAACGAATGATAATTGATATATAGTCACTATCCTTCCATCGTGTGGAAAGCAAACCACACAGAAAAGTGAAGAGACCAGGGCCCCCATGGCATAAACATAGTCACGGCCAAGGAGAAGACTGAAATCTAAAGCACCTTGGGTAACCGATACGTCTATATAGACAGTTTTGCCTCCCAAAGTAATAGGGAACTTTGGAAGTATCCCTAATGGTTGACTAGTTCCTCCATCAAAAGCCGTCAGATTCGGCGCGACTGGCACAAGATGTGGGGAACCCAAAGCTTGCCAAGTAGTGACAGGCATAAGACTAACAGATGCACCCTCATGCAAAATAGTGCCAGGTATTTCCCTATTATAGGCATGTACGGTGACCCAGAAAGGCACATGGGATGGAAGGCGGGAGGTAGTCAAACGACTCCAGTCGAAGGAAACGACTGAACTACTTGGTGGGGGAATCGTATGATTGCCCCCCTGCTCTAAAGGGACCAAAGCAGGACTCTCGGGAGCAGCTGGGATAAGAGAATCATTTCCGGACTCAGGAGAATCTGAGGAGACGATAAGAACATGGGAATGATGCTCTTCCAAAATAGAGTGGTCGACGGGTGGTGAACTCGGGTCAACACTCTTTCCGACCAATGGTTGGTCTGGAACAAGCTTGGCATAGCCAGGTTCAGGAAGAGTGGCCTGGACACGAGAAGAATTTGAATCAATCTCTTTGTCAACAAGGGGACGATCTGTGGCTGCAGAAAGACGTTGATAGCCAGCGGGTAGTTGGGGTGAAGGAGCTGTAATACTTTCCAAGACAACAAAGGCTTTATCCATGAGCGTACAAAGGTGAAGGGGATGATTGCCTTCACAAAGTATACAAGGGATTCAAATCTTCCCTTTTCCCTTACCATTTCCAGCTAATAGAGTAGCATCACCGTGAGCTTCAAAGGACGATGAGGGGCGGGCTAGATCATGAGAACATACTTCTAAGACCCTGGGAATGCCAGGACATTCGCGAAGAAGATGGTCCTCCTTGCATAATCTACAAGGAAATTTGACCTTCCGCGGAGGAGCAGAAGGTGGCCCGGTTGAAGCTGTACTCGAGGGAGTAGCTGCACTTTTAGCCTCTCCCTTAGGATACTTCTTCTTCTTCGTCTTCTTCTTCTTCTTCTTAGCCACCTGGTTACTCGAATCGAGACTTTCACCAGGTGAAGTAGAAGATGAGGACATGGAAGCAGGTGAAGAAGGGGAGAGGTCCACCTTAGAATCAACATGATGTTGTTCAGGTGGAGGGACTGATTGACCAGAAGTTGAGACGGCACGGACCCAAGAGGTTGGGAACAACCAAACAGGCAACCCAACAGTTAACCCTCGGAGGGACGACGTTGCGATGTAACGAGCACCAACATTCCCAAAAGGAGTGAAATGACCAGGGTTTCCGTCGGAGGGGATCCCTGGGTTGGTGAACCCCAGAAAGGTTGCCATCGAAGAAGAAACCTACTCAAGCTAACGCAAACAAGATCTAACCGAGTAAATGTGAATCGTGGCTAAATAAATTTTAAGACAAAGGAACCAAACTTGACCTTTTCACTTTTTAAGAGTCGAGGAAAGGACAAAAAGATGACTCTAGTCTCCTTCGAATGTTTAATGAGCCCGAAGTGAAAAAATGCTCAGCTGAGCCTTTTCTATTAGGGAGTCTGAAAAGGATCAAAGGTGATTACTCTGGAGAACTAGGTAAAGGGTTTACCAGACAATCGGTAAAACTTCATATACACCTTGGCAATCATATGAAAACCAAGGACTTTCTGTATGGTAGTCAATCTTCCTGAATGCTGTGTTCAGTGCATTACGACTTGTAAGGCGACAGACACGGCTTCCTGTAGATAAAGGATGATAACCTAGTGGGGTCTCCCCATATACTCGACGGTACGTGGGAGCACAAATCCATGCTAGAACACTATCGAGTCACAAAAGGAGGAATCACCCAACCATAATGTGAAACAATAGTGCCTAGGTTTAAAGACGCCGGAACACGTCTCTAGCCTAGAACTCTAGATATATGCGTTAAGTTCCAATGCATTTTTAGATTCATTCAGTTCATTTTACGGTTGATCTTTGATTAGGTTTCAGTTTCCAAGTCCTACCGTATGTAATCTCTCACAATTTCCTAAATGAAAGCTATATGCCAAAATATATCATTTCATTCGATGAATGCTAGCTACGAGAGAGTTGAGATCTTTCAATCAAACAAAATGATCATAAAACAATCAACAATGACTCTAATGCAACTAATGGCAATAAACGAAACTTTTCTTTACAGTCACTAATCGCTAATAACAATGAAAAGCTCTAATTTCCATTAACTACTGCAATGCAAAAGAGATTGTTCGTTTTCTTTTCGATGGCAAGATGCACTAAACAAATTTTGAGAGATAATAACAAAGAGTAAAAAGACAAATTTCACTCAATGAAAACACAATCAAGTCCCTGAAACACGAAGACAATCTTTCAAACCAAGAAAAATCAAAAATACCTCGATGAGCTATGTAATATAAGCCCAAACAAAGCCAAGCGAAATCCAAACGAAAAAGAAGTAAAATTGCTCAAAGAACACAATAAAAAGTTTTGACAACCACTAGACAAGTGCAAAAGGTAGCCAAGAAGCCGACTAGACAATCAAAGAACCAAAAACTCCTAAAGAAGGCTCGATGTACAAAGCCACTAGATGCCCTAGGGTTTGGAATGTGAAATCGATGGAAAGAGGCAAACACCCAAAGGATGAAGGTCAAAACGAGTCAAACAAAGCTCTGACACACTCTAGTAGTTGAAAAAGATGTGACAAGGTAGAAATCCAAGCTCAAAAGGCTTCCAAACAAGCAAACTGGAAAAGTTCATAGGCCTGGTGCGACTGCCAGGCTGTAACTCGCGCTTTTAAGGGATTAGTGCAAGTTGTTTTTGTACAACATGCGCCCACTGGTGCGACTATCAGGGAAAAAATCGCGCTAATCAATTTTACTAGCTTAAAAATAAAAACAAGCAGTCCAAGGCTCGGTCAACAGTATCCAGACAGACCAGGTAGCAAAAGAAGACTAAAAATTCAACCCAGAAAGTTTATGTAAGCAAGAAAAACAAGAGAAAACCAAAGTGCAAGACAAAATCCAAGTTGTTCGGTTTGTAAACCAAACTGGAGATTGACTGAAGTGGCATTGATCTACTTCGCTAATGCAGAGCATTAGCGTTTCGAAGGCTACCTGGCTGTACTTCAGGCTCCGTCTAAAGTTTACGAATCAAACAACAAATAGCGTCCCCAGTGGAGTCACCAAATTGTTGGAGAGGTAAATCCCCTCTGCGGATAGAGACGATCCCCACTAGCCCAAAAAGGGTCTAGCGACAACCAAACAATGCTATCACGCAAGTTCCTAATTGCAAATTAAAAGTGGATTATGAGAGCCTACTTGGATTCCAACGCTAGTGTTGTAGAGGAGTCGACACTCCCGTTCCTTTGCTCCGGCCGGTCATGATCCTCACGATCTCCGTGAATGGACACCTGCACATCCAAAGAACGACACAAATACAAGCATAAAATCCAATAGATGCAATTATATATCGGTCAGAAAAGATATAACTCAAACATCATTGCACTGAACAACAAGAGTGGAACCATAATGATAGTCATCTATTATTGATAAACAACAAAGAATAATACAACCATAGTTCTGACGTCGAATCCTCCTTTGGCTAGGTGATCAGCTAGATATGCCTTGCAAAGCTTGTTGGGATTGGGAACAAGCCTCTCTCTCTTTGATTATGAATGCAAAGAAGACTCTTACAGCAATCTCTCAGACTTCTGAAAGTATAATTCTCCCTATACTCGAACTAGCTTGTCAAATGCAATAGAACAAGCTTTTATACATGGAGGAGGGGGAGATAAGATCAATCACACCATCTATGGGATTGGGTTTATCCTCAAAAAGCTACTATGGATAGAGGAAATGGAGATACGATGAATCAGGACATCCATGGGATTGGCATTATCCTTAAAAAGCTTCATGAGTCGAAAGAAAAAAACCTTCGTGCGTGCGTTTGTTAAAAAGCTTTCCCAAACTCTGTTGGCGCGGGTATAGTTCTGAGACAAAGCACCAACTGGCGCGCCCTCTTTAGATTATTTCCCCCATTGGTGCGAGTAATACACTGTGGATTCGCGCTAATGGAAAGAGGGGACTTTTTAAGGATATTCTGCAGGAGATGTCTTTAGGGCATATGAAGTCCATACTTAGGGGAACATAATGCAAGTGTTTTCAAGTTATGTCACTTCTCACAGGTCCCGGAATGAGTCCTCCAAAGTGCAGGAGAGGGGTAACAGGGATGGTGACAAATGGTGACAAATTACTATGTAACACTTGTAATGTAGCACAAGAAAAACAAAGTGATATATGGTATCTAGATTCAGGGTGTAGCAACCACATGTCAGGAGACAGAGAAATGTTTTCCAATCTAAATGAAAGTGTGAAATCTAAAGTGACATTAGGGAGTGATAGCAAAGTCTTTGTCATGGGAAAAGGAAGAGTTAATATCATGAAAAGGAAGGGAGTGAAGAAGTACATGTCAAATGTTTACTTTGTCCCTGGTTTGAAGGTTAACCTCATAAGCATTGGACAACTCATGCAAAAGGGCTACAATGTCTTTTTCAAAAATGACGAGCGCACAATTTTGGATAGGCCTCCAAGCAGACAAATGATTGCAAAAGTTCACATGACAAACAATAGAATGTTTCCCCCAAATATAATATCAGATTTGAAAGAAGGTGCACAAGCACAACTATCAATGAACTCACAAGAGGATGGAAGAAAAGAGACAAATGTCACACAAGTGAACTATCAAACAAAGGTCAAAGATGAAAAATGGTTATGGCATTTGAGATTTGGACATCTCAACGTTGGAGGTTTGAATTTGCTACATAGGAAAGGCATGGTGAAAGGTTTGCAACTCATAGAAAAACTAGACAACCTATGTGAAGGATGTATCTTGGGCAAGCAACATAGAGAGACATTTCCAGCAGGAAAGTCAGTAAGGGAAAAGACACCTCTGGAGATTGTCCACTTAGATTTATGTGGACCAATGAGGATACCACCAACTGGTGGTAGCCACTATGTATTGACATTCATAGATGACTACACAAGGAAGACATGGATCTATATCCTAAAATAGAAAAGTGAAGTGTTTGAGAAGTTTCGCCAATACAAGGCTCTTGTTGAAAGACAAAGTGGACACTACATCAATGTCCTTAGGATTGATAGAGGTGGAGAATACATCTCAAATGATTTCCTTCGTTTTTGTAGGGAATGTGGAATTCACATTAAATTTACAACAAGGTATAAACCTAAGCAAAATGTTGTGGTGGAAAGGAAGAATCAAACCATTATGGAAATGGCAAGGAGTATGTTGAAGGAAAAGCATTTGCCAAATGATTGTTATGCTAAAGTTTTCACTTGTGCAACATATATCTTGAATAAAAGTCCAAGAAAAAGCATTCATAACATAGTTCCTAAAGAGCCATGGGGTGGAATAAAGCATAGTGTCACTCACATGAGAGTCTTTGGTTGTGTGGCATAATCCCATGTCATGGATGAGTTGAGGAAGAAGTTGGAAAAAAATGGGGAGAAATGTATATTTCTTAGATACAGTGATGAATCCAAGGCATACAAGCTCTACAATCCATCAACCAAGAAGGTCATAATCAACAGAGATGTGCAATTCATAGAAGAGGAAGCATGGGATGGAAATTTAGAGAAGACAGTCAATGTCAAAGCATACATACCACATGAGGACAAAGAGGAATTGACAACAACAAGTAATTCCTCAACAATGACTCCCTCTACTCCTATTCAAGTGCAACAAAGAAGGCATCAAGGAACACCATTAACAAATATTAGGATAGAATCACAGAGTCAAGCAAGTGCTTCTCCAAGCACACCACAAAGCACAACACCAAGTGACATATCGAGCCCATCTTCAGCAAGCATAAGAAGACCAAAATTTAGAAATTTAAATGAAATTTATGAGCAAGATGAAGTTGATAGCAGCGCTGGTCTGAATTCCATATTTGCTTTGTTTTGTCATGTAGATGACCCAATCCATTTTGAAGATGCATTCAAAGATGAAAAATGGGTTGCAACAATGGAGGAAGAAATGGAAGTAATAGAAAGGAACGACACATGGGATTTAGTGAACTTTCCAGAAGGAAAACAAGTTATTGGAGTGAAGTGGGTTTATAAGACCGATGACCCAATCCATTTTGAAGATGCATTCAAAGATGAAAAATGGGTTGCAACAATGGAGGAAGAAATGGAAGTAATACAAAGGAACGACACATGGGATTTAGTGAACTTTCCAGAAGGAAAACAAGTTATTGGAGTGAAGTGGGTTTATAAGACCAGAAGTAACATTGAGGGAAATATTGAAAGGCACAAAGAAAAGAAAGTTGTCAAAGGATACGAGCAGCTGCATGGAAGAGATTATGAGGAGACGTTCGGACCAGTTGCAATGATTGAGATGGTGCGTACAGTTGTGGCGATTGCCACATAACATAAATGGAAAGTGTATCAAATGGGTGTAAAGTTGGCATTCTTGAATGGAGTGATGAAAGAAGAAGTGTATGTTGTGAAACCTCCTAGTTATGAGGTAGAAGGCGATGAATACAAAGTATATCGGTTGAGGAAAGCTCTTTATGGGCTAGAGCAAGCACCGCGTGCATGGTACAATAGGATAGATGCCTACTTGTTGGACAATGGTTTCAACAAATGTGATGGTGAGCATACTCTCTACATCAAAGAGAATGATGGTAAGATTCTCATTGTTGTCTTATATGTAGATGATGTAATTTTTACTGGCAGTGATGATTTTCTCATCTCTGATTTCAAACAAGTCATGAAGAATGAATTTGAAATGACTGACTTGGTATTACTAAGATATTTTTTGGGAATGGAATTGAATCAAACAAAAAATAGAATTTTTATTTCTCAAGGAAAGTACATAGCATACATTTTGGAGAGGTTTAAAATGAAAAACAGCAAGCCCACACCAACTCCAACTATCATGGGGTTGAAGTTGAGCAAAGAAGATTGCAGCAACAATGCCAATTTTACATTATACAAAAGCATGATAAGAAACTTGATGTTTTCACTGCCACTAGGCCGGATATAATGTATGTAGGGAGCTTGGTGTCGAGGTTCATGAAGACACCCAAGGAGACACATTGGCAAGCAGCAAAAAGGATTCTAAGGTATGTCAATGGGACAAGATAGTATGGTGTTTTGTACACCGCAAGAGATGATTTCAGGCTAGTTGGCTACACTGACAGTGATTGGTAGGAATTGTTGATGACAGAAAGAGCATGTCGGGTTATGTTTTTCATTTGGGCTCTCGAGCCATTTCATGGGACTCCAAGGAGCAGCCAATAGTGTCACTGTCAACACTAGAAGTTGAATATGTCACCACAACAGTAGCACCGTGTTAGGCAGTTTTGATGGGACAGATGTTGAGGGATCTTCACCACGACCAAGAGGGAACGACAACTATTTTCTACGATAACACATCCACAATATCATTTTATTAGAGAGTTGATTAACAATGATGAAATTGTGTTGCAGCACTGTAGCTCATAGGAACAGTTTGCTGATATTTTCACAAAGCCATTGGCACATGAAAAATTTGTTTATCTTAGAGATTGTCTAGGAATTGTCAATGGCGGCAGTTGCGATTAAGGGGGAGTGGGGAAATAATAATCCAAACCACTACCTTAAACACATTGACAACCATCATGTCTACCCAGTAAACCACAACATGGTTGCGATTTTGTTTACAGGCATAATGACAAAAGTCAAAACAAAAGTTCAGAGCGGACCATTCCACAACACATCATAGAGGTTAAAGCATTTAATGAAGTTTATTAATTGGATATGGGAAAACATTCATTCTGCAAATGTTGCCCACACTCCACAACGGCTGCAAGTTCAGAAAATCATTTACTATGTAAAAACGCCCACGTTGCATATTAAATATTTTCTCTATCATGTAATTAATTTCAAATTTGTATGTTGTGATAAATATGGATGAAAATTTCATTTGTAATGTTGGGCATGTTGGGAAAGTTAGGGAGTGAGAGTCTGTGAGGTAGTGAGGAGAAAATCATGGATGAAATTTTGGTGGGCACATGAAAACCAGTTTTACGGATTTTTACAGAAGTTTACTCCACAACCTAGTAAAGCGTGTAAATCAAAATAAGTCTTTTGTCTTTCACTTGGAGCAACAACTGCGAATTTATCACACCAATATATTTTCGTATGCTTTATATTATAATCAAAAGTATGTTATGTTGCGATGTGGTCTTAAGCCTTAATGAATAGATTTACCGCAACCATTTTTATTTTACTTTGTTTTGCCATGAACTATCTATTTTAATTAAAGTTCCTGTGTGGTTGCGATGTCCTTGTAGAAACCAAAGATTTACCTTTCTGCAACTGAAGTTGACCTCGCTTTCTTTGCCGTAACTGATTTCTAATCTCCTCTGGCCCCCTAAATTTTTGTTCTAATATGTGCATTATGCCATTTGGGTAAGAAATTGGAATAAGTAAACATAATTTGTACTATGGTAGCCCTCTTTGAAGGCGAGGATGCCAAAATCCTTTCTACATGAGGAACTAAGAAACCTGCAACAGAAATGAATGTATGGTGAAACAAATAACATGTATCAAAGAAAAACACTCATGTTCAATTAAATATTCTAAAATTCCCCTTAGAATAAAAAGAAAAGTATGGTTAATTAACATGAAAACTCCATAGGAGGGGGTAGTTGGCCAAAGAAAAACTTCGTCCTTGGTGCGCCAAAAGAATCAACAAAAGACCCTCTTAGAAATCTCCATGGCACCCTGCACACTAAATTCAATAGAGGAAACAAGTTAATTAGCAAACAAAAATCATCTGAAAATGGGGCTCTTAGGCTTCTTGTCTAACTTACAAGAACCTCTCTCACTTCCAAAGCTTTAAATTTTCCCAAGTCTTAATGATTAACCAATGCAGAATTAAGAAATTCTTGAAAATATATGTGTATTCTTGTATTTGTTTTTTATTGTTGAGCGCTTATGTTAATTTTCTTATGCTGATGTGAAACACAAATAACAGTAAATAAAACAACAATTCAACAAACCCATAAGGCAAAAATATAATATGGAGTGCACCTTGATATCTTGTGCTACCTCTCCTTGAGCTCTAATCAACTCGATTAGGCTATCTGGGATTATGGCTTCAATTCTTTTACAAGTGCTACACTTAACTCCAATGGTATACAGCTAAGCCAATGGGCTTAGAATGCCATCTTCCCCTGGTTATCTTGGTTCTATAGATAGGTCTAGGCTTCTCTAGACTTGACTCCTTCAGTCAATGCTATGAGATTCTCGAGCTTCTAGCTTCTCTGACTCCCTCAGAATTCTGCATTTGTCTTTGGAACTCCTTCTCCTGTCTTCGACACATCTCAGACAACCAGCCACAACTCAATCATTCGATCTCTTGCTGTGCTGCAACTTCACTACAGCCTCGTGGCTCTTTAGAAGTATATTAGAGCTCTCTGGCTCTACATCTCTGCCCGGTGGCTTTACCTATTATAGTGAGCTCAATTTGAGTCTAACACAACAAATACAACCTGTAGGACTGTATTTGGATCCCCCAAGTCTCTCTGTAGTACACAGACTCTCTACAGTACTCTCCTTGTCTTTGTCTTAACCCTGGCTCACTTGATGCCTTTGCTTTCCAAGTCAGTTCCACTCTGGTTTCTTTGCTTCCAGGTCTGCTTACTGCTTCCTAGGCTGCCCCCCCTACTCTCTAGCAATCTGTGGATTTAAATCCAACCTACTTCCTGACTGTTTGTTTCTTCTTCTCGACTTTCTGGCTCCCTCCCTCTGGCCATTTGAATTCCTTATTTCGACGATTACAGTAACTGCATAACGCCTTATAGGGAGGTGGCCACCCATTCCTTTAATGGATGAGCATGTCAAGTTCACTGGAAACACTCGATCATTTGAAATGGTCGTTATTTCTGTTTACTCCAAGAATTCCCACGAAACACAAACCTTTGCCAACTCATCATCCACATCGGCCTTCAAAATCCCACACAATCTGCTTTATAACTTCATCAAATCTAGTCATTCGTCGGGTCACATCTCTGCCATTGATCTGGATTGTCTAGATCCTATGGTCTCTGTCCATATCGCGCGGGTAAGTAGCATGACCATTACCCACGTGATATGAGCAGTTTTCTCTCTCATCCACTGGACACATGTTAGCCACTGTGTGGCATCGAGCGAGACTCAGTTTAAACCACTTACCACTTGAAGCCCTTCCAATATCTTACTAGTTACTGTGGAATCCCGCCTTGGATGGAAATGAAACACTTTCCGCTGCATTTCATGATTTTTCGAGTCCAGGTGCATGTGGCTCTCTTTCTTTGAGGGGTTTGCCCTGCGATATGTGATTAGCGACCTGTCACTAATCACATATCAGATTCCTCCCCCGTTCACTCAAACCATCGCTGACTTTGCTAATTCGCAACAACAAGCATTACCATGGTTTTTCGCTCTGCATGCTTGATTGATAGCCCTCATTGATTCACACTGATTGCAGTTAGAAAATGTCATGAGGATTCCTCTGATAATCTTGATATTCACAAGATTTTTAATCTTTGGCATAAATTATAGAGAGTTAATGAAGACTTAGAGAGTTTCAGGATCCATTTTGGATCATGCCTTCCCACTAAAAGAACTCTTGGTCCACTGAAAGACTAATATACAAATCTGAGTGGTAAATGAGAGTAAAAACACCCTCTTCTTTTAGCCTCCCTACACTTACCTTTGCATAGTGCCTCTGAACCAAAATCTCTGACCACTTCCCTGCTTGGATGGGTTAGTCGTCTTGTGAAGAACTGTTTTCCTCCTTGACTTCATGCAGAACTTCTGCTGTGAAGTTTACAGAAGGTAGTTTGAACGTCTTTGCCTTGATCCTTGATCTAAGGTGGCTCAAATGAATGTGAAGTACATCTGCTCCACAAAACATTCATTTGTACCTATTTGAAAATCTACCAACAACAACTGTTAACAACAACAGGCATACAGACAACAACTGGATGGACTAATTCATGCTTCAACAAAGAAACAGATTTCACATCTTGTGAACCCTTCCATGTCTTATATCTACATACAAATGATTGATTAGATTACAAGCCAATAAAACATGCCTTTACAACAAATGACTCTTCAACTCAAGCATGTAGGAAAAGACTTTTAGGACTCTTTTCCAAAAGATGAAACACTTCATCATTATCTCCATTTTGGAGATCAAGTTAACTTCTCCCAAGCCAACATCACATGCATCTCATGCTCATGCATGCATCCCATATTTCAACTTTTTCTTAAGTACATTGTACTTTCAAAGCTGAAATGAACATATCGTTGCAGCAACAAAGTGAGTTTCCTACTCAACTTCTTTCCATTTACCATTTTGGTAAGATCTTGTAACTTGCATTTATTCCACAAAGAAATGCAAACAGATGCATCAATAGACATGCAGTCTTAACTGGATAAGAATTCTAACCATTTCTAACCAATCCATTTTAAAGGTCCCTCCTTTGTTTGCACATAAACATCAATATGTGAATCATCCTGAAACACATCAATCAAGGAATCTTTATTTCCATCCCTGCCATTTTCTTTTTCCACCTTCTCCTTTAGCTTTGGTGGAAGCAATGTTGGATTCAAAGTCCAACACCTTTCAGCAAGATGCCCTTGCTTATGGTAGTAAGTGCAACACATGTGCATACTTTTGGCAACATGATTTGCCTTGTCCTGTGGACCTTTGGCTGCTTGCTTCTCTTCCTTCAAAAGTTTCCTGTATGTGGCCATCCTCTTACAACATCTAGAAACATAATGGTTATCCAAACCACAAAAGAAACATGCAATTCTTTTTCCATTCTTTACAGAATCAAAAGGAATGTGTTTAGGACCAAATTTATGCCTGCCTCTTTTACCTTTATTGCCTTCATGAGGACGTGAAGCAAATGAAGAAGTGGCTCCCTTTGGAACACCATCACTTTCTTCAAGGTTGTCAGAGTTTCCACAACTCTTTGGTTCAAGTGTGTGCTTTTGAACACTTGCATCTTGCGAATGATGTTTCAAGCTATTGCATTCCTTCTGAATATAATTGTCACACTTCTGAGGTATAGGACCTGCAATGAAACTCCATTTTGGAACTATTTCAATGGCCTTCATGGTAGCTTTGGAACTCTCTTCATAAGACTGTCCATAGCCAGGACCCAAATACTGAGGCCTTTCCTCAACCATTATTGGCTCAACAATACCTTGTGCAAGTTTGCCCAATCCTTTTCCTTCATAGCCCATCTTGGACATTAGCTTGGAACCTATGCCTCTAGTATGCTTTTCCAAAGAACCAATATAAGCATTCTTAGAAGAATTTGAAGACAAATAGGAATGTTTTACCTCTTCTTCAAGCTGATACTTGGCCAAGGTTTCTTTGGCAACAAAGAGTTGTGACTCCAACTAATGCATCCCTTTTAGGTTCATATTTTCAATATGAAGTTGCCTCTCCATTTCCTACAATTTTCCAGAAAGAATTTGCTTCTCCTCCTCCACAGAATTCAACTGCTCTCTAAGCATGATACTCTTCCTTCCATCCTCATACATTTCTCTCACCATATCCATCATGGTGGGCAAGTATTGCTTCATGTCTCCATTAAAGGAACTTGGGGACCAAGAAGAATTTGAGAACTCACTTGTAGAAGTTGTCATTTTCAAAGTGCACAAAAGAACTTCAAACAAGATTATTAAAGAGCTTATTCAGTAACCTCTTATAACAACCTTTTTTGCTTCAAGGATTGCCCTGATGTCCTTTGGGATAGAAGAATGCCTTCAACCCTTCTTCCTTCTTGTCCTTCATGGACTGAGCTATCAATAGCTTTCCATTCACCTCTGCAAACTCAAACAATAGTCACTCTGTAAACAAGCATACAATTAATGAGGCAATCAATCTTTGACTGTCCAAACACCTTTTAGACAAGAAATCTTTGCCCTGTCAATCAAGCATTCTGATACAACCTTCTTTGAAGGTGGGGTTAATCAATCTTAAGCCTTGATACCACCTAATCTAAAAATGGCACTCTTAGGCTTCTTATCCAACTTACAAGAACCTCTCCCACTTCTAAAGCTTTAAATTTTCCGAAGTCTTAATGGTTAACCAATGCGGAATTAAGAAATGCTTGAAAATATAGGTGTATGCTTGTATTTGTTTTTTACTATTGAGTGCTTATGTTCATTTGCTTATGCTGATGTGAAACACAAATAACAGTAAATAAAACAGCAATTCAACAAACGGATAATACAACAATATAATATGAAGTTCACCCTGATATCTTGGACTATGTCTCCTTGAGCTCTAATCAACTCGATTGGGCTCTCTAGGATTATGGCTTCAATTCTTTTACAAGTGTTACACTTAACTCCATTGGTACACAATCGAACCAATGGGCATAGAATGCCATCTTCCCCTAGTTGTCCTGGTTGTGAAGACAGGTCTAGGCTTCTCTGGACATGACTCCTTCAGTCAGTGCTCTGAGCTTCTCGAGCTTCTGGCTTCTGTAACTACCTCAGAATTCTACATTTTTCTCTGTAACTCCTTCTCCTGTCTTTGACACACCTCAGACAACCAACCATATATCGATCATTCGATCTGATATTGTGCTGCAACTTCACTGTAGCCTCATGGCTCTTTAAAAGTATATTAAAGCTCTCTAGCTCTACGGCTCTAACTCCAACCTCTGGTGTCTCTTCCTATTACAGTGAGCTCAATTTTAGTCTCACAAAACAGATACAATCAGTAGGACTGTACTTGGATTCCCCAAGTCTCTCTGGAGTACTCTCTTTGTCTTTGTCTTAACCCTGGATCACTTGTTGCCTTTGCTCTGTAGGTTACCTTGGCTCTGGTTTCTCTGCTTCCAGGTCTTCTTAGTACTTCCTAGGCTGCCCCCCCCGCTCCCTATAAATCTATCACTTTAAAGCCAATCTGCTTGTTGACTATTCATTTCCGCTTCTTTGCTTTCTGGTTCCCTACCTCCATCTATTTGAATCCCTTCTTTCGGCAGTTACAATAACTACATAATGCCTTATAGGGAGGTGGCCACCCATTCCTTTAATGGATGAGCGTGTCAGGTTCATCGGGAACACTCGATCATTCGAAACGGTTGTTATTTACGTTTACTCCAAGAATGCCCATGAAACACAAATCTCTACCAACACATCATCGATGTTGGTCTTCGGAATCCCACACAATCTACTTTATAACTTCATCAAATCTAGTCATCCATCGGGTTGCATCTCCGTTGTTGACCTAGACCCTCCAAATCCTACGGTCTCTATCCATATCGCATAGGTAAGTAGCATGACTGTTACCCGCTCGATGTGACCAGTTGTCTCTCTCAACCACTGGACGTGTGTCACCCACTATGTGGCATTGAGTGAGACTCAGTCTAAATTGCCTACTGCTCAAATCCCTTTCGATATCCTACCGGTTTTTGTGGAATCCCGCCTCAGATGGAACCAAAACACTTTCCGCTACATTTCATGATTTTTCGGGTCCAGGCGCATATGGCTTTCCTTCTTCGAGGAGTTTTCCCTGCAAGAGAAGATATTGAATGTGCTTTAGAACATGGGTTCAGATATATTCACATAGGCATGATTCAGTTTGGGATTAATCCTCTTGTTATACCAAGATTAAATACTTCTTGTCTAACTTGTGTCCTGGAAACCCGGATGAATGATTTTAATGATGCATTGTTGGGAGGTTTTCAGATTACTCTTAATAACGGTCCTGTCTGGTCATCTGTAATTCCCAGATATCAAGTTTCTTTGAATGAACCATATATAAATGAGTCTCTGAATGCATATATTTAGTTCAATGGTTTCAATGTCGCCCCAGAAACTTTAGTCGCTTAGCTTCATTATTCTATTTTTCTTCGATTTGTTTCCAGCACAATGCCTCCACTTAATCCAAAATTGTCTTCAAGAGCTTTGAAAGAAGGAGTAATAGTTGGTCCTGGTAATACTACCCTCTTACAGATAGGATTTGTAGGATGCACACTACCTGATGAATGGAATAGTACTTACATTCCATTATCAAAAAAATATCCTCAACTGCAAACATCAAAAGAACCTAGACAATTGTCTATCGTCAAACATTCTGATGGTTCTACTGGTCTCAAATTCACAAGCCCCCGTCTTTCCAGATCTATGACTACTTTAGATAGATCTCAATTTTAGGAAGTAGAGATAGTACAAAAGCAGTAATACCTCCTCCAATTATGCCTTCTCATGCTTCTTTATCAGTTCCATTTCCACCAACATATTCTATTTCCAAAAGAAACCTCTGTCCCATAAATCTAATGATTGCCAATTCTGTGTATCGGGTCCATCTTCCAATTTCCAACTAGAAGATCAAAAGCATGAAACAGTCTTGCCTGATATCAAAAGCTTTAGTCTTCCCAGAGCTCAATATGATCTGACAGCAAAGATTAATGAAAGATATTTAGAGCCTGCAAACTCTAGAAGAACTTTTAAGAATGGTACTCTAAAGTCAGATTTCTAGTGGATACAGCTGAAAAACATGTCAGATGCAGATCAGAGTGAAACAGAGAAAATGCATAATTATACAAACTATCATATTGTTTTTATGCTACAAAACATAGATGACATAGCCAAAGATGTGCTAAAAATTAAAGAACATATAAAGAAAATCACAATGGTTATAATGAATGTCTCGGAATATAGAATGAGCATACACAGAAATTCAATGATATCAATTAAAACATGGGAATTATGTCCAGGTACCTTGAACATTTAAGACATGCATTACCATAGCCTACTTCTCCACCTCATTATAGAGAAGTAGATCTTTCAAAGTTTTCCTCCAGTTCAAATGAATCAAAAGATGGTCTTAGAAGTATTTTGCTCAAAAGCATTGATAACATAGATACTGCTAAGATGGAGAAAGTACAAAAGGGAATAATGTTAGCCAGAAAAAAATAGATTTGGTGAGAGATAGGCTAACCACTTGTCCTATTGTTTAAAGATTGAGATTACCAAAAGGTTATTTCAGTCTTAAAACCCTTGTAGAAAATGGCCAACCATCTGCTCCACAAATTTTGGCCATTTTTGGTGTTACCTCTTATGCTACCAGAACTCCTAGAGAACCCACTCAAGAAGATACTAGTTCTAAAAGAGATAGAGGTGTTACATTTACATTCCCACATAAAGGAATGAAAGGTGACAATGATACTTTTGCACATGAAGCATCTGCAGATAGTCCTTTTTCTAGATATAGAGACAATTTGGAAAGTGTCCCTGCCAAATTTCAAAATCCATCAGCTAAAGGGTTTGGCAATACACTTTTGGTAAATATTGATTGCATGGAATATGAAGAAGTTATAATAGTTCTACATAATGTCCATGCTTGGGCACTTCAGCGAAAAGCTAAAACTAAAGCATGATGGTCTGATATAGTGACACAAATTGTTTGGTCTTTTGCTGGTATTTTAGAACAATGGTGGGATAAGTTGTCTGAAGAAGAAATGAACAATATCATTGAACATCCAACAGATCCCCTGAAAGCTATTTTTGATGCCTTAACAAATGAATTTGTGGGGGTAGTACCAAAAAATTCAGTACAACATGGTCAACTCTTTTTATCTCAAAGATTGTGTAACATAGATTATCTACATGATTATTATTCTATTATGCAAAAACTTCTTTATCAAGCAGCAAATCCTCACAATGTTGCTTATTTGAGGTATTAGATAGCTTCAATGCCAGGAAAAATTCCAGATTTGATTAATCAGTATATTGAGACCAGCAAAGTAAAAATTGAGAATTCTTGATTTGCTACAGTACATCAAATGATAGTTTCTATTTTGCAAAGAGAATGTGGATTGGAAAAAGCTAAAAAGAACTTCAAGAAGAAGATGCATTTCAGTAAAAAGTTGTGTACTAATTTTGCAGAAACTTATGATTTAGATGTAGTAGAAAATCTAAAAATAAAGTGCCAAAAGTTTCATGCTCATGCAAGACAGATAAGTATACTCCCAGGAGAAAATATTATCCTTCTAATTTTTCCAAAAAGAAGAGGATATTGTTTATGGAAAGAGCAAAGTCTTCGAAAAAGGTAACATGTTTTATATTTGGAAAAGAAGGCCATTAAGCTAATACTTGCAAAGAGAAAAAGAACAAGAAAGAGTTGAAGATCATGGATTCTTTTACTACAGTCCATAATCCAGAAGATTGGGATCTCATTTCCCACTCAGATCGCAAATACTTTGAAATTTCCAATGATTCTTCTACTTCAGATAATGATGATTTACCGAATGTCAGAACAATAGGTTTAGAATCTGATTCATCTGACACTGATGAAACTTTTATTGCTGATATTAAAATTTTTTACTTCAACAAAACAGACAATTTGCAAAATCAGATTGATGAGGTCAGGACATAGCTAGCACATCTTGAACCGTCCCAGTTAACAGCTAGAAGAAAATTGAAAGAAAAGCTGGAAAATTTGGAAAAGCATTTACCTTCCAAAAGAATAATTGATGATGAGGATTTTATTGAAAGAGAGTTTGATTCAATGTTCAAACCATTGCATATTACAAAAGCTTCTCAAGTTATAGGTATGGATGAAATCAATACTCTCAAGAAGAAAATTAGCAGTTTGGAATCATCTATTAAACTAACAAGATCAAAAATATTGCAATTATCACCTAAACTTAAAAGTCTTATTTCTGATTATGATGATGCTAATTCCAAATTAACAAGAATTCTGATGAAAAATATTCCAGAAGAAATGCCCATGAAATCTAAGTAGATTTGGTAAATATTTTGGGAATAGTAGATAAAGTGGTAATTCCTTTGAAAATAAAATTGCCAAATTTAAATGAATACACTTTAGATACACAAATTTATTATGGAGCTATGTGTAGTTGCTGCAAATTTGGTGCAATTCCTTCTTATTATTGGCGGCCTACTAAACTGTCCTTCAGAGCTGTGAATAGAGAGTTAATGGAGATTAACAATATATCTCCTGATTTTCTAGTTTATTTAAATCATGTACAAACATATGTTACTTTGCACAGTTTTGATACAGGATCAGATGTCCTATTGGGACAAGATTTTTTGAAGAGATTCCTTCCAGTCACCTTTGGCAAAGACTCAGTCAAATTTACTACTATGGAAGGACTGATTATGATTCCTGCAAAGAATGATTACTAGGTTAAGTTCAAACCCAGTAAAGAAGACAATATGTAGGATCTCATGCAAGATCATACCAAAAGTCAAAAGATTGTCAAGAATCAGAAATACATGGCCAAAAGACATTGCAAGTAATCCTAGATAAGTTTCCCCATGACTGCATGGCAAGCAAGCCGGACGCTTTCTAGACCAGAGAAAAATATTTTGTAGCATTACCTTATAAAGAAGGGTATGTTCCTAAACCACAGAATGCAAGTGTTGATCATATGTCACCTACTGAACAGGCTTTGTGCAAACAGGAGATCTAGCAGTTGCTTGAACAGAACCTAATTGAACCTTGCAAAAGCCCATGGGCATGTCCGACCTTTTATGTCAACAAACATAGTGAGCATAAACGTGCGAAGAAGAGGTTGGTAATTAATTACAAAGATTTGAATGAGGCTCTAATGCCTATCAGGTATCCTCTTCCCAATAAATAATTATTGCTTGCTAAAATCGCCAATGCCCATGTTTTCAACAAATTGATCTTAAAAGCGATTTCTGGAAAATTGGTATCATTCCAGATGACAGATGTAAAACAACCTTCACAGTTCCACATGTCCAATAACAATGGATAGTAATGCCATCTGGTTTGGAGAATGCTCCTTCTGAGTTTCAAAAACAGATGGAAGATATTTTTGGAGGGGTAGAGTATGTGATTGTATATATTAATGATCTTCGTGTATTTAGTAAGGATGTAAATAGTCATAAGATGCATTTAGGAAAATTCTATGAAATGGTATACAAGCATGGTTTAGTTCTATCTGACTCAGAAGAAAAATTTCAAATTGGAAAAGTCAGAATAGACTATTTAGGACTACATATTGAACAGGGTCACATAGAGCTTCAACCTCATATCCTTCTTCATCTTCTGAAATTTCCTGATATTTTCCTTGATGTAAAGATGCTTCAGAGATTTTTAGGTTGCTTGAATTACATCTGTCAGTTCTATGAAAAGAAATCTGAAGATACTAAGATTTTGCAGAAAGGACTGAAGAAACAAAAAGTTGAATGGTCTGATGAGATGACTAGGGCAGTAAGGAACATAAAGAGAAAAATCAGAGAACTTCCCAAGTTAAGACTACCTAACAATGATCTCCCATTTATTCTTGAAACAAATGCATCCGATCATACATGGGATGCAGTGTTATTACATAAACATGGAAGGAAATAACTTGTTTGTGCATAAGCTTCTGGTACTTTTGATGACACAGAAGCTAAGTATCCATCTTCCCATAAAGAGATATTGGGTGTCAAAAGAGGAATTCAAAGATTCAGATTGTTCTTAAAAAGTGTCAGATTTTTAGTTAGAACTGATCTGAAACATATGAAAGGTATTTTGTCCAACAAGAAATTGTTAGAACAAGAAAATACCAGGGTTCTAAGATGTTCTCTCTGGCTAGAAGGTTTTGATTTCGATGCTGTCTAGAAATCAGGTGCAAAAAATTATTTAGCAAACCTGTTGACAAGAGAAGAAGCTCCAGAAATCAAAGACATCAAGATGTTCAGACCCCTGTAAAAAGGAGAAAGTTCTTCAAGTAAAAGTCTAGTCCAGTCTAGTGTTTTTCAGACCAGAAACTATTTAGTATTAGTCTGTAGTCAGATTAAATATGAATTCTGTTGGGATTGTTTTGTTTTAGGAGTCAAGTCATTACCTATAGAAGTATTACAAATTGTGTTGCAGAAATTTTTTGATTCAGAGTCATGCATGTTTGCATAGCGTAGGGAATTACCCTATAGAGATAGGCCTTGGAGAGTCTTTTATGCATTATCCATTCCCATTTATTTTGGTTTTGTCCAAAGTACAGATTGGACCTGGCAAGATTATTTTACCATACATCAAAGGGCTAGGATACATGGTTATGTCAGAGTCATTTTTTATGCTACACAGGTAGATAGTGCTGTAAATTAGTGGAGTCCTTGGTTTAAATTGTTTCTGTTCAAATATATGCCTAGAGTCACTTGGATGTGTGAAAGTGGTTTTCCAGACACGATCAACACACTTGTTTGGGAACTCCACATTGCTGCACAAAATGATTACACTATAGAATTCGAATTCATTCATGAAGATACAGTAGTAGTCCAGAATGATAGCAATCACCATGAACCAGAATTTAAATTGTTTATCAGTTTTCAAGGAGAAATTTCTGTGGATCCGAGGCACCGGCCTTCAAATGTTTTCTCATTCCCTTTCTACTGTTTCTTCTGAGAAGAAGCACCACCATGGTTAGATGATTCATTAGCACCAGAAATATTTGCTCCTGACATTGAGCAATTATTAGAAAGAGAACAGATAGACAAATATGAACAAGATCATGATGGTTCTGATGAAGAATGGAATAACAGTGATTAATGTATATGATCACTCTTTTGATATCATATACACTTTATGTAAATATTTAAGTTTTCATGGGTTTTCTTAAAATATCCACTTTGTAATTATGAGCCGATGTCCTAGATTCCGGCCATCTCATCTTTAGATTGCATTATCTTTCTTTTTTGATTGTGTCAGAGTTGGTCCCCATATGGATCTGCCTTTAAGGGAAGAGATAACAAGTGGTAGTACCCACTTGCCCAAATCCTTTTCTTTTAGGTACATATACTTTTACTATTTGTCCTTTCGATAAGACTTCTTGCATGATGTTCTTACCGAAAGTAGATTCTCTCTGTTTCAAGTTGTCGGTAGAAGTTTTGACCAGATAACTAGCTAGGATATTATAAATACTAGCTTTGTAAAGATGTAAGGCATCCGAAAAATTAAAGATCTATGAGTATTGTGGAAGTTGTTTCTATTCCTGCGCTGTGTTCTCTAATCTTGTGTCTCTCCTACTTTGCATTTGCGGACTTTTAGTCTGATCTTCTTGCATCACGAGAGGAATTCAAATTTGGTTTCGAAGCCAATCTAGTTCTTTTCCAAAGTAATCTTCATAATTATTTGGTTCTCCCATTGAGTTATATTTGTCCCTGCCTTTGTTTACGAGTGGAAGTTGGCGATAAGGCTTTGGTAGAGAGCGTCTGAGGCAACAGACAACTGTGTTTGCTCTCCTAGAGCACAAAGGCTTTTTCTCCTCTATTCAGGTGCATACTTATATTTAATCTCAATGGCTGGTTCTTTGAATGAATTTGTTCTCCAAACACCCGAGGATAAGAAAATTGCTAGGCAAAAGAGATGGTCTTTTTTGAATATGTATTTGAACAAAACTTCTGAAGAAAACTTATATGATGAAAAGGTTTTAGTTCAAGAATTTGAGCCACAGCCAAATTGTACATTGCCAAAGATAGAAGTAGGCAAGTTATATAAGATCCATGCTTTCTAGTTCAGAGTAACTCAGTTATTTCGATTTACTTTTGTAAATATTTGTATTTCTACTAGTTAGAATGTCTACTAGGTTCCTTTAATTAAAAGAGAAGATATTGAATGTGGTTTAGAACATTGGTTGCAATATATTCACATAGGCATGATTCAATTCGGGATTAATCCTCTTGTCAGGCTAGAATTAAATACTTCTTGCCTAACTTTTGTCCTGGATACCCGAATGAATGATTTTAATGATGCATTGTTGGGAGGTTTTTAGAGTCCTCTTAATAACAATCTTGTCTGGTCATTTGTAATTCGCATATATCAAGTTTCCTTGAATGACCCATATATAAATGACTTTTTGAATGCATATATTCATTTCAATGGTTTCAATATCGCCCCAGAAACTTTAATCGCTCAGCTTCATTCTTGTATTTGTCTTCGATTTGTTTCCAGCACAATGCCTCCACTCAATTCGAAATTGTGTTTAAGTGGTTTGAAAGAAGGAGTAATAGTTGGTCCTGGTAATACTGCCCCCTTACAGATAGGATTTGCGAAATGCACGCTACCTGATGAATGGAATAGTACTTACATTCCATTATCACAAAAATATCCTCAACTACAAACATCAAAAGAACCTAGGCAGTTGTCTATTCTCAAACATTCGGATGGTTCTACTGGTCTCAAATTCGCAAGCCCCCATCTTGCCAGATCTATGACTGTCTTAGATAGATGTCCATTTTTAGGAAGTAGAGACAGTACAAAAGCAATAATACCTCCTCCAGTTATGCCTTGTCCTACTTCTTTATCAGTTCCAGTTCCACCAACATATTCTGTTTCCAAAAGAAACCAAAAGAAACCTTTGTGCCATAAATCTAATGATTGCCAATTCTGTGTATCAGGTCCATCTTGTAGTTTCCAGCTAGAATATCAAAAGCATGAAACAGTCTTTCCTGATCTCAAAAGCTTTAGTCTTCCTAGAGCTCAATATGATCTGACAGCAAATATTAATGAAAGATATTTAGAGCCTGCAAACTCTAGAAGAACTTTCAAGAATGGTACTCTAAAGTCAGATTTCGAGTGGATACAGATGAAAAACATGTCAGATGTAGATCAGAGTGAAATACAAAAAATGCATAATTATACAAACTATCAGATTGTTTGGATGCTGCAAAACATAGATGACATAGCAAAAGATGTGACAGAAATTAAAGAACATATAAAGAAAATGCACAGTGGTTATAATGAATGTTTGGGAATACAGAATGGGCATACACCGAAATTGAATGATATCAATTCCAACATGGGAATTATTTCCAGGTCCCTTGAACATTTAAGATATGCATTACCACAACCTACTTCTCCACCTCATTATAGAGAAGTAGATCTTTCAAGTTCAAAATTAAAGTTTTCCTCGAGTTCAGATGAATCAAAAGATGGTCTTATAAGTATTTTGTTCAAAAGCATTGATAACATAGATATTGCTAAGATGGAGAAAGTACAAAAGGGAATAATGTTAGCCAGAGAAAAAATAGATTTGATGAGAAATAGGCTAACCACTTTTCATGTTGTTGAAAGATTGAGATTACCAAAAGGTTATGTTAGTCTTAAAACCCTTGTAGAAAATGGCCAACCATCTACTCCACAAATTTTGGCCATGTCTAGTGTTACCTCTCATGCTACCAGAACTCTTGGAGAACCCACTGAAGGAGATACTAGTTCTAAAAGAGATAGAGGTGATACATTTACATTCCCACATAAAGGAATGAAAGGTGAAAATGATACTTTTGCACATGAAGCATCTGCAGATAGTCCTTTTTCTAGATATAGAGACAATTTGGAAAAAGTCCATGCCAAATTTGAAAATCCATCATCTAAAGGATTTGGAAATACACTTTTGGTTAATATTGATTGCATGGAAAGTGAAGAAGTTATAACAATTCTGCATAATGTCCATGCTTGGGCACTTCAGCGAAATGCTGAAACTAAAGCATCATGGTCTGATATAGTCACACAAATTGTTTGGTCTTTTACTGGTATTTTAAAACAATGGTGGGATAAGTTGTCTGAAGAAGAAATGAACAATATCATTGAACATCCAACAGATCCCCTGAAAGCTATTTTTGATGCCTTAACACATGAATTTGTGGGGGTAGTACCAGAAAATTCAGTACACCATGGTCAACTCTTTTTATCTCAAAGATTGTGTAACATATATTTTCTGCATTATTATTATTGTGTTATGCAAAAACTTCTTTATGAAGCAGCAGATCCACACAATGTTTCTTATTTGAGGTATTACTTAGCTTCAATGCCAAGAAAAATTTCAGATTTGATTAATCAGTATATTGAGACCAACAAAGTAAAAATTGAGAATTCTTCATTTGCTGCAGTACATCAGATGATAGTTTCTATTTTGCAAAGAGAATGTGCATCAGAAAAAGCTAAAAGGAATTTTAAGAAGCAGCTGCATTTCAGTACAAAGTTGTGCAATAATTTTGCAAAAAGTTATGATTTGGTATGTAGTAGAAAATCTAAAAAGAAAGTGCCAAAAATTTCATGCTCATGCAAGACAGATAAGTATACTCCCACGAGAAAATATTGTCCTTCTAATTTTTCCAAAAGGAAGAGGATAGTATTCAGGAAAAGAGCAAAGCCTTCGAAAAAGGTAACATGTTTTATAGGTGGAAAAGAAGGCCATTATGCTAATACTTGCAAAGAGAAAAGGAACAAGAAAAAATTGAAGATCATGGATGTTTTACTACAATGCATAATACAGAAGATTGCGATCTCATTTCCCACTCAGATGGCAAATTTTTTGAAATTTCCAGTGACTCTTCTACTTTTGATAATAATGATTTACCTAATGTCAGAAGAATAAGTTTATAATCTGATTCATCTTACTCTGATGAAACTTTTATTGTTGATATTAAAATGTTTTACTTCATCAAGACAGACAATTTGCAAAATTAGCTTGATGAGGTCAAGACACAGCTAGCACAGCTTGAACCGTCCCAGTTAATAGCTAGAAGAAGATTGAAATAAAAGATGGAAAAATTGGAAGAACAATTACCTTCCAAAAGAATAATTGATGATGAGGATTTTATTGAAAGAGAGTTTGATTCAATGTTCAAACCATTGGATATTACAGAAGCTTCTCAAGTTACAGGTATGGATGAAATCAATACTCTCAAGAAGAAAATTAGCAGTTTGGAATCATCTATTAAACTAAAAAGATCAGAAATATTGCGATTATCAGCTAAACTTCAAAGTCTTATTTATGATTATGATGATGCTAATTCCAAATTGAAAAGAATTTTGATGAAAGATATTCCAGAAGAAATGCCCATGAAATCTAAGGAAGTAGATTTGGTAAATATTATGGGAATAGGAGATAAAGTTATAATTCCTTTGAAAATAAAATTGCCAAATTTAAAGGAATACACTTTAGATGCACAAATTTATTCTGGAGCTATGTGTAGTTGCTGCAAATTTGGTGCAATTGCTTCTTATTATTGGTAGCCTACTAAAATGTCCTTCGGAGCTATGAGTAAAGAGTTAATGGAGATTAACCATATATCTCCTGATTTTCCAGTTTATTTAAATCATGTACAGACATATGTTACTTTGTACGGTTTTGATACAGTATTAGATGTCCTATTGGGACAAGATTTTTTGAAGAGATTCCTTCCAGTCACCTTTGGCAAAGACTCAGTCGCATTTACTATTGTGGAAGGACCGATTATGATTCCTGCAAAGAATGATTACCAGCTTAAGGTCAAACCCAGTAAAGAAGACAATCTGCAAGATATCATGCAAGATCTTACCAAAATTCAAAAGATTTTTAAGCATGCAGAAATACACAGCCAAAAGACATTGCAAGCAATCTCAGATAAGCTGCACCAAGACTACACATAAAGCAGGCCATACACTTTCTGGAGTAGAGAAAAATATTTTGTAGTATTACCTTATAAAGAAGGGTATGTTCCTAAACCACAGAAATCAAGTGTTAATCATATGTCACCTAGTGAAGAGGCTTTGTGCAAACAGGAGATCTAGCAGTTGCTTGAATATAACCTAATTGAACCTTGCAAAAGCCCATGGGCATGTCCATCATTTTATGTCAACAAACATAGTGAGCAGATACGTGGGAAAAAGCAGTTGGTAATTAATTACAAAGATTTGAATGAGGCTCTAATGCCTATCAGGTATCCCCTTCCCAATAAAGAGTTGTTTCTTACTAAAATCGCCAATACCAATGTTTTTAGCAAATTTGATCTTAAAAGTGGTTTCTGGAAAATTGGTATCATTCTTCGAGACGACAGCTATAAAATAGCCTTCACAGTTCCACATTGCCAATACCAATGGACAATAATGCCATTTGGTTTGAAGAATGCTCCTTCTGAGTTTCAAAAATGGATGGAAGATATTTTTGGAGGGGTAGAGTATGTCATTGTATATATTGATGATCATCTTGTATTTAGTAAGGATGTAAATAGTCATAAGCTGCATTTAGAAAATTTTTATGAAATGGTATACAAGCATGGTTTAGTTCTATCTGACCCAGAAGAAAAGTTTCAAATTGGAAAATTCAAAATAGACTATTTAGGACTACATATTGAATAGGGTCACATAGAGCTTCAACCTCATATCCTTCTTCATCTTTTGAAATTTCCTGATATTTTCCTTGATGTAAAGATGCTTCAGAGATTTTTAGGTTGCTTGAATTACATCTGTCAATTCTATGAAAAGTAATCTAAAGATACTCAGATTTTGTAGAAAGGACTGAAGAAACAAAAAGTTGAATGGTCTGATGAGATGACTAGGGTAGTAAGGAACATAAAGAGAGAAATCAGAGAACTTCCCAAGTTAAGACTGCCTGACACTAATCTCCCATTTATTCTTGAAACAGATGCATCCGATCATACATGGGATGCAGTGTCATTACAAAAACATGGAAGGAAAGAACTTGTTTCTGCATATGCCTCGAGTACTTTTGATGACATAGAAGCTAAGTATCCATCCTCCCACAAAGACATACTAGCTGTCAAAAGAAGAATTTAGAGATTCAGATTGTTCTTAAAAGGTGTTAGATTTTTAGTTAGAACTGATCTGAAACATATGAAAGGTATTTTTTCCAACAAGAAATTGTTAGAACCAGGAAATGCCAGGGTTCTAAGGTGGGCTCTTTGGCTAGAAGGTTTTGATTTCGATATTGTCTATAAATCAGGTGCAAAAAATAATATAGCAGACATGTTGACAAGAGAAGGAGCTCCAGAAATCAAAGACATCAAGATGTTCAGACCCCTGTAAAAAGGAGAAAGTTCTTCAAGTAAAAGTCCAGTCCAGTCTAATGTCTGCCAGGCCAGAAACTATTTAGTATCAGTCTGTAGTCAATGTAAATATGAATTCTGTTGGGTTTGTTTTGATTTAAGAGTCAAGTCATTCCCTATAGAATTATTACAAATTGTGTTGCAGAAATGGTTTGATTCAGAGTCATGCATGCTTGCATACAGTAGGGAATTACCCTATAGAGATAGGCCTTGGAGAGTCTTTCATGCATTATCCTGTTAACCTGTTCCCATTTATTTTCGTTTTGTCGAAAGTACAGATTGGACCTGGAAAGATTATTTACCATACATCAAAGGGCTAGGATACATGGTTATGTCAGAGTCATTATTTTATGCTACATAGGTAGATAGTGTTGTAAATTGGTGGAGTCCTTGGTTTAAATTGTTTCTGTTCAAATGTATGCCTAAAGTCACTTGGATGTGTGAAAGTGGTTTTCCATACACGATCAGCACGCTTGTTTGGGAACTCCACATTTCTACACAAAATGATTACACTATAGAATTGTAATTCATTCATGAAGATTCAATTGTAGTCCTGAATGATAGCAATCACCATGAACCAGAATTTAAATTGTTTATCAGTTTTCGAGGAGAAATTTCTGTGGATCCGAGGCATCAGCCTTCAAATGTTTTCTCGTTCCCTTTCTTCTATTGCTTCCGAGAAGAAGCACCAACATGGTTAGATGATTCATTAGCACCAGAAATATTTTCTCTTGACATTGAGCAATTATTAGAAAGAGAACAGATAGACAGATATGAACAAGATAATGATGGTTCTGATGAAGAATGGAATAACATTGATTAATGTATATGATCACTCTTTTGATATCATATACACTTTATGTAAATATTTAAGAGTTCGTGGGTTTTCTTAAAATATCCACTTTGTAATTATGAGTCGATGTCCTAGATTCTAGCCATCTCATCTTTAGATTGAATTATCTTGCTTTTTAGATTGTGTCAGATTTGGTCCCCATGTGGCTCTGCCTTTAAGGGATGAAATAACAAGTGGTAGTAGTACCCACTTGCCAAATCCTTTTCTTTTAGGTACATATACTTTTACTATTTGTCCTTTCGATAAGACTTCTTGCATGATGTTCTTACCAAAAGTAGATTCTCTCTATTTCAAGTTGTCGGTAGAAGTTTTGACTAGATAACTGGCTAGGATATTATAAATACTACCTTTGTAAAGCTGTAAGGAATTCAAAAAATTAAAGATCTATCAGTATTGTGGAAGTTGTTTATATTCCTGCGTTGTGTTCTCTAATCTTGTGTCTCTCCTTCTCTGCATCTGTGAACTTTTGGTCTGATCTGCTTGCATGACAGGAAATCAAATTTGGTATCTGACCCCATCCGGTTCTTTGTCCGAGTAATCTTCATAATTATCTGGTTCTCCCATTGAGTTATATTTGTCCCTGCCTTTTTTTATGAGTTGAAGTTGGCGATAAGGCTTTGATAGAGAGTGTTTGAGGCAACGAACTGACGTGTTTGCTTTCCTAGAGCACAAAGACTTTTTCTCCTCTGTTCAGGTTCATACTTATATCTAATCTCCATGGCCATTTTTTTGAATGAATTTTTTCTCCAAACACCAGAGGATAAGAAAATTGCTAGGCAAAAGAGATGGTGTTTTCTGAATAAGTATTTGAACAAAACTTCTGAAGAAAAATTATATGATGAAAAGGTTTTAGTTCAAGAATTCGAGCCACAGCCAAATTGGACATTGCCAGAGATAGAAGTAGACAAGTTATATAAGATCCCTGCTTTCTAGTTCATAGAAACTCAGTTATTTCACTTTACTTCTATAAATATTCGTATTTCTATTGGTCAGAAAGTCTACCATGTTCCTTTAATTAAAAGAGAAGATATTGAATGGGGTTTAGAACATGGGTTCAAATATATTCACATAGGCATGATTCAATTTGGGATTAATCCTCTTGTCAAACCAACATTAAATACTTCTTTCATAACTTACGTCCTAGATACCCGAATGAATGATTTTAATGATACATTGTTGGGAGCTTTTCAGAGTCCTCTTAATAACGGTCCTGTCTCATCTGTAATTGTTGTGTGTGGAGCATGATTGTTCAGAGGTCTTTGTTTTTGCCGGATGTATACCCCAGGAAGTTTGTACACCCCTCCAGGCGGGGGGGTGCAGGGGGGGCTTGTCCCCCCTGCGAGGGTCCAGGGGGGGCCGATTCCCCCCGGCTGGGGGGTCCGGGGGCAAGCGGTCCCCCGACGGGGGCTCGGGAGCAGCACCCCCGAAGCTAAAAACAGATGTAAAATTGCCTTGTAAAAGTATAGTAATTTCTAGTCAATCTGGGCCGTTCATTAGGCAGATGATCTGACAATAGAACTTATGTTTAGTTTAGGGTTTTTTTGCCCTAGAAGGCAACCCCTCTCTTTGTATGAGGGCATTGTATTAGAGGCAGAGATATAGATGTGTATTCTATGAGCAAGAAACAGAGAGGTGAGACTGTGAGAGAAAACAGAGGATATTACAGCGAATTTGCTGTAGGTTGTGTCTCTTCATTTTGCTGGATAATAGAAAGCAAGGACTGGCTGTTCGGGGAGGACGTAGCCCAAACTGGGTGAACCACGTATATCTGTGTCTCTCTTGTTTTGTGTGGTTTCTGTGTTTATATTTCTGCAATATTTTATGTGTTCCATTGCTCCGTAATATATAATTTTCTAACAACTGTTATCAGAGCCGAAGGTCTATTTGGCTGATAAACTCGCAGGAAAGAAGGATTCTTGGTTTGAGTGGGAGCAATGGCGGAAGATGGTAAGTTTAGGGTCGAGAAATTTAACGGCCAAAACTTCTCGCTGTGGAAGATGCAAATGGAAGATTATCTGTATCAGAAAGATCTATACCTACCATTGGGCGGAAAAACAAAGATGCTGATGGGTATGAAAGACAAAGAATGGAACCTTCTCGATAGAAAGGCACTCGGAACAATACGATTGTGCCTTGTTGCATCAGTCGCCTTTAACATTTCAAAGGAAGCCACGATAGAGGGTTTGATGTAGACGTTGTCGAAACTATATGGAAAACCCTCGGCCTCAAACAAGGTATTTCTTATGAAATGGTTATTTAATATGAATATGTCGGAAGGTGGATCTGTTGCAAACCATTTAAATGATTTTAATATAGCTACAAGTCAGTTAAGCTCTATAGGGGTAAACTTTGACGATGAAGTTAGAGCTCTGTTATTCTTGTGCTCATTACCAGAAAGTTGGAATGGTTTGGTAATGGTCATTAGTAACTCCGTTTCCGGATCTATTACTTTAAAGTTTGATGATGTTGTCAATGCTATCCTTAGCGAGGAAATGCGACGGAAAAGCTCCGGTGAGACATCGGGAAATGCTTTGAGTGCAGAGTCTAGAGGAAGAAAAATGGAAAGAGGAAAGAGCTCAGGATATCACAGTAAATCAAGGAAAGGCAGATCCAAGTCTAGATCGGGGATAGTGTGCTGGAAATGTGGAAAGAAAGGACACCTAAAGAAAGATTGTAGATCTCGAAAGGGAAAAGAAGGAGATGCACAACAAGAAAACAATCGTGAAGCAAATGTGACAGGTGAGGTGTTACAATATGCTTTGATTCTTTCTTTCGAAAATATTACTGATTCCTGGGTGGTAGATTCAGGGGCTTCATTCCATGCCACACCTAATAAGAAATATTTTCATGACTATGTTCAAGGAGATTTTGGACAAGTTCGTCTGGGTGATGATAAACCCTGTAAAATCGTTGGAATGGGTAAGGTTCTTGTTAAACAGCAGAATGGAAACCAATGACTATTAAAGGAGGTAAGGCATGTTCCAGATCTAAAGAAAAATCTGATTTCAACAGGGCAGTTAGGTGGTGAAGGTTGTGTGACAACTTTCACACATAAAGCTTGGAAGGTCACCAAAGGAGCCCTGGTAATAGAAAAAGGTGAAAAGGTTGGTACATTGTATTTATGCAATGGTATTTCTAACTCTGTTAATGCTTTAACTTCCAAAGGAGCAGATGCAGCATTATGGCATCATAGGCTTGGACACATGAGTGAAAAGGGGATGAAGATTCTTCACTCAAGGACTTTGTTGCCAGGTTTGAAGAATGTTGATTTGGACTTTGTGAGAATTACATTTATGGAAAACAGAAGAGAGTCAGATTTCTCAGAGTTGGGAAAGAAAAGAAGAATGAAAAATTAGAGCTTGTGCATACAGATGTATTGGGACCTCCTCAGGTATCATCTTTCAGTGGCTCTCGTTATTATGTTACTCTTATTGATGATGCAACTAGAAAAACTTGGATTTATTGTATTAAGAAAAAATCTGATGTATTTGATACTTTCAAGAAATGGAAAGCTTTGGTTGAGATTGAGACAGGAAAGAAATTGAAGTGTCTTAGATCAGACAATGGCGATGAATATTGCAGCAAAGAGTTTGACAGGTACTATTCCGAACATGGAATTCGCAGAGAGAAGACATTTCCAAGAACACCACAAGAAAATGGTGTGTCAGAAAGGATGAACAAAACAATCATGGAGCGTGCAAGGTGCATGAGATTGCATGCAGGATTGCCTTTACAGTTTTGGGTAGATGTTGTAGATACTGCTGTTTATCTAATAAATAGAGGGCCTTCAAGTTCCTTGGGTGGTGGTGTTCCGGAGGAAGCATGGACAAGTAAAAAGGTAAACTACTCTTTTTTAAAGCCTTTTGGTTATGATCCCTTTGTCCATATTGATAAAGAAAATAGAACAAAGCTTGAGGCAAAGTCAAAGAAATGTACCTTTATGTGATATGGTGTTAATGGTTTTGGTTATCACTTATATGATTACGAAAATCACAAAATCATTAGGAGAAGAGATGTAATATTCAATGAAAAGGTCTTGTATAAGAATCAGTTGCAGGAAAAGAAATAGGAAAAAGAAAAGAAGGAATACACAGTTCTTGATGAAATCACTGAAAAGGTAAAGGTGCCTGAAAATAATAATAATCAACAACAACAACCATCACAACAGCAACAGGCACCCCAAACACCTGAAAGTGGTGTTAGAAGATCTACCAGGATAAGTAGACCCCTTGAACGGTACTCTCCTTCATTATATTATTTATTGTTGACTGATTCTGGTGAACCCGAATGTTATGAAGAAGCAATGCAGGTTGAAAGCAGGAAGAAGTGGGAGGTAGCCATGGAAGAAGAGATGGACTCCTTAATGCATAACCAGACTTGGGATTTAGTCAGGTTGCCTGCAGGAAAAACTACATTAGAGAATAAATGGGTTTACAGGCTGAAGGAAGAACATGGAGGAAAAAAGAGGTACAAAGCTAGACTTGTGGTGAAGGGGTTTGCACAGAAGAAAGGTATTGATTTTGATGAAATATTTTCTCCTGTTGTTAAAATGACTTGAATAAGAACTATTTTAAGTCTTTTAGTAGTTGAAGATTTGCATCTTGAGCAGTTAGATGTAAAGACAGTCTTTCTCCATGGGGATTTGGAGGAAGTGATATATATGCAGCAGCCACAAGGATATGAGGTGAAAGGGAAGGAGAAACTAGTGTGCAGGTTGAAGAAGATCTTGTATGGCTTAAAACAGGCTACAAGGCAGTGGTATCTAAAATTTGACAAGTTTATGTTTGAACAAGGTTATACTAGATGTCACTCTGATCATTGTGTTTATCTTACAAAGCAAAATGATGGAAGCTATATTGTATTGTTATTGTATGTGGATGACATGCTTGTTGCAGGATCTAACATGCAGGAAATAAATGTACTCAAAAGAAAATCGGCAAATTCATTTGTAGTGAAGGATTTAGGAGCTGCAAAACAAATCCTTGGTATGAGAATCACTAGAGACAGGAAAAATCTGTTGGGTTGTGTTATATTATTTCCACGTAGTTAATAGGGGGTTTGAAGGGCACCCATAACCCCACTTTATGGGGTCCGGGGCAGCGCCCCGGAAAATTTTTGTTTTGGACTATATGTTAAGTTGGGCGGACCCACCTATGGTTTTGTGCATGATTTTCGCACATGTTTTTTGGACGCGATGGTTTTCGGTCCATGGTATTGGACGCGATGGTTTTCGGTCCATGGTATTGGATGCTTCGGCATGTATAAATATGTATTGTAACATTGAAAGGAACATAATGAAAAATCAAGCTGGTAGTCCTGGTTTTGGGATCCAGGGAAAAATCTCTGTGCATATACGTTTTATGGGTTATGCTCTCGCATTGTTTATTTTCTTTGATTAAGAATTCATATGCAGGTAATTTTTGTACAGGGTTAAAACCTACATTTGGTATCGGAGCTATTTTGGCTTCAAGGGGACGCCTTTGTTGCTGAGGGGTTTCGCTCAGGCCTGTGGTAGACCCTGTTCAGTGGGAGATCTACGAGATCGATTCTGGTGGTGAAAGAAGATGGCGAGCAGTGGAAAGATAGAGATTGAGAAGTTCAATGGTCAGAATTTTGAGTTGTGGAAACTCAAGATGGAGGATCTGTTGGTGGATAAAGATCAGTGGATCGCAGTAGATCTGGGTACCAAACCATCGGGAGTGACCGATGAAGAATGGAAGAAGTTGGATCAAAAGGCAAAGAGCACAATATGATTGTGTGTCTCAGATTCAGTATTGCTGAATGTATCAGGGGAAGCTACGGCAAAGGCTTTGTGGGTCAAGTTAGGGACTTTGTACCAATCTAATTCTCTGGTGAATAAACTGTTCCTGCGGAAAAAGCTGTATAACCTGAGGATGAAAGATGGAGACTTGGTGACAGAGCATTTGAATGCGTTTAATACTGTGGTAAGTCAGTTATTATCTGTTGATATTAAAATTTCAGACGAAGATAAGTGCATTAGTCTGTTGTGTTCTCTACCAGATTCGTGGGATAGTCTGGTTATTGCAATAGGTAGCAATGCAACTGCTTTAGAGTTTGATGAAATAGTCTCAGCCTTGCTGACGGAGGAGATGAGACAGAAAAATATGGACAACCAGAATGGTGATGCCTTGTCTGTACGAGGACGGTCCCAGAATAGAAACAAAAATAAGTCATCGAGTGGGAGATCAAAATCTAGAGGGAGATCTAAATCTCTAGGAAAACCTACAAAGGTGGTGTGCTGGAAATGCAGAAAGGAAGGGCACTTCAGAAGGGATTGTCAATCTAAAGCTCCTGATAAAGGAAAGGGATCTGATAATGCTCCTTCTGCAGAGGCGAAAACCACCTCAGATGAAGGTGGGGATGTGTACTTGTCTTCTTCAAGTACACATGTAGATCATGAGGCATGGTTGATTGACTCAGGTGCATCCTTTCACTTCACTCCCCATAGAGAGTGGTTCTGCGAGTATGAGAAATACGATGGGGGTGATGTCTTCTTAGGAGATGATAGGAAGGCTAGAATCATTGGTCGGGGAAAAGTAAAGTTGAAGTTGCAAGGTGGAAGGGTTAGAACACTTTCGGGTGTTCTACATATTCCTGCATTGGCTAGAAATCTGATTTCTGTAAGCAAGTTGGATGATGCAGGTTTAAAGACGATGTTCGAGAAAGATACCTGCAAGATGGTTCGAGGAGCACTCATATTAATGCGGGGAGTTCGGATTGGAACTCTGTACAAGCAGCAAGGTAGCACTGTTGTTGATGGGTGCAATAGTTCTATGGTTCGTGAAAATGGAGTAGAGAATCTAGTGGTCTCTGGAGAGAAGACCATGTTGTGGCATCAAAGGCTTGGACATATTGGAGAGAAGGGCCTTCGAATACTTCATGGTAAAGGTATGGTAGAAGGTATGAATAATAGCTCTCTGGATTTTGATTTCTGTGAAAATTGTGTATATGGGAAGCAGAATCGGGTGAGTTTCCCCTCTGGTGGTAAGAGGACGAAACAGATATTAGAGCTTGTGCACAGTAACGTGTTTGGACCTGTGAAGGTTCCATCACTGGGTAAGTCTATGTACTATGTATCATTCATAGATGACTTCTCAAGGAATACATGGATATATTTTCTTAAGAAGAAATCTGAAGTCTTTGATAGGTTTAAAGAATTTAAGGCTCTGGTGGAAAATCAGACAGAGAAGAAGATAAAGGTGCTGAGGACAGATAATTGTGGAGAATTTTGCAGCAAGGAATTTGAAGAATTTTGTAATAAGTGTGGTATAGCACGGCAGAAGACTACTCCATATACACCTCAGCAAAATGGAGTCGCAGAAAGAATGAACAAGACGTTGATGGAAAGGGCAAGAAACATGCTCAGTGGTGCCGGGTTAGGACAGGAATTCTGGGCAGAGGTGGTGGATACTGCATGTTACCGGATCAATAGATCACCTTCATCAGCGTTGGAGGATAAGACTCCACAAGAAGTATGGACTGGTAAGAAACCCTCTCTTTCACATCTAAGGGTATTTGGATGTGATGCATATGTATATGTTCCAAAGGAGAAATGAACCAAGTTGGATAGTAAATCTGAAAAGTGCATCTTTATTGGGTATAAGGATGGCTTAAAGGGTTATAAGCTTTGGAACCCAATCACACGGAAGGTTGTGTACAGCCGAGATGTGTTGTTCATAGAGGTAAAAGATGTTATTCAACATGAAGTCCAACCAAAGGAACCTGAGAAGATAGAGTTTGAGCCAAAGGAGGAAGAATCAGACTCTGCAACAGAGGAGGAATCAGAAGATGAAGAGCCACAAACTCCGGCTGTGAGAAGATCAGTTCGAGAAAGAAGGCAGCCAGAAAGGTATAGTCCATCTACTTTCAATTCAAATTTTGCTTTGTCTGTTACTGATAATGATCCCAGAACTGTGAAGGAAGCAGTGGATTCAGAGGATGGAAAACTCTGGAAAGAGGCCATGGTCGATGAAATGACATCTTTGCACAAGAATGAGGCTTGGGATCTGGTGGAGTTGCTGGCTAGAAGGAAACTCATTGGCAACAAATGGATGTTCAAGAAGAAGACAAATGTAGAAGGAAAGGTGGAGAAATACAAAGCTCGGTTGGTAGCAAAAGGTTATTCCCAGGTGCCAAGAATTGATTTTGGTGATATTTTTTCTCCTGTTGCCAAGGTAACTTCTATTAGATTACTTTTATCTGTTGCTGCTGATTTTGATTTTGAGGTAGAACAGATGGATGTGAAGACAACATTTCTTCACAGGGATTTGGAAGAGGAAATCTACATGAAGCAACCTGAAGGCTTTACGGTGAAGGGTAAGAAAGAACTGGTATGCAAGTTAAAGAAGTCTCTGTATGGGTTAAAACAGTCACCAAGGATGTGGTATCAGAAATTTGATACATTTATACGGGGACTTGGCTTCACCAAAAGCAAAGCAGATCGTTGTGTGTATTTTAAATTAATTGGTGACCGTATTATTTATCTGCTCTTGTATGTGGATGATATGTTGCTGGTTGGAAATGACAAAGAAATTATCCAGGATTTGAAGACCCAATTGTCCTCCAAATTCGACATGAAAGATCTTGGTGCTACAAACTATATTTTGGGCATGGAAATTAGAAGAGATCGGTCAAAGAGGAAGCTCTGGTTAAACCAGAGGAAGTATGTCAAGACAATACTCCAGAGGTTTAATATGCAGGATAGTAAATCGGTGAAGGTTCCTATTCCTGTAGGTGTGAGGTTATCTGCTGAATAGTGCCCCAAGACACAAGAAGAGGAAGAGGACATGTCTCGTGTTCCATATGCAAGTCCAGTGGGTAGCCTGATGTATGCGATGGTCTGTACTAGACCAGACATTGCACATGCAGTGGGAGTATTGAGCAGGTTTATGTCAAAACCTGGGAAGGAGCACTGGACAACAGTGAAGCGGGTTTTCAGGTATTTGCGTGGCACTAGTGATTATGGTTTGTGCTACCAAGGAAGACCAGGATTGGACATAGTGTTGGATATTCATGGCTTTGTTGATGCAGACTGGGCTGGAGATCTGGATCAGAGAAGATCTACAAGTGGGTATGTGTTTAACCTATTTGGAGTTGCAGTCAGTTGGATGAGTAAGAAACAATCTGTAGTGGCACTATCAACTACAGAGGCAGAATACATGGCAGCCACTCATGCAAGCAAGGAAGCAGTTTGGTTGCAGAGATTGTGTTCAAGTATGGGGTTAGTACAGGGAGCTATAAGAATAGACTGTGACAGCCAAAGTGCAATTTTCTTGGCAAAGAACCCTGCTTATCATTCAAAGACAAAGCACATTGATGTTCAATATCACTTTGTGAGGAATATGATAGAAGACAGAAAGGTGTTGCTAGTAAAGGTGGACACTTTGAAGAATACTGCAAATGCATTGACAAAATCTGTGAGCTCTGAGAAGTTCTCTTGGTGTAGAGAAGCAATGGGAATCTCAGGGCTGAAAAATGACTAAGCTCTCTTGTGGCCCCCTGTGGAAAGAAAACAACAAGTGGGAGATTGTTGGGTTGTGTTATATTCTTTCCACATAGTTAATAGGGGGTTTGAAGGGCACCCGTAACCCCACTTTATGGGGTCCGGGGCAGCGCCGCGGAAAATTTTGGTTTTGGACTATATGTTATGTTGGGCGGACCCACCTATGGTTTTGTGCACGATTTTCGCACATGTTTTTTGGACGCGATGGTTTTCAGTCCATGGTATTGGATGCTTCGGCATGTATAAATATGTATTGTAACATTGAAAGGAACATAATGAAAAATCAAGCTGGTAGTCCCAGTTTTGGGATCCAGGGAAAAATCTCTGTGCATATGTGTTTTATGGGTTATGCTCTCGCATTGTTTATTTTCTTTGTTTAAGAATTCGTATGCAGGTAATTTTTGTACAGGGTTAAAACCTACAAAATCGCAAATTAACATTGTCTCAGAATGAGTACATACAAAAGGTGTTGAAAAGATTTAATATGCACAATGCAAAACCAGTTAGTACACCTTTTGCTAGCCATGTCAAACTTAGTAAGGAAATGTGCCCAAAGACCTAAGAAGACATGGATTGTATGTCTAAATTTCCATATGCATCAGCAGTTGGAAGCTTAATGTATGCAATGGTTTGCACAAGGCCTGATATTGCACATGCAGTGGGAGTTGTAGCAGGTACATGAACAATCTAGGAAAGGAACATTGGATGGCAGTGAAATGGATTCTTAGATATTTGAAAGGTACCACAAATCAAGCATTATGCTTTGGTGGTGCAAACATTTCTCTACAGGGATATGTTGATGCAGATATGGCAGGTGATAGGGATAATAGGAGGAGCACTACAGGATATGTATTTACTGTTGGTGGAATAGCTGTCAGTTGGATTTCAAAAATCCAAAGTGTTGTTGCACTTTCAACAACAGAAGCAGAGTATTATGCTACTATAGAGGCTAGTAAAGAAATGATTTGGTTACAAAGGTTTATGGGTGAATTGGGTAAGGAGCATGATATGGGCACATTATACAGTGATAGCCAAAGTGCCATTCATCTTACAAAGAACTCAACATTTCATTCGAGGACGAAACACATACAGCTCAAGTACCATTTCATACGATCAGCGTTGGAAGATGGAAAGTTGAAGCTGGAAAAGATACACACTAGCCAGAATCCTGCAGATATGCTAACAAAGGTTGTAATCAAGGAGAAACTGAGAATATGCTCAGTTTCAATTGGTCTTCAAGCATGACGATGAAGATGAGAAATAGCCACGTCCAAAGAGGAGTCATTGTCCAGCAAATGAAGCAGTGGTGGAGTTTCTACAATCATTCTCCAAGTGGGAGATTGTTTTGTGTGGAGCATGATTGTTCATAGGTCTTTGTTTCAGCTGGATGTATACCCCAGGAAGTTTGTACACCCCTCCACGTGGGGGGCTGCGGTGGGGACTTGTCCCCCTCGCGGGGGTCCGGGGGGAGCTGATCCCCCCCCACTGGGCGGTCTGGGGGCCAGCGGTCCCCCGGTGGGGGCTCGGGGGCAGTGCCCCCGAATCTAAAAACAGATGTAAAATTGCCTTATAAAAGTATAGTAATTTCTAGTCAATCTGGGTCGTTCATTAGGCATATGATCTGATGATAGAACTTATGTTTAGTTTAGGGTTTTTTTTCCCTAGAAGGAAACCCCTCTCTTTGTATGAGGGCATTGTATTGGAGGCAGAGATATAGATATGTATTCTGTGAGCGAGAAACAGAAAGGTGAGACTGTGAGAGAAAACAGAGCATATTACAACGGATTTGCTGTAGGTTGTGTCTCTTCATTTTTCTGGATAATAGAAAGGAAGGACTGACTGTTCGGGGTGGACGTAGCCCAAACTAGGTGAACCAAGTATATCTGTGTCTCTCTTGTTTTGTGTGTTTTCTGTGTTTGTATTTCTGCAATATTTTATGTGTTCCATTGCTCCGTAATATATAATTTTCTAACAATAATTCCCAGATATCAAGCTTATTTGAATGACCCTTATATAAATGAGTTTCTGAATGCATATATTCAGTTCAATGGTTTCAATGTCGACCCATAAACTTTAATTGCTTAGCTTCATTCTTCTATTTGTCTTCGATTTGTTTCCAGCATAATACCTCCACTCAATCCAAAATTGTTTTCAAGAGCTTTGAAAGAAGGGGTAATAGTTGGTCCTGGTAATACTCCCCCCTTACAGATAGTATTTGCAGAATGCATGCTACCTGATGAATGGAATAGTACTTACATTCCATTATCACAAAAATATCCTCAACTGTAAAAATCAAAAGAACCTAGATAGTTGTCTATTGTCAAACATTTTGATGGTTCTATTGGTCTCAAATTCACAAGCCCCCGTCTTGCCAGATCTATGACTGTCTTAAATAGATCTCCATTTTTAGGAAGTAGAGACAGTACAAAAGCAGTAATAGCTCCTCCAGTTATGCCTTCTCCTACTCCTTTATCAGTTCCTGTTCCACCAACATATTCCGTTTCCAAAAGAAAACAAAAGAAACCTCTATCCCATAAATCTAATGATTTCCAATTCTGTGTATTGGGTCCATCTTCCAGTTTCCAACTAGAAGATCAAAAGCATGAAACAGTCTTGCATGATATCAAAAGCTTTAGTCTTCCTAGAGCTCAATATGATCTGACAGTGAAGATTAATGAAAGATATTTAGCTCCTGCAAACTCTAGAAGAACTTTCAAGAATGGTACTCTAAAGTCAGATTTCAAGTGGCTACAGATGAAAAACATGTCAGATGTAGATCAGAGTGAAATAGAGAAAATGCATAATTATACAAACTATCACATTGTTTATATGCTGCAAAACATAGATGACATAGCCAAAGATGTGCTCGAAATTAAAGAACATATAAAGAAAATGCACAGTGGTTATAATGAATGTTTGGGAATACAGAATGAGCATACACATAAATTGAATGATATCAATTCCAACATGGGAATTATTTCGAAGTCCCTTGAACATTTAAGAGATGCATTACCACAGCCCACTTCTCCACCTCATTATAGAGAAGTAGATCTTTCAAGTTCAAAATTAAAGTTTTCCTCCAGTTCAGATGAATCAAAAGACGGTCTTAGAAGTATTTTGTTCAAAAGCATTGATAACATAGATACTGCTGAGATGGAGAAAGTACAAAAGGGAATAATGTTAGCCAGAGAAAAGAGAGATTAGATGAGAAATAGGCTAAAAAAATTTCTATTGTTGAAAGATTGAGATTACCAAAAGGTTGTGTCAGTCTTAAAACCCTTGTAGAAAATGGCCAACCATCTACTCCACAAATTTTGGCCATGTCTGGTGTTACCTCTCATGCTACCAGAACTCCTGGAGAACCCACTCAAGGAGATACTAGTTCTAAAAGAGATAGAGGTGATACATTTACATTCCCACATAAAGGAATGAAAGGTGACAACGATACTTTTGCACATGAAGCATCTGTAGATAGTCCTTTTTCTAGATATAGAGACAATTTGGAAAGTGTCCCTGCCAAATTTGAAAATCCATCAACTAAAGGATTTTGTAATACACGTTTGGTAAATATTGATTGCATAGAAAGTGAAGAAGTTATAACAGTTCTGCATAATGTCCATGCTTGGGCACTTCAGTGAAAAGCTGAAACTAAAGCATCATGGTCTGCTATAGTCACACAAATTGTTTGGTCTTTTACTGTTATTTTAAAACAATGGTGGGATAAGTTGTCTGAAGAAGAAATGAACAATATCATTGAACATCCAAAAGATCCCCTGAAAGCTATTTTTGATGCCTTAACACATGAATTTGTGGGGTTAGTACCAGAAAATTCAGTACACCATGGTCAACTCTTTTTATCTCAAAGATTGTGTAACATAGATTATCTGCATCATTATTATTGTGTTATGCAAAAACTTCTTTATCAAGCAGTAGATCCTCAGAATGTTGCCTATTTGAGGTATTACATAGCTTCAATGCCAGGAAAAATTCCAGATCTGATTAATCAGTATATTAAGACCAACAAAGAAAAAATTGAGAATTCTTCATTTGCTGCAGTACATCAGCTAATAGTTTCTATTTTGCAAAGAGAATGTGCATAGTAAAAAGCTAAAAAGAACTTTAAGTAGTAGATGCATTTTAGTACAAAGTTGTGTAATACTTTTGCAGAAACTTATGATTTTGGATGTAGTAGCAAATCTAAAAATCAAGTGCCAAAAGTTTCATGCTCATGCAAGACAGATACATATGCTCCCAGGATAAAATATTATCCTTCTAATTTTTCCAAAAAGAAGAGGATAGTATTTAGGAAAAGAGCAAATCCTTCGAAAAAGGTAACATGTTTTATATGTGGAAAAGAAAGCCATTATGCTAATACTTGCAAAGAGAAAAAGAACAAGAAATAGTTGAAGATCATAGATGTTTTTACTACAGTCCATAATCCAGAAGATTGGGATCTCATTTCCCACTCAGATGGCGAATACTTTGAAATTTCCAGTGATTCTTCTACTTCAGATAATGATGATTTACCTAATGTCAGAGGAATAAGTTTAGAATCTGATTCATCTGACTCTGATGAAATTTTTATTGATAATATTAAAATGTTTTACTTCAACAAAACTGAAAATTTGCAAAATCAAATTGATGAGGTCAAGACACAGCTAGCACAGCTTGAACCGTCCTAGTTAACAACTACAAGAAGATTGAAAGAAAAGCTGGAAAATTTGGAAAAACAATTACCTTCCAAAAGAATAATTGATGATGAGGATTTTATTGAAATAGAGTTTGATTCAATATTCAAACGATTGCATATTACAGAAGCTTCTCAAGTTACAGTTATGGATGAAATCAATACTCTCAAGAAGAAAATTAGCAGTTTGGAATCATCTATTAAACTAACAAGATCAAAAATATTGCAATTATCACTTAAACTTCAAAGTCTTATTTCTAATTATGATGATGCTAATTCCAAATTGACAAGAATTCTAATGAAATATATTCTAGAAGAAATGCCCATGAAATCTAAGGAAGTATATTTGGTAAATATTATGGGAATAGTAGATAAAGTGGTAATTCATTTGAAAATAAAATTGCCAAATTTAAAGGAATACACTTTAGATGCACAAATTGATTCTGGAGCTATGTCTAGTTGTTGCAAATTTGGTGCAATTCCTTCTTATTATTGACAACCTACTAAACTGTCCTTTAGAGCTGTGAATAAAGAGTTAATGGAGATTAACCATATATCTCCTAATTTTCCAGTTTATTTAAATCATGTACACACATATGTTACTTTGTACAGTTTAAAAACAGGATCAAATGTCCTATTGGGACAAGATTTTTTGAAGAGATTCCTTCCAGTCACCTTTGGCAAAGACTCAGTCACATTCACTATTGTGGAAGGAACGATTATGATTCCTGCAAAAAATGATTACCAGCTTAAGGTCAAACCCAGTAAACAAGAGAATCTTCAATATCTTACCAAAATTCAAAAGATTGTTAAGCATGCAGAAATACACGACCAAAAGACATTGCAAGCAATCTCAGATAAGCTGCACCACGACTGTACAGCAAGCAGGCTAGATGCTTTTTGGACCAGAGAAAAATATTTTGTAGCATTACCTTATAAGGAAGGGTATGTTCCTAAACCACAGAAAGCAAGTGCTAATTATATGTCACCTACCGAAGAGGCTTTGTGCAAACAAGAGATCCAGCAATTGCTTCAACAGAACCTAATTGAACCTTGCAAAAGCCCATGGGCATTTCCGGCCTTTTATGTCAATAAATAGTGAGCAGAAACGTGGGAAGAAGAGGTTGGTAATTAATTACAAAGATTTGAATGAGGCTCTAATGCTTATCAGGTATCCCCTTCACAATAAAGAATTGTTGCTTGCTAAAATCGCCAATGCCAATGCTTTCAGCAAATTGGTATCATTCCATATGACAGATATAAAACAGCCTTCACAGTTCCACATGGCCAATATCAATGGACAGTAATGCCATTTGGATGGAAGATATTTTTGGAGGGGTAGAGTATGTGATTGTATATATTGATGATCTTGTTGTATTTAGTAAGGATGTAAATAGTCATAAGCTGCGTTTAGAAAAATTCTATGAAATGGTATACAAGCATGGTTTAGTTCTATCTGATTCAGAAGAAAAGTTTCAAATTGGAAAAGTCAGAATAGACTATTTAGGACTACATATTGAACAGGGTCACATAGAGCTTCAACCTCATATCCTTCTTCATCTTCTGAAATTTCTTGATATTTTCCTTGATGTAAAGATCCTTAAGAGATTTTTAGGTTGCTTGAATAACATCTGTAAGTTATATGAAAAACAATCTAAAGATACTAAGATTTTGCAGAAAGGACTGAAGAAACAAAAATTTGAATGGTCTGATGACATGACTAGGGCTCTAAGGAACATAAAGAGCAAAATCAGAGAACTTCCCAAGTTAAGACTACCTGACACTGATCTCCCATTTATTCTTGAAATAGATGCATCCAATCATACATGGGCTACAGCTTTATTACAGAAACATGGAAGGAAATAACTTCTGTGTGCATATGCCTCTGGTACTTTTGATGACACAGAAGCTAAGTATCCATCTTCCCACAAAGAGATACTGGCTGTCAAAAGGGGAATTCAAAGATTTAGAATGTTCTTAAAAAGTGTTAGATTTTTAGTTAGAACTGATCTGAAACATATGAAAGGTATTTTGTCCAACAAGAAATTGTTATAACAAGGAAATACCAGGGTTCTAAGATGGGCTCTCTGGCTAGAAGGTTTTGATTTTGATATTATCTATAAATAAGGTGTAGAAAATTATTTAGCAGACATGTTGACAAGAGAAGGAGCTCCAGAAATAAAAGACATCAAGATGTTCAGACCCCTGTACAAAGTATAAAGTTCTTCAAGTAAAATTCTAGTCTGGTCTAGTGTCTATCAGACCAAAAACTGTTCAGTATTTGTCTGTAGTCAATGTAAATATGAATTCTGTAGGGATTTTTTTGTTTTAAGAGTCAAGTCATTACCTATAGAAGTATTACAAATTGTGATGCAAAAATGGTTTGATTCAGAGTCATGCATGTTTGCATACAGTAGGGAATTATCCTATAGAGATAGGCCTTGGAGAGTCTTTTACGCATTATCCCATGAACCTGTTCCCATTTATTTTTGTTTTGTCCAAAGTACAGATTGGACCTGGCAAGATTATTTTACCATACATCAAAGGGCTAGGATACATGGTTATGTCAGAGTCATTTTTATGATACACAGTTAGATAGTGTTGTAAATTGGTGGAGTCCTTGGTTTAAATTATTTCTGTTCAAATATATGCCTAGAGTCACTTGGATGTGTGAAAGTGCTTTTCCAGACACGATCAACACACTTGTTTGGGAACTCCACATTGCTGCACAAAATGGTTACACAATAGAATTTGAATTCATTCATGAAGATACAGTTGTAGTCTAGAATGATAGCAATCACCATGAACTAGAATTTAAATTGTTTATCAGTTTTCGAGGAGAAATTTCTGTGGATCCGAGGCACCAGCCTTCAAGTGTTTTCTCATTCCCTTTATGTTGTTTCTTCCGAGAATAAGCACCACCATGGGTAGATGATTCATTAGCACGAGAAATATTTACTCCTAACGTTGAGCAATTATTAGAAAGAGAACAGATAGACAGATGTGTACAAGATAATGATGGTTCTAATGAAGAATGGAATAACAATGATTAATGTATATGATCACTCTTTTGATACCATATACACTTTATGTAAATATTTAAGTTTTCATGGGTTTTCTTAGAATATCCACTTTGTAATTATGAGTCGATGTCCTAGATTCCTGCCATCTCATCTTTAGATTGCATTATCTTGCTTTTTAGATTGTGTCGGATTTGATCCCCATATGGCTGTGCCTTTAAGGGACGAGATAACAAGTGGTAGTACCCACTTGCCCAAATCCTTTTCTTTTAGGTACATATACTTTTACTATTTGTCCTTTCGATAAGACTGCTTGCATGATGTTCTTAGCAAAAGTAGATTATCTCTGTTTCAAGTTGCTGGTAGAAGTTTTGACGAGATAACTGGCTAGGATATTATAAATACTAGCTTAGTAAAGATGTAAGGCATTCAAAAAATTAAAGATGTATGAGTATTATGGAAGTTGCTTCTATTCCTATGCTGTGTTCTCTAATATTGTGTCTCTCCTGCTCTGCATCGCATATCAGATTCCTCTCGGGTTGACTCAAACCATCGCTGACTTTGCTAATTCGTGACAACGTGCATTACCATGGTCCGCCACTTTGTGTGCTTGATTGATGACCCTTGTTGATTCACGCTGATGACAATTAGAAACTGTCATGAGGATTCCTCTGACAAGCTTGATCTTCACAATATTTTTAATCTTTGTCATAAATTATAGAGAGTTCATCAAGACTTAGAGAGTTTTAGGATCCATTTTGGATCAAAAAATCAACATGGGACAAATTCTAAGAGAATAGGAGAAAAATTCTCACTATATACTTGAGCACTGAAAACAGGAATTCTCCAATGTAGACAAAACCATGAGTAAGAGGCCTAGAGGTTAATGAGAGCTAAAAGACCAAACAAATTGAGTTGGAAGTGGAACAGACCTTAAGAAAGTGAAAGACTTGGAGTGAGGTTCCTCTACAGCCAAATTCGGAAACGAATGTCCAAATAGTGAGTTTGAATGTGAAATATGGTTAGAATCGTCCATAATAATCATAACTCTCAATATTTCAGAATCAATTTTCCATCATTTAAACATTTGGCACAACGTTCACGTGAAGTGATCGTGGTGAGGCCATGTGGAGGATCGCCCATAGACCAAGTGGACCATAATATCCACATTGGTTATATATGCTATGCATAATAGGCCACATAGGAACACCAATAACGTAATTACCAAAATAAAATAAAGAAGCTTGTAGAAATACAAGTAAATACATGTGAAGGTACTCGATACTGGACTATAAGATACAAGATGTATATATGGTTGATAACCTCATAATGAGTGAAGTATTACATCGGCCTTGATTAGGATTCCAAAGGTAAATTTTTATTAAAAAATAAAAAGAAACAAAGGTATAATGGGTCGCCACAATGGCTAAAAGAAAATAAATCATAGTAAAGGAGCTCTAGAAAAATATGCTATGACAAGGAAACTATATTTACAAAATGATTATTAATGTAAGAGATATTAGGACGATTATGTACCCTAGTTATATAAAATATAATAAGCATTTAAAAGATCAACTAAGGAGAATAATAATACTGTTAGGAGCCAAAAAAAAATATTGTGATGGAAAAGGGTATGTTAGGGGTGGTATCAAAGCTCTAGGTGGAAAATTCTAGGCCTAAGGGAAAACCACAACAAGAAAATAGAATTCTTATATTACGATATCTTATGGCATATATGTAAAACTATTTAGTGGTGTTTTCTTGTTAATAAGGTATAGACACTGTATGTCATATGCTTACGCAGATAATGTTTCAATTCTTACTTCTAATACTATGTAATCACTAATGATTTATAGGTTGTGTAGATTAACATGATTGTGTCACTTCCACGGTTATTATTATTTATTTCTTGTCTTTTTAGTTGCATGTGTTTGCTAGGATTTCTTATACTTCACTTCAAGGTGCATGCCGAACCTATAATAGCGTTTCTCCCTTCTGAGCATGGTTCTCATCTTTTTCCTAGTTCTAAACTTAGTAGTTTCTTTAAGATTTCCTTCTAGTAAATATTTTCCAAACTTGTAGTTTATGGTACAATCAATTATTCATAATTTCTACAATAATATTAATAATAATTATTTGTTTAGTTTCTTGCCTTATCTACCTGCACCACTTTTTATATCGACTGCAACTATTGAACCCGTCTCATTTGTTGCGAATTCCTCACCCATCCACTATTCGTTAGTTCTATTTTAATGTTTTCTCAACAAAGTCCAAAAGCTTCTTTATAACTAATCCATACATAAAGACATGTTTCTATTACATAACAAAATTCTATAGAAGTGTACTTCTATTGAGATTTTGTTATTACTAACGGAAAAAACAAATATTTTATCATTTCGAATTGAAGAAATATAAAGAGATAAACAAATACATAAATACATAGTAACAATTAACTTCCTTCATGCAATAAGAAAACAAACCAGAGGTATATCTAGACTTATGACATGAAAAATACTGAGGGACTAAACACGTTACTCCCAACCTTGAACTCACTCCATGAGTTACCCCGGAGCTAAGATCTGTTTGCCACGAGAATCAACCACCCATTGATTCTTGGATGGTGTTTTCTATAATTTTTTGCTTCCGTAATAGATTTTAGTAGCTGTGTCCTAGGGTTTTAACCCCATTGATTCTTTTATGGTCTATTTTATAATTTTTTCCTTCCCCAACAGATTTTAGCAGCTTGGGCCTAGGGATTTTTGTTTGGTCTTGGGATTTTTGTTTTGTTTGTTTCTTTTTTTTTCAAAAAATGTTTTTTTTTTCCATAAGCTTGCATTTTTTTGGTGCAATGCTTTGTTTTACTCTCTCTCTCCAAAAAAGTGATAAAATATTTCTCTCCTATCATATTAAATTCTTTATATTTACACCTAAGCATTTTTAGGAGATATTAAGGACAAGATTTACCTTGAATTTAACCACCAAAATTGTTTCCACTTAGTTAACTATATTGCTTCTTCCCTAACCAATTTCCAACATTATTATTTACCAAACTAGATCCATCTTAACCCGAGATCTATCAAGCACCTAGAAGGATCCAATGTCTCGAGGTGCAAACCTATTTTCTTAGTGCAAAACTTGAGGAAAGGTTTGCACCTCCAGAGATTTGATCCCTGTCTTGATAGATGAGGGGTTAAGATGAATCTAGGTTGGTTATATAATACTATATAATATCTATATTTATATCTATGTGTGTATTTTTTATTCCCTCTTCTATGTCACCCCCAAACATACACACTCATTCTCGATATCTATATCTCTCTCTCCCTCCCTCTTCTTCTCTCTCTCTCTCCCTCTCTCTCTCTCTCTCTCTCTCTCTCTTACCCTTCTCTCTCTCTCTCTCTCCCCTTGTCTTCTCTCACCGTCACTCTCTCTCCATCTCTCCCTTGTTACACTCTCTCTTTATCTTCCCCCCCATCACTCTCTCTTTCCAACCTCTAGCTTTGTCACTATCTCCCTTCCTCTCTCATCCCATTGTATTTTGTTTCAGAAAGTATTTAAATCTAAAAAAAAAAACTCAAGTGGTTGTAAACTAGTACAACCACAATAAAAGTATTAAGGTGGTTGATATAGCCGAAGGATTTATAAATATAACAAAAGAAACTATTGCAACATGAGGAATGTCTTACCAATTTACACATTTATCTCATTAACCGTGTATAAAAAGGTTATTGGTCAATTTTAACTTGAGGAAAAAAAATTACGTGATTAATTTCCCTTTAGCATGTGGCTTTAATTTTAGAAAAAAAGGAATTACACATGTTATTGTACAATGGACCATCTCTCTAAATAAAATTTGCTTACATATTAATTTCCCCATCTAAATATGAAGTTACTAGATTTGGAATAATCTCAAATACCTACGAAATTAGTGGGCATGGAGACTAAGCATATGCTGAGCATATTGCCTTTGAGAATAAATCTAGACCGTCAATTAAACAAAAAAAATAAGTCAACACATCTTCATTTGCCTTAGGTTGAAATAAGAAACCTTCTACAAATATTAAATCTATATTTTGGATGAATCTTAGGAAAGAAAATAAGATAATGAAAAACCTAGAAAAACATGCACTACCTTAGTGGTTAGTCAATGCTTGCTCTAGTCACTTGGATCCCTAGTTAAGATGGATCTATGTTGGTTCTTAATAATACCATTTATATTTATAAATTTCACAACTTTAAATGTAAAAGTATTATCATTTTTAATTTTATTAAAACATTAATTAATCTCTATGTGAATATTTTTAGTAATCGTTAGAGAGTTTAGATATTTCTCAAAAGTAATTATAATTTTTTTCCTTTTAACTTCAATGAAAAAATGTTATAAAAATAACTAATAAATATTTCATATCTAAAAATAGCCCCAAGAAAGATGAGGGATATTATACAGCAACCCCGAGCAATTATAGAACCAACAACTAACCATACAGAGTTTCGGTAAACGTAACATAACATTATTTCACAAGTTTAACATCTCTTCATAGCCATCCAATAAATATTCCATACCTAAAAATAGCCAATCATTAACAAAGAAAAACGAGGGATGTTACACAGCAACCCGGAGCAATTATAGAACCAACAACTAACCATACAGAGTTTAGGTTCATAATATAAGGGTAAACGTAACATAACTGCCCGACCGTGGTCTTTAGCAATAAAGAAATAAAATTTGCAGTAATAGCTATCTAACACGTTTAATACAAGATATGCAAAAATTTAAATGATTGAATTACCACTGTAATCATACTCCATAAGAATTGTATACAAATAAAACTATCCTAACAAGCAAATCAAAATAATATACCAGAGATCTATAATCGGAACGAAAGTCTTAGTACTTAGTCGTAGCAACTATTTCTTCACTATATAAGTGTTACTCAAATTACAGAGTTATCGCTGGAAAATTCGGGGTTTCAACATACGAAAGAAAAGAACATTTCGTGAAGCATAACTTAGCAAAATAATCAATACACAGAGTCTTGTCCAGATAAAACAAACAAAAACACTGTTATAACCTGAGCACGTCTGAATTTAAACCCAAAAAGGAAAACCCAGGAATATAGGCTGTAAAAACACCAGTTGGCTATCTAGCTGGCGGCTGAAGTGAACATCCGGGTAAGCCTATGAGATAGGTCTTCAATTTAACAGAAGAAGGCAAACTTCGGAGAAACCTGGAAGAGAAGAAGCTTATATAAGAATGGTATGCCAGACTGATGAACTTTTCCAGCATTCAGGCTTTGTACCACTAATAAACATGAGATCCCTCACCTAAATCAATTCCTACATAAAGAAAAGAGCATATTTAACCCTTGGGAAAAAAGGAAAGCTCATTAAAGATCTGTAAGCATATTGTGTAAAAAAGAAAAACTCAACTTAATACCTACAAGGGCATGCACGCCTAGACTGCAACCCCTAGGCTAAGAAATCATGGAAGATTACAGCTAAAAACAGGCAATCTAAAATTGCAAGAACCCGGAGGGCGAATTGCGCTAAGAAACTTTACCAACTCGTCAACGTTACTTGAGAACCGGTGTCGTTTTGTTGAACCCCCCTACAATCCGACGGTCCTGCTCTTTGTCCTCAGAATTGAACCTCGAAGCACCAACAAATCACTTGGAATTATTGATAAGGTTAAAAAAACCTCAGTCGCCAAAATTAAATGGTTGTTGACTGTAACTTACCGGCAGTTGAGCACAGAGGCGCCCTGCTAAAGCCGCCGAGCAAATGACTGACGAAGCGAACCAGAAAATCTAGTAGTCCTCACGACAACGTTCGCCATATGAAGGGATTATGACGATTAGGTCATTTGGCTTTGCTTGAGCTGTAATGTTAGTACTTGCGGTGGTTGGCAGATTCTGGGCGCCAATAACCAGGGCCACTATGATTACAGCTAAAGTAAAGTCAAATGACCTAATCGTCATGGTTGCCCCGAATGAAATAATATCCCCTCATAACCGTTGAGGGGTTTCTGCTGCAGATCGCTGAGGAAGTTAGCGATCTGGTTACACAGACACCACTCCCACTTGAGGGTTGGATTCTCGGCGCCCACCACCACGGGCACTTTGTTAACGTGACCCAATCGTCAAGGTTGCCTCAAATGAAATAAGATCACCTCTAATAATAATAAATAATCGCCTCACTGGGAAACGCTATCAATCTGCTTAGGACGCCCATGTTTTATAGTCTTCGCGGGACAGGGTTGTGTGGGTAGGAAAATCTCCCTCACCTCAACGATGACAATTGTTCCGAGGCACGCTTCGTCAGTGATAGGAACAACAAAAGCTTCATTTTGATTCATGACTTCGCAGGCATGAACCACTGCATTCACGCTTACATTCTGTCCCTTAATCTCATACTTACCACTCAACTGAATGGGATTTTAATACTATGAAATTCATGCATTTTACTTTCATATAACTATTTTGTTTGATATCATTTTTATATTACTGGATTAAGTATTTTAATATTGTTAAAATTTGGTTTATAAAAATATTGTTAGTTATTAAAATATAATTCAATTATATTATAAAATGTATGTATTTTATTTTGTTTGTATAACCATGTCAGTGAAAAGATGAGCCTCCTCCAAAAATATAAATAATACAATATAACTTTTCAGGCAATCAAATTTTGAGAGTGACTCATTCAAATCCGTGAGTTCACCACTTTTAATTCACCATTTTAAATTAATTAAACAAACATGCGTTTCTCATACATAACTATTTTACAATATAAAAGCTTATGTTTTTTCCCGTTTTAAATCATTCATAATATAATTAATAATTTCATGATTTATTCTTGAAAATCTAATTAATGTAGTCATATATATTAAATTAGTATTATTGAAAATCTATAATTAATGTAGTCCTTTTAGGAGCTTGGGCGTACGGATTTTCGTTTGGTTTTGGGATATTTGTTTTATTTTTCTTCTCTTTTCTTTTTCAAAAAATGTTATTTTTTTCCTTAAATGTTGCATTTTTATCGTGTAATTCTTTGTTTTAGCCCCTTGTTTTAGCCACTCTTTCTAACAAGTTCAGAAAATATTTCTCTCTTATCATATTAAATTTTTTATAAGATTTATCTTGAATTTACTCACCAAAGTTGTTTTTATTTGGCTAATTCTATTGCTTCCTCCCTAAGCAATTTCCAACATCATTATTTACCAGCCTAGATCCATATTAACCAAGGATCTATCAAGCGCCGAGAGGGATCCAATCCCTCCAAGTGCAAACCTTTTTGTGAGTGGCTTCAAAAAAGGTTTGCACCTCGAGGGATTTATTTGATCCCTCTCGAAGCTTCATAGGTCAGGGGTTAAGATGGATCTAGGTTGGTTATATAATAGTATATAATTTGTGTAATTGTATCTTTGTGTGTCTTTCTTATTCCCTCTTCTATGTCACCCCCAAAAATACACACTCCCTCTCCAAATCTATATAACTCTCTCTCCCTCCCACTTTTTCTCCCTCCCTCTCTCTCCCCCTTCCCTCTCTCCTCTTCTCCGTCCCTCTCTCCCCCCCTTCTCTCTCTCTCTCTTCCACTTCTGTGCTTCTCTCTCTCTTGGGTCCTACTCACCTCTCTCTCCCACTCTCTCTCCATGGCTCCCTTCTCACTTCCTCTTTCTCTCCACCTTTCTCCATCTATGTCTTTTTCTTTCCTTCTCTCTCTTTCCCCTCCAACTCTATCTCTCTCTTGAGTCCTCTTTCTCTACACAAATATGTCACTATCACCCTCCCTCTCCCCTTCTCTCTCTCCCCTCCATCTCTCTCTCTCTCTCTCTCTTACACTTCTCTCCCTATCTCTCTCCCCTTCTCTTCTCTTCCCCTCACTCTCTCACCATCTCTCCCTTGTTACTCTCTCTATCTTTCTCTCTCTCCCGCATCACTCTCTCTCTCCAACCTCGATCTTTGTCGCTCTCTCCCTCCCTCTCCCATCCCACTGTATTGTGTTTAAGAATGTATTTAAATATAAAAAAAAACTCAATTGGTTGTAAACTAGTACAACCACATTAAAAATATTAAGGTGGTTGATATGGTCGAAGGATTTATAAATATAACAAGAAAATTATTGCAACAAGATGAATACCTTACCAATGTACACATTTATGTGATTAACCATGTATAAAAAGGTTATGGGTCAAATTTAACTTGAGAAAAAAAATAATTACGTGATTAATTTCCCTTGAGCATGTGGCTTTGATTTGAGAAAAAAAACGAATTACACATCTTATTGTAAAATAGAAAATTTTGCTAAATAAAATTTTCTTATATATTAATTTCCCCATCTAAATATAAACTTATTAGATTTGGAATAATCTCAAATCCCTAGGAAATTGGTGGGCATGTAGACTAACCATATGCTAAGCATATTCCCTTAAGAATATATCTAGCCACACAAGTTGGATCTATGTTGGTTCTTAATAATACCATTTATGTTTATGTTGTAAGGTGTTTCCCTCTTAAATGAACTCCGCCAAATGCCTTTCTGTCCTAATCGTAGCTGTCAGATCTATTGTTAGACAATTCAAACGTAATTAGTCGTCTAATTTAATAAAAAATATTATAAAACATTAAAAAACCCTTAAAAAAAGTTAACGTATTAGTTATTAGTTAATAAATTCATTTCTATTACCTACCGAACCATTTACCCTAATCATGTTAATGAACCCGTCCTGCGCGCAGATAGCCACGTTTGATGCAGAGGAGGGCAGGGGTGTAGAGGAGGGCGCAGGTGGAGTTGCTGTAGAGGAGGGCACAGGCGAAGCTGCTGCAAAGGAGGGCGGGGGACCTGCAGAGAAGGGTTTGGGTAGAGGATTGAAAGACGATGATGAGGGCCGCAGAGGAGGAGGGGCCTTCTTCTTGGCTACATGAGGGCCGCGTAGGCCGTTTTTTTTTAGGATCATTTTTCCCTCCATCCGAATATGGCACCCTCTACAACATAAATGGTTATGGTGGTAGTTATTAGGTTTTATATATATTCTGGGTCACTGTTTCATATTTTGCTTTATGTTTTCTGCCTTTACTATATTTTTCTTTATGTTTTCTATTCATGAGAATCTACAACTCAGGTGTATGGAGGATTGATTCTACTCTGCCTAAGGACAAAGCCCTACAAGTTACGTGTTGATACAAGCTAGAAACAATAAAGAAAACTAAACAGGTGTGTTTCTTTTCGAAACTAATGAAGAGTTGTTATTTTTGTTTCTCAGGTTAAATGCTCCAGTGGCAATTTAGGCTCTTAATGGCAACAATTTGCAATTTTATTGGTCACATTTATGGGAGCTTGTATGTTTTGGTAGAATTTTATCGTTGTACTCCTTTGTTCCACTTGGGTCTTGATTCACTACAAGTCTTGTCTCCACATCCCCTTTCTGTTGAAAATTATGTACTATGTAATCCTTTGTTTGTCCTAAAGCCATTTCCCCCTTTTGGTTGTGAAGAGTTTTTACATCTTTTTGTGATCACTATTTTAGCTTTGTACTCCTTTATCCCATTTAGGTCTTGATTCACAAGTCTTCGCTCCACATGCCCTTTTTGTTTGGAAATTTTGTATGTTGTTAAGTCTTTGTTTGCCCTGAAGCTATTTTCCCCATTTGGTTGTGCTATGTATTTTTGGTTGCATCGGCGATGTAATTCTAGACACATGTATTTTGTGCTTTTGCAAGTTGTGTTGATCTTCTTTGACAAGCTTATGTTATGACCTGCTTACCTTCCCTTTATTCAAGCATGTTTCATAATTTAAAGTTTCTGCAACAATGTTTCTCACGTCTTTTGTAAATCACACATTCTTATAGCTACAATACTTATTGCCTGTTAGAATTCACCACTTGTCTTGATATAGCCCTTTTCTTGAATTTCTGCTAGACTATCTCTTATTAATAACTATTCCCCTCTATATCAATTCTTTTCATCCTACCATCTGGTCCTAATATCTCATGGTCATATTGGACCGATTCTTGAAGTATATTTTCTCTTGCTCCTGTATTTTTGATCATTGATATTCTTATAATTTTACTCTTCATTTTCCCCTTTTGGTTGTGCAGAGTTTTTACATCTTTTTGTGATCACTATTTTAGCTTTGTACTTGTTTATCCCATTTGGGTCTTGATTCACAAGTCTTCTCTCCACATGACCTTTTTGTTTGGAAATTTTGTATGCTGTTAAGCCTTTGTTTTCCTTGAAGCTATGTTCCCCATTTGGTTGTGTAGTGTATTTGTGGTTGCATCAGTGATGTAATTCTAGACGCACGTATTTTGTGCTTTTGTAAGTTGTGTTGCACTTCTTTGACAAGCCTATGTTATGACCTGCTTATCTTTCCCTTTATTCAGGCATGTTTCATAATTTAAAGTTTCTGCAACAATGTTTCTCACGTCTTTTGTAAATCACACATTCTTATGGCTACAATACTTGTTGCCTGCTAGAATTCACCGCTTGACTTGATATAGCCCTTTTTTGAATTTTTGCTAGACTGTCTCTTATCAATAACTATTCCCCTATATATCAATTCTTCTCAGCCTACCATTTGGTCCTAATATGTAAGTTTCTTTGATGGGCATGTTAATACTCTCATGGTTATATTGGACCGATTCTTGAAGTATATTTTCTCTTGCTCCTGCATTGCTAATCATCGATATTGTTATAATTTTACTCTTCTTATGTTTTCATTTGAAGTTGTCATAACCCTCTAAATTCATTATTTTTCAATTCTTATTCCATTAATTCTGCGTTCATTCCTTCCTCTCAATGCCCACAAAATCCACCTGATGTGTGCCATAGTAGCATCAGTACCGATGTTTGGACAGCTAAGAGTTTACTAATTCATCATGCTTTTGATCCATAAGTGAGTGGCTATAAACCTTGACTCTGCATTGAGTGATATAGATACCTAGTAACATGTTGAATAGATTTAATAATATAACTTTTACAGCTAAAAACAAAGAATTTGCCACCACCTGTAGCTTTTCTGCGTCATAAGGAGTATGGGCTTCAGGTAGTTGTTATTGGACAGTCAAGTCAAGTCGCTTATTCGTCAATTCATTGTTTGGCCCACCCCGTGCCCCTTGAATAAACAACACATTTTTTAGAGTTTGACTAAATGGGTTGAATTTAGATTCATTCACATTGCATTAAGATATGGAAAGTAAATCTTAAATACTCGTTATCATCTTATTTCTCTAAAATGTTTTGGTAGAATGTAAGAAGAACGTTGGAATTTTTTTATGGTGGTAGAGGTTGCAAATGTGTCTCCTATTTTTTATACCATGGACAAAACTTTGCTGCAAAGATATTTTTCTCAACTAAAAGAGTTTCTCACAATTAGCAAGCATAGTGGACTTAACTTGTGGACAACCATTTTTGCTTTTAAGGACTACAATTTTTCAACTACGGGATTATAGCTTGTAACATAATTAAAATGTATTTTATTTTTAGGCCTTCGCTTATGCTGGTTATTTGAACTTTTTTTTCCTTGTTTGCAATTGGAGGTATTTTGAAGCATGTTTTTGGGAACTTATATAGATGACCTCAACCTATACCGGTCTCCTGTACTGGTCTCACTGATTATAAGTAGTATATATATGCTCTTTTTCTCCCCCATATATTTTCCATGGATGATTTTATGTAAGTAACTTTAGAATACACTATTGTGGAGGCAGAAGAATTAATCATGATAACCTCAACCTGTACTGGTCTCTTGTAGTAGTCTCACTGATTGTATGTAGTATATATATGCTCTCTTTCTCCCTCATATATTTTCCATGGATGAGTTTATGTAAGTAACTTGAGAATACACTATTCTGGAGGGAGAACCATTAATCATGATTTAGAAAGATGCCGACTGTTTCTGTTTCTCAGTTTCAATTCCTTCAACCAAGCTTCTATTGAGAGTGGACAATGCAGAAAAACATGAGTTAGTCCATTGAATGATATAAAGGATTCAGGATATTCATTTCTATACCTTGTGCTGAGCGACCTGATATCCTTTCCATCTGAAACCCCAGTTTGTTACCCTCTCCACAGTCTAATAAAGCCAATATCATTTTTTCCTTTTTGTTACCCTCCCCTCAACTTTCTCATGAAGTCAAAACCATTCTTTTTTCTTTTCAATAATCTGTAATCATTAGGCTTGAAATAAAATCCTAAACTTTGGTAATTTCTTTTACCCTTATAGTATGCAATCCTTCTTATGTTGCTATCATTCACAAAAACTAGATCATTTGTATAAGGATCATACTGCATTGAGGAAGCTTGCCAACAAAATGCACGAGCGGAAGCTTTATTGCATCTCAGATTTCCCATGGAGACTCCAAAATAAGCAATGCAAGTCATAGGAGACCAACAAGTAATAATTGAGGATTCCTTGAGCCGCAAATCAGAATGCCCTCATTTGAGTTTGATTGTAGGTATAACCAGATCGACACTGAAGAAAGTGGGATTGGTTTAGGACTCCAACATATGGAAGGAGTGAGTTTTGGTTCCATTGCTTATATTTGGAGTTCAATATTAAGTTCTTTCATTTGTTATAGATATGGGTTAATATTTTGTTAAGGATAGATCCAGATGTTATGAAATCCTTGGATCCATGCTCTAAATTTTCAAGGAAGAATTTGAATAAGGATTTACACCAAGGAAAAGACAGGGTAGGATTGATCTCAAGTTAACTCCACCATTATCTCTGCCTTACTTAAACTTATATGAAGACATTGACATTATGAACACTGACCTAGCCTTCTTTTGGAATTAAATTGGCTAGGGAATCATGTGCTTTGGTGAAGGAAGTGCTTGCGGACAACAATCTCTTGATATTTCATGTGATCTTTCCCTTTACCTTTGACAATGTACTATATTTTGTTAGTTGATTTCATGCTTATAATTATCATATTATGTTAAAGACCATTACTGTATTGTGCATTGGTTGTGCATCAAACAATGTTATTATCACCTCACATTTATGATATACCATATTCAGTAAGTTACTAATGGCATCAGAATTTGGGTGTTAAGGTTGGTAAGTTGTGTTTGTGGCAATATTTTAGGATTCCGTGTGAAAATTTCTGGAGCTCATGGTGTGATTTTGGAGGCACTTTAAAAACAATTATTGCAAGTGATTCTAATGCTTATGGCCATGTTGGAGTTTTAGATTTCGATTAACAAGTTATTGAAAAACTGGAAATACTAATCTATAACAATACTTGGTACATCCCACTGTTATCTTTCTAATTATGTAGTCTGAAACAACATCATTCATAAACAAAGGGATTTGTGTATCATATAAAAATTTCATTTATTTATTTATAGAATAATCGGAAATGCCAATCTAGAAGAAGGGTTTGTACAGTTCATAACCTCTCTCTTGTATCCTTGTAAGGCTGTTAAGTTTTCTTCCATTTCATCTAGAATTTTACATTTTGTGATCATTATTTTATCATTATACTCCTTTGTTCCACGTGGGTCTTGATTCACTACAAGTCTTGTCTCCACATCCCCTTTCTGTTGAAAATCCTGTACTCTGTAATCCTTTGTTTGTCCTAGAGCCATTTTCCCCTTTTGGTTGTGCAGAGTTTTTACATCTTTTTGTGATCACTATTTTAGCTTTGTACTCCTTTATGCCATTTGGGTCTTGATTCACAAGTCTTCTCTCCACATTCCCTTTTTGTTTGGAAATTTTGTATGCTATTAAGCCTCTGCTTCACTGAAGCTATTTTTCTCATTTGGTTGTGTAGTGTATTTGTGGTTGCATCAGTGATGTAATTCTAGTCACACATATTTTATGCTTTTGCAAGTTGTGTTGCTCTTCTTTGACAAGTGTTACACTAAAATTTGTCACCATGACTATTTGCAGTCAGTATGGCTCCATCAATAGTCATACTGTCCTCCTTGGCAAGTCTTATACCTCTGCTCCTCATGTCAAACTCCAAGAAAGAGAGAAAGTCCTTAAAAATCTATATAACTCTGGTTACGCAGTTTCTCTTATCCTTACTTGCGTGTACGCACCTCAAGTTCATAACACCTGCATACTTGTACGCTCTATCTGTAAAGGGGTGGGTGCGTACTCCTGTAAAGGTCAAAAGGCGCAAGTTTTACTCCAAAAAAAGTTACTTGTTGTCGATTCTAGAGCATTCTAGAAGATGGTTTGACGTGGATTGAGCGCCTCCAGATGGTTCATGCATCCCAATGAAAGAGGAACTTATCCCATGAAGAGGGGAGCTATCCCATTGAAAGAGGGGCTTATCCCATTCATGGTGGACCTGATTAAATTCCTCCAAAGCACTATAAATACAGGCATTGGGCCAGAGGGAGGGGAGGTTGAAAGCTGAACATTCCTAAGGGTAGATGCTGCTGAAATTAGGACTCCCTTTTAAAGCTTGAGAGGAGAGATTCCAATCCTTTCTTAGCTTCATTTGGAAGTGGGTGAGCTGATCAAAGTAAAGGAGAACTCTTGCTGGACCCTAGGAGGGACCTGCACGACACCAAGGCACTGGTTGTAATGGTTTCTTTTGTTTCCAATTAATACAATTAAGTTCATTTTTCTCAACAAGTTGTTATATATAATTTGTTTCATAAACTCCTTGGTCTTTATGATGAATATGTTTTATTATATGAGCTATTCAGGTGCTACGTAATCGTTTGCTTGTTAGTGAATGCAGGCTTCAAGAAGAAGGAGCTCATCTAGATTAGAGAGGCTGGACGACAACAAACAAGCGTTGGACTAAAGGTAAGCCTTAAACACCTAGTTGCTTTTATTTTAAATGCATATTTAGGGAAAGATAGTGCTTGATTGTTTTGTTTGTCACTAGAAAGCCTTAGCTTCTAGGGAGGTCGGTTTTGTCTGCAAAATTGACTCTTTCCGCATGAAAAAATGGCGACTCCACTGGGGAATCCATGGATTTGATTGACTTCTCTTTTGATTGATACTTTGATTTGAGAAAATCTGATTTCTTTCTAGTTTTTGACTGATTGATTGTGAATTTGGGTGGAATAGCTTAGGGTTGAGTTAGTTTTTATTTTTCTTGATTTTGAGAGCAGTACGCACCCTCTATGTTAAGCACAGTTTGTACCTCTACGCACTTCTGCTTTGTACACAGAGTGTGGCCGCACCTGTGCAAACAAGATGCCTGCGTACCCTGTCAAAAGACTAGAAAATTTCCATTTTTTCCTTTTTCTCCTATTAGATTTTGTTTATAGCTTGTTTTTGCTGCCCAGATCCACTGTTTACCTGTCAAAAGTTTTCATCTAAGCTTGTTTCATTAGCGTCAAGGGTTTTAGTGAAGTTCAAAGAGATTCTAGCCCTAGGTTTGATTTTTGCATTGGTCTTGTAGTGACTTTGGCTTTAGAAGTTGTAAAAGCCTTGGATCTCCCTGGTCTTTTCAGTCTTCTTAGGAGTCGGACCTTTCGTAAAATCCACCTTTGAGAGAAACCTACCTTTGTGTTGTCTCTTTGTGGAATTTCGAGAAGGCTTGTTGGTTAAGAAAAAGAACAAAAACTTTTTGTTTTGTTTTTTACTAGTTTATGATTCTGCATGAATTAGTCCTTGGTTGGATTGTAACTGAGTAAAACATCCTGGAATTATATTTTGTAGGCTTTTACCTCATTAGATTTTCTTTTAGGTGAATTTCTCTTAGATTTGCATAGATCTTAAAATTGATTTTCGTTTTCATAGATCTTAGATTGATTTGATTATCATAGATCTTAAGATTGATTTTTGTTAAGTAGTTTTACATGCTTTGTTAAATAGGAACAAATACAAAATCTCTTTTGAGGAAAGTTTGTTTTAGTAGCATTTGAAGTCTTTGAAAAGAGAAAGGAAGTTTTCGTGAAATAATTAGTGGTCATGTGTTATGTGCTTTGGAAAAGATAAAAGAGATTGTTTCTTTGATTTTCATTGCCAAGAAAGTTGTCTTTATAAGTTTTGCATTCTCCAACTCTCTTAGCTAGGGAATTCATTGAAAAGGAAAGATTGTTTTGTTTCATCCTAGGTGCATCTTTTAGTGGATTTGAGTCGAGTCTACACACCTTCAGTTTCATCTCCGCTACCTATTGTCCTAAAGAAAAGCCATAAAAATTAACGCTTAAAGTAAAATCAACTTAGTAACTTTTTATTTACTAGGGCTCTGAAACACCAATATAGATCAGGCTAGTGTCTTGGAGTAGGAGAGTAATTAACTCTCCAAGACAGTGAAACCAAACAAGTAGCTTATCTTGTGGTAGTATAAATCCAACTGTTTCATTTGTACTCTGGGAAAGCTCCTCTTAAAGGAGAAGCACGAGATCGTGTCTGAACTAGTGAGGGAATCAATCCTCCTTCATTGGGAATGACGGCAGATACACACGTACTACAAACGGTAAACCTCGGATTAACCATTGTCGAGGAGCCTAGGGTCACTTGTAGGTAAACCTTGGATTATTGTCAAGGAGCCGGCAAGGGGATTGAGCTTGTTACTCTACCCTTGCGTGCTATCGGATCGTAGACTGTTCCCCCAGGTATATTTGTTGTTGTTGGTGACCTTAGTGACTATTATCTTTAGGATTCTTCCTAAGGTGACGGTGGAGGGAAGATCCCAATGTACCTGGAGCAGACGTCGGCTAGACTCACTTGGATTTTCTTGGGGGTTCACTTCACTCGAGACGGTTTAAGTGGAGGAACTTGGTCCAGTCTATTCATTAAGCAGGTTGTCGGGGTAACTGTTCCACCCGCCACTTCTGTACTGAATTCGGCGATGTTCGATTTCATCACCAACTAGTGTTTTCGGTCCGGAAGGTTACTGTTTGTGTTTGGTTTGACACCCTAGATTCTTTAGGCGTGTGATTCGAATTTGTTTGGTTCTTTAGAAACTTTAGGCGGTTTGCTTTGAGATTTTACTTTCTTTGCGTGTGCAGTAGTTAAAAGTTTTTAGCTGTGGCTGAATTACCAAGACAGTCCCGTAGACTTCGGGGCCAGTCTCCTGAGGTTGTAACCATGGCTGATTTGCTGAGGAAGTCCCGTAGACTTCGGGGCCAACATCCTGAAGACGTCCTGGGCCATTACGAAGGTTTGAAAGTCCTTGTAACTCCTAGTGGCAGTAAAGTAGGGTCACCTGAAGAAGGAGAGTCTTCGTTGGTTGTTCATCCTGATTACCAAAGTCTAGAAACAGGTTATAATCCTGAGGCTGTTTTGGTTTCCGAGCTTGCTGGTAGTTTTTCATCTACTAGTGATATAGGCGACGAACCTGAGATATCTGAACCTGTTACTCCAACATCGGGGTTAGTCTCTCCAGCTTCTAGTGTTCCTAATTCACCTAGGGTAGAAAGAGTCATCACCGAAAATCTTCCTTCTGGTTTGATAGCTATTGAAGAGCTTGCTCCGGAAGAAGAAATAGGCGTCCCTATCCCTGAAAATCAACCTACTATTGATCTAAGGGAATGTGAATCCATTTTTTACAGTCCACCTAGAAGTACTACTTGGTATCTTTCTTTAACTAATTATTTGGACAACTCAGTGTCGAGTTTTTCACCACCTCATGTTTCTTATCCACCTAGGGGTATTTATACTCCCGTAAATATGTTAGGTCAGTCGTCCATGTTTACTCAATCTCCTGAATCTTTTTTGTGCGGCGGTCCTTCTGTTCCTGCTGGGTATCAGTCTCTGTCTGGTACTTTTTCAGGAGCATCTCCTCAACCCATTGAACAAAGGATGTTCACTGGAAGCAATGGTGCAAAGCCGTTGAGTGTAGAAGACATTCTTATGATGTCAGGCTCTATTCCCACTTCTCAACCTCAAGGTGGCCAGTTACCACCTGGGGGGCAGCCTCAATTACTGGGGGGCAACCTCAAGGACAGTACATGCCTACAGTACATTACATTCCTCAAGGTCAACCCCAGACTCAATATGTACCCCAAGGTCAACCCCAGTATCAATTTATACATCAAGGTCAACCCCAGTATCAGTATATGCCTCAAGGGTATCTACCCCAAGGTCAGTACTCGAGTCAAGGTTTCCAACCACCCCAAGGTCAATCTTATGTTCAAGGTACGGGAAATGTACCTTTCACTTATCAATCCTTCCTTCAACTCGGTTATGGATCTCAATATCCTCAACCTGTTATGGGTCAATACCCCAGAATAAACATAGTGTGGGATCCATAACAAGTTCAACAGGTGTTGCAGCCAAATGTACAGTTGTCATCTCAAACTGGACAACCCTTAGTTTCTGGTTCACCCCAACAACCAGTCCAGTCTAATATTCAAACTTTTGTACCTTCGGTAGTTTCTCAGTCTGGGCCTATTTCACCTCGTACTCCATCTCAAACAACTGCTGCAACTGCCGCAACATCTGTTCCATCTACCACACTTACTTCTGGAGTATCGACAACTCCGGTTTCTACTGTCCCTGTAACTACTCCTCAGACATCTTTACCATCGTTTGGATCCACGATTCAAACTACGGTTCAGATGCCTGTAGGACAACCTGGTTTAAGTACGGTTGTCACAAGTCAACCACAATTCACTTATCAACCGTACTAGGGACAGTACCAATTTAGTCCTACTGTCCAGCAGCCAGTTTACCAGTATCAACCGTATCCTGGGTACACTTATCAACAATCACAACAACCCCAGTACGGTCCGGTTAATCCTGGTTTTCCAGGAGGATACAATATCCCGAATGCGATTCCTATTCCTAGTTATCCTGGATATCCTCCTCCTGGGGCTGGTATAGTGACCCAGAGTTTTAGGGATCCTAATCGGCAGCTACCATTTATCGTAACTTTTGATTTACCAGACTTGTCGCGCCTAACGAACGATCCAATTAATTATCTTCCGTTCTGACCGCCAATGCCTAATAAGTTGCCCAGTGACATTCCCAAGTTCGAGGGTAAGTCTGGAGAGGACCCATCGAATCATGTGATGACTTACCACCTCTGGTGTGCCTCAGATTCCATCTCAGATGATTCGATCTGCTTGCGTCTTTTTCAGCGCACTCTCATTGGTCTTGCAGCCAAGTGGTACATTGAGTTACCACGGGCCTCTTTTTATAATTTTAGCCAGTTAGCTACTTCGTTTTTAACTCATTTTCAGTTTCCGGTCAGATATGATAATGGCACGGAGTTACTAACTTCATTAAAACAATCGACGTCCACTTATATTTCCGATCACATTCATGAATGGAGACGTCGAAGGCGGTTAGTGAAAGTTTTTATCCCGGACCAGATCTTAGCTGAACGGTTTGTTAAATCATTGTTACCGAAGATTACTGAAGACATAGCTAAGGCCAGAGTAGTTACTGAGGAGCAAGTGATTGCTCAAGCGCAGTACCTTGACTTAGTTTATACTCAGTCAGGTACGTTACATGAAAAGATCCCAGATCTTCCTAAGTCAAATCAAATCGCTGCTGCTAATGGCATGATTGGTACAGTGAATACTAAAAGCAAGAAGAAGTCTTCCAAGAATTCTTCTCCTATTATAACCTTACCAGACTCCCCAACAGGAGATTCTTCTGCCGAACTCTCCGTCGATATTCACGTTGTAGAGTCATCTACGGCTAAGTCAAAATCCGGTGGGAAGAAGAAAGGGAAGAAGAAGAATAAAGCAGACAAAACTCCAAAGGAGAAAATTGAAAAGGCGGTATCCAATGATGAAAAGCGCAAGCCTCGTTATCCATGTCTTATTTGTGAAGAAGAACACTTTACAAGAAACTGCCCTCATCGAGCAGAGGTTGCGAAGATCGTTAAGGGTTCCCAAATTCCTGCTGTCTTGAAGGACCCATTTCCGAAAGATAGCAAAATGATAGGTTCTTCCTCGAGTGCCACTGAAGAACCCATTTTGATGATGTCTCATGTAAGGATTGCGACTCGATCGCAAGATTATGGTAGTAAAAGTCTTATTGATGGCAAAGAAGCAGAATCTTCTCATTCTAATCCATCAACCTCAGCTCCTGGTTCTAATCCACTACAGATCGAGAAGCCTAACCCAAACTTAGTATCAAACCGCCCGCCAAGGGTGTACTTCGAAGGTCTGCTTTCAATCCACATGCGAGAGCGGCCTAGAGTTACAACATTGTCGAGGACTTAGCTGTTTCACCCTCAGCAATGTCGGCTTTAGAAGTGCTGCAATCGTGCCCAGCACGACTGATCCGGATTTAAACAGGAACGCAACAAATTACAGAGATAACCATATACACAAAGATGCAGCAGAAATAATACTTCATTTCATTAATGGAAAATACTGAAATATGCTTACAACCAGAAATAGAAATAAACTAGCTAGGGTGATGGTAGCTTATCTCTGAGAAGAGATGTGACGGCTACATGCCTCTGAACTGTCTTACAATGAGGCTCGAAGGCCTATTTATTGTTGAGAAACAGTGGAAAAACCCTTAACATTCCAAAACCTAACCCTAGAAGATGAAACGCCAAACTATGGGCCCCGTTTGGGGTAAGTTGGTACATCAACTTCCCGGGGTCGTAACTTTGGCATACGATCTCCGTTTGATGCATACAATAGCTCGTTAGAAAGATCTATCTGAGCACTATCGTTGTTGGAACGGGCAACATTGGTCTTGCCCCCGGATTCCCCAAAAAACGTCGTTTAGGGCCTCAAAACGGCTCCGGAAGTTCAGGACCCGAAAAACTGCTAAAAATAGTAAGTTGTGCTACAATTAAGGAAACTGAAAATGCTGAGAAGAAAAATGGTGGGGGTCCAGGTGGACTTGGCAGGTGGTCACCAATATCCACCTGGATCATTCCTCCCCCCTTAGGAAGCAATGGTCCCCATTGCGTTGAGCTCCTCCATGAGATGAGGAAACTTTTGCTGAACTTGTTCCCTGGTGAGCCACTTGCCCTGCTGAAGGAGTTGGCCTGCTTTGACAACTCGATACAGTTGGATATTCTGTTGGTGGGTGTTCTTGATCTATGTGTCCATGATCTGATCAGTTGCAGCTTTTTCCATGCAATCTAGATTTAATTCTGTGGGTTTGAGCTGTTCTGCAATGTCGGATGTGTCTAGCAATGGTGGAAAGTATGGCCGAAGGCGGTCCACATTGAACACTGGGTGCAGGCCAAGGAATGGGGGAATGCTGAGCTCAAATGCATTTTCTCCCATAGCCTTAGTAATGGTGTAAGGACCATATCGGAGTGGTCTCAATTTCCGATAGGCTCTAGTAAGGCGTTCCTTTTGCAAATGCAACCAGACTTTGTCGCCCACCTGAAACTTGTGTGGCACCCGATGTTGATCATGTCGCCGCTTGTACTTGGCATTTGATTTCTCAAGAATGTCATGGACCTACTGGCGAATGTGTTGGATGCGCTCAATGAAGCTGGTGGCCTTATCTGTTTCGGACTGGACATGAGCTGAATTTATGTGAGTAGCTGCAAGTGGCATGGCCACATCAATGGGGCATAGTGGCTGGAATCCCAAACCCACCTAAAAAGGGCTATGGCCGGTGGAGCTATGAAGAGCTCGGTTGTAGCTGTGCTGAACATAGGGGAGGCTCTCATCCCATGTGCCTGGATGCTTTGAGTTACACATGCATAGAATGTGCACAATCATCCTATTGACAACCTATGTCTGGCCATCAGTTTGAGGATGGAAGGCTATGGACTTCATGAGTTTGGTGTCCAGCATTGACCAGAGACTAGACCAAAATGTGCTAAGAAATCGACTGTCCCGATCTGAGATGATAGACTGTGGGATCCAAAAGTGCACCCACACTTGTTCAAAGAAGAGTTTAGCAGTGGCTTCTGCTGTGATATTCTTCTTGCAGGCCACCATAATGGCCATCTTCGAGAACCTGTCGACGACCACAAAAACACAGTCATTTCCATGCTTAGTGGAAGGAAGGCCTGACATGTAATCCATGGAGATGGATTCCCAAGGTCGACTAGGGGTAGGCAACGAGGTATAGAGGCCGTGCTTCTTAATGGTCGGTTTGGCAATGGCACAGGCAGTGCATGATCTGATGTACTTCCCAACATCCTGTCGAAGATTCGGCCAATAGAAATAATTTTGCAGAATTGCCACTCTTTTCTCGACCCTGAAATGCCCAGCAGCCCAACTGTAGTGGGCTTCCCAAATCATCTTGGCACGCTTGCTTGAAGGAACACAAAGGTGACCGAGGTGGCATAATAGGGCATCTTGGAGGTGAAAATCTGGAACATGCTGACCCTCCAAGAGTGTCTGGTATGTGTGGCCGAATTCTGGGTCGCTTTTGTAGAGAAGTGGCCAATCAGAAGTCTCATGTCCACAAGAGTTGAGCACGGTGGTTAACCCCATGATCGGTGGTCGACTGAGGCAATCTGCAACATTATTGGTGCTTCCCTTATTATACTTGATATTCAAGTGGAACTGTTGCAGGTATGTAGACCACTTCTGATGGCGATCATTCTGCAATTTCCCTTGGGTCTGTATGAACTGCAGGGGTCGGTGGTCTGTGTGGATGACCGTTTCGTTCCCCAAAATGTAATGCTTCCATTGTCGGCAGGCCTGTATAATGGAATACATCTCTTTATCATAAGTGGGGTACTTCCGGACTGTGTCTGAAAGTGTTTCACTGTGATATGCCACTAGATGTCCATGTTGAGTAAGGACTGCCCCAATAGCATAGTCAGAGGCATCTGTCTCGACCTCAAATGGTTGTTGTAAATCTGGTAACGCAAGCACTGGTGCCATGCAGAGGCGATCCTTCAACTCCATGAATGCCTTCTGTTGAGATTCAGACCAAAAGAATTTTGCTTTCGCCCCTCCCTTGGTGACTTGACTCAAGGGCCAAGAAATATGAGAAAACCCCAACACAAACCTGCGGTAAAGTTGGCAAGACCTAGAAAGCCGCGGAGCTCGGTTAGAGTGGTTGGAGAGGGCCAATCCCGAATGACGTGGATCTTGGCTGGATCGACATGCACCCCTTGTTCATCAATGATGTATCCCAGATACTGAACCTGGGTCATGCCAAAAGTGCATTTCTCCAAATTGGCACAAAGCTTGTGTTGCCGCAGTGTTTGGAGAACCTATCGGATGTGGTGGAGGTGCTCTTCCCAACTCTGGCTGAAGATGAGAATGTCATTCAAGTATACTACTACAAAGGAGTTGGTGAATGGTCGCAAGATGTCATCCATTAGCCTCATGAAGGTTGCAGGAGCATTCGTCAATCCGAAAGGCATAACCAACCATTCGAAGAGGCCCTCTTTGGATTTGAAGGCAGTCTTCCACACAACAGAGGGTTTGATTGGTACCTGGTGATATCCTGACTTCAGATCGTTCTTGCTGAAATATTTCACCCCCTTTAGTTGGTCTAGGAGGTCATCAATCCGCGGGATCGGGTACCTATTACGGACAGTGATCTTGTTCAGCGCCCGATAGTCAATACAGAGTCTCCACGTCCCATCCTTCTTCTGTACCAACACGATCGGGCTCCCACAGGGCGATGAACTCGGGCGGATGTGACCTTTCTGCAGGAGCTCTTGAATCTGCCTCTTGATTTCATCGTTCTCCAGAACGGAGCGCCGATAAATTGGTCCATTGGGTAGCGGCGCACCTGGGGTCAGATCGATGGAGTGCTTGACTTGACAGTGCAGAGGAACCCCTGCTAGGGAGGTGAAGATGTCCTCGTACTCCTCCACAACCTTGTCCATCTGTAGTTGTCGTGCAGAGGGACCCCGTCTGCAGGCCGCAGCCACTGTCTTCTTCTTTCCTTGAGGGCGTATCATCAGGAAAACAAATTTCCTGGTTTTGGAAATGATCTTATTGCATTGTTTTGCAGTAATCAAAGAGATGCCGGTAGGTGGTGCTACCTCTGGTATCTTGTACAACTTATTTCCCAATGTAATAATAATAGCACGGGGCCTTGATTCATACACAGCATGTTGCTTCCACAAGTATGGTTGTCCTAGTAATACATCACAAACTTCAAGGGGAGCAATGTCACACAATACCTCATCCGTGAAGGGCTTGATGTTGTATGGAAGGCGACACTGCTGGCTCACGCGAAGATCTCATCCTTGGTGAAGCCACCCAATGGTGTATGGTTGTGGATGTGCTGTGGTCGGTAAGCCCAACCGCTTCACGACCTCTGCCGAAATGAGGTTCTTTTGACTCCCGCTATCAACAATGAACTGTATCGGGGAGCCCTTTACCCACATCTGGGAGTGGAAGAGACGCTCCTCCTCCTCTGGATCTTCGGGTTCATTTTTCTGGATCTTTGCGGTAGCAACAGTGGCGCTGGGATCCGCATCAATGATCTGCTTCCCTTTTTCATTCCCCTTATCGGGTTCTGACTCAGAGTCGGAACATGCATCTGATTCTGAAACCTTTAGCTCAGCCACCTGTGACTGCTTGGCCCGACACTCACTTGTGTTGTGAGTGGAGCTCTTATGGAACTCGCACCATTTTCCAGTGTCCTTTCTCGGCTTCGCGGCGCTGTTCTTTGCTTGCAGCTTCAGCTGGTTATCTTCGGCTGTCCCGCCTTGGCTTTGTCCTTTGTTCTGTGGTTTAGGGGCACCTTTCCCCTACTTTGGAGTTGCAGATCCAAAGTCTTGCTTCTTTTGTTTAAACTTCTGCTCGACCTTGATGGCATATCGGTATGCTGCGCCAAGCGAGGAGATGTTTAGGAATTGTATTTCTTCCTGGATGTACTTGTGCAGGCAGCCATGATATTTGAGTATCAAATGTTTCTCCGAATCCTTGATACCCAACTTTGTGAAAAGGGTATGGAAAAGATTGGTGAACTTCGGCACGTCTTGGTCCCTTCCCTGCCGCAGCATGGTCCACTTTATGTATTCATCCTCATAGCTTCCAACAGGGTAGTATTGCTCCTTGATGGCATCCCGGAATGAATCCCAGGTGGGTACGGCTGAAAATAGTGAGCCATTACTTTCATCCTTCTGCTCGCAGTAGGTTTCCCACCAGTCCTTGATGTGGGGGGCTGCTTTGAGAAGAGCAAAAACAATCTTTTCCCGACTTGAAAATTCATGAACAGAAAAATAACCATCTAGCAGATTTAACCATTTATCTACAGCATCTGCGTCTATCTGACCCTCGAATATGGGAATTTCAAAATTAACTTGTACCTTAAAGGGTGTGGCGTTTCCAAAGTAGCTGCTGGAAGCCGATGCGTTGCTTCTGGGTAGCCGCTGAAGGATCTGGGCAAAGCTGTCCATCATCGCATTCCGTTGTCGCTCGAGGGCTTCTTCGAGCAAGATTTTGATGGGATCTCCTGCCCTCTCATCTTTCTTCTCATCCGCCATGGGAGGCCGTCGGGATTTGCGAGGCTGGTCTTGCAAAGGTTCAACCAGTTCAAGCCCTAACTCCTTATATCCCGACCTTGTTGGGAACATGCAAAGAAAAACAGAGAAAAAGCAGACCGCTCTGATACCACTGATCCGGATTTAAACAGGAACGCAGCAAATTACAGAGATAACCATATACACAAAGATGCAGCGAAAATAATACTTCATTTCATTAATGGAAAATACTGAAATATGCTTACAACCAGAAATAGAAATAAACCAGCTAGGGCGATGGTAGCTTATCTCTGAGAAGAGATGTGATGGCTACATGCCTCTGAACTGTCTTACAATGAGGCTCGGAGGCCTATTTATTGTTGAGAAACAGTGGAAAAACCCTTAACATTCCAAAACCTAACCCTAGAAGATGAAACGTAAAACTATGGGCCCCATTTGGGGTAAGTTGGTACATCAACTTCTCGGGGTCGTAACTTTGGCATACGATCTCTGTTTGACGCATACAATAGCTCGTTATAAAGATATATCCGAGAACTATCATGTTGGGACCCATGTTGCCCCCGGATTCCCCAAAAAACGTCGTTTAGGGCCTCAAAACGGCTCCGAAAGTTCAGGACCCGAAAAACTGCTAAAAATAGTAAGTTGTGCTACAATTAAGGAAACTGAAAATGCTGAGAAGAACAATGGTGGGGGTCCAGGTGGACTTGGCAGGTGGCCACCAATATCCACTAGATCAACAACGCTAATTACTTTTGTCGGCTATAGGAGTTGTTGATGTTCAGGACCCGAACCTAATAATATTTGATCTAGAAAATAGTACACTTCGTTTACCTCATCAAATGGCTTTCCAGATTCTAGTGATAGTAAAAAACAGGCCTATTCATCGGACTGTAATTGATGAGGGAGCTTCCACGTGTATTATGTCGATGCAGTGTTGGAGATCGCTTGGTTCTCCTTCACTAAATCAATCCCCGACAATTCTTAAGGCCTTTGATGGCCGTGGGTTCCGTCCTTTTGGCATTCTACAGGATTTGCCTATAGGGGTTGAAGGAAAAACCGTTAGTCTAGATGTGGAGGTGGTTGATGCCCCTCTAGACTACAACCTTCTCTTGGGTCGAAGTTGGACTTACGCTATGACAGTGGTCGTTTCATCGGTCTTCCGAGTAATAAAGTTTCCACATAATGGAAAGATCGTAACAATAGACCAGCTGACTTACTTTTCATCCGACCCAACCTCTTCAGAGAGTATCCAGCATGTCGGTAAAATGACTATCCCATATAAGGATGTTGGTGTAGGATTAGTTAAAGATGCCGGTTTACTGGGAACTTTTCCTTTTCCTCCACTCAACGCATCATCTTCATTCGCAACTATTCATATGATCACATCAGACACAATTTATTACGATGATCCTTGGATCGTTCCTTCTGAATCTGAAATAGACTCATTTGGTAATTCTATGCTGTTGAGTCCATATGAAATTTCCTATGAAGCCGTGTAGTCTTTTTTCAACCCGTGTTCAACCAAAGTCGACCAAATGAATGTGGTCCGTGAGGAATCACTTTTCACATCAACCTCAGAGTTAATAGCGTTTCCCGAAGTTGTGTCATCTGCGAACAACTTTGTGAAATCCTGTGTATAGATGACTTACCATGGGACGATCTCCATCATAGATCTTCGTTTTTACCTGAGGATGATCGTTTTGAAAATGATTTCTCATCAATTTTTATAGCTGAATATGTCAAGCAAGCTCAGAATCCCATGAAACATCCTGATTCAGAGTTGAATTTGGGAAATATCTCTCGAACTATTCCCATTGACATTTCAGTTAAGCCTGAAATTGTTGAGAACATTCATATAGGTGCCTCATGTACAGATGATGAAATCCAGACATACAAGGCCCTATTTCAAGAATTCCGTGACGTGTTTGCCTAGTCCTACGAGGAAATGCCAGGAATTGATCCTGCAATTGTTGTTCATGAGATCAAGACTTACCCGGACGCTAAACCCGTCCGACAACGTTTGCGTCAGATTCACCCACGAAAAGCTACTGCAATTAAAGCAAACGTTGAAAAGCCGTTGAAAGCAGGTTTCATTTATCCGATCCCGTTAACAGATCGGGTATCGAATATTGTTCCGGTTAACAAAAAACAGGGAACAATAAGAATATGCATCGATTATAGGGACATTAATCGAGCCTATCCAAAGGACAACTACCCAACGCCCTATACCGATCAAATCATTGATGATTGTGCCGACAGTGAAATATTTTCCTTTATGGAGAGTTTTTCCGGTTACAATCAAATCAATATTCTACCTACCGATCAACGAAAAACGGCGTTCATTTGTCCATGGGGGACATTTTCTTACTGCAAATTACCTTTTGGGCTTAAGAACGCCGGAGCAACCTTTCAAAGGGCGATGTCTTATGCGTTTCATGACATCAAACACATTGTGCAACCGTATCTTGATGATTTGCCTGCTCATTCATTACATCGAGCTGATCACCTTTTCCATTTACGAGCAATCTTCATGAGGTGTAGGCATTATCGTATTCGGTTGAACCCACACAAATTTGTCTTCTGTATAGAAGTGGGACGATTGCTAGGATTTGTAGTTTCGAAAGCCGGCATTCGCGTCTATCCCTCGAAGGTAGAAGCTATCATCAAATTGCCTCCTCCTTCGAGTCTTCGCCAACTCCAAAGTTTGCAAGGGAAAGAAAACTTTTTACGACGATTCATTCCTAACTACGCCGAGGTTACAAAGGGTTTTACCCGGTTGTTGAAACATAACGCTCAATTCTCTTGGGATGAGATAGCTCAGAAATATTTTGCACTCAAACACGCATTGACCCATGCACCGTTGTTGCATCCTCCCAACTACAACCAGGATTACTTTTTGTACCTCGCCGCCTCCCATTCCACCATTGGAATGGTCTTAGTTCAGGAAGATGAATTCGGAACGGAACATGTGATATATTACCTTAGCAGGACATTAAATCCCACTGAGCTAAAATACTCACATGTGGAGAAATTGGCCTTGGCAGCCGTTCAAGCTGTCCAACGTTTTCGTCACTATATTTTACTCCGTAAAACTACAGTCATTTCGGATTGCAACCCTATGATTTACATTTTGACTAAACAATTGCTAGGGGGCAAGTACTCCAAATGGATTGTTATCCTGCAGGAGTTCGACTTGGGATTTGAGAAATCTAAGTCTAAGAAATCTTTAGTTTTTGCAGAGTTAATGTGTGACTTCCCGCGTTCTGACACTGAAACTGTGGCAGAGGAGCCCATTGCGGACGAATCTCTGTTTCTAATCAGCACTTTAGATTCGTGGTATGGGGATATCATCATCTATCACCAGACCCAATCCTTTCGGCCCGAAGCTTCAAAGTCGGAACATCGGAAAATACAATTCCAGTCCCAACAATACAAAATTATTGGAGATACTCTTTATCGACGTGGGGCAGACTCTATTTTTCGACGTTGCTTAACTCACGAAGAGGCAGAAATGGTTCTAAATGACTGTCACTCTCAAGTGTGTGGCGGTCATATGTCTAGGTATGCCACAGCCCAAAGGATATTGCGCGCTGGCTACTTCTGGCCGTCCTTTTTTAAAGATTGTATTACTGCGGTTCGAAAATGCCACAACTGTCAGGTGTTTGATCGAAAGATGCGCGCTCCACCTGCTCCTCTCCACCCTATAATTGTCATTGGTACTTTTGCCAAATGGGGTACCGATTTTATTACATGTAACCCTCACTCGGCCGGGGGGCATGCGTATATCATCCTTGCAGTAGATTATTTTACTAAGTGGGCCGAGGCGATGCCTACATTCGAGGCAGAAGGCAAGACAGCTGCAATTTTCGTATTCAATCACATAATTGTTAGGTTTGGTGTCCCACAAGCGATAATCACTGACCATGGGCACCATTTTTGAAACGTTATGATGACAGAACTTACAGGCCAGCTTGGTTTGTGTCACGATAGTTCAACTCCTTATTATCCACAAGCAAATGGTCTGGTTGAGTCCATCAACAAAGTTTTAGTTATCACGATCCGATGAATCATTGGTATTCATCGATCGAATTGGCACAACATGTTATCTTCAGCGCTTTGGGCATACCGAACCTCAGTGAAAACATCAATAGGGTTCACTCCTTTCCAACTAGTTTATGGTTTGGACGCTGTGCTACCCATTGAATGCGAAATCCCATCACTGCAAATGGCCATCGAATTGCTTCCAGCTACTTCCAAAGAGGAGAAGCATTTATTATACTTATTTCAATTAGATGAGAATCGACGTGATGCTACATTAGCAATCGAGACTCACGCAAAATGGATGAAAGCTCAGTATGATCGAAATGTGACCCCTCGAAATTTTTCAGAAGGAGACCTAGTGTTATTATATGATCAAGCTAATGATAAATTAGGTGCTGGAAAATTCGTTCCTATGTGGCATGGGCCCTATATTGTCAAGCAAAAGCTAGCAAAAGGGGCCTATGAGCTGGTAGACTTTGACGGGGACTCTTTGGGTAATCCCAGAAATGGACTTTACCTAAAGAGGTATTATGCTTAAAAGATGGGTATGGAGATTTTAGTTAGGTTAGGTTTTTCTTTCTAGCTGGTGTGTTTGTTAGTTTAGACAGTTTGCTTAGCTTAGAAAGTATGTTTTCGTCGTTATTCTGGCTTATCTTGGTTTTACTCTTGATGATGCAGATGTCGATGCCTCTCCAAACATACATTGGTTTCACTGATGGTGCTTGTCGTAGTACACGGAATATCTCTTCCGCAGCTTGGGTCATCTATTCGCCCTCTGACGAGTTAGTTTCTATGCATGGGGTGAGCCTCGGTCAAACAACAAACAGCATTGCAGAATACAGTGCAGTGATTGAGTTATTGTTTGAATCTATTTCATTTTGGATTCGGAGTTTGATAGTGAGGTTAGATTCTGAACTCGTTGTATTACAGCTTAATAGAGTGTATGCCATTAGAAATCCAGTGTTATTAAGGTTATTTTTGAGAGTGCGTCTCTTGGAACGTGAGTTTGATTACATTGAATATCAACATATTCCAAGGTCTTTAAATACATTGGCAGATGCAATTGCTTCTCGAATGTTAAATAGACATTTGTGATAATCATACATGTAAATTTAAAACCATTCCATAACATGATTTACAAAATAAGCCGGTAATAATGATATATATAGATAGGAGTGTGTCAAAAAATACATCGTCTTCGATCATAGGTTGAAAAACACTTTATGATCGGCAAAAATGATAAGTACAAAAAACCAAAATGTCACATGTGTCTACAAAAATGACCATCCAATCACTGGTGATGATCTCTATATGACACCACTGCACGAGCTACCCTACACAAGAACCTCCTAAAAGGTCCTGGGACCCCGACTACAAAGCGCTGAAGCCTGATAGGAATATCATCTATGGTAGTCTTTGGTATGTCTGCTGTAAGACGCTCTAGGTCATGCTCCAACTCAGCTAAAGTCTCTGTGGCCTCGTCCTGTGGGGCTAGTGCCGCTGCAAGTGGTAGTCTCCTCTCGAAAGGCTGGAGATTGGCTGGTCGACGTGGGCCTACATCTGCATTTTGAAAATTGTTACTGTCAGCTTTCAGATGATATAAAAACAAAAAATAGATAGTTTAAAAACTTGTAGAAAATGAAGTTACCTGTGTCATCCCATTGTTCTCCCGATGGAAGAATCATGTCCAGATCTCCACGAAAATCAACGCTGGCATAAGGAAAATCTTGTATAGAAAATACCTGGTCCTCTAACCAGTGAAAGTACTCTGCAGTAAATCGAACAACCTCCGTTCCCTCATCAGGATGACGGGCCATAACCGCAACCCATCGCATCAATTTGGGCTCTCGAGGAAGCCCAACACCAACAGTGAGCTGCTGTGGGATCATCATCGGAACCCTCTCTAAGCCAAAACTCACAACTAAAGGCCCATAACCAAAAGTCTTCAGCTGTCCATTTTTGGCTTGAGTTAGTTGGCCTTTTACATTGGCCAACACAGCATCACACCAGTTAAAAATGGTACCTCAATAGCAATCAATCGCCATCCGCATCTGGGACCCAATGGCAATGTGCAAAGCGGCAGCCCCACAAAGTCTGGTAACTGTAAAGGCAATCACCATAAGTTCAGGTCAGGATATAGTTTTGATCTCTATCCCCTTCTCCTGGTTCTGAGTGTTACACCACTCTAGTCGGAGACTAGTGATGGACTGGCCACCCGGCCTAGTCCCGAATAGAGTCAAGTGTTCGCCTCTCTTGGGCAAACCAGTGAGAAAGTAAATATTTGAGGGCTCTATCTCGAGCTGGTGCCCTCCGATATAAAAACACTGGTCCTGAACATTCCACCTTTCTACCAACCACTCTAGAAATCTCACTTGGGCCCTCATGCCAGGTATGGCCCAGTATTTATAAAGGCCACATGCCTTCAAAGCATCAATTGACGGTTGATGATTAATGGCAGCCAAATCAACATCTTCGTGCTCTCTCTCGCGCCAATCAAGCATGGTGGGAAATCTACACACCAAAAAACATCTGTTAGATTCCATAAAATCAAAAAAATTTGGTCCATTTTGAAGAAATTGGGGTTTGAAAACCCGTTTTGCGGGGTATGCACCTCGCCTTTAGGAACAGAGCGTGGGTACGTGAGTTCCCTTAAGGCAAGGTGTGTATGCCCGGCATTTTCCCAACTGAGAAAATGTCGGGGTACGCGGGTCCCCAGTTGAGCACCTGCATACCCCGAAGGGCGGATCTTGAAACCCCAAAGCCTCCAAAAAATGAAACTAGGGCCTAAAAATGAATTCCAAACGGATGAAAATAAAGAGGAGGATGTTGTAGAATACCTGAAAGAGACGGCGTTCAGTTTCAATGGTCGGATTCTCCGCAATGTCCACAGGAAGTTTCCTGCCAAAAGCCCTTTTTCTCTCCTCAACAGTAAAATGGTAAAAATGAATTTTTAAAAGCCCTTTTTATACGTTTTTTGGGTAAATAAATGGTAAATTTGTTTATTTTTCACCATGAAAAGGTATTTTTCAAAGTATTTTTATATATCGTCAATAGGTATGAGTAATGTGTTGGTTTTTGTGCAGGATAAAGGATTTTCAGGGAAAATTGTCATTTTTTACAAACAAAAACATCAGAGTCATCTTTAAGCCCTTTACTGACTCCTAAAACATGAAAAGATTGCCGAGCGTTTCTTTTACACTCGTTAAAACGGAATTAAAAGACGGTCCTCTTATAGCCCTTTTCTAACCGTAAAAACATGAAAAGATTGCCGGATTTTTGTCGTTTCAAATTTGATATTGGAAATAAAACGACGTGTCCTTGATCGCTTTTTACTTTTCAGGTCAAAGACACTAATCATGAAAGTACTCCTTGGTCGTAAAGATCAAGCAGTTCTCTCAAGTATTATTTTATACTTTTTCGGGCTTGGGAGACACAAACTTACGAAAAAGGTCAACCATGGAGTCTTCTTAAGTTTTTCAGACTCTCTAAAATTGAAAAACGCCGAGTTTCTCCTATACTGGACTCATTAAAGTTTCACAGTAAAGGACCTGTTCGATTACAAACAGGAATGGACCACTCCTTCTTAGGGTTCGAATCTAAACTAAGTTGGACTCATCCGAAGGATGAGATTATAATCAAGCAAATATTATCCTCCTCAAGCTTGTAATAAAATAAAGAGGTACTTGCCAGAAATGGTGGGGGAAAAGAGAGAAAAATGAGCCTATTTGTTATCCTTTGTCTCAGAGAAACCTTATCACCGCTCTTGAACACGACACTTTTCATTCACCTGGGTTGGGAAATCCTTTGCCTCACAGTTGATCAAACCACATTGAAAGTCTTCAGCTGGGTTCCGGGTATTAACTTTGGGTCAACTGTTAGCAAGCCATCTATTGTGTCGTTATGTGTTCAAGAGGTCACTGCAAATAAAACATTCATCTGCAAAATACCTGTCATCCATCTTGACCATCCCTGAGTTAGTCCTTACAACTACATTTCTTCCACTTGATTTATGATTTCGTGTTGTGAGCTTGCCTACGACAGATCGCTTTCTATCGACATCAGCACATTATCTAGAAAGATGATCTAGAAATCGTCAGTATCTTGAAATCCGCATGCATCAATGGCAGGTTTCTCGCCTTCGACGATAGTTTACATCATTGACTTTCGATCGAAGGATTCCGTGACATGTTTGACATCAACACATTCATTCACATCTCATGGATTGTACTGGGTACTTTGAGAACCATTGACATCACTGGTGGTCTCTCTCACACTTGTTAACAGTTTACATCATTGATTGGTAATCAAGTGGTTTCTACCATGTTCGACATCAACTCATTTATTCGCATGGATAGAATCGTACTATTTCAGGAAGTAGAAATGAAGACCCTGGATCTAGTTTCCGCCATCAAGGCTACGAGGAGTTTTGTATTCATTATATAGTAGACTAATTATAAACAGATGGTTGCGTCCATACTGTGTCTACATGAGTCTATGATTATGATGTACTGCGAAATCATTCCTATATCAGAGCAGTAGTTAGTTTATTAGTTAAAGTTTTTTATCTGAGTATGGGAATGCCTACCTCAGCGATGATATGATCTCATACATGTATTTTGTGTTGAATATTTGCAGGTTCCGACTAGGCTCTCCACAAGATAATCCTTGAAATGATAAAGTACTTCACCCTTCCTAGATGATATGAAACCCTAATCTACTACAGGCTTCGCAATTTAGGGGGCAATCTGTTACACTAAAATTTGTCACCATGACTATTTACAGTCAGTATGGCTCCATCAATAGTCATACTGTCCTCCTTGGCAAGTCTTATACCTCTGCTCCTCATGTCAAACTCCAAGAAAGAGAGAAAGTCCTTAAAAATCTATATAACTCTGGTTACGCAGTTTCTCTTATCCTTACCTGCGTGTACGCACCTCAAGTTCATAACACCTGCGTACTTGTACGCTCTGTCTGTAAAGGGGTGGGTGCGTACTCCGGTAAAGGTCAAAAGGCGCAAGTTTTACTCCAAAAAAAGTTACTTGTGGTCGATTCTAGAGCATTCTAGAAGATGGTTTGACGTGGATTGAGCACCTCCAGATGGTTCATGCATCCCAATGAAAGAGGAACTTATCCCATGAAGAGGGGAGCTATCCCATTGAAAGAGGGGCTTATCCCATTCATGGTGGACCTAATTAACTTCCTCCAAAGCACTATAAATATAGGCATTGGGCCAGAGGGAGGGGAGGTTGAAAGCTGAACATTCCTAAGGGTAGATGCTGCTGAAATTTGGACTCCCTTTTAAAGCTTGAGAGGAGAGATTCCAATCCTTTCTTAGCTTCGTTTGGAAGTGGGTGAGCTGATCAAAGTAAAGGAGAACTCTTGCTGGATCCTAGGAGGGACCTGCACGACACCAAGGCACTGGTTGTAATGGTTTCTTTTGTTTCCAATTAATACAATTAAGTTCATTTTTCTCAACAAGTTGTTATATATAATTTGTTTCATAAACTCCTTGGTCTTTATGATGAATATGTTTTATTATATGAGTTATTCAGGTGCTATGTAATCGTTTGCTTGTTAGTGAATGCAGGCTTCAAGGAGAAGGAGCTCATCTGGATCAGAGAGGCTGGAGTACAACAAACAAGCGTTGGACTAAAGGTAAGCCTTAAACACCTGGTTGCTTTTATTTTAAATGCATATTAAGGGAAAGATAGTGCTTGATTGTTTTGTTTGTCACTAGAAAGCCTTAGCTTCTAGGGAGGTCGGTTTTGTCTGCAAAATTGACTCTTTCCGCATGACAACAAGCCTATGTTATTACCTACTTATCTTTCGCTTTATTCAGGCATGTTTCATAATTTAAAGTTTCTACAACAATGTTTCTCACATCTTTTGTAAATGACACATTCATATACCTACAGTACTTGTTGCCTATTAGGATTCACAACCTGTCTTGATATATCCCTTTTTTTGAATTTCTGCTAGACTGTCTCTTATCAATAACTATTCCCCTGTATATCAATTCTTTTCAGCCTACCATCTTATCCTAATATGTCAGTTTCTTTGATGGGCATGTTAATACTCTCATGGTCATATTGGACTAATTCTTGAAGTATATTTTCTCTTGCTCCTGTATTGTTGATCATCGATATTGTTATAATTTTACTCTTCTTGTGTTTTCATTTGAAGTTGTCATAACCCTCTAAATTCATTGTTTGTCAGTTCTTATTCCATTAATTCCATGTTCATTCCTTCCTCTCAATGCCCACAAAATCCATCTGATGCGTGCCATAGTAGCATCAGTATCGATGTTTGGCCCATCCAGGAGATGCAGCACCTGCATGAATTATACAGATCTATATTGTTTGTTCTAGGCCTATTCTTCTTCTGGCCTATAATGATCTCTCTTTCTTTCCTTATATTTATTATATTATATCATCATCTTGGAGCCTTCATTTATTGAAAATCTTAAATCAAGTCCTATCTCTATAATTTTTCTATCATCATTGGATTTTCTTACAGTTGTTCTTTGCCTCTCTTCACCATTCTATCATCCTTGGATTATTTTGCAGTCATTCCTTACCCCTCTTTAGAATTTATATTTTTGTTGTTGCTTCAAAGCAATAATAATAGAGCCAAAGTATAATTTTTTTTGCCCCCTTTTACCATTTCATATTTTTGTTGTCGCATGAAAGAAATAGTAATAGAGACAAAGGTGATTTTTTTTTGTAAGAATGAATCCCAAGCAAAGACAAAGTAAAAAAAAAATTCCACGAATAAATCCCAATGGGACATCAAAATATAATCATCAGGACTTTTTGCTTTGTCCCTAATCACAAGGGAACATTTCCTTGGTTTTGTTTGGGTTGCCTCTTGCTTAGTGTATCTTGCCTTCTTTCTCATCATTCTTATTTCTTTTCCTTCAACCCAATTCTCAATATTTTTGTTAGTCTAATTGCTACGTTTCATTTGGTTTTTTCACATTAAAGTTTTCTTCTCTTTTTCCTTACCATTGATATATATTGTCATGTTTAAACTCTATACTCTCCTTGTTTTTTATATTTCTTGTTTTTCCTCATTGCATTAGTGACATAGTTTTTGTCATAGCTAATTACATATGTCAATGGTACCTCCGAAAGCAGCGTGAAGACAATGTGTAATCTCTATTGATTGTAATATTTTACTATCTATTTGGTTGGTCAATATTGTTGTTCTTGTGGTGATTGTTCTCTTCTTTTCCATTGATTTATCTAATTGTATTTGTAATTTTACTCTATTTTCTTATTTATAAGTAAAAGAGGAAACTTTTAATGAATTGGTAACATATTTACAAAGAGGTCTTGGCTAGACCCCTCCATCGGCCTTGCAGTCGCCCTGAGGTCCCCGCATGGCTGGGGTCGATTTGACCCCGGCCATGGGGCTTGAGGGAAATGGCAGGGCCAAGCCCCTACGCCAAACCTGTGGTAGCCCTTAGCCCCTCGCCTAGCTGAGGTCGATTCCTGGAATCAACTGAGACCAGGCAAGGGCCTAGGCGCCGACATAGGGCTAACGAAAGGGTCTTGGCCAGGGCCTCCATCGGCCCTGCGATGATCGTCAGGCCCTCGCTTCGTTGAGGGTTGATTCTCGGAATCGACACTCGACCAGGTGGGACCCAATCAACACTTGGTCAGGCGGGACTCGATCAACACTCAGTCAGGCGGGACTCGACCATTGCCATTTTTTTAATTTTAATTAATTTCTTTTTATATATATAGTTTTTAGTTTTTTATTTTTTAATACTATTTAAATTATTATTATTATTTTAAAAATTTTAATGTTTTTCTTATTTATTTTTCAATGTGTTTTTTTAAATATTTTTTATTTTTGGTTTTTAAATTTTTTCCTTTAGCTTATTGTTTTTGCTTATTTTTTTATGTAAGTTTTTTATTTTTTATTTTAATGTTTTTTATTTTTGATTTTTTAATTATATTTTATTTTATTTTATCTTATCTTATCGTTAATGTTGTTTTTTAAAAATTTAGTTGTATTATTTATTTTTAATGTTAATTATTCTATTTTTTCCTTAAATTATGTTGTTGTTTTTTTCTTCTTTATATTTTTTTTTCATTTTTTCAGGGTTTAGTTTTTATTTATTTTTAATTTTTAGTCCATTGAATGATATAAGGGATTCAAGATATTCATTTCTATACCTTGTGGTGAGTGACCTGATATCCGTTCCATCTGAAACCCCAGTTTTTTACCCTCTCCCTGGTATAATAAAGCCAATATCAATTTTTTCTTTTTGTCACTCTCCCCTCAATTTTCTCATGAAGTCAAAACCATTCTTTTTTCTTTTTAATAATTTGTAATCATCAGGCTTGAAATAAAAGCCTAAACTTTGCCAATTTCTTTTACCCTTATAGTATGCAATCCTCCTTATGTTGCTCTCATTTCCTTTTGGATTTCTTTTTAATGAAAGAAATCCAAACTGTTCTTCTGATATTATCTTGAAAATGGACCTTTTTAGTCTATTAGCTATAATTTCTATTATAATTTTGTATCTTCGATGACTATTAGAATTGTACAGTATCTTTCTGATGTGCATTCATCACTTAGATTTCATCTGGGTTTATAGACCTATTCATTGAATAATACCAAATACCTGTTTACATTCACTTCCATACTTATAGCTTTGCTATATAGTATAAAGTACCAACACTTTCCTTATTGTTTATATTCCAAATAAAATTAGTTATGTCATGTACAAAGGATATGGAAAAATTCCTCATTGACACCTTTTAGGCAAAGCTGCTATAATCCTATAGCTACCAACATGAACGAAAAAGGGGGATAGTTGATGCCCTCTTTTACCCCTTAATCATCTAGATGTAGAACCATTAATCATGATTTAAAAGGATGCTGACTGTTTCCATTTCTAAGTTTAAATTCCTTCAACCAAGCTTATATTGAGAGTGGACAATGCACAAAAACATGAGATAGTTCATTGAATGATATAAAGGATTCAGGATATTCATTTCCATACCTTGTAGTGAGCAACTTGATATATGTTCCATCTATAACCCCAGTTTGTTACCCTCTCCCTAGTCTAATAAAGCCAATACCATTTTTTTCTTTTTGTTACTCTCCACTCAATTTTCTCATGAAGTCAGGCGTGTGTTTCATTTCGAACCTAACACATTTTATATTTCCTAGTTGTGGGTTTTTTTATGCGGGTCATTCAAACAATATTTACAGTATTTTCTAACAGTCTTGTTTCCTCTGTAAGTTGTCTCCTGCAAAAGCTAGTATCAGGATATTCGGTGGCATACTCCACAGTATATTTGTCATGTGCATTCTCCAATTTTACAGTTTATAGTATTAAGTATGTTACACCTATTGTTGTGGGGGAAAGTATCCAACACGGAATGACCCTATCCCACTCTAAGGGTGATAGTTCCTTAGCAACAGCTGAAGCAAAGCTATCTAAAGTTACTTCTTTATGACATGCAAGAGACGAAAGGAAGAGATCCACTTACCGATGTCTTGCGCAAATGGTCGATCCAATCTCCTCTATTTTCTGCTTGCTCCCAGCTCCAAGTCTTCTCACGGGCCCAGCTACACGAGATCCTGCGAAAAAGACAAGAAAAGGAAACTACAAGAAGCATGCATTCATAATTGATTCAAGGATTAGCATAAATCAAGTACGCAAGTAAGACAATACACCATTGAAACACATGTGAATAGAAGAACCTCAAATGCTTTATTAATATAAGGAAGTAAGGTTCAGGCGGTGATACAACCGTGAGAGGTCCAATCCAGCATCACCTTCCCGACGGAAAGAAATCTCCTCTTCACCTCCCTCAAGCAATCACCCAATACTCACAACGGTAAACCAACAGCAATTCTTTGCACTAAATTCCGGCCTCCAGATCCCATGGGATGAGATCCTTATATAGAGTTTTGGAGTGAAGATAAGTCAGCTTGATGTGTGACTTGTTGTCCTCTTCAACACCAGTTGTTCTTCAGTCCTTCACTCAGAGTTTCTGCCTTCCACTTGGAGTTTTAGAAGCTCTTAACTCATCATTAGGCGAATCTTATGATCAAGTGCCTTTTTGGAAGCTTCCTGGGCACTGGCACATTGGGAAAAAGATTCCTCCACATGTCAAAGTACGCCCAGCGCAGGTAGCTTGTGTTGTACCTGCTATGCAGCGTAGGTAGCCCTTGTTGCACTTGCTATGCAACGCAGGTAGCCTTTGGAGCAGCTGTTTTGATCCAAAATTGACCTGTTTCTGAGTGTTTTTCAGTGGAGAACTGATCTGAAGTGCTGTGGTTTGCTGACCTTGTTCCTCTAGGGGTAGGAACAACATGTTTAGGGACTTTGGATCCCTTAGATTATCGACATTTCATGCTCTATGATGTAAGGCACAAAAATGTCTATAACAGTTGCCCCCTAAAGTATGAGGTCATTTATCGGGTGAAATGCTTTATTAGGAAGATCCGAAGTTCATTCAATCGTTGGGAGGTGACCTGTAACAAAATACAATACAATACATTATCTTTTCATACTTTCTTTTCATGATCTAGCTGATGCGGGCATTTCCCATGCTCAGCTTTATAAATACATTTGCTGTACATAAACAGACGATCGTCTGATAATAGACTGATAATTCTCTGCTTTTAATTATCATCCTTTTAGTAGGATGATCATTTGCTGCACATGTCTATGTTTTTATCTCCTGAATATATATCGCAGCCTGGATGGATGAAACTAGATCCGGGGTCTTCAAACTTGTCCGATCTTCACTCTAGTACAAGTCGATCCATGTGAGAATTTCTTGAAGTCGAACATGGAAAGACATCGCTTGATTACCAGTCAATAATGTAAACTGTTAACAAGCGCGAGAGGAATCACCGATAATGATGATGACCCTCAAGGTACTGCAGCACAATTCACGTGGCATGAATATAGGATCTGACGTCGAACACCACGCAAAGTCTCCCGGTCGGAGGTCATTAATGTATACCTATCGCCGGAAGTGAGAAACTTGCCATTGAGGCATGCAAGCTTCAAAGTACTGAGGGGGTGTCCCTAGATCAACTTCTTGGATAATGAGCTGATGTCGACAAGAAGTGATCCGTCAAAGGAGGGCCTTAATGAATCCCACATCAGTGACACGGAACGGAGCTAGTGATGATGGTGAAAATGATCTGTGAAATATGATTCAGGGTGGCGGTCATGGAAGGATGAAAGATGATGTATGGTAGTGGATGGGACCCGGTTGACACTTTCTGAATGACATCTCTTGAACATATAACGACACTGATGTGATGGATCGGTAGCATTACCCCATATATGGATGGTATGGCGAGACCATGGTGAAGGGACCGGTGAATGATAATAACCCAACCCGATATTTACGGAGGCAAAAGTGTCATGTTCAAGAGCGACTTGCTACCATTAAGCTTTGAGGTTCCCCCAATTTTTCCCCAGTCATTTCTGACCAGTACCTCTTTATTTTTGTCAAGCTTGAGGAGGATAACATATGCTTGTTCTATAACCTGCCCTTCGGGCAAACCCATCGCTATGTTTTAACGAGCCTAGCGATAGGGAAACTCGTTCTCGTCTAAAGACAAGTTTGTCGCTATCTAATATTTTTAACGAGCCCAGCGACAAAGACAACTCGGTCCTTTTCATTTTTAGAGAGTCTGAAAAGGGTACATAAAGTGGACTCTAGGGGTCCTTTTTTGTCATCTAATCCCTTAAGTCCGAAAAAGTATAAAACAATACAGAAGGGATGAATGTTCGATATCTTTATCGAGCCGAACTAGGCAAGCGCTCGATCTTTTTGTGCAATAATCCCTCAGGTCCAAAAAGATTAAAATCTAGAGGAGGGATAGCTCTTCCTGTTCTTTTAACGAGCTGGAAGGCCAAAAATCGGCAAACTTTTCATATTTTACGAGTCATTGAAAAGAGCTCAAAGAAGACTCGTATTTTGAGGAACGAGTGATAAACAGGGATAGCAGCAGATTCCAGGTACAAGTTGGAATTTTCCAATCACGGCAGTATTACAAGGATGGCTAGGCGGGATCACTCTTCGCAGCTGTTCCTCAAAATAGGTAAACAATCAAGTGGATGTGAATGATCAGCCAAGATGAAAAGTGGAGGTGATGGTGCACAAACACGACCAAGGATTTTATGGCTGATGAATTTACGGTCTCAAATGGTTATTTACCAGTTCATTTTTTCTGAATGAGCTTGAACTCTGGGGGAAGCCTGCTCACAAGCTTCTTTTATTTTTTAACGAGCATGAATTTCCGCGTTAAAACTGCTCGGATCTTGCGTTTATTTTTTAACGAGCATGAACCTTGCCAAAACTACTCGTTTTTACCAGTCATAAAGTAGTAAGGTCTCATGCAAGATTCCTATTTTTTAAGGAGCTTCATCTCCCTACGCTTTGCCCCATATCCTCTCTTCATGCAAGCCGGGTATCGGCCTATCCTACGGGTTAGAGGGGTTAGACCTACCTAAAACTAAAAAGCCGCCTGCGCTCGCATTCCAAGAGGTTTGCATGCCCCCAGGTGTAAGTCTAATTTCAAGGCTGCCCCTACTTTTCCGTCAAAAACCTTTGTTTTCAACAGGTGAGGCTTACCTCTTTCAGGTTACCCAAAGATTGTTCTGCTAATTCTTTCAAACAGAAACTTTCTTCCGCGATGTCTATCATTAGGTTACACAAAGATGGTTACAATTTGTTGCAGCAATTGAATCCCTTTCTTTGGAGGCTGCCCCTACTTATCCTCTAAAACATTTGTTTTAATGGGTGAGGCTTGCCTTTAATCCAAAGATGGTTACTACTTGCTGCTGCAAACGGATCCCCTTCTTTGGCAGAGCCTACTTATTTAGACAAAGGTGAGTAACGGGCCGCCGTCCTCCCACATAACTTTAACAAAAGAATCTTTTTCCAGAACAACCCCATTCCTAACAGCCCCTTCTTCCGCATGAGAGCTCTTCTCGGCTCTTCTGTTTTATGAAGAAGAAGGAGGGGATGGGGTACGGACTAGTCATATTCTCCCGCGGAAATTCTACTCTACACCCAAGGTTTTTTCTGCCTCCAGAGCAGACCAGGATGCATGCCCCCTGGGTTCTGGCCTTCCTTTCCCGAATTACTCGCATTCAACGGGAAGAAGAACCGGAGGGAGAGACCTTTCTTGATCAAATAGACCATTGAGGATAGGTATGTGACTACTTGCGATGTGTGATCCCGGAAGTGAAAGTCGGTCTACGAGCTTGACCATTCTTCCTTCGTATGGAAAACACATTATTCGAAAGAGTGAGGAGACTATTGCTTCCATGCAATATAAGTAGTCTCGTCCAAGGAGTAGGTTATAATCCAAGGGTCCTTGGACGACCATCAAGTTCATCTTGACGGCCTTCTCTTTCAAGGTAATAGGCACATTAGGTAGAATCCCTAATGGTCGATTGGTTCCTTTGTCAAAACCCGAGAGATTTCTTGTCTCAGGCAAAAGCGTCGGGCAACCCAGTGCTTTCCAAGCAATAGAGGACAGGATACTCACAGATGCCCCTTCATCAATGATAGTTCCAGCCATCACCATTTTGTATATTTGGACTATAATTCTAAATGGTATACTGGCTGGCAACCGGGGTCTGCCTAGTTGGTTCCAATCAAAGGACACAACCAGGTTGCTTGGTGGTGGGACCGAATATACGGCCGGGTATGATCCTGACGATGCTCCTTCCTGCGATAAACGAGTGGGCACATTGCCCCGATGCTCATCAGAATCGGTGTTGATGAAAAGAATCTGGACGGTGTCATCCTTACTCTCTTCGGTAGGGGTGTCAACTGAAGATGAATCCTCAGTGACTGTGGTATTTGAAGATGAAACTTCTGAAGGGAGAACCGGGTCAACTGCCATTTCGACCTTTGGACTTTCGTCTGGTCCGGATTTAGTAGGTTCACTTTCATTGACTGACACTTCAGCTGGCCCTATGAGCGGGGCAGCGGTATTTTCAACCAACGAAGGACTTGGCGCGAGTTTTTGGTATCCAGGAGGAAGTAGCAACGGTGCAACCGGTTGATCTTCAAAAACTCTCTTTGCTTCGTCTAAAAAGGGACAACGGCGGAGGGTGTGATTGCCTTCACACAGTTCGTAGGGGAATCTCGTTCCCCTTCGTCGTCTAGAACCTTCACTTTCGTTGGTCGACGGTAAGCATTCAACCTGGTTGTCAGAGGTTGACGCTTCCGGACTGTGCAAACGAGGGGACCAGTCCCTTAGTATCCGGGGAATACTGGGACAATCACGGTGGAGGTGGTCTCCTCTACATATGACACATGGCGATTTGGGCCCGGTCCGTGCTGTGTGTGGATTTTCGTTAGATACCTTTTGCTTGCCCCCAGGTGCCTTTGGCTCCTTCTGCTTCTTTTCTTTCTTCTTCTTTTCCTTCTTCTTTTCTATGGGAGCTCCGCTTTTGGCGGCTTGACCTTTCGAAGAAGAAGGATTGGAGGAAGGCTCATAAGAAGTGGAAGGCTGGAGGGTAGCTCTAGACTGGTCTAACTGTTGACTCGACTGTTTAGGAACCGTGGTGGTCTGAACTACAACGGTTGAGAATAACCAAACTGGCAGGCCAATTGTCAGTCCTGGAAGCGACAATGTGGCCATGTGGGGCGCACCAAATTCTCCCCAAGAGGAGAAAAGGCTAGGGGTTCCATCATGTGGAATCCCTCGGTTGGTGTGTTCCATGTTCTCAACCTAAAGATCAACGTAGGAATAAGGGGTGATTATGTTCCGTTTAGAATGAATTTTATATGACGACGCTTTAGACACAACTTGCTTTTTCACTTTTTAAGAGTCGAGAAAAAGCTAAAGATGACTCTAGCCTCCCTCGATGTATTAACGAGCCCGAAGTGACAAATGCTCGGATGGACTTTTTCAGTTATAGAGTTTGAAAAAGGCCAAAAGAAACTACTCTGGAGTTCTAGGCAAGGGTGTGCCAAACCTTTCGCGAAACCACAAAATACGTTTTACGGTACGAGTGGTCGATCTTCGTGAATGCTGTGTTCACTGCATCGCGATCAGTAGGGCGGCCGACACGGCTTCCTATGGATAAAGGCTTTGTTCCTATAGGGGTCCCCCAATATACGCGACGGTACGCGGGGGCACAAATCCGTATTAGTGCTATTGTCCCTCAGGAGGAATCACCCACCTTCGTAGAGATCGACAGTCACTATGTTTAAAGACGCCGGTTCACGTCTCTACCTAGACCTCTACTGTGTTTCGTTATGTTTCAAAGCGTTGTTAGATAAATTCAGTTCTTTTTAGGTTGATCTTTCTTAGCAGTTTGCCTTTATGGATCACCACGTGATGTATGATACAGCTCCTAAATGCAGTCTAAGAATGATAAGCAAGCTTTTTCAATTCTTTCAACTTATGAAAACCTTAACTACTGAAGGAAAAGAAAGACATCATCTTTTCAAACAGATCATAGAGCACACACTGATGCACTTTTCCTAAATCGACATGCAAACTGTCAAAATGCACATGCACAATGCAAGTATTTCTTTTCTTCTTCCTTAATGTTGATGTATCACAAAAAGAAAGTTGTTGTATAATTTCGAATTCAATTTCAAGCGAAATCAAACAAGTGTTTGTCCAATAATCAAAAGAACACCTTAAGATTCACTCGTTTCAACACAAGAAATACTGAGATTCGAACCATATAACGAAAGCAAATGCTCAAGCAGCTATGAACAGCAATAAACTAGCTCTTAGAATCACAACGACACTTTCTCATAGGTCTAGATCCAAGAGGTCATAGCAAGACTAGTTCACTTTCGCTATGGGAAACTGTGAATGAAAGCAAGAAATACAATAAGAACAATCATGGTTTCTTCATACAACTGAGGCAGAATGAAGGAAAAGAAAGGTAGTTTCAGCTGGGTATACAGGTTAACAACAGGCTGCAAAAACAATATTGAAAACTGGGCAACAGACAGGAGGGAACCCCAGCTGCACAAGGCAAAACTGGATCAGCGCAGGTGCTGCACTGTCAATCTGAGATGCAGCGCAGGTAGCCTTTGTTGCAGCTGCACTGATGAGACAACTCTCGTCTCTCTCAGATTCTAGGTCACAGTTTTCTCAAAAATCAATGGTTTTTGGCCAAATCAGAGGCTATCAGTCAAGTATACACTAGAGGATGATTAAGGAAGATGAACACTATCACAAAGAGCTAAAAAGAGTGCTTGTGGATCAGCTCTTCAAATCATAAACATGCCCAGCACTGGGCTAGAGTAGCTGCCCTTTACTTTGCATTCAAAGGATTCAGATGCAGTTCGATTCGGTACTCCCTTTGTTTAAGAAATGAATAGCAAGAAACACAAGCTACCAACAAGACACGATCCCCAGTGGAGTCGCCAGTCTGTTGTGGGGGAAAGTATCCAACATGGAATGACCCTATCCCACTCTAAGGGTGATAGTTCCTTAGCAACAGCTGAAGCAAAGCTATCTAAAGTTACTTCTTTATGACATGCAAGAGACGAAAGGAAGAGATCCACTTACCGATGTCTTGCACAAATGGTCGATCGAATCTCCTCTATTTGCCGCTTGCTCCCAGCTCCAAGTCTTCTCACGGGCCCAGCTACACGAGATCCTGCGAACAAGACAAGAAAAGGAAACTACAAGAAGCATGCATTCATAATTGATTCAAGGATTAGCATAAATCAAATACGAAAGTAAGACAATACACCATTGAAACACATGCGAATAGAAGAACCTCAAATGCTTTATTAATATAAGGAAGTAAGGTTCAGGCGGTGATACAACCGTGAGAGGTCCAATCCAGCATCACCTTCCCGACGGAAAGAAATCTCCTCTTCACCTCCCTCAAGCAATCACCCAATACTCACAACGGTAAACCAACAGCAATTCTTTGCACTAAATTCCGGCCTCCAGATCCCATGGGATGAGATCCTTATATAGAGTTTTGGAGTGAAGATAAGTCAGCTTGATGTGTGACTTGTTGTCCTCTTCAACTCCAGTTGTTCTTCAGTCCTTCACTCAGAGTTTCTGCCTTCCACTTGGAGTTTTAGAAGCTCTTAACTCATCATTAGGCGAATCTTATGATCAAGTGCCTTTTTGGAAGCTTCCTGGGCACTGGCACATTGGGAAAAAGATTCCTCCACATGTCAAAGTATGCCCAGCGCAGGTAGCTTGTGTTGTACCTGCTATGCAGCGCAAGTAGCCCTTGTTGCACTTGCTATGCAATGCAGGTAGCCTTTGGAGCAGCTGCTTTGATCCAAAATTGACCTGTTTCTGAGTGTTTTTTAGTGGAGAACTGATCTGAAGTGCTGTGGTTTGCTGACCTTGTTCCTCTAGGGGTAGGAACAACATGTTTAGGGACTTTGGATCCCTTAGATTATTGACATTTCATGCTCTATGCTATAAGGCACAAAAATGTCTATAACACCTATCTGGTTGTTTCTAACACGTGTAGGTTTCTGAAATTGTTAATTTATAGTTTTAACTATGTTTCAAAAAGAATGATCATATAGAAGTTGTTATAATAAATATATTCATTATTATGTTTACAAGCTCAGATAACCACTCATTTAAAAACAAATTGATCATGCTTTTTGCCCTTTAGTTCATATATTTTCATGTAGTGTTATAGGAATGCAATGAATGTTAAACATCGTATGTGAAGAAAACAACATTTTTTTGTTTTGTTTTGTACATTACTTGTTTTGTCATCTCTACTTCCAGAAAATGAAAACAAACCTTACTGAGAATGCAATTTTCTCAATGCTATCTAGATCAACTCATATTCAACCATACCTACAAATTGTTGAACTTGAACCTATACAATCAATGCAAAATTCAACTCCATGATATCGTACTGCAATCTCAGATGGAACACATAAGAAACACATTATGCTTCCAAAAGATTTCAATGACGTCGTAGCAATAGGCTTTCTACAAAAGGGTTCTGTTATAAATGTTAAAAGTTGGACTACTTCAGCTATTGGTCCATCAATGTAAGTTTGTTATAAATTTCTTATTTCAAATTTAACATTTTTATCGATAACACTTTCGCCTCTAACAATTATTCCTATGACTCTCATTTGTCGTGTAGGTATATAAAGCTAATAGACTTCGAAATTTCTACTTCATTTCCACCCTTAATTGGCAATCCAAAAACGATGAGTATCCCGATCACATCTGATGAAAACACTCCTTCCTCATCAAACCTAGATCCTTTATCAAAAAGACACTACCATCGTCCAACTACTCCAACCCAATGCCTTCTGCTAGTTCAAATTCCCATCAAATCACTAAACCCTTACCACTCAAATTGGTGCATAAAAGGATACGTCCAAAGGAAAAACAACTCTTCGCAATTTCAGAATCAATATGGGTAAAGTGTTTGGTTTTGACCTGTTCTATATAGAGGGTGGAGAAATACATATTCCTTGTTTCAACAATGTCACAGATTATTTTTTCGACAAAATCCAACATCGAAATGTCCACATTGTCTCTAAAGGGAATGTGAAAATGGCTAATAAGCAATACATCCACCTAAACAATGACTGGGAAATTTTGTTGAATGCAACATCTACCATAGAACATGTTGCCAGCGAAAAAAAATAATGCACAGTGTAATTCAATATAAAATGAATCAATGATATCAGAACAACAAACATCAACTCCATTTTTGATATTCTTGGTATTGTCACAGACATTTCTAGTGTGTGCACTATACGTAGAAAAGACGGCTCTGAAGTTACTAAACAAACACTACAACTTCAAGAAATGTCTGGGTATAACATAGATGCAATATTTTGGGGAGATAATTTTGATGCCATATCACAAGAAATCTCCTCCCTATGTGCTGCAGGAAATAACCCCATCATTGCAATCAAGTCTACCCATGTTGGAGAATTTAATGGAAAAAATGTCGGAACTACAATGAGATCGATTATTCTTGTAGATCCTAACATTGAAGAGGCCCACACGCTAAAGTCATGGTTTAAGAAAGAAGGTTCGACTACAACTTCTACATCTTTGACAACAAGATCTCCTTTTGGCCATCAACAAAAAAAAGATAACAATTGTTGATATTTATAGTATGGATTCCTTAGAGAAACCAACATTCTTCCAATTAAAGGGCATAATAACAAAAATTGGGACGGACAGTTTTTACTACATTTCTTGCTCGTCCATTGTTGATGGGAAAAAATGCATGAAAAACTTATTCCAAAAAACACAGGGATGTGGTTTTGCCCAAAATGCGATGCTAAAGTAAGGGACTATGATTACAGATACTTACTGAAAATCGACATACAAGATCACACTGGTGAATTAGCTTCAGCTGTTTCTTTCGAAGACGTGGGATCTACAATTCTTGGGAATAATGCAAAAGATTTCTATTTATTATCCTCAGATCCAGATCTAATCGAGGAAATTGTCTCCAAAGCTCTATGGATAGATCATATCTTCACACTATCGGTGAAGATAGAAACTTTTAAAGGAATACCATGGTTAAAATGCGTTATCATAAAAGAAGAAACCTTGCATTTCATGACAGAATGCAACAACATCCTTCGAGAAATTCTAAACATCTCGATATCGTAGATAGATATCGCAAAATGTATTCCTCAATTTTTGACAATTCCTATTATCATATTTTATAAATACAATTTTACACCATACACTGTTGCATGCCTTCTCACGAATTTTTTTTTTATAGCATTGAAATAAGTATTCGTCATCCATTGTATCTAGCGTTATGTGAGTAGACAAATTCACATTCTTATCATCTTTTTTCTTTTAAAAATGACGTAACTTGCTACATTAGACATGAAACTATCTACATGTATAAATAAAAAATACTAAAATGTTCTTTGAAACACATTATTCAAATAAAAAATTCACATAAAACTATTCAAAACAGAAAGTTTTGTCCCTTCTTTCACTTTTATACAATAACATGGTTGTTCACTCCTAATAACATTCCTGTTTTCCCCTCTCTAACTTATAGGTACCATAACTTTTGTGAATGTCTTCTTCTTGTAATGATGAATGTGCCCAAAGATATTATGCAACAAATAAAGAATGAATAAATGCACATTGCCTTGAGCTTTATCAGGAAAAAAGGGCATTAGAGAATGTCAAAAACACAAAAAATAGAAGGAAAACCAACATTTTTCGTCTGAAACGACCCACCCTGAAAACAATCCTCCATTGCAATTATCAAACTCTTTATCTTCTCAGCAAACCTCTTGAAAAAATACATCCATACCTCATTACCCTAACCCCTCCTTCGCACATGCTTTCAACAACGTTTATACTAATGAAGCACATTGAGATTTCCGTGCAAAGATTGATAAACTTCCACCTAAATGCCCATGCTACATTTGTCTTGAGTCATATCTTGGAATACATATCCACAATTCCAACCAAATGTATTGCTCCTCCAGATGCATCTCTGAAATAAAGGGTCATCGCTTCTCATTATCGAACAACATGGACCCTAGTCCCCAACTAGCTATCCTTACATCTCTTTCACAAATAGAAGAAATTATCATTGCTAGGGTTAACCCTATACTACAGGTAACACATGCACGTGGTGGCCAATATAAATACATTGGCCACACAATTTGGTTTCCTCAAGACATTACAAAAATCGCAAACATGTTTCCACGACATGTTGAAAACTTGGACATTCTAATTGTCACTCGTCATAGTAATGACCATAAGGCTTATGATTTCATTATCAGTAGACATCACATTCTCGCTACATTAGAATACAAATTGGCAAATGACCCATACTATAAGAATGCTCATATTGATAACAACACACTGGCATCCTTACCAGCAATCCCCACCGATGTCTCCTCCTCCATTTTCCATTCCAATACTACAAAAAAATTTTCCACCTTTCACTTGAACCACCACATGAGCCCACCAAAGATTCTGCAAACCCATCCCTAAACCAAACATCATCATTCACACCCATTATTCCTAATACGAATACAGAAATCCAAGAAATACGCCATTACGTACATGCTTACAACCACCAATCTAATACTACAATTGAATGGCCAACAATTGGCTTATCCCTAATCAATTAATACAACATAGAAGGTCTACTCTCTATGGCTTTCCCCACCCTTTCCCCACAGGAGCTGCAATTGTAAATCAAGCAAGAATGAAAGCAGTGTAGTTACATGAATATGCACTTCATCTCATACGTTACTATGATAACAGATTTGGAAAGCACCCATGCGTTCATCATTACATATATAATCTCATGATGCGACATCATAGTCACGCAACAACCTTGATTTTTGTGAAGAAGAACATCGTAGATAACTTTCCAATATCTATTCAAGATCTAAACATCCGATGAGAACAATTTCTAGATGAGCAATTGGGAGAGCAAGTCACGGGATTCAGTTTCTCTTTACATGGAACAAGATCATTTTGGCACAAAGCTAAAAATGAACTAATGGACATGATATCTCAACTCGGTTTCCCGATGTTCCTCTTCACATTAAGTGGAGATGATACAAAATGGCCTAATCTTCATGCAATCATGCCCAGATGTCAACCTTCTGATATTGCAAAACAACAAAAATGGAGGAATGATAACATTATCTCTAACCGACATTTAACATCACTATATATGCACCATAGATTCACAACATTTGGTGAGATTATCTTAGAGAAACACTTGCAGAAAAAAGACTACTGGTACAGGTACGCATTCTACAACATTTTTTTTGAAAGACTCTAAACATCATACCTCACCTATGAAAAATTATCTTACAGAAATGCATACTTGACAGGTATGAATGGCAACATAGGGGATCTGCACACATCCATGGTTTCCTTTGGATATAAAATGCAACTAATATGGAAAGCCTCAACTGGGAAGAAACAAAAGCAGTTGATATTACTAGGCAGTTCTTCGACAAATATATTTTTGCTTGGAACCCTCGTTCTCCTTCGACTTCAAACCAACTAATTGCTTGGACAAATCCTGAAGACCCTTTTCTATTGTCCACACCACAAATCTTTAGAACCAATCCTTTCAATGATTTTGAACAACTCATCAATTATGTTGAACGTCACACAAAATGCACAGAAAGCACATGCCTAAGAAAGAATGGATCCTCATTCCAATGTCGTTATGAAGCACCATGGGAATTACATCCAAAATTAGACTTATTCATTAACTCCAATGGCCAAAAAACATACACCCATACTCGCAATGATGATCGACTCAATACCCATAACCCCACCATCCTATCTATTTGGCATGCAAATATTCACTGCCAACCAGTACTCTCCATACATGTTGTACAAAAATATATTGCCAAATATGCATCCAAAGCAGAAAAAAAACTGAAAGCATTCACCACATGCTACGTAGAATTGTCCTCGCTTCTCCCATTGCTGACCCAGCAACATCTTCATTTCAAAAATTTCTTATAGAAACCCTTGTTGATCATGACATTGGAGCACAAGAAACCTTTGATATGCTGCAAAAATTACCATTAACATTGTATAGTTGACCATTCTTTACATTAAACATAAACCAAAAAATTATTATGCACCTTCCACAAATGAACACCACCTCCACTACATCCCCACATATCATAGATACATATATCGAGAGCCCTTCTACCCTAGAATCCACATCACTTATAGAAGTAGCAAGATCTTGGTCATATGATCCTTGTCACAAAACAAACAAATGGAAACAAAGACCTACAAAAGCAATTATTTGGGTCATACCATGTTACTTCTCCATACCATCCACAACTAAACCTTGTTATGTTGACTTTTGTAGAGTTGAACTTATGGTATACAAACCCATTCGCCATATCGTACAAGATATAGGAGATTCTGCTGCAGAATTCATCACAAATTGGAAAACATTTCATCCATTCTACAAACCTAGGCATCAACACCGCACACTATCTGATATTGAATCTCTTGCAAATGATAACTCAACTATACATGAAACCAATCCTCCAGACACCATGGAAATAAATGAATGGGAATTACTTTCCCAATCATACCCTACAAATGAGCTCCTCATAAATGACCTTGACATGCTTGGCCTTCATGGCTTTGATGACAACCATAATTGGAATCATACCACTATCCCATTAGATCTACAAAATAATTTCGTACAATTCATTGAGAATAGCCACTCCATCCAACACATACTTCAAACACATTAACATATCCTGGCAACCCTTACTACATTATCTCCAATGCAAAGAAAAGCTCTAAATATTATTTCTAATCATTTTGCTAAGAAGGATTGTCTAACCACTCTCAGAATGATCATACAAGGCATTGCTGGTGCAGGAAAATCCCTCCTTATCAATTGCATTAAAGATATGCTCATAACCCTTCCAAGCCCAGAACCTTCACCGATCATGCTCCTCGCCCCTACAAGGGTTGCTACCTTTAACATACAAGCATCGGAAATCCATTATGCTATGCACCTTCCTATAAAGGATCTTATGCCCTTAGAAGGTAATGCTCTTGCAAAATTCCAAGAAGAACTCAGGCATATAAGGTACATAATAATCGATGAAATGAGCTTCATTGGGCCAAAGCTTCTCAGCCATATTGATGAATGTCTTCGAGAGGCATTTCCATAGCAAAGAAACACTCCTTTTGGTGGTTGTTCCATTATATTGGTTGGTGATCTCGGCTAGTTATCACCCGTCAAAGACATACCTCTATATGCTGGGATGAGCCAAGGAAGCGCACTGTGGAACACCTTCAACACAGTCATCACATTAGACATAATATTTCATTAACAAGGCGACAACGTCACCTAGGCTACTTTCAAGAACATCCTCCAGAACATTCGAGATGCAAATCCAACAATCAACGACTACAACATACTCATGTCACGCACAGATTCCTTTTTATCAGAAGATGAAATACATTCCTTCCATGATTCCATGCATCTATTTCCAACAAATGCTGAAGCAATGGTCCATAATAAGCAAATGATAAAATCTCTAAACACTCCAATCGTAGGATCTAATGCTGAAGATGACAACACATATTCGAACATTTCCTCAGAAGATGAGCAACTTGAGCAAAATGTGTTACTATGTAATGGCGAAAAAATTATGTTAACTTCCAACCTTTGGGTTTCAGCGGGACTTGTTAACGATTCCCTTGTAGATATTGTAACCATCTTTTACAAAGAATCAACTGCACCACCACAAATTCCAACATTTGTAGTCATAGCTTTTCCCAAATACATCAAGCCTCCTTGGGATGAAATAAACCCCACTCACTTGCCTATTCCAGCAATAAAAAGAAATGGACGTACACAAATTCCATTGAAGATGGCTTGGGCTTTAACCATACATAAATCTCAAGGTATGACACTTCCAAAAGCAACAATTGACATTAGGAAAACTGAACGTCAAGGTCTTACATTCACAAGAATTTCAAGAGTACCTTCTCTACAAGATCTTCGGATTAGCCCCACATTTAGTTTCGATCGTTACAATAAAATGAAGGACAAAAAAAACATTACTCGCAGAAAACACGTGGAAGAAATTATCCGTTCAATGCCACCTCCAGATAATCTACTCCAATCCCTACTTTAACATCACCAAAAGGTTTCCTCTATTTATTTAGCTCATTCTATTTCATAACATACCTTTCATATCTTTCAACAACAATCAAATTTAATCATTATTAATAATTATGCAAATATTAGAATTTCTTTATATTATCTATACCTTTCATTCTAACAATTTTTTTCTTTTGCAACAGGACATATGGACTCAGAAATAGCACAACTATATAACTATTGGGACAAAATTGAGGCATCAACACTTACACTGCAACATATACAAAACAGATTTCTTCTGGTACCAAATCCAATAGTACCATTATATCGCCTTCGTCCAACTATACAACTATTATACAAATAAAATCTTCCCTGAAACACATAAACCACATTCATAAACATGACATAATGCGAAAAATACGAGCAGAATGGCAAGCAAGAAATATGCATCTCCAATTATGCATAAATCTCTAATGGTGTTCAGTATGCCATCATTCACCATGCATCTTCGACTAAAAATATATAAATCACCATGGCAAAGGTAACTTCATTTCCATTCATTCCAAATTCATTTTAATACAACTCACATGCAAAGTATTACTAATAAATTTTGACAATTAATTTACATATTACAAATTCTAACAAAATATACATTTTGCAGGTTCATTACTGCTTCTTCAGGTCTTCAATTCCTCCAACAATTTTTGATCCTCCAACAATTTTTGATGCAACTTCAAATATGGAATGACAACCACAATGTTATTTACAATATTATGTTTCTTCTCTAACCTCTTCTGTTACAATTCACTAGTTGTATTTCCCAATTGAAACTTGACAAAGGGATGTTTCAAGATCAAATACCATTTTGATAGTTTATGTCATCAAAACCAATTCATTATCAATGGGTTTTAACATATTTTTTTATCAAAATGAATTTATTTTAATGAATATAATACATGTTTTAAATATATCTTGATATTAATTAGATTTCCCGTTTGAATAATGATTTCTTAAATAACCCTATCCAAATCGATATGCATACCCAGTTGTTTTTTGCGTGAATTCATTCATTTACCTTCACCTTCAACTACGCAATCTTTATCCAAATACAAAGGTGTCTAAACAAGTTCAATGGATATTTATGACTACTTTTATTCCATTCCATAGCCACTTTAACCCCCAAATAGGGTTTTTGGCATGGCTTCCTCAAATTAAAACTCAAAATCATTGACCCTTGCTTTCAAAAAAAGCCCATAAAAGCCCATTCACATTTCAATATTCTTCCACACACTATGCCTTATGGCGTTTCCTTTGAAAAATTAGGTGCAAATGCTAGTTATACATTTCACAACTTTAAATATAAAATTAATTATAACCTTTTTCCCTTTTAGCTTCAATTAAAAAAATGTTATGGTTAAGAGGGAGTGAATATCCATGATTAATAATATTTTCATATTTTTATAAAAAACTTTGATTGTAAAATAAGTTGTGACCTTTTAGCATGTCTGACAAGCCATGGTATTAGCCCATTGTATTGTAACAAAATCTATTTACAATTTTATAATATCAATGAGAAAGTGGGGATGAATATCCATTGTTAAGAATCTTATCAAATTGTTATAAAATATTTTGATTGTAAAATGAGTTATGTTTTTTGGGTATGTGGTATTGGTAAACAATGGCATTGGCCATTGGTTGTAACAATGCCTATTTATGAGTTAATAATATCCATGGTAAAGTGGGGTTGAATATTCATGGTTAAGAATATTTTCATATTTCTATAAAATCTTTTGATTGTGAAATAAGTTTTATGTTTTTTTGGGGCATATGGTGTTGATAAGCCATGGTATTGGGCTATTATATTGTAACAATGCCAATATTTACAGATTAATAATATCCACGGTAAAGTGGGGTAAATATCCATGGTTAAGAATGTTGTCATATTGTTATAAACTAGTTTCGTTGTGAAATAAATTATGGTTTTAGGCATGTGGTATTGATAAGCCATGGTATTTTCCCGTGGTATTGTAACAAAGCCTATTCATAAGTTAATAACTAAATAAAAATATAACAACTTGAATTTTATTATTTTTATTGATTTAAATTTTTATTATTATTTGAGACAACATTTAAATGTTTAACTCTTTCTTTTCTTATTCAATTAATGCTACATTTAAAATTATTTACATACTTAAATTACACCTACAAATCTACCCTATACTAGGTTGTAGAGTGCCTCTCAGCACAATAATATAATAGTATCATAATATAGTAGTGTAATATGGTATAATAATATAGTATATTATGGGAAGACATGGAAAGAAAGAGATATGGAGAGAGAGTTTTCATGCTTGGGTGATGAGATAGAGAGATAAAGACGGAGAGATGGAGGGAGACATAGACATATAAGGATGGGTGAAGAGTTAAGAAGAGAGACAAAGGGAGGGAGGGAACTAGTGAAGATAGAAATTCGACGAGTGTGTCTGTGTAGTGGGTGTGATAGAGAGACAAAGGAGAGGTTGAGTGATATATTGATATAGATAGTGGGGAAGTATACTGGGAAGAAGAGAGAGATATAGAGAGGGAAGGAGATGCATTGATAGAGAGGGGTGGTAATGGGAGAGAGGGAATGAGCGAGGGATGGAGATAAACATGGGGACGAGGAGGTAGAGAGGGGTAAGATGAAAGAGAAACATAGAGAAAAATACACATATTATATGGTATTATATAATGTTGAGCATTATTAACCATAGAGAAAGAGGAAGTAAGGCTTTTACAAAAGGTAAAAGAAGTTGTATTTAGAAAGCCATGAATATTTTGGTTTTTCATGAAAACGATGCATTGATTTTAGTGTAGATTTTGATTTGTAATCCTAACTTTTTTGTTGCACTGGATGTGTTTATTTCAATGTAGTGTTTGATTTATAATTGTATTTGAATACTTGCACTAGATGCATTGGTTTCATTGTATATGTTGATTTGAAATCCTATTTAATTTCTAGCACTATATGCATTGATTTAAATGTAATGTTAATTTCTAATCCTATTTGATTGCTTGCACTAGATACATTAATTTCAATGTAAACGTTGATTTTTTATTTCATGTAATTAGATGAATAATGTACATTAATTTCAAAGTATTTAGATAAATAGTATGCATTGATTTTAATGTAAGCCCAAAAAATTTATTCAGAATGTGCATTATTTTTTGTGTAGAGGTTCGTATGACACTGAAATAGATGCATTGATTTTAGTGTATTTTTTGAATTCTAATTAAATAGGTTTGCACTAGAGTGGTAATTTTAGAAAGCTCCAAATTATATGGTGGATATAACTACTTTCTCTCTTTAGCTTGGATTGACTTTGGAGAAACCCAATATTGATATTGGAGATAAAGACACACATGGTATTATTGGATATGGAGCTTGATTATTTTCTTAATTCATAGGTCTTGTTTTATTCACATTTGGACCCCATCGCCTAATGGGGTGTGTGTGTGTTTAGGTGTGATTTCCCCCCAAATAGAAATATTTCCAAGGGGGTAGGGGGGTGACAATGATTATTTGGAGTCTACCCCACCCCCTACTAAGGGTTCATGGACAACCACCCTAAATAAAAAAATTCGATCAAAAATTTCCTTCTAAAGAAATGTAATTTCATATTCAATCTGGGTTTTTCATTAGGTGGAACATGTGATAGTAGAAGTTATGTTAATTTCGGTATTTTTCCCTACAAGGAAACCCTTGGTTTATATGGGGGAATAGTATTATGATTGTCTACCATTATTATGTGCGAGAAAGATAGAGGAGATAGTTTGAGAGCGAAGAGGTAGTCACAATGGATTTGTTGTAGGTTGTATACCGTTATTTTCTTAGATAATGTAAAATGAAGGAGTAATTGTTTCTCCATGTGTGTAGCCCAAATTGGGTTAACCAAGAATATATGTGTCTCTCTTACTTATGATTTTATGTGTTCATTTTTCTATAATATTTTGTGTTTCATTTATTTGTTATTTAATTTCTAATAGCGATGATGTTTACTATAATAGCTTGAGTTAAATATTTGAATGGTCTACAACTTCAAGTACCCTTTTGATATGATCCATATGAAAATATCGAAAAAAAGATTGACAGGTGAGCAGCATTTGGTTGACATTGATGTCAAACTTGTAGCATGTGTTTGGTTGGTTGCATGTGGTTTGAATGTTGTTATTCAGTGTGATGATGTAGTATTGAGAGTAGAAAGGAAAAAACATGGGAAATTAGCGGGATTTTTACTAATGATATATGGTGTGAGAGTTTAAATGATTAATTGATTTTTATTTTATCTAATATGGTCATCATGGGGTACAAAATTTAATTAATTTTCTAATTCAATCCAACTTGGTGAGTAAAAAAATATCACAAATATGATATGTTACTAAAAAAGTTAAGCTTAACCACTATGCATAATGAAGCTAACATTTTACCTGTATTAGAGATCATATTTGAGCTGAAGTTATAGAGGTTGCTTCCATTATGGATGATGTTATGCATTGCTTTTATTTACACCATAATTGATGGTTGGATTGTGTGATTGCTAGAGGGTTTTCTCTATGAAGATACGTTGTTGTGGATTTATTGAGCAGAGATTGTGTTGTAGAGAGAGTTTCTTTAATGATTTGGGTCCAGTATAAAAATTTCTGAAATTGTGGCCCTAAGATATTGAGGAGGTTGGGGCATTTGGAAATTGGTGTCTTGCTAAGACAAGGGTAGTGTCTCCTTACTCGTGGTGGCTAGATAATTTGTTGTAGGGGTGGCAACTCCTTTCTCATGGTGGCTATTTAAAATATCTAAAATGGATTTGAAGAACTAATAAAATACTTTGAGAAATGTAGTAGAAGTAGGGTTGTTTTGGTATCTTCAGGGTTTCCACCAGAAATAGCTTTGTCACCTTGTACATGTTTTTTTTGGTATTTAGCAATTTTTTTATGTGTTTATTTTTAGTTTTCAATGTTCGGATTTGTTATTTTATGATGGGTTACTGATCATTAATGTTTTTTAAAATAAAGGATTAAAATTTGTAAAAACCCTATTGGTACAAGTCATTCTGCTACATTTACTCAAATGGCCTGAAAACTAAATCAATTAACATCCTCAACACTTTGTCATTATCCCTTAGAAAATTCATAAGCATCACCTCTCCAAAACATCTAAGTTTCTAGGTCAATCAACTAAAAAACCATGTTTATAGCACCAGTGCACCCTATGTCTATGTCCACCTACAATGGTTCCAATTTTCATAACTGAGCACCTGCAATGACCAACACAAGTTTCTATACTTTGTAGGTGTGATGGTTCTAGAATTTCATAAAAAATAAAAATATTTTCGATTCTTCTCCTTCAAGAAGGTTCTATTCTGGTTTTAACCATTTACCATGGATAGAGACTCAAATTCTTACTCTAGAGGTATTATCTCTTATCCTTTCACCTTATCCTCCTTCATATGTCGATCTCATGCTTAGATTGTTAAATCCTAAACTACCACTTTTAGCCTATAAATCTATTGGCTCACATAGATTCTAGGTTGGCTTTTGGATATTACTAGTACCCTCATGATTTTGCTTTGAGCATAAGGAATCATCATCCAGTTATGCATTACGGTTTGGTTTAAAGGTTTGCTTTGTGTTAAGGAAGGACAAAACAATTGAGGAGACATCTACAACGTCAACTTCTGCAAATGGTTGTAACTCTCTCCTTCCTTTATCAATTAAAAAAGCATTATGTTTTACTATACTTATGTCATGTTGATGCTCATATATCTAAATGCCATTTTGACTCATTAATTAGAGAAATTAGTTTGTGTTATGTGGATGCTGTATTGCTCTTTCTTGTTTCAGTAATTATTGTAGGTTCCATTTATAGCACTGTTGATAGTGCTGGACCCACCAACATATCAGGAGATCTGCCTAGTAAGAAATCCCAATTATACCTCAGACCGTTTGGTGTAGGAGTCCTAGCAGTGGGTCGTACGATAATGGCTTGACCACGATTTCGTATAGAGGCAAGTAAGATGTCCCTATTGGTAGCAAGGGTGTGACAGCTACGGTAAGTCAACAAAGGTGCATGAGAGGCTCTAACACTCACAGAGTGAGGTGAGTGCGCCCCTTGGAAACCTGTAATAGTATGCGGCTTGGAAGGGAACACACAAGAAAAGATGCATCACAAGCAGGAAAGGAAGTTAGCAAGAAACCCAAAGTGATGGTTAAACCAACAACACATTTCAGAAAGATTCATACATACTTATACATAATAGTCCATACGTGCATGTGTACGAAAACAAATACATATATCATTTAGAGTAAACCAGATAGCATAGAATACAATACAACATATGCATGAAACATGGTGGATCTATTATATTAAGAAGTTTAAGTTCTAGTCATATAATACATCCATGTCCAACCACTAGTTCTGATAGTGGAACGTTACAGCCACAATCTCTTGCCCCTCCAAAGAGAATCACTAGCTCTGTGCAGTGGAGAAGCCAAGGCTCGTTACAATACTGTCCAAGCTTTCTCTAAGATACTCCTATCAAAGTGTGGCTGACAAAAAGCCTTTATAATGAGTTATGAGTTTCTATTTGTAGCAATGGGTGGCGTGACCCTTGACATTCCCCTTTGTGACAGTTCATCTATCCTCATGACTCTTCATCTACCCTATGACTATTACATCCAACTATTGACACTTGAGCTTCCACTTGATAAGACGTTACATTACAATGCACATGCGCCCATGTGAAACAAAATGGCTTGAGCAAGCCATGCAAGACACCACTGACACTCGGTCCATTGTGGTGATACCAACTCTTTGACATGCTTGTGATGGTCAAGGTGGTGAGCTCATGCCAAGCTTGTTGACATCTTGCCAAATCCAACTCTTGCCTCTGTTGCACCTAGGCGCATTGGTATGGTTTCTCCATCCAACTCGTCTACTAGCATGCACATGGTATTCTTGGGTGCGGTTGAATGGGAAATGCACTGATGCATAATGTCTGTGTTGCTCTTCTAGTGTGTGCTACTGGTCACGTGCATCAACTGTTAGTTGCACCTTCGGTGAGTTTGCCAAATCGGTTAGATCGCATGTGTGTGCATAATGACATCCATGTTGTTGAATTCCCTTACATGCCATCAACAACACCACTCACCATGTCTGCTCTGTGACAGCTTCTAGGATGAATCTATGACTTTTACAAGTGCAATTTCATGCATCTGTACATGTTTCACCCCCTGCTGTACCTATTCCTGTTGCAACTTATTCTCTTGTCTATGTAGCTCTTATTCTTCCCTAAGCTGCTACTTGAGCACATGCAACTCCTTCTCTATTCCTTTCTCTACATCTGCATGATCTTCATGTCACATTGTCACCTCATAGCCTGAATCTCCAAAGTTGCTTTCATCACAAGTGGACCTTCTTGAGCTTGCAACTTCTCTTTGCCCCTATGTTGTCAACAACCTTCCTCTTACATTCGTCGCATGCGAGTGTGTTGCCTTCGACTGCTGCTGATGGTGCTACTATCCTATCTTGATGTCCTTGTCTACAAACAATTTGATGTCTTCATAGGTAGGAGAGCTCATAAACTTTTGCTTAGCTGAAAACCTCGTTGGGCTCTCGGTAGTGTCCTTTGACTATGCTCTCCTGAAGACCATTGTACTTGTGCTGCTAAGAGATAAATAAACAACTGTGATTCCTGGATACATAGCAACACTCATGGAAAGAAATCTGTTAGTCGAAAACAAAAACAAACTTGTGGAATGACTTGCACATACTTGTGTGATTGATCATGAAGATTGTACAATTTCCATCGGGAGGTCAGGAGAATGATTGCCCAAACTACAGAAGGCACACTCTGGGTTGTTAGGAGGCTGACTGACTTTGGAACAATGCAATGAAAATTCTAGCGTGGTTGCTGACTGCTAGAATTTCACAATGGAGAATTTTCTACTATAGATCAACTAATATATGCAATGTCTTAAAGCATAATACTAGATCTACTTCTACATAAACTTTGCAGAAGCTTAAATGGATATGAACAACATCAAGCATGAACAGATATAACTGAGAATGAGAGGTAATCAACCATAACAGAGAAGATATATCACTGGGGAAAGCACTAGCCTAAGACCCCAACTCTGTATTATCATACAAGTGGAAATCTTGTTCAAGTTACAAAAAGGATCTGCTCTCAAGCTATCCTGCTCTCTCTGTAATCAAACAATACAACTCCCAAACTCAACAGACATAGAATATATCTTCCTCAAGCCCTCCAAGCCTCCTATTTCCTTGCGCAGTTTTGATTGGGGTCCAATGATATCACATGTGTGAATTGGCTTCATCACACTCACTGTAACCTTAGGTCCAACTGCACAATCCTCAAGGAATAATATTCCTTCTACATGCAAGGAATATTCACAATGGAATATTCTTGCAACTGATAGTACACTGTCCCTCCATCTGATCTCAACTGGGTCTCCGTTTGAACTGACATGCATGAGTTCATGAGTGAATACTCAGTTATTTGAAATACAGTAGTTACGTGCATGTAAGAATTAACTAACTGAACTCTCATTAGTTTAACAAACTCCTAAATTAATCTAACTGGACTTGACTCAATTAACTGAGCCAAATAATTACAACTCAATATTCTCTTTAACTGATCTATAAATCCCTGAATCAAAGGAGAAACTGTTGCATGTCCTCACATAGACTTCAAGTTTGATTTTCCTTAAACTATATAACTCAAGATGAATTAATTAATTAATTTTCAAACTGCTGTTAATATCAAATTCGAATTTTACTTTCTATGTTTAGTCGAGGGACTGACTAAAATAAGAAGGGATCCCGAAATGCTAGTTTTGGAAAATCTATTTTTAGCACTTTCACTTTTCACCCATTGTTGCTAAGATATCTAATGGTTGAACTACTATTTATAGACGAGATATTTATAGTAGTGCTAGTTTTATCATTCCTTGTTGCACTTTTCAAGACTCCCTCTCAACAAGAAAGGGATTATCAGTAACCCTGATCCTGTCTCTATGGAACTAGAACTTGCATTTTGACAATGCCCTAGTCAAACTATCTGCATCTTGCTCCTCATTCAAAACATACTATAACATGATGATCCTCTTGACCACACAGTCCCGTAGATGATGGTAACATATATCTATATGCTTGGACCTATCATGAAACATTGGATTCTCAGAGAGTTTTATGCAACTATTATTATCATAGTATATCACTGTAGGATCCATCGTCTGACCAAACAATCCCCCTAGAATCTTCCACATACAAATGGCCTTACATGTTGCCTGATTGGCAGCCATGTATTCAGCCTCCGCTGAGCTAAGTGCAACTGATCTCTATTTCCTGTTGTACCAAGAAAATGTAGCTAAAAAAAGGTTGGATATTCCTCCAGAAGTGCTCTTCGGGTTTGATGGACTGCCAAATCCACATCTGTGAAGCCTTCTAACTTCACTCCCTCTGTCTGTCTTTAACACAATTCGTACTATGTAGTGCCTTTGAGATATCTCAGCACATGCTTCGCTGCCTTCAAAAACAGCTTGGTAGGCTAAACAATATCTTGACTCAACTGGCTCACCGCAAAGCATATTCGGGTTATGTGTTGACCAGATACATAAGTGAACCCACCAACTGCCGATAAATAGCAGCAACTACTACCTCACCTGAAGTAGCATCCTCCTTTCTCCAGTTCCCAGCTAGAGGAGTCTGCATGGGCTTGCACTTCTCCATGTGAAAGTGCTTGAGTATCTCATTGGCATACTTGCCTTGAGACACAAATACTTCCCCATCTTTTTGCCACACTTCCATGCCTAGAAAGTAGTGCATGAGGCCCATGTCTTTCATCTCGAACTCTCTTGCAAGGTCCTCCTTGAAAGATTGTATCAGCTAGTCATCACCTATCAAAATTAGATCATCGACATAAAGTACAGTAATTAATGGCTTACCATCTACCATGATGTGGTAAAGGTTTCTATCTGCTTCACTCTTGGTGAAGCCCAATCCGGTGAAATAGCTGTCAATCCTGGTATACCAAGCACAGGGTGCTTGTTTCAGCCCATACAGCGCTCGCTTGAGTCAGCAGACATGCGACTTGCAATGGAAGGTCTCCAATCCTTTGCGCTACTCAATGTATACCTCTTCCTCAATCTTCCCATTGATGAACGTTGTCTTCACATCCATCTGATGGATCTTCCAACCCATCTGAGCTGATAGAGCTAGCATCGATCTAATAGATGTGTACCTTGCTGCGGGAGAAAAGGTCTCATCATATTCAATCCCCTCAACTTGTGAGAAATATCGAGCAACAAACCTTGCCTTGTGTTTCTCAACACTAATATCAGTTGCCTGGTTTACCATGTAAAGCCATCGGGAACTAACCACTGACTTGTCCCCAGGTCTAGGGACAACATCCCACACACTGTTCTGTATGATAGAATCATACTCTTCTACCATTGCATCAACCCAGACTAGTTGCTGCATTGCCTCCTAAAAATAAGAAGGTTCGGTCACTACACACTCCCCAGCCAAGGCCATGTAGCCACTGTATCTCTCGGGAGATCTCCTCTGTTTGCGCTGAGAGGATGGCTTCCCCACATTCTCTCTTGCATCTAGCATCAATCTTTCAGCTTCTCGCGAGCGTTTTTTCCCCTCTTTAGAATACTCTCTAGGAATGGTGGTCACCACTACTGGATACTCTACATGTGGCTAATCCACATCATCATGAGGCTCCTCCTCCTTTGGAACTAAAAGTCGCTCATCTCCATGCAACTTGAGCTCCCTCTCAAGTGACACTTGCATGGCTCTCTACTCATCCAACTTCAGATCCCTGCGCACTATGGTCCTCTGACTGGCAGGCATAAAGACACGATAGTTGTGGGGTGTATCTGTGTACCCCACAAGTATCCCCAACTCAGCTGTTGGGTCTAGCTTCTTTCTAGAATCTTTGGTCACATGACAGTAAACTGATGATCCAAAGACGTGGAAGTGACTCACATCTAGTCGCTTCCCAGAAAAATACTCCATAGATGTCTTCAGCCCCAAGATACGATGAGGACTTCTATTTTGAAGGTACACTGCTGTATTGCATGCCTCAGCCCACAGATGAAGTGGTAGGCTTTGGTCATGCAACATCGCTCAAGCTGCTCCCACAATAGATCTATTCTTCCTTTCATCCAACCCATTCTGTTTGGGGTTATGGAGTGCCATCAATTCCCTTTTAATTCCTTCTACAGTGCAGAAGTCTTTAAACTGCTAGGAAACATACCCTCCACCATTGTCGCTACGCAAGGATTTTACTTTATTTCCAGATTCTTTCTTTGCCGGGGCTTTAAACTCACAAAACCTCAAGAAGGTTTGACCCTTCTTTTACATAAAGTAGATCCAACATCTATGAGAAAAATCATCAATAAAAATAACATAGTACATTTGTTTAGTGGTGGAGGCTATAGAGAATGGTCCACATACATCTGAGTGAAATCTCTCTAGGATTTCTCCAGATCTACTATCCCGATCCTGAAAGGAATATTTTCCATACTTACCTAGGGTGCATCCTTTGCATTTGTCTATTTGCTCCAGTATTCCCTTGGGTAAGTCAGTAGAAATTTGCTGCATGATCTTCAAGGCCCCTTGATGCAAGTGGCCCAGTCTTCTATGCCATAGCTCGCCAGCATCTTGGCTTTGCACCACCTCTGCTTTGGAACTCAGTGCAGCACAGGCTTCTACCTCTAGCTTGTATAGAATATTTACTCGAATCCCAATTTGCTTGGCCTATCTGGTGCTGATATGCCTTAGAAAAACTTTTCCTTTACTAAACACTACATCATAGCCTTTATCTTCTAGCATAGCAACAGACACAAGATTCTTTTTCAGACCTAGTACATACTTAACAGCAGATAGGGTGAGAGAAGCACCCTACTCCCTCTGAAACACAACTGTAACTTCACCAGAGACACAGTACCTTCCATCATCACCCATCGCGTTCCACATCTGGAGATTCTTCTCCTCCAAGGTACTCAAAAGATTCCTATCACCTGACATGTGGAAAGAGGCTCCACTGTGTAGGTACCAAAGACATCCCACCATGGATGAAACCATGCATGTGATAAGAGAGAAATCTAGCTCAAACTGTGAAGTTAGTGCATCACCATGAGATCCCTTCAAGGAACCCTTCTTGGATTTATTATGTGGACAATTCATAGCATTATGGCCCACTTCATGACAGTGAAAGCATCGCACCTTTGACTTGTCAACCTTCTTCCCACCATGAGAAGATTTGGATTGGGACACCTTCCCTTTCCCTTTCTTCTATTTACTCAGTAAAGCTAGATTTTCTTCATCATCTTGTTTTGATGAAGATCCATCCTTGGTGCTTTGCTTTATCTCCTCCCACATTAGGTCTGACCAAAGTCGCTCCCAATCTGGCAGTTTCTCTCTTCCATTAACCCAATCTTTGTAGCTATGCCAGCTCTTAGGAAGACCAAGGAGTGCTAGACTCACCATGTCGTCATCAACTATCATGAACCCTACGCTTGCAAGCTCATCCCTGTGGGTAGTGATCTTGTTCAGGAACGTAGAGATTGTGTTGCCCTTTCTGGACCTGATCTTTCGAAGTTTTTCTTTCAATGCCAGCTTCCTCTGATCACTGCTATTCTGATAAAGATATTTCAATGTTTTCCACATTGAAAATGGAGTCTCCTTCCCATGGAGGCTCGAGACAATGTAATCTCAAACACCCTCCAGGAGGATTCTCCTTGCTCTAGACACACACTATTTCCATTCCGCCAATTGAGTAGCATCATTCAACTTTTGGACTTCTTTATCAATGAAGTCTTTTAGACTGTTATCTTCTAATACTGCATCCATGCAATCCTTCCACGCTATATAATTCCAACTACCATCAAGGGCATATTCAAGTCTTAAACCACTGAATGCCATAGGTGAAATAGATGTGATAAGAACTCAATTCAATATTCAGAAACCGAACTTCGTACTTCTACTCCTTGTATGCTATTCTTCCTTGATCACCTTTGCTCTGATACCATGTAGAATTTTCACCTATAGATCAACTTGTTAGAGTCGGTCTTGTCAGTCCTCCGTCAAAGATCAAAACTCTTTCTACATTTCATTTTTAGGTGTCTCGCTCCATTCACTCTGCTACATTATGCTAGGGGCATGCCATTATCCGACGGAAGGGCCTTATCATTAATTCCCCTCATGTCTTGTACCTGCTAGCTTAGGTATTTTCATTAATGTCTATTAAAGTCCATGACAGTCAATGTTTGATATTTTAGTGGACGAGAGTCATTTCGGTCATTAAGTCTAGGGATTAGTCATTAGGTCTTCAAACAATGTCCAATAAAGCTAGCAAGGCCAGAGGGAGGCTCTTATAAAGTTGTGATTCAAATATTTTCATTGTCATATCGATAGATTACGACTGTTCTTCAAAACTTTGTTTTGAAGAAAATTCAACAGTTTGCCATTTGTAATAACTTTCAAAAGTTTCTCAGTGGATTTCTCCAAGCACAGCCTTGGTCTACTTAGCCAAATTCCATGTCGACTACCCCTACAAAAAATTGCCAAAAAATTCATCATTTTAGTCAAAGAAATCAATGGGAAGTGTGAAAGCCACAGCTGTATTAATTGTGAAAAAGTGCCAAAGTGAAAACATTACAAAATGGGTTTTGGAGGAAGAAAAAATCAAATCCAACTCTTGCAACATATTTCTCCAAGTTATATAAATAATTTGTGACAAGTTACACTCATGAAATCTTCTAGCAAAGTCAAATTTGGAGGTTGAAGAACAAACTGCAGTTGAAAGGTCGTGATTGTGTCAAAGGATTGGAGTGCGGCACACAGGTGGAGGAGTGCGGCGCACTGGGGATTTCCACCTTGTGCTAATTCAAATGGGTGCGACGCACACAGAGGGTGCGGTGCACTGGGTTCTTGGTGCGGCGCATAGACACAGAAGCTCGATTTTGCTCATAATTTGCAACCAAGCGCCTTCAATCCCTTGAATTTACCAGGTGGGGTCAATCTCTCAGTGTTTCATCCATTTTTATGTTAGTATGATGATAGTTCATGGTGGCTTATGGTTGCACAAAAACTCTTAAACCCTACAACTTAAAATCGCAAAAGAAAATGTTGTTAGGGTTACAAACTTATTGTGTTGGTTCTAAGGTTCTTCCTCCATTTTCATTTTTCCTTCTTGCCCTCATTCCCTTCTTCCCTATTCCACTTTTTCCATTTATCCCTATCCTAAATTTCTACTAAAATCCTATTCCCTATCCCCTCCGCACATTTGTCAAAGGAAAACCCTAAACCCTACCCCATATAAATTTTCCTAACACCCCAAACCCTGCCCCATAGAAAATCTCCTAAACTCCCTAATCCCTTCATATTATTCCCCTTCCTAATAGCCCCTTGTTGCATTTTCCCCCTGGGGACAAATTTCAACACCAAAAAGAGCAGTTCAAGCACAGTTCATACAGAGCAGTCATCTTGTCTTCAAGGTATTTTGTATAGCAGTCATGGCATCTAGGAATTCATTGGACTATGAGGTGGAAAGCCAAAGTGACTCTCCCTTGGAGGAACAAGCACCCCGGAGGCCTCATAAAAGTGGCAGACATGTTAGAGAAAAACTGACCACCCTTATAGAATTGCAGGCCTGCCCTCTTGCTATGTCATGTTTTCAGCATCAGTCATGCTATGAGTTTTGTCAAAAGGTCGCTAGTGTCCAATTTCATCATGAGTTGGCTCATCTTTTTGTGTTGCACTTGCATGGAGATCAAGCTATCTTAGCTGGTGTCACCTTCACACTTACACCAGAATCTGTCTCATTAGTGACCGATATACCAAATATTGGTGAACCATGGCACAAGAAATAGAAGATTGACCGGCAGCATTATAAGCCTTACATAAAAACCAGTTTCTTAAGGTAGCTCAAGGAAGTGTTTCCATTCCAGTATCTGAAAGATGAATATGCTCCACTAATGAGATTGATAATGAAATATTTCAGTTGTGAGGGGTGATTCTCTCGTCTTTATGCTTATCACATCAGGTTTCTCATGCATTTCACTAGGGTACGGATGATGAACATTATGTATTTCATTTTCCAGAACATAGAGAGGATGACCACCTTTATACAGCGCAAAACACCTCAGCAGCAACTTAACAGTGTCTATAATTTTTCTCTTATTAATATTTTGGTGGTTCATCAACTTGGATTGCAGGGCATCACTTGGGATGATTTCATCTCACGTGATTTCTTCAAAGCTTCATGGAGAGTATCAGAGGATAAGCATGAGGGTGAACCTTCTAATCGGTATGAGTGCCATGAGACTGCTAGTATTCCGATATTCATCACATATCGGAGGGGTGCTAGACATTTGTTTGCAGCAGCAAAGCGAGTGTTATCTCCACCTGGGGTGGAAGGGGCCTCGCTTCCTCCATCAGCATCACAGGAACAGGACAAAGGCAAGGAGCCAATGCAAGATGAGGGGCCTTCAGGTGAACGAGAGATCGACTTCATTCTCCTTCATGATGATGATACAGATACAGGTCCACAAAGCACCAAACTCAGAGAGATCATCCAGGAGCAGCAATCAGAGATAAAAGCCTTATCTCCATGACTTGGAGAGGGCTAAGTGGAACATGAAATATCTGGAGTAGAGGAACAAATAGCTTGAGGATCAGCAAGTGGTCATGGAGCTACAAAGCATTCGTGAGAAACCCCAAGCTGCGCAAAGGAGAAGAGTTGAGCTCACGTCATTAGAGCAAGAGATTAATGAAGATCGGGAGGCCAACCTCGAGAGAGTTAACATGCACTTAGAGAGGCTGCTCGACAAGGCTGACATGGACCATGCATTGCTGAGACACATGGCTTTCCACTACATGGCGCGAAGCAAAGTGTGCAAGGCCCGAATCAGGAATTTGAAGGCAAAATTGAGGAAGGCAATCAAGAAGAAAAAGAGGCAAAGGGAGCTCGATCATCTTCAGATATTGGCCAAAGCCTCTTTAGCCTAGCATAAAAAAAGATAAGGAAGCTCCAGCCCAAATTTCAAGAAATTTGGGGCATTTTTGGGATTTTTGGAAATTTTTGTGCAAAAAACACGGTTTTTCTCCCTGTGCACTGCGCCACGTGGCGCGCGCTTACAATACGGAGCTCCAAATGAAAAAAGGCTTACATTTTTGGATTTTACATGGAAAATCATGACTTTTGGTACATGGCCAAGAAGTTTGGGCCAATTTTGAGTCTTCGGGAGGTCAAAAACACCCAAAAAATGACCTCTCTGCCCCTATTTTGACACACAGGAAGAAATCTTGGGAGATTGCAGTTTTGGAGGGGAAAATGGGCACCAAATTCAGAAATTCCACTTGGGTTGGAGACTAGACAGGTAGGGCTTTACAACAAGCACACTTGGGCTCAATTTGGACTTCAGAAGGTGCCTCAGAACCAGCTCCAAAGTGGTGTGACGCATACAGTTTTTGTTGCGGCGCACAGAGACCCAAAGGCCAAAATCACTCCCGCTTTGCGAAATTTCGATTCGCAATTTTCTCTAAGTGGGCCCACTCATTTACAATACATTTTTCTCGGCATCGAAGGAAAAGTTTAAAAAGCATTTTTGGCTTCTATCCAAGTGGCCAAATGTAGGCGAACAGCCACCCAAAAAATTTGCGCTCATATTTGCTTTTTTCTAATTGGTCCTCATAGAAAATTGAGTGTAACTGCTGATGGTTGGCTCTTCATCTCCAGGGTGGATCAAATTTCTCATGGCAAAGATTATTTATTGTATTGAGAGTCAATTTGTAAAGGGTTGGAATTTTTGGGAAATTGTGGGAGATAAACCGAGTCACTCACTGTACATTTTGACAGAGAATTAATGAAAGATTGCAGCTCTAGTTCATAAGATTCCTGTGGCGTGAGTTTAGCAAATGTATCTTCTTTATGTTTCATATGTATTTTTTTATGTTTTGTACTTTCATTCATATTCATTTGCAGTGAAAGCTTTCTGAGTAAGAGAGGTAGAATTCAGTGTACTGCTCTGCCTTGGGATAGTTTTCACGTTCTATGTTTTCTTCTGTTGAAAAGGATTCATGTATTTATGCCCTTTTCACACTTTTAAACAATCTCTCCACTTCATATTATTTCGAATCTAATTGCTAGACTTTTTGCCTGTCTTACCTCACGAAATAATCTGTGTCTTTGGGTTAAATTCTCTGCTCATGCTGTTCCTTGGCCCCACACATCCCAGAAAACTCATTCATTCTTCAAAATACCTCCACAATATTTGTCTACCTAACCTAAGATCAGTATCCATTTTTGTGTCACCTCAGACCCTATTGTTTATTTTCCTGAGCGTGACCCGGAGAGAGCCCTCTCTTGTTCTGGTAGGGCTAGCTACCAGACTGATCATGGTTTGTGGTTACCCTGAATTTTGCCTTCCTTCAGCCTAAGGCAGATTTAGGCACTAACATAGTGGCAACTCCATTGGGGACAAAATTCTTTGTTTGTTAGTCTTCTCCATTACGTAAACGGTAGGCTTAACCTACAAACACCCCATACTTCTGATAATTCTAAGCTTATGGATGATAAGTTTAGGATTTGATAGGCTGAGTAAGTTGTTCATGTCCTGTTGATTTTTGGAAAATAGCATGCTGGCTTCGATACGATATACCAGAGCCAATCATAGGCTGAGTAAGTTGTTCATGTCCTGTTGATTTTTTGAAAATAGCACGCTGGCTTCGAGACGATATACCAGAGCCAATCTAGATCCAGATCCTCATATCTATGAAAAACCCAATTTTATTCTGAAACTCCTTCGTCAAGAGAGCACTATAACTCGCGTGTTCAAATTCCATTCATGTCCTGACATTTTTGAGTATCTTGAAGAGCTTGAGTTTGATGAGCGGTTTGAAATATCATTGTTCAAGACCAAATCTGAAAGGGTTGTTGACTATATTGTCGCCAATCCACAGTTTCTTGTAGACCTAGAAACTGAAAGGGATAACTGGTCCATTGATAATTATATTGCGACACAAGTTCAAATTCAAATTGTTAATTCCCTACAAAATGCACACACCCATCCAACACCTCCATGACCAAACCCACCAAGAGTGATGGCTGCCCGTTTTGCACCTCTTGTGCTGCCTCAAGTTTTATATGACATGCCTGCAGATTATCAAAGCAAAATCCCTTTGTTTGATGGTGCTCCTAACAGCATTACCGCACAGCAGCATGTGGACAGAATGGCAGATTTCTATGACCTTCATGAGATTGATGCAGAGAATGTGACAATGAGACTCTTTGTACAAACATTTGCTGGTGAAGTTAGGAAATGGTTTAGAGGTTTGCAGGCTACACATATCGCTACCTTGTCCGAACTAAAAAGACAATTTTTAGACTGCTGGGAAGTAAAAAAGAATCCTCTTCACATTCTAGCTGAATATTAGTAGATCAAACGAAACGCTAGTGAGTCGGTCCAAGCCTACTGCATTAGATTCAATTCCATTTATAATGAAATTCCTGATCATCTAAGGCCACCTGTGGGACTAGCCATAATGAAATTCCCAGATGGTTTTGATGCTGACATGGCTTATCAACTGAGAGAAAGAGAGCCGGCAACAATGGAAGACCTACAGAAAATTGTGGTCAACGTTGAAGCAAATCTGTTGTCTAAGAGGGCTAGAGCAAAAGCAGAAAAGAAGGTCACAGTCAAGGAAGAGTCTTCCTCGATGGATCAATTACTCAGGAAGGTAGAGCAGATGCTTGAAAGGGTGAAACTTGACAAACCTAAGCCAAAAGTTAGAAATTCTAACTTTCGTGGCCAACAACAGCCATAATATAGGATAAGACAGAGAGATCAACGAGCCCAAGATCAAACAGCACAGCATCCATTACAACCACCTCTGCAACAAAATTTTGTGAATGGACTGGAGTTTGATGAGGAAGGGAAGGTAATAGGGGAAGAGAACCACTTCTTTACTCCGGATGATTTTCCTACTTACATTACCGAAGAGGAGGAGTATGCGGAAAGTTCAGTTGCACACGAAGACGGAGATTTCATTCTAGCAAGTGACACAGATTTAGAAGAAGAATCAGAGGAGTATCAAAGAGGCTATATGAATGCTCTGTCCGCTCAGTAGTGGCAATGTTCACTTGGAAACAGAGATGTTCCAGTTAACCCAATTCAGAAGAGGAAGGAAGTTTCAACATCAAAGAATGATTTGTGAGTTGCACAAAAGAAAGGAAAAGAGGCACTTGGACCTGACAGTAGCAATTCACCATCGGCAGAAAAATCAAATCAGCAAATTGTATCAAGAGAAAAGGAGAGGAAAGAAGTCCCGGTCAAAGAGGTAGAAAATACTTCCATCTTTAGTTTAGAGAATGAAATTTCTAAATTGAAGGTATCCATTCCCTTGACTGAAATAATGAAGAACAACAGTTATAGAGGGCAGGTTTCTAAAATTTTAAACTGTGATCCAATGTCTGATATGGTGAATGTCAAAGATGATCAACCTAAAATGATTTTTTGACCAGCATTGAATGGTGAGTCTCCAGACAATGATGTGCCACCTTTTTATATCAATTTAAGATTGCATGATTTTGTGTTACATAATGCCATGTTCGATTCTGGAGCTTCTCACAATTTCATGCCCAAGGCTATCATGGATAAGCTGGGCTTGGACATCACCTGGAAATACCATGATCTCTATTCGTTTGATTCCAGCAGAGTAAGATGTATCGGGCTCATCAAAGACTTGGTTGTAAGTCTGGATCAAATCCGAGTGAAGAATGTTTTGACGTATATTGTGGTAGCAGATATACCTCCCAGGTTCGGCATGCTTCTTTCTAGATCTTGGGCAGCAAAATTGAAAGGGACATTACAACTAGATTTCTCCTATGCAACAATTCCGGTGTTTGTTCAAATGAGAAAACTGTATCGGGAACAAAAAATGAAATACATGATTACAAGCAAGGAGAAACCCATTAATCATCCAATTGATTATGTACATACAGATCTAGAGTCTTTTGTTTTGTATTCAGATAGTTTTAATGATGTAGATAGTCAGTTAGTTTAAGCAGAAAGTATTCCAGAAATAGTAGAAAATTTCATAGAAGTTTTGAAGAAAGAAGGACAAGAACAGCAAAACACCATTGAGAAATCATCTAAAGGTAATGGACAACAAGCAGGAAAAATAGAGCCAGCAGAATTTCGGCACTTGGAAGAAGAGGAAGAAGGTTTTTGGACCATGGATTTCAATAGTGCAGTGGGAAATGATGATGCTAGAATTGGTATTTGGCTACGCAGTCCTTTCTCTGCCCCGAACAAGGTGGCTAGTAATGTGCGGGTATGCTCCTACAAATTAGCTTTTGATTGTTCGAACAATGAGGCTGAGTATGAAGCTCTGATTGCTGGCCTAAAGATTCTAAGAAAGCTGAATGATAAGAGGATTGCAGTATATGGTGACTCCGAATTGGTGATTAAGCAGGTCAGAGGCGAATATCAAGCAAAACATCCGCTGATGCAGGCTTACGGGAATGTAGTCCTAGACATCCTGAAATTATTTTCAAAATATACCTTGACATGTCTGCCTCGTGTTCAAAACAGCATTGATGATGCTCTTGCTAAGGCAGCCAGTAGTTTGAAGATTCCAATGAACTCCAGTAATAAATTCGAAATCCATGTCAAGCATCGTCCAACTATCCTTGACAATCAGAGGTATTAGCAATTTTTCCAAGATGATGAAGAGATTGATGATTTTCTGCAAAACAAAGGTAAGTTCAAAGAAACCTCAATTGATGAAGAAAATGATGATGGCAAAGAGGAGGTGCAGATCAATTAAATGGATATGTTGCAGCTAAAGGATAATATTATTCCTAAAGGCTTGATACCTTTAGAAGAACTCTTTGATCAAGATGACGTAGCTCACAAACCAAGAGAAGGGTGTTGAAGAGGTCAATATCGGAACAACTGCTAATCCTAAAATGGTAAAACTGTCTAAAGCATTACCACAAAAGATGAAAGCCAAATATATCAGTTTGTTGTCTTCATTTGTTGACGTGTTTGCTTGGGACTATTTTGACTTGAAGACATACGATACCAATATAATTCACCACACTATACCCATTAAGCCTAATCAGAAAACCTTTAGACAGAAGTTGAGAAGGCTAAATCCAAAACTGCTGCCATCAATTGAAAAGGAGATAAACAGGTTGTACAAATCAGGAATCATCGTTCCCATCAGATTTTTGGATTCGATCTCAAATTTGGTGCCCGTGCGGAAGAAGACAGGTGAGATTCGCTTGTGCATCAATTTTAGGAATCTCAATAGAGTTTCATTGAAAGATAACTACCCACTGCCCAAAATGGATCATATACTTCAGAGAGTAGTCAGAGAATCTCGTATGTCACTACTTGATGGTTATTCTGGATATAACCAAATTTCTGTCCACGAAGATGACCAAGACAAAACATCGTTCACCACTCCGTGGGGAACTTTTCATTACGCTAAAATGCCTTTCGGTTTGAAGAACGCGGGTGCCACCTTTCAGTTGGCAATGGACTTGGCTTTCACAAATGAGAAGGATGTCTTTCTGGTCGTATACCTTGATGATCTGACTGTGTTTTCCAAATCTGATGAAGAACACATGTATCATCTAAAATATGTCTTTCAAAAGTGCAGAAAATATGGTGTATCGCTGAATCCGAAAAAGAGCTTGTTTTCCATGGAGGAGGGTAAACTACTTGGGCACATTATCTCAAAAGATGGCATTCGTATTGATCCAGCACGTGTACAAGCTATTCAGCAAATCGATCTGCCCTGGAATAAGAAGGAGATTTAGTCTTTGAATGGTAAAATGAATTTTTTACGCCGCTTTGTACCTAATCTTGCCGAGCACCTAAGAGAGATCAAAAACATGCTTAAGAAGGATAGCCAAGTGAAGTGGATGGAAGAGGCTGTAAAATCTTTAAATTTAGTCAAATTGGCTCTTTCTTCAGCTCCAATTCTAATCAGCCTAGAATACACTCAGGATTTTATATTTTTTTCATTTGGTTCGAAGCACACTACGGTAGCGGTGTTGATGCAGAAAAGAGATGATCATGATATACCCATTTCTTTCTTCAGCCAGACTATAAGAGATGCAGCCTTAAAGTACAACATCATTGAGAAGCAAGCCCTCGCACTTGTGAAAGCATTGAAAGATTTTCGGGTATACATTCTGCATTCTCATATTTTGGCTTATGTTCCTAACACTGCTGTTAAAGATGTTTTAGTGTAGACCGATCTGGAAGGAACATGAGGCAAGTGGATTGCAACTTTGTTGGAATATGATGTGGAGATAAAGCCCAAAAAGCTGGTTAAAGGAAAGGGATTGGCAAAGTTAATGGCCGAATCAAACTTGCATGCCTTAGACATAAATTTGATCGCTGCTATGTCTGATGAGAATGAGGAAGGTTCGCCAATTCATGTATCTGAAAATTTTGCTCTTTCTCCGTGGTATTCAGACATCATATATGTGCTTCAAAATTTGTCGCCACCACCCGGCATGACTAGAAACAATGTTATAACTCTCAAATTAAAGGCTGCCAAGTTTTGCATTCTAAATTCTGCACTTTATTGGAAAGATCCCGGTGGCATTCTTTTGAATTTCTTGGTGGAAGAAGAAGCAAAGAAGGTCATGGAGGATTTCCACGAAGGAGATTGCGGTGGTCACCTTTTTTGGAAAACAACAGAAAATAAAGTTCTGAGAGCGGGATACTATTGGCCAACATTGTTTGCTGATGTATATAAGGTTGTCAAGAGGTATCATAAATGGTAGAGTTTTGAAGGAAGGCAGAAATTACAGCCTTTGCCGCTTAAGCCCATTGAGGTGAGTGCCCCTTTTCAGCAATGGGGGTTGGATTTCATTGGTGAAATTCATCCCACTTCTTCTGGTCAACATCGATGGATTCTCATGGCAACAGATTACTTCACGAAATGGATCGAAGCAATTCCCACCAGACAAGCTACATATACGGTAATTATTTCATTCCTTGAAAATAACATCTTGTTTCGCTTTGGTTTCCTGAATAAATTAATCACTAATAACGTAGCAACTTTCAAATTGAAAAGGATGGTATAGTTTTGTCATAAATATCACATCATTTTTGGTCACTCAAGTACCTATCATCCACAAGCCAATGGATTGGCAAAGTCTTCTAACAAATCTTTGTTCAACATCATTAAGAAGTTGTTGGAAATCAACAAGAAGAGCTGGCATAAGAAGTTGGTCAATGCACTTTGGGCAGATCGGGTCAGTCAGAAGAAATCCATTGTTATGTCCCCCTTTGAGCTTGTGTATGGAGTTGATGCTTTGTTTCCTACCTCTCTTGCAGTCTCGGTAGTCAAACTTCTTCAAGAAGCTGGCAGTGAAGATGATCCTATGCAAAGAAGATTGAATCAAATGATCCATTTGCAGCAGACCAGAGAAGAAGTTTTCCAAAACACATCCAAGTTGCAGGAGAAGATTAAGAAAATTTATCACAAAAAAGCAAAGGCAAAAAAATTTCGTCTAGATGATGCAGTGCTGAAGTGGGATGCAAGGAATGAGGAGAAGGGTAAGCACGGTAAGTTCGAGAATCTCTGGTAAGGCCCCTTCAAGATTGCAGCATATCGGGGTCAGAATGCCTTTCTTCTGAAGGAAATGAATGGGGAAGATTGCCCAGGAGGGCCGATCAATGGTCGGCTGCTCAAGCAAACCCACTTCTGAGTTGTTTCTACTATCTCCATTGTCACTATAAATACCATTTTATTTTAGTTTTGGTTAGATTTTGTCAAGTCAGTCTTCAAGTCATTTTAAGATCAAATTTGAGTCAATTTTTCGGTCATTTTGGTTTCATAATTGAGTCGGTTTTAGTCAAGTTTAAGTCAATAAATGAGTCAAAGTCTGGTGTTGTTTGTCGAAATAATGACTCCATAGCCCAATGGACCGAGGCACTGTCTGCTCTCCCAAATATATATTGTTCTTGGCACCTCCAAGGAGCTACCATCCCCCATTGGAGCCAATGTTAGAGTCGGTCTTGTCTGTCCTTCGTCAGAGATCAAAACTCTTTCTGCATTTCATTTTTAGGTGTCTCGCTCCATTCAATTAGCTATATTCCACTAGGGGCATGCCATTATCTGACGGAAGGGCCTTATCATTCATTCCCCTCATGTCTTGTACCTGCTAGCTTAGGTCTTTTCATCAATGTGTATTAAAGTCCATGACAACCAATGTTTGATCTTTTAGTGGACGAGAGTCATTTCGGTCATTAAGTCTAGGGATTAGTCATTAGGTCTTCAAACAATGTCCAATAAAGCCAGCAAGACCAGAGGGAGGCTTTTATAAAGTTTTGATTCAAAGATTTTCATCGTCATATCGATAGATTCAGATTGTTCTTCAAAACTCTGTTTTGAAGAAGAGTCAACAGTTTTCCATTTGTAATAATTTTCAAAAGTTTCTCAGTGGATTTATCCAAGCGCAGCCCTAGTCCCCTTAGCCAATTTCAATGTCAGCTACCCCTACAAAAAATTGCCAAAAATTTCATCATTTTAGTCAAAGAAATGTGAAAAAGTGCCAAAGTGAAAACATTACAAAATGGGTTTTGGAGGAAGAAAAAATCAAATCCAACTCTTGCAAGATATTTCTCCAAGTTATATAAATCATTTGTGACAAGTTACATTCATGAAATATTCTAGCAAAGTCGAGTTTGGAGGTTGAAGAACAAACCGCAGTTGAAAGACCATGACTGTGTCAAAGGATTGGAGCGCGGCGCATAGGTGGAGGAGCACGGTACACATAAAGCGCGTGACGCACTGGGGATTTCCGCCCAGTGCTAATTCAAATAGGCATGATGCACACAGAGGGCGCGGCGCACTGGGTTATTGGCACGATGCATATACACAAAAGCCCTATTTTTCTCAGAATTTGCAACCAATCGCCTTCGATCCCTTGAATTTTCCAGGTGGGGTCAATCACTCAGTGTTTCAACCATTTTTATGTTAGTATGATGATATTCCATGGCAGCTTATGGTTGCACAAAAACTCTTAAACCCTACCATTTAAAGTCAGCAAAGCAAATGTTGTTAGGGTTACAAACTCATTGCGTTCGTGCCAAGGTTCTTCCTCCATTTTCATTTTTCCTTCTTGCCCTCATTCCCTTCTTCCCTATTCCACTTTTTCCATTCCTCCCTATCCTAAATTCCTACTAAAATCCTATTCCCTATCCCCTCTACACATTTTTCAAAGGTAAAACCCCAAACCCTACCCCATATAAATTTACCTAACACCCCAAACCCTACCCCATATAAAATCTCCTAAACTCCTTAATACCTTCATACTATTCCCCTTCCTAACAACCCCTTTTTTCATTTTCCCCTTGGGGAAAGATTTCAACACCAAAAAGAGCAGTTCATACAGAGCAGTCATCTTGTATTCAAGGTATTTTGTATAGAAGTCATGGAATCTTGGCATTCATTGGACTATGAGGTGGAAACCAAAAGTGACTCTCCCATGGAGGAACAGGCACCCTAGAGGCCTCATAAGAGCGGCAGACATGTTAGAGAAGAAACAACCACCCTTACAGAATTACAGGCTTGCCCTCTTGCTATGTCCTATTTTCAGCATCAGTCATGCTATGAGTTTTGTCAAAAGGTGGCTAGTGTCCAATTTCATCATGAGTTGGCTCATCTTTTTGTGCTGCACTTGCACGGAGATCAAGCTATCTTTGCTGGTCTCACCTTCACACTTACACTAGAATCTGTCTCATTAGCGACTGGTATACCGAACATTAGTGAATCATGGCACAAGAAACAGAAGATTGACCGGCAGCATTATGAGCCTTACATCAAAACCAGTTTCTTAAGGCAGCTCAAGAGAGTGTTTCCATTTCAGTATCTGAAAGATGAATATGCTCCACTAATGGGATTGATAATGAAATATTTCAGCTGTGAGGGGTGATTCTCTCATCTTTATACTTATCACATCAGGTTGCTCATGCATTTCACCAAGGTACGGATGCTGAACATTCCGTATTTTATTTTCCAGAACATAGAGAGGTTGAACACCTTTATACAGCGCAAAACACCTCAGCAGCAACTTAACAGTATCTATCATTTCACTCTTATTAATATTTTGGTGGTTCATCAGCTTGGATTGCAGGGCATCACTTGGGATGATTTCATCTCGCGTGATTTATTTAGAGATTCACGGAGAGTATTAGAGGTTAAGCATGAGGGTGAACATTCTCATCTGTATGAGTTCCATGAGATTGCTAGTATGTCGATATTCGTCACATATCAGAGGGGTGCTAGACATTTGTTTGCAACAGCAAAGTGAGTGTTATGTCCACCCAAGGTGGAAGGGGTCTCGCTTCCTCCATCAGCATCATAGTAATAGGAAAAATACAAGGAGCCAATGTAGGATGAGGGGCCTTCAGGTGAGCCATCAGGTGAATGAGAGACCGACTTCATTCTCCTTCATGATGATGATACAGATACGGGTCCACAAAGCGCCAAACTTAGAGAGATCATCTAGGAGCAGCAATCAGAGATCGAAGCCTTATCCCTTGACATAGAGAGGGCTAAGTGGAACATAAAATATCTGGAGAAGAGGAACAAATAGCTTGAGGATCAGCAAGCAATCATGGAGCTACAAAACATTCACGAGAATCGCCAAGCTACGCAAAGGAGAGGAGTTGAGTTCACGTCATTGGAGCAAGAGATTAATGAAGATCGGGAGGCAAACCTTGAGAGAGTTAAGATGCACTTAGAGTGGCTACTAGACAAGGCCAACAAGGACCATGGATTGCTAAGACACATGGCTTTCCACTACATGGCGCGAAACAAAGTGTGCAAGGCCTGAATCAGGAATTTGAAGGCGAAATGGAGGAAGGCAATCAAGAAGCAAAAGAGGCAAAGTGAGCTCAATCGACTTCAGATATTGGCCGAAGCCTCTTTAGCCTAGCATAACACTTAATAAGGAAGCTCCAACCCAAATTTGAAGAAATTTGGGGCATTTTTGGGATTTTTGGAAATTTTTGTGCAAAAAACAGGGCTTTTCTCCCTGTGCGCAGTGCCACGTGGTGCACGCTTACAATAGGGAGCTCCAAATGACAAAAGGTTTACATTTTTGGGTTTTCCATGGAAAATCATGACTTTTGGTGCATGGCCAAGAATTTTGGGCCAATTTTCAGTCCTCAGGAGGTCAAAAACATCCAAAAAATGACCTCTCTGCCCCTATTTTGACACACAGGAAGCAGTCTTGGGAGATTGCGGCTTTGGAGGGGCAAATGGGCACAAAATTCAGAAAGTACACTTGGGTTAGAGAGTAGACGTGCAGGGATTTCCAACAAGCACACTTGGGCTCAATTTTAATTTCAGAGGGTGCGTCAAAACCAGCTCCAAAGTGGCGCGATGCATACAGTTTTTAGTGCGGTGCACAGAGACCCAAAGGCCAAAATGACTCCCGCTTTGCAAAATTTCGATTCGCAATTTTCTACAAGTGGGCCCACTCATTTACAATACATTTTTGCTGACATCAAAGGCAAAGTTTGAAAAGCATTTTTGGCGTCTATCCGAGTGGCCAAATGAAGGCGAACAGCCACCCAAAAGATTTGCACTCATATTTTCATTTTTCTAATTGGTCCTCATAGAAAATTGAATGTAATTGCTGATGGTTGGCTCTTCATCTCTTGGGTGGATCGACTTTCTCATGGAAAAGCTTATTTATTATATTGAGAGTCATTTTGTAAATGGTTGGAATCTCTGGGAAACTGTGGGAGATAAACCCAGTCTTTGACAGAGAACTAATGAAAGATTACAGCTCTGGTTCATGAGATTCCTGCAGCGTGAGTTTAGCAAATGTATCTTCTTTATGTTTCACATGTATTTCATTATGTTTCATATTTTCATTCATATTCATTTACAATGAAAGCTTTCTGAGTAAAAAAGGTAGAATTCAGTGTACTGCTCTACTTTGGGATGGTTTTCACGTTCTATGTTTTCTTCTGTTGAAAATGATTCATGTATTTATGCCCTTTTCACACTCTTAAACAATCTCTCCACTTCATATTATTTCGAATCGAATTGCTAGACTTTCCTCCTGTCTTGCCTCATGAAATAATCTGCGTCTTTGAGTTCAATTCTTTGCTCATGTTGTTCCTTGGACCCACACATCCCAGAAAACTCAGTAATTCTTCAAAATACCTCCATCATATTTGTATACCTAGCCTAATATCAGTATCCATTTTTGCATCACCTCAGACCCTATTGTTTATTTTCTTGAGCATGACCCAGAGAGAGCCCTTTCCTCTTCTGGTAGGGCTAGCTACCAGACTGAGCGCGGTTTGTGGTTACCCCAAATTTTGCCTTCCTTCAGCCTAAGGCAGATTTAGGCACTAACACAACTGATATATACAATGTCCTAAAGCATAATACTAGATCTACTTCTACCATAAACTTTGTGGAAGCTTAAACAGTTATGAGCATCATCAAGCATGAACAGATATAACTGAGAATGAGAAGTAATCAACCATAACACAAAAGATATATCACTGGTGAAAGAACCAACCAAAAACCCCAAGTTTGTATCATCATACAAGTGGAAATCTTGTTCAAGTTACAAAAAGAATCTGCTCTCAAGCTATCATGCTCTCTCTGTAATCAAACAATACAACTCACAAACTCAATAGACATAGAATATATCTTCCTCAAGCCCTCCAAGCCTCCTATTTCCTTGCACAGTTTTGATTGGGGTCCAATGATATCACATGTGTGAATTGGCCTCATCACACTCACTGTAACCTCAGGTCCAACTGTGCAATCCTCAAGGAATAATATTCCTTCTGCATGCAAGGAATATTCACAATGGAATATTCTTGCAACTGATAGTACACTGTCCCTCCATCTGATCTCAACTGGGTCTCTGATTGAACTGACATGCATAAGTTATCCATGAGTGAATACTCAGTTATTTGAAATACAGTAGTTACATGTATGCAAGTATTATCTCACTGAACTCTCATTAATTTAACAAACTGTTAAATTAATCTAACTAGACTTGACTCAGTTAATTGAGCCAACTAACTACAACTCAATATTCTCTTTAACAGGTGTCAAGGTCCAAGGAACGAGAGAGCTCTGTAACAAAAAAGCTAATGGTGGCAAAGTGGTGAAACCCTTGGCGCAGTGCGAAGGAAGGCTTAGATGGCTGACAGCAACCTGGTCCAGCTGAAATCAGTAGCGAATCGGGCAACAACGGTATGACAGAAGATGTCAGGAGGGGAGAGATCCCCTCCTATGAAGATACGGTGGCAGGAGAGGGATAGAGCAGCCAGGAGATAGAGGAACGGAAGAGCGCAGGACCAGTGCTAGGAAATTCCTGGCAAACAGGCCATAGAGGAACTGCCTGCCATGTGCAGCGGAGAGACCCAGATTTGTGATCCTAGCAAATAAATTGGAAAAGTATAGAAGCTATATGAGGGATCATGCCCTCATCTGCAAGTTCGTAGGATTCTGGCCGTCGGAAAGAGATCTTTCCAAGTGAATCCAACAAAAATGGTAGCCCCAAGGCCACATCGAGCTCAAGCTAGGAGCGAAAGGCTTCTTCATGGTAATCTTCTTCAACCTACAAGATAAGGAAAAGGTCTTTAAAAATGGCCCATATTTTTATTACAATGTTGGTTTGTTCATGCATTTTTGGGAAGAATGCTACAATCCTGATAAAGAAACCTTTCTAGCTGGGCCTGTCTTGGTTTGCTTATTCGGGCTCCCCATAGACTTCTGGGACCTGGAAATGTTGGAGGGGATAGGAAACTCAATAGGCAGTTTTGTGAAAGTAGCAGAAATGACGAAGAAAGGAAGATACACCTCGTACACAAGGATTTGCGTTTATATGAACCTAGCAAACCCTATGCCAGACACCATAGAACTTGAATAGCATGAAGATGTTTGGCAGCAGAACATAGACTACGAACACATCACGTTTAGGTGTCGTAGGTGCCATGTCCATGGCCATCTAGCAAATGAATGCCCGATAACACAGGAGGAAGAAGAAAGTAGAAGTTCCCTGCAAAAAAAAGAGAGCCAACAGATCAGGAGGACTACCAAGAGGTGAAAAACAAAAAGGGAGTAAACAAGGAAACCCCCTCGAAAGGAAGGAAGGAAAAACAGCCAGCCCCAGAGAAATCAAACAGCTTTGCAGTTCTGCAGGTAAATGATGAAGAGGAATATCAACCTATGGAAAATAAAGAGGATAAGGGGTCGGACAGTAGCGAGAGTGGCGAAAGAAACCACTCAAAAAGAAAAGCCTCAAGCGAGACAACAAAGAAAGGTAAAGAATAAGAAGAATAAGTCGAACAGATGGATACAGATCAAGAGAATAACAGAGAAGACCTAAGCCAAGAGGAAGTAGTCTTGAGAAAACTACTAAACGAATGGAAGAACCTGGATGGGAGGTTTATCCTAGAAGAACAAAAGAGGCTATACGCGAAAACCTTTCAGCAATACGAAGCAAAACATGGAAAAGGTACAGCCTCCCCCGAAGAACTCCAAGAGACCCAATAGGAAAGCAGACCTGATCAGCAAGGCAAAGGTAAAGGGGGGAAGAAAAAGAAGAAGAAAAAACCTTAAGGACTCCATCCAACTCATGGGAGAAATGTTAGTCAACACAGGGAGAGTAGTCCCGCTATCAGCGGTTTTCCAAAACCTATCCCAAGTTAACCAATGATCTTGACATCTTGGAATATTAGAGGCTTAAATAGCAAAGGAAAGCAGAGACTTCTGGTAGCAAGACTGAAGAAGGACAAACCAAAAATTATGCTTATCCAAGAAACTAAAATCTCAGGACAAAATATCGAGGAAATTCTCAATAAAATAAAACCTAGATATGAACACGTAACTATAGATGCCAAAGGGAGTGCAGGAGGGATAGCAATCATTTGGAATCTAGCAAAAGTCCTAACCGACTGTTGGATAGGAATGCCAAGAATCCTGACAAGGAGATTCAGGCTCATAGGGCAAAAAAAATGGGTGGCAATCACGGCTATCTATGGGCCCCACACCCGTGCCGACAGAGGCCTATTCCTCAACCAGTTGGAAAAGCTCAGAAATATGCACCAGGAGCAGAGATGGATCCTGGCTGGCGACTTTAACTTAATCACTTCCAGAGAAGAAAAAAAAGGTGGCATAAACAGAGAAGACCCGGAGATGGAAAGATTCAGAGACATTCAAACAGAACTAAGAGTGGTTGATATCCCAACCATAAATGGGAAATTCACCTGGAATAATAGAAGAGGCGGGACCAAACAAATTGCTTCAAGACTGGATAGATTCTTAGTCTCAGAACACATAATTGGGCTAGACATCTTCTACGAAGCCTCCATCCTACCCTCAATAGGGTCCGACCACTGGCCAATAAAGCTTGAAATAGCCCTGAACAATCCGAATAAAAAGAGGCCATTCCAGTTCGAGTCCTTCTGGCTTAGAGCCCCTGATTTCATAGACAAAGTAAGGAGCTGGTGGCAGGACAACAAATGCGGAAAGGAAGGCCGCAACAAAATGCACTCTTTTCAACTCAGACTCAAAGAAATCAAGAGCAAAATCAAGAAGTGGAACAGGGAAGAATTCGACAATATTCAACAAGAGCAAGGAAAACTTCAGTCCAAATTGGAAAGAATATAGCAGCAAATCATCTCGGAAGGCCGAAATGAAGAGCTGGCTGAAGAGGAAGGCAGAGCAATCACTCAACTAATGAAAGACCAAAGCATGAGGAAATTTTGTGGAAGCAGAAATATTGCGTCCAATGGTTAAAAGAGGGGGGAAAAACTCCAAATTCTTCCATAAAGCAATGTTGAGTCACCGTGAGCACAACAGAATCTTCTCGTTGAAATACCGCCAGGGAAACAGAGTGACGCAATAGACAGAAATAGAACAACTCTTGGTGAATCACTTCAAAGGCATTCTCACTGAGCCAAATGTCAACAGATCTGAGGACATAGACAAGGTTTGCCATCATATCCCTAAGAAAGTCTCCAGAGATCAAAACCTAGCTCTGCTCAGGGTAATCACCAAGGAAGAAATTGAAGAGGTAGTTAACAAAATGTTGAAAAATAAGGCCCCGGGTGCTGATGGCTTCACCATTGAGTTCTACCAGGCAGCCTAGAGTTTTATGGGGAATGCCCTGCTAGACATAGTGGAGGAATCCAGGTGCTCAAAGCACATGTACAAGGGCCTGAATGCCACATTCCTGGCTCTAATCCCAAAGAATGGCTGCTCGGAGGAACCGTAGCACTTCAGACCCATCTCCCTTTGCAATGTTGTCTATAAAATTTTAGCAGCAGTCATGGTTAACAGGCTAAAGCCGATCCTACTGGATCTCATTGCCCCAGAGCAAACAGGCTTTGTCAAAGGGTGCCAGATCACCGATGGCATCATAGTGGCCCAAGAAGTGATCCACTCCTTAAAAAACTCCCGCACCCCAGGTATGCTTATTAAACTTGATCTGGCTAAGGCGTTTGATCGCCTTAGCTGGGGATATCTGGAAGGCATTCTAAAAGCCTATGGCTTCGACCAAAGATGGATAAACTAGATCTTATCCATGGTTGGCACTCCTGTGCTATCAATACTATTAAATGGCACCCCCTCTGATCCCTTCACTCTCTCCCATGAGCTTAGGCATGGAGACCCCCTATCTCCTTTTCTCTTCATACTAGCTGTGGAAGGCCTGGGTAGGTTGGTTAAGGCTCAAGTCTCCAGGGATCAGCTAAAGGGTCTTCGAATCTGTGGGAATGATACACCGGTTTCGCACCAACAATTTGTAGACGATGTGATGCTTTATGGTCAAGCCACGCTGAGAGAGGCCCAAGGTGTCATCAAAACCCTATCTAATTTCAGCAAAGCTTTTGGGATGGAAATTAATAAGGACAAATCAGAAATGTTTTTCTTCAACACCTCGCAGGCTACCCAAAGGTTCTTAGCGTGCACTCTGGGCTTCAACATTGGAACCTTCTCATCGAAATACCTAGGCATTATGTTGCATGAGCATCAATACAGGATGGCCAAATGGGAAATTCTAACAAAAAAATCTGAAAAAAGATGGAAAACTGGATCTTTCGCTTGTTGAATGCCCCAAGCCGGCTAATCCTTCTGAAAGCTATTCTGCGAGCTATGCAAATCTACCAGATTTCATGCCAAGCCATCCCAAAGACAACAAGCCAAAAGCTGGTTGCATGTTCAAAAAATTCCTATGGTAGGGCACCAGAAAATCCAGAAAGTGGGCCTTAATTTTTTGGGATTGGCTATGTTGGCTCCCCAAAGATGGCAGTTTAGGGCTACGAGACCCCTTCGTCCTCAACCAAGTCATGGGTGGAAAGCTCTGGTGGAGGTGGACTCAGGGAGGCCCTAACCTTTGGAAGATGATATGGAAAAGAAAATACGATGCGGCAGGGGAACCCGAAGGAAGAATGAGAAGTGACACGGAGATTAGAGGCTCCATGATTTGGAACCTGGCGAGGGGCAACAAAGAATTGATAAGAAATCACAACTTTTGGGAAATACGAGTCGGGGAAGAGGCCAGGTTCTGGGAGGAATCATGGCAGCAACGTGAAAGACTCATCCAAAAGGAAAACCTTCACGTCATCCACACTTTTACGTCCCAGGCTGAGGCAACAACCATCGGCAATTTCTGGAAACCAAACGAAGAAGGATATTGGTGCAATTGGAAACAGAAAGAGGATTGATAAGGGGCCCCAGGAACTGACAGATGGAGCAAGTATTACACAGAGATGGAATCTTGTAAGGTAGCAAGGAAAACAGGATCCAGCATTCTTCGATGGGGTAAACGAATTCAAGGAAATTTCTCAATAGCAGAAGCCTACTACCAAAATGTCAATCAAAATCAACAGCCAGAAATCAAACAGTGGAAAAATATCTAGAAAATCAAACACTAGCCGAAAGTTTCATTCTTTGTTTGGACCTTATTACACGGTAGAGTGCTTATCTTGGACCAGATGCAGAGGAGAGGGCGTCAAGGTCCATCCCGCTGCGCACTCTGCAACTCCCAAGAAGAGACAATGGAACATTTGATGAACTGTTGCCCAGTCAGCAACTCCCTCTGGGAAAGCCAATTCAGATTGTTTGAACACCGTAACAGAAACTACAAGAACATTGTAAACACCATAACAAACTGGCTGAAAAAACCTTACCAAAATCCAGTGGTCAACCGTGCATGGCTCCTTTCTGCCGGATTCATGCTCTGGAACATCTAGAAAGCATGAAATAGGGCAATCTTCAAAGCGGAATCCGAAACCCCAACAACCATATCGGAACAAACCACCAGGAACATACGTGAAACAATCCTAATAGAAAGCTGGAAAGAAGAAGACTGGCAGGCGTCACAAATGGAAGAGGAAATCCTGAAAAAACTTGAGGTAAACTAGAGTATGCTAAATAGGTGTGTCAAAGAATTAGACTGGCCAAGCGAAGTGGCGGAAAGAAACCAGTATCATGACCCCCTGCAGGGATTCATGAAGCTTAACTTTGATGGCACCGCAAAACATGACCCGGGAGAGGCTGGCATTGGGGGAGTTTTCAGAGACGCTAGGGGAAAAACTCTTCGAACCTTCACCATGGACTGCGGGGAAGCCTCAAATAACGAAGCCGAACTGCATGCCTTGAAATGTAGCTTGGAAATTTCTCTACGGGCTAATTTTAAGTGAATCCAAATTGAGAGGGACTCAAAGTTGGTAGTCGACATGGTCAGGAAGCTACAACAACAACAACCAGTGGACAAAATCAGCAAGAGCTGGAGAACGGCATGGCTTGTGGGCGAAATCGGGAAGCTCCTGCCTAAAATCGACTACCTAATTCCCTCTCACATTAGACGTTCCGGAAACAAACCGGCGGACTGGCTCACCAACTGGGGCAGCCGGAACAGAGGCAAAGAGATCGACAGTCAAGGCCTGTCTCAACTGCTCCTGGAGGAGCGAGCCAGCCTCCAACAAATGCTAGACATCGAAAAAGGTGGCAAAGACAGGCCTGAGGTGAACGACCAGGATCAGGCGGCACGCGGCAACAGTGGGGAAAGATCACAATGGATGGGCACGGACAGCACACCCGTGGGAAAGGACGACAGTCATTAGAATGAAAGATTCAAGTAGATGATGGATCAAGGTACGACAGGTCGCGGAAACGAAGGAGAAGTGAGCCACGATACACCACCAAGGAAGGATCTGGAGTTAGCTTGGGAAGTCAGGATAAATGACAGAGGCAGGACGACAGGTGGCACAAGGAGTATAGAACAATTACAGCAGGAGCAGCTGGGAGGATATTGGAGTAATGATGAATAAAGCAGCGTAGTAAAGTCACGCCCCATCCCGAGGTAGGGATCCAAGGCTGTCAGTCAAAATATTAAATGGCCAAGTGGAGGCCCGGTTGGCAAGACAGTGGGTTGATAACAAACATATGCCTGAGGGGACAGAGGGAATGCTCATTCAGTGAAGTAAGAATTATGAAAAAAATGAAAAGGTGACAGCGCGACCCTGGGACCTGGCTCCTTCTCAAGCTCCGGCAAGAAAAGGTGGTATGTATTCTATCATCCCTATCCCCTAGGCGTTATGTTAGTTAGCAACTATGATATCCTTGTTCAAACAGAAATGTTTCGCCCCAGTGAGCAGACTATCAGTAGTAGAACTGATAGCGGCCTTCCCGGCACTCAGTCGAATCTCCTCTTCCTCTCCCGAGCATGGGAAGATTTGCATGGCACTAGTTCTGGTTCTTATTTAGAGAGATGGGAGGTGAGGGGGGCTTTGTTGAGTCTTGTCGTGCCCCAAGTTTGGTACCGCAGCCTCGGTATTTTATGTTCAAGGGTGCAAAGCACCATCCATGCTGAATTCGGGCTAGCTAGCGAGTAGATTACAACCGCGTCTCACCTCAATAGCTTTGACTTGTGGTTTTTGGTTGTGATAAGTAGACAAGCTCATTCAATCTCAAAGCCCCAGTCCCGTGGCAAGATGGCACCGAGGAAGGCTAAACTAGCAAAGAATCAGGATGATGGCACTAGTAGCCAACCGAGCAAAAGGGGCAGGTAGCCAAACTTTGAAAAGACCATGCACATGATAAACGCGTACATGGCTGGGATCCCTCTGGAGATCCGCTCCCAAATCAATGGGTGGGAGCGTGAGCTGCGGGATATCAATGATAACAAAGAAATCCCCCGTGAAGACTGGGAGGATCTGATCTCGGACCCAGGAACTATAAGAGGCAGAAACTCCCTGTTCAATAAAACGCTTCAGCAGTACTAGATAATGAAGCATGTGGTTGGTTGGGCTATGGAAGTGAATCAGGTCGTCTGTGAAGAGGAGGACGAGGAACACAAGCAGGCAGAGGAGCAACTCAGAAGCCAGCTAGCAAAAGAAGCAGATAATATCAAGACCACTCTCCTGAACGAGATTGTAGCCGTCCAAGTCTAGGCATCAAGAAACCATCTGCTGCTAAAGAACATGGAGCAAACGTTGCTGGACCTAAAATGGGCCATAGAGCAGAAGCAGTTGAAGCCTGGCGCCAGCGCCTCAATGCCTACCCCTGTCAACTCGTCGGATCAGGACTAGCTGAGCTGAGTCTTTCTTTTTGTTTTAAATGTTGATAAATCAGAACTATGTCCCATTGTGTCCTGTAGTTAGATTAGTCAATAATAGGCAAAAACATGGTTATGACAGGAAAAAGGAGCTAAACATTTTCAAATTCTGGTCAGGCTTCGAAGCCGAAAGGTGGCGGTCTGGTTTCCTATGGGTAGACCCACCGCCTGAACTTTAGATTTCTGCAATTTTGTTTTGTCATCTGGAATGAAGAATGCATAACCTTACAAAAAAAAAATTCTCTTTAACTGATGGATAAATCCCTCAATCAAAGGAAAAACTGTTGCATGTCCTCACATAGACTTCAAGTTTGATTTTTCTTAACTAATTAACTCAAGATGAATTAATTAGTTAATTTTCAAACTGCTGTTAATATCAAATTCGAATTTTACTTCCTATGTTTAGTTCAGGGACTCACTAAAATAAGAAGGGATCCCGAAATGCTATTTTTAGAAAATATATTTTTAGCACTTTCACTTTTCACCCATTGTTGCTAAGATCTCTAATGGATGAACTGCCATTTATAGATGGGCTATTTATAGCAGTGCTATTTTTAGCATTTTCTATTTTTAGAATTTCTTGTTGCACTTTTCAACACAGAATGCACAATCTCAGCTTGTAATGGTTGCAGGATTAGTGACTACATTGTGCAATTTTTTGGGCTAGTGGTCACTGTCCCTCAGAATTGTGCAATGCAAGACTGGAGGAAATTCACTATGAATAAATGTGCATTTCTTGAGAGGAAGACATAGCCTTCACTTTCAGGATTGTGCAATGCTATCTTGGGGAGGTAGAGTCCAGGCCAAGGTTTCCCAGACCTGCTGACGAGCAACTGAAAGCGAATGTGAATGTGAATGCATGGCAATATTGATTGTAAGAATAAGTGAATGATCATGCATGCAAATGGTCAATGATATATTCATAAAATGGAATAACATGCATGTAGCTGAGGTGAGTCATCGAATCGGCGACCGTTCATGAAAATGGTTTCATGGATGCGACATCAGTGAGATATTGACGAAAACTAAAAAAATGGTAGTACAAGCTAGTATGTATTAAAATGACAAGAAGTGCTCATTGAAATCAAGCAGACAGCATTCATACGAAGCGAAACACAAAAAGTGCCAAAAATGCAACACAAGGCATGCAAGGCAAACTTACCCCAAAATGACTACGCTAAATGTGTTGAAGACTCCTAGATGCAATGTGGGATGTCAGAGATCCAAGGTTAATGTGAGGAATGAGCTCTAAAGTGTCTAATTCATGATTTTTCATAAAATCGAAGATGTGATGCGCATGCCAAAATTCGTGGAAGAGCGACACTTGGTGGGAGTTTTCCGAAATGATCCTTGCATGCAACCTCCAGCTACTAAAAGTAGATATCTAAATCAAGGGATTCCTTTGAATGCTTCCTTGAGAGAAGCAGCCCATGCATGCAAATTAGTTTTTCTCTGTCCTAGAGGGAACCGGTCAAGTCAACTGCACATACAAGAGCCTGCTCAACTCCTGGGAGAAAATGCACGTGTTTGGATGGGAGTTGGGTTGACTGTTTAGGAGATTTGCACAATTTCTAGCAAGAGAAACTAACTTCTACCCAAGATTCCACAATTCCTGAGCTAAGCAGCCCTACTCGGAAGAATTGCTCAATTTTCTGGATGAAGCCTAACTGACAAAATTGTGCAATTTTGGAGCCTAGTAGGCTGCCAAACTGAATTGCACAATTTCTGGAGGGAAGGCTCGTTTCCCTCCAGAATTGCACAATTTCTTGAAGGAGCTGCACAACCTACAGCTTGACCAAGTCTGGAGGAACATCCTATGAGGTAATGCATCAAGCTTTGATAGACAGGCTTCCTTTTTGTACGAAAATCACTAGAGCTTGTGTACTTGTCAAAGCAAGACATGCTGCTATGAAAGGTTGGTAGGGAGGCTCCAAAACAAAGCTAAGGAAAATTTATGGAGGGTGGTTGTAGCTATTGCAATAAGTGCTTCGTGTTAGAATTACAACTTACATTGAAGTAGAAGAGGAGGACTTACTACAGATTCCAGGTAAGTCTATTTTTTATATTCTAATCTCTCCAAGGAAAATATAGACATTTTTTCCCTTAGTTGTTTCTAGATCAAACCAGTAGACCTTGGGATTTCATTTATGTCTATATAAGTGAATTTTTGATATAACAACTATCCCTATTGATTCATTCACCCTATAAGTAGTGATAAAATTCCAACAAGTGTTATTATATCTAATTCATTTTGTTGTAGCCTAATGAATGGAAGGTGGATCTAGGAAAATCATGGGTTATCAAACTGCTCCATTGCTAAGTTCTGCAATTTTTTTAGAATGGAAAGAGCTGAAATCGTAAATATCTACTCAAGATTCTGAAATTTGGAAAGTGGTGACAAATGGTTATGGGAGTAAACCCCCTTCATGGTTTCCTTGGCCTAATCATTTTTAACCTTTCAAAGTGACCTTAATTAGCATATTCACACAATAATTCACCTTAAGAAAACACATTTCTAAGCTTGGTAGGGTTTTTTGTTTCATGTTTTGAGAAAAACGGCCTGAGCACACTCTGTTTTGAGAAAAAGAATCGCAATGTAGTCTGTACTCTCTCGAAGTGCAATGGTTTGCATTGGTTCCCACTCTACACATGTGACAATCATGTAGAATGCAAAAAATTGCATTTGTGTGCCTTTCTCTCCATTCTGTTTTGATCTACAAGGTTCTCTTGAGTCACTGAACTTCTCTATCTCTATAAATCCATCATAGAATTTACATTTGATTTTATTAGCCTTTGATGAGAGTTTGTTGATTTTTTATTCCTTCCTATCAATTAGCTTTTTTTTTTTTTTTTTTAATTTGGTTTGATTATTGATTGAGTTGAAGAAATTTGTATATTACAGTCTCATTCTTCACGATTTATTTCATCAATGATCTTCTTGCATGTTAGTTTTCATCACATTTAAAAATTAAAAGAGAAGTAAAAAAACTTCATTATTTTAATTACATATATGATTTTGAATTGGAATTGGAGTAGTTGCATTAAAATGTACATTTATGAAGCTTTGTTTGGTGCATCATTGATAGTTGCATGACCCATTGTCTCTTCATTCTCATAGATTTACATTCATCGAAAATAAAAGATTTATTATTATCATGCAAGTTACATGATAAGGAATTCAAGTGAAATCATACCACGAGCCTTGAAACTGAAACATAATTGAAGATCAACTTCTAAAATTTACTTAATCAATCCAAGGAGCATTTGGAATATTAATGAAACACATAGAGTTTTAGGCTATAGAAATGTTTTGGCATATTTAAATGTAGGAGTTGATGTTACTTGTATGCATTTCATTTTGTGCATAGTCAATATTCCACATAAGTAAATATATAAATTTTCTCTCCATGTACCCTTCGGTATATCGAATGGAACTTCATATATCAAAAGTATATCAAAATACTTCCTATTGGACATGGTTCATTACAAAACACTACTATGGATTTCTTTTCCACGTACCTCTAGGTATATTTCGAAGTCCCCTATAGGTTTCTATCCTACCATAGTTAGTTGATTTGGTTGCCTTGTTTATTGTGATACACTAAACAAAACATTCAGGAATATTGTCTGCAGATATTGGAAACAATATATTGAAGTTCATAGTGACGTGGTAAAAACTTTTTCCTAGTTACCTCCATTTTGTTTTTTTTGTGTTGTTAATTTCTAAAATCAATTAATTAACCATAGAACAACATACTCACCTTCGAACAACTCCATAGTAGATCTTTAACTTGATACTAATGGAAACAGTTCCTAAGTCCACGAGTCAAGGAAACCCCTCTAATCAGAAGCATGGTCCTTTTCCTTATTTTTTAATATTGGTGCTCCTTATATGCCAAAATCTCCCCTTCCCAAGTGTACCATTGGTTTACCAATTTGATTATTTTCAAACTCCTTGGTTCAATATGTCTAAAATCCTCGTCAACTAACTAGCCCTCCACCTAAGAAACATCAACCTTAGGTTGATCCTAAAGTTGACCTTTTTCTTTCTTCACCTGTTATTTCTTTATCCCTTTATTCCTCCTCACCTCGTGAATTTTTTGATACAAGTAACAGGGAATCTAATGAGTGGAGGAAGGATATGAAGAATAAGAATAAAATTAAGCAGGGGGAAGCCATACAACTATTGCTACAAATTCAACTAATGTCAAGAAGCTTTCCAACAAGCCTTGTAAAGTTAAATTCCCTTGCATGCTTTGTGAGGGTAACCAACTTCTTAGAGATTTCCCTAGTATTCCATAGTTATTAGAACTATGTTAATCACATCAACCCTTATCGTTACCATCTGGAGATCATTCTGGTCATAAACCATCAACTAGTGACAGTGCAGTCCACAGGAAAAACAGTAAAGTTAATTTTCCCCGTAGTTTATGTGAAGGGAATAATCCATTTCACATTTTTCTTTATATAGATGAAGCCTCAAAAGTGTTGGAAAAAGTTACTTCTTAGCAATGACTTTCAATTGGTTACTAGAATCTTTCACCCAATCCTCCTCTAGCTGATGATGTAATTAACTTGCATCCATCTTTAGTCGATCCCACTTACTCTTAACATGAATACCATTAGTCTGTTCTCGACCAACCATTGGTTGAGAAAAATGTTGACTTGATTCCACCTTGAGTTCATCATACTTTTCCCACAAAGAGTGAGGTTCACACTGCTCAGGTTCTTCTTGTTTCTTTAGATCCTTTCAAACATGGGGACATTTCTCTTATTGTCATGTAAATCCCTCCAAGTAATTACTCACTTTTTTGGACTATTCGATAGGTACAACTAATTCAACCTTATCACAACATGCGAGAGGTTCTAGTTAGTGATCGTGGTCCAATAATAATGCAAATTCCATCACAAAAATCATTACAAGGAATACCTGAATCTCCTGTTGGTAACATAACAACCATACAACATCCTTATTTATGTCAACCTTTCCAATAATATCAAGGATTCCCAAGGACTAGAAAACTTGGTATGGGTTATCGTAATTATTAAAAAAACATGTTGTAACTTATTTTTCTTTCCATTATGTCACAAAGCCCTTTTACTCTTTCCAATTGTTGTGGTGTTGCTCTAAAGAAGGTGTTGCTCGATCTTGAAATGATTGTAACTCTATACATTCAGATCTTTAAGTTTTGAAGTTGCAATCTGTAGTATCCCTTTGTGCCCTCTTTTGTTGTGGTGTTGCTGTAAAGAAGGTGTTGCTCGATCTTGAAATGATTGCAACTCTCTACATTCAGATCTTTAAGTTTTGACGTTGCAATTTGTAGTAGCCCTCTGTGTCCTCTTTCCAATGCCACCAGTCTGTTCCAAATTAGATTCTCTACCAAAGAGTTATGCACAATCTCCCACGATGACCTGATTATAGACCTTTTTGGAAGAGTGAAATTCTATGAAGTGCCATGTGTCACTGTTTCAACCTTTGGTTCTGTAAAGGATACAGAAGAAACTACAGTCTTTCCTCTTTCTGTAGTAGCCCTTTGTGTCCTCTTTTGTTGTGGTGTTTCTCTAAAGAAGGTTTTGCTCGATCTTGAAACGATTGTAACTCTGTACATTCAGATATTTAAGTTTTGAAGTTGCAATCTGTAGTAGCCCTATATGTCCTCTTTCTAATGCCACCATTTTGATCCAAATTAGATTCTCTACGAAAGAGTTATGCACAATCTCCCATGATGAGCTAATTATAGACATTTCCAGAAGAGCGAAATTGTATGAAGTACCACGTGTCACTGTTTCGACCTTTGGATCTGAAAGAGATACACAAGAAACTATAGTCTATCCTCTTTTTGTACCTTATTTGAACAACATGTCGTAACTTATTTTTCTTTCCATTATGTCACAAAGCCCTTTTACTCTTTCCAATTGTTGTGGTGTTGCTCTAAAGAAGGTGTTGCTCTTTGTATCCTCATAATGTGTTATCATTTCCTCTGTGAAAATTGACCATGTAACAAGTTGTTTACGAGAACAAAGCCCTTCATACCATAAAAATTGATCCGGTTCTAAATATGAAGATGCAATACATAACTCTTGTAACAGTGGTACACCATGTAGATCAAAATATTGCTCCATCTAAAGTATCCAATTTACCGGATCCTTGCCATCAAACTTCCTCATCTTGCTTTTTCTTGATTTTAGGAGCTCGATCTTCAAACGATTGTAACTCTGTACATTCATATCTTTAAGTTTTGAAATTGCAATATGTTGTAGCCCTCTGTGTCCTCTTTCCAATGCCACCATTCTAATCCAAATTAGATTCTCCAAGAAAGAGTTATGCACAATCTCCCATGATGACATGACTATAGACCTTTCCAGAAGAGCGAAATTGTTTGAAGTGCCACGTGTCACTATTTCGACATTTGGATCAAAAAAAGACACACAAGAAACTACAGTCTGTCCTCTTTCTGTACCTTCTTACGAAATTTCAATCCGATGCTCAGAGAGAAAGTTGTGACGATTTTCCCCAGGTCACCTGTTTGAAATGTAATTCAGGAGTCTGCAAAAAGACCAACTTCCTCAGATAATATCTCTGCCAATATAGTGTGAAAAGCTCTGAAATTAGGATCCGCGATTCAGCGTGATGTCTTCTCAAAATGAGTTTTGTTTAGCTTCTGAAACGTCGCAGAAAAAAAGTTATAGCGAAAATTCCACGATGACCATTTTGGAGCAGCGAAACACTAGAATCCAAAGCTCTGATACCAAATGTTATGAAACCAGCTCACAGAAAGATAGAAAATATAGGTCAACGCTTTAGAATTCACCCTCTTCGAGGGGGCAACCTCCTTTACATTACACAAATGAAAAATTCTTCAATGATACAAATGAAAAGACCTAATTTCTATATATAGGAGTCTAAGGGGTCATAACATAATTAGAGCCGACATAACAATAATAATGTAAGGGCACAATAATAACAATAGTGGGCTTCTATGGGGCACAATAGTAACAATATGGGCACTACATGGGTACATCAATATAATAAGTGGGTTGTACTAATAACAATAAAGGGTTACACTGGTAGTATAGGGGCCTAACAGACACTTGTAATATGAAAACACTCATTGAGTTAGGCTTTGAGATGGGAGGGTGAGGACCAGGGAAAGCACCCAACAATGAGGAACCTTTGTAGATTCTGGGTGAAACACTGGTGAAAGGAGTTGAAAATTATTTATCTGATACCGACGAGATAATGCACTTGGGGGAGGTCATAGATGTCTGTTCGTATCATGTCAACTTATCGATGGTAACGATCTTCCCTTCATGAGAGAAGCACATATTCCGTAAAGCCATAGATGTAATGGCTGACATGGAATATGTGTAAATACTACCTAGGAGAATGTTGTAACCCAAAGGGGCATCAATAACCTCGATGACAACATGGACAGTCTTTCCTGTAAGGGTCACTAGACAATTGTGGTGCATGCCAAGGGGCTGCGAGGAGTGTCCCTCCCAAGCACACAAAGTGATGGTGGAGGGGGACAACTCAAGTGACTTTAGTTGTTTCCAAATGGCAGCAGACATCACATAGGTGAATGTGCCTTCATCAATAACGCATCGGGAGACAATGGCATTATGGACTCGAACTGGTATCTGGAAAGAAACAAATGAAGGAAATGAGGAATGTTCTAATGTATCAGTAGGGAAGAAAATCGAATGATCATCAGAAGGATCCACTACACTGAAGGCATATAGTAGAGATTTCTTTTGAGATGGGCATGACTCGAGTACTTCTAGCATCCACATGATGGTAGGTGATTATGCCAAGACGTCTACTATACTGTATGTATGGGAAGCTCAGTTAGAAGCCACATTACATTGTAATGCTCCCTTGGGGATCTTAGGAATGGTCTCAACTTTAGGTTGAGGTATACGTAATGGACCATTTGCTGTCATAAGAGGCTCAGCGAAATCTTTGGTTTTGGACTCAGTGGTGGACGAAGTCGATGGATTGTCATATTGACGTGACCGAGCTTGCAAGATGATATCAAAGGGGTTAACCTCATCAGAGATCCTCATAAGGATTTGGTAGTCACTACGACTAGAAGTTTAGGGGCTATGGGCTACTTGACAGGGTTGAGGTTGATCAACTACAAATCCTTGTTGACGGAAAGGATTTTCAAGCACCGTTGGTTAAGATGATGTGGGATTCTGAGGTGATTATTGACCTCTAGAAGCTACTTGAGCTTCCCACATTTGGTGCATGTTGGGTAAGAGAGGACAATCATGTGTATAATAGCCATGTACACTACAACATGTAGAAGGATTCTTCATACACATAGCCTTGTTCTACTTGGGATGGTTTCCTTGTTGTTTATTGTTGGTGTTAGGCTGATTCCCCTAGGGTTCACTAGGCTAGTTACCTTGATCACCCTTGTTACGCTTGTTACCTTTCCCCTTATTATTTTTCTTCAAATTTTGGGGATTGGTTTGAATCTATTGTTAAAACACTAAACCCTGAGGGGGTGGTGTCTGATGTGGCTAAGGATGCGTGGGAGGTTGCATCACTAATGCTTGAGGGGCTTGAGTGCTCGTCTTTGCATAAGGAGGAGAATTAGTTTGGTAGAGTGTTTGGGGTCCCATTGTGACAAGGATTGTGTCACCATGAAGAAAAACATGTTTATTTTAGTGTTTATAATATTTATATTAGGGTTTACCAATGTTGGGTTTATAATATTAGTCCCTTTGGTTTAAAATTATTCCCTTGGTTTCATAATCCCTTAAGATTTTAGTATTAATCCGTTGGGTTTATGTTTCCCTTGGGTTCATAATATAAATCCCTTGGGTTTATTATTAAATTGGGTTTATAATATCAATCATGGCCAACCATGGTCAACCATAACCAACCATGGCAAATTTTGGTCAATCATGGTCCGATCTAGCATTATGACCAAATTTGTCTCCATATAAAAATAATTCACAATCATGGACAATCATGGTCAAACAAGGTGAGCCGTGGTTGAAGATGGTCAACCATATTTTATAGAATCAAACATGGTTGACCATTGTGAATTGTGGTAAAAAATGTTTGAACATTGCATTGTGACAAAAATTGTCTCGATATCATAACCAACCATGATCAACCATCGTCCAATGTGGCATTGTGACAAAGATTGTCTCGATATGAAAATTAACCATGGTCCAAGATGGCATTGTGATAAGGATTGTCTCAATATGAAAATTAACCATGGTCAATCATGTTTAATTTAGTGTTTACAAAATTTATCTTAGGGTTTATATACATTGGGTTTATATTATTAGTCCCTTGGGTTTAATCTTATTCCATTGGGTTCATAGTCCGTTGGGGTTTTAGTATTAATCCCTTGGGTTTGTTATTCCCTTGGGTTTGTAATATCAATCCATTAGGTTTATAATATTAATCATGGTAAACCATGGTCAACCATAGCCAGCCATGATCAACCATGGTCAAATCATATGGATATGGAAATCGTCCATGGCCAACCATGGTCCAATGTTCTGTTCTGACAAAGATTGTCTCGATAGGAAAATCAATGATGGTCAACCATGGTCCAATGTTATGTTGTGACAATGATTGTATCTATATTGAAATAAAAAAGGGTCCACCATGGTCAACTATGTTTATTTTAGGGTTTATAATGTTCATGTTAGGGTTTATATACGTTGGGTTTAAATCTTTTATACCTTAGGTTTATTATTCCCTTGGGTTTATAATATCAATCCTTTGGGTTTAATATTATTATACAATGGTCAACCATATTCAACCATGGTCAACCATGGTCCAATGTCACATTGTGACAAGGGTTGTCTCAGTATGAAAATCAATTATGCTCAACCATGTTTATTGTAGTATTTTAAATATTTATCTTAGGGTTTTTATACCTTGGGTTTATAATATTAGTCCTTTCGGTTTAATAGTATGCCCTTAGGTTCACAATCCCTTAGGGTTTTAGTATTAATCACTTAGGTTTATTGTTCCCTTGGGTTTATAATAGCAATCGATTGGGTTTACTATTCCCTGGTCAACCATGGTTTATTATGATGTCAACGATGGTCAACCATGGTCCAACATGGAATTGTGATAAGGATTGTCTCAATATGAAAATAAACGATGCTCAATCATGCTTATTTTAGCTTCTATAATATTTATCTTAGATTTTATATATGTTGGGTTTATAATATTACTCCCTTGGGTTTAATATTATTCCCTTGGGTTCATAATCCCTTGGGGTTTTAGTATTAATCCCTTGGGTTTATAATATCAATCCATTAGTTTTATAATATTAATCATTTTCGACCATGGTCAATCATAACCAACCATGTCCAACCATGGTCAAACAAGATTGGATATGGAAATCAAGCGTGGTCAAGCATGGTCTAACATTGTGTTTCGCGATATGAAATTTAATCATGGTCAACAATGGTTAACCATGTTTATTTTAGGGTTTACAATATTGATGTGAGGGTTTATATATCTTGGTTTTATAATTGTTATCCCTTGGATTTATAATATAAATCCCTTGGGTTTATTAATCTAATGGTTCATATTTCTAGGGTTTAATATTATTCGACAATGGTTAACCATAATCAACAATGGTCCAATGTCACATTATGACAAGGATTGTCTCAATATGAAAATCAACCGTACTCAATCATGTTTATTATAGTATTTTTAATATTTACCTTAGGGTTTTTATACCTTGGATTTATAATATCAGTCCCTTGGGTTTAATATTATTCCCTTTGGTTCATAATGCCTTGGTGTTTTAGTATTAATCCCTTGGTTTTATTATTCCATTTGGTTTATAATATCAATCCCTTGGGTTTATTGTTTGCTTAGGTTTATAATATTAACCATGGTGAAGGATTTTCAACCATGGTCAATCATCGGGTCTTAGTATTTTAGTATTACTCCCTTAGGTTTATTTTTCCCTTGGCTTCATAATATCATTCCCTTGGTGTTATTATTAACTTTGGATTATAATATCAATCATGGTCAACCATAACCAACCATGGTGGGATGTCACATTGTGAAAAGAATTGTCTCCGTATAAAAATCATTGATAATCATTGATAACCATGGTCACCCATGCTTAATCATGGTTAAGCATGTTTTATAGAATCAAACATGGTCAACCATGGTCAATCATGGTCAACCATGCTCAACCATGCTCAAATGTCGCTTTGTGACAAATATTGTCTCAATATGAAAATCAACCATGGCCAACCATGGTCAACCATGGTCCAACGCCACATTGTGACAAAGAATTAATTATTATTATTAATTATTATCACTATTAATTATTATTATGTAAATATGAATTAATTATTATTATTTTTATTTAATTAATTAATATTCATATTATTATTATTTAATAATATTTCATTAAATAACATTATTATTGTTTAACAATAATTAACTTTTTAACTATTCTTTGTTTATTTTTATTAGTAAATTCTTATTTTTTATTTTTATTATAACTTATAAAATAAAATTTTATATATATATATATATATATTCTAAAAACAATATTAAAATTTAATGTTTTTTAACAAAATAAGTAATTATTTATTTACATTTTATAAAAAATAATAACAAATTATTACTATTATCATTTTTATTATACATTTCTAATGATTTGTGTCATCGATAGAAGTGAAGTCTTATAAGTATATGAGCCACATTTAATAAATTAATTATTGTCATTAAAATTGTTATTGTTAATTAATATTATTATATTATTATGAGTTAATATAATTATTATAATAATATAATAATAAGTGTATTTTTTCACTTACTTGTTCACGGATACCCGGGTCAGTGGGTAGCCGCTACGTCCAGGGTTTTAAACACTGAGTGGATGCCACCTGAAGGGCATCAACACCCCTCGGCCTATTTACTGACCTAACCCCAAGAGCTTTCGGGATTCGACCTTGAGACCTCCCATTGGCGAGGCACTTGATTTAACGGATTGAGCTAACTCTTGGGGCCAATAATAAGTGTATTATATTATTATAATAACAATATAATATAATAATAATAATAATAATATAATATTCATATAATAATCATAAATTATATTATTATTATTATTATATAATATTTTTATTATAATATTAATATAATAATCATAAATTATAATATTATTATTATTATCTAATATTTTTATTATAACATTAATATAATAATCATAAATATATAAGAATATGGTTGTTATTATTTATATTGTTGATCTTTAAAGAAACACACAATAATAATTATAGCTGGATTTTAAAAAATGCCCACAATAATTATTAATGTGGTTGATATAGCCTATATCAACTGCATTGGAAAATGTGGTTGTATATATACTTCATATAAGGTATATCAACCACATTGGTAAATGTGGTTGTGCTAGTTATATAAATGAGAAATTAAAAGAGGGAGTTAACGAGAAACATTGTTTTAATCTAGCAAGAAAGAAAAATTATATTAGACTATCTCTAATGCGTGCTTAGGAAAATAAGAACCATTGAGTATATTTAATTGTAAGGAAAAAAATTATGCATAGAGGAGCAAATACATAAAAATGTAAGACTGGTAATGAATCCATTACATTTATATATATTAACCAATAAACAAAAATTATAGAGATTGGTGATGTCCATACAGTCTGGTGATGTCCATAGAGTCGCACTCAAAAACATGAGTTGAGCTAAGTTAAATTCCTAAATATTAAGTAACTAGGGGTCATGCAAGGCCGCATAGGAATACCCCCTAAATATCACAATATAAACTATCCAAGCAACAGAGAAAGCCTAGGTAGGTTTTGGACAATCATGTCCCGAAAATAAATAAAAAAATCCTAGTGTAGGGAAAAGCAGGTGGGTTTGGTAGGAGAGAACTCTTTAAGAAGAAATTATAAGAATTCCCATTTTATCGACCAGCCCATATAACGGTCATACATTAGAATTCTAAGCAGAAGAAAGAATTTCGTAGAATAAAAGAGAAAAAACTAGTTAAGGGAGAAAATTAGTTAACTATAAGGGTGACCATGCATTGAAAGTTAAGCTAGGTTCAAACAAAACCTTGGAGGTCAATATTGAACTATAATGATATACATGGGAAAATAACCTAGAAAGAATATCTAAAATGAAAAATTTGTCTTGCGACAAAGAAATGTTTGACTGAACCAGAAATTTGAATGATGCCTCTCAATAGTTAAAATATAACCCTTTAATGATTTGGATTTAAACAGGAATGCAATAAAATAGAGAGATAACCATAAAGACAGATATGTAGCGGAATTAATACTTCATTTCATTACCGTAAAATACTGAAATATGCTTACATATAGAAATGGAAATAAACCAGCTAGGGCGATGGTAGCTTATCTCTGAGAAGAGATGTGGTGGCTACATGCCTCTGAACTATTCTAAACTATGTTACAATGTGGCTCGAAGGACTATTTATTATTGAGAGACAATGGAAACCCTTCACAGTCCAAAAGCTAACACTAGAAGATGAGACGCCACATTGTGGGCCTCGTTTTTTGGTAAGTTGGTACATCAACTTCCCGAGGTCGCGAATTGGTCGTATTCTCTCCATTTGATGCGCATGATAGCTCGTTGGAAAGATCTCTCCGAGGACTATGACGAAAAAAACTATTTTTTGACAGAATAATCACTTGTGGTAGATTTCCCAAAAAACGTCATTTACGGCCTCAAAACGGCTCTAGAAGTTTAGGACCCGAAAAATTGCTAAAAATAGTAAACTGCACTATAATTAAGGAAACTGAAAAACTAAAAGAGACAGTTGTGCGGGTCCAAATGGGATAGTTGGGTGGCCACCAAAATCCACCTGGATCATTCCTCCCTCCTTATTAAGCAATGGTCCCCATTGCGTTGAGTTCCTCCCTGAGGTGAGGAAGCTTCTGCTGAGCTGGGTCTCTGGTGAGCTGTTCTACAATCTTTGATGTGTCCAAAAATGGTGGGAAGCATGGTCGATGATGGTCTACATTGAACACTCAGTGCAAGCGAAGGAATGGAGGAATTCTGTGCTTCAAACCATTGTTTCCCGTAGCCTTGTTACTGGCATAAGGACCATGTCGAAGTGGTCTGAGTTTCTGATGGGTTCTGGTAAGGCGTTTTCTCTACAGATGTAACCAAACTTTTTCATCCGCCTGAAACTTTTGTGGTACACCTCTGGGTAAGGAGAAGTTGTTCCTGTGTTCTGTCATGACTGTATCCCTCTGTTGCTGCTGCTGTGTGGAGGAACCCTTTGCCGCGGTCATGGATGTAGCAACGATCTTCCCCTTACTTTGGGAGTGAACCAAACAGAAAATAAATTTCCTAGTTTGTGAGATGAGCTTGTTACCTTTCTTAGCAGTGATCAAAGAGGTCGCGATAGGTGGAGCTACCTCTGGTATCCTGTATAATGAATTATTCAAAGAAATAATGATAGCACGAGGCTTGACTCATACACAACATGTCGCCTCCACAAGTATGGCTAGCCTAATAATACGTCACAAACATCCAGAGGTGTAACATCACACAATAGCTCGTCTATGAAGGGCTTGATGTTGTAGGGAAGGTGGCATTGCTGGCGAACTTTGAGATCTCTTCCTTCGTGAAGCCACCGATACTGTACGGCTGTGGGTGTGGTGTAGTTGGTAGGCCCAACCGCTTCACAACCTCTACTGAAATGAGGTTCTTTTGGCTGCCACTGTCGAAAATGAATTGCAGCAATGAACCCTACACCCACATCTATGAGTGGAAAAGACATTCCCCCTCCTCTGGATCTTCGTGCTCATTTTTCTCGATCTTGGCAGTGGCAATAGTGGCACTAGGATCCGCATCAATGATCTGCTTCCCTTTGCCATTCCCCTCGTCTGGTTCTCACTCAGGGTCGGAACATGCATCTGATTCGGAAGCCTTGAACTCGGCCACTAGCAACTGCTTGGTCCGACACTCACTTATGTTGTGAGTGGGGCTCTTATGGAACTCACACCACTTTCTTGTGTCCTTCTTCGGCTTCGTGGTGTTGTTCTTTTCTTGTGGCTTTGACAGGTTTTCTTGACTCACCCCACCTTGGCTTTGTCCTTTAGGCTTCGGATTTGGAGATCCAAGGTCTCGCTTCTTCTGTTTGAACTTTTGCTTGATTTTGACAGCATATCGGTACGCCATGCCGAGCGAGGATATGTTCAAGAACTCCATCTCTTCCTGGATGTATATACACAGGCAGCCATGGTATTTGAGTACAAGATGTAGCTTAGAATCTTTGATACCCAACTGTGTGAGAAGGGTATGAAAAATGTTTATGAACTCTGGCACATCTTGGTCTCATCCCTGCCACAGTGTGGTCCATTTGATGTATTTTTCCTCATAGCTTTTGACAGGGTAGTATTGCTCCTTGATGGCATCCCGGAAGACATTCTAAGTGGGTGCAGCTGAAAACAGTGAGCCTGTACTTTCAACCTTCTGCTCGCACTATGTTTCCCACCAGTCCTTGACGTGGGCGGCTGCTTTGAGAAGAGTGAAAACAATCTTTTCCCGACTTGAAAATTCATGAACAGAAAAATAACCCTCTAGCAGATTTAACCATTTATCTACGGCATTCACGTCTATTTGACCCTAGAAGATGGGGATTTCAAAATTAACTTGTACCTTAAAGGGCGTGGCTTTTCCAGAGTAGTCGCTGGAAGCCGATGCATCGCCTCTGGGTAGCCTCTGAAGGATTTGTGCAAAGTTGTCCATCATCGCATTCCTTTGTCGCTCGAGGGCTTCTTCAAGCACGGTTTTGATAGGATCTCCTACCCCCTCGCCTTTCTTCTCATCCGCCATGGGAGGTCGTCGAGATTTGCGAGGCTGGTCTTGCAAAGGTTGGACCAGTTCAAGCCCTAACTCCTTATATCCTGACCTCGTTGGGGACATGCAAATAAAAATAGAGAAAAAGCAGACCACTCATATACCACTGATCCGGATTTAAACAGCAACGCAATAAAATACAGAGATAACCATTAAGACAGATATGCAGTGAAAATAATACTTCATTTCATTACTATAAAATACTAAAATATGCTTACAAACAGAAATGGAAATAAACCAGCTTGGGTGGTGGTAGCTTATCTCTAAGAAGAGATGTGGCGGCTACATGCCTCTGAACTGTTCTAAACTGTGTTACAATGAGGCTCGAAGGCCTATTTATTATTGAGAAACAATGGAAACCCTTCACATTCCACAACATACCCCTACAAGATGAAACACCACATTATGGGCCTCGTTTTTGGGTAAGTTGGTACATCAACTTCTCGGGGTCGCGAATTGGTCATATTATCTCCATTTGATGTGCATGATAGCCCGTTGGAAAGATCTATCTGAGGACTATGAAAAAAAAGACAATTTTTTGCTAGAAAAAATCGCTTGCGGAATATTTCCCAAAAAAACGCCATTTAGGGCCTCAAAACGACTCCGGAAGTTTAGGACCCGAAAAAAATGCTAAAAATAGTAAATTGCGTTATAATTAAGGAAACTGAAAAATTGAAAAAGGCATTTGTGGGGGTCCAAATGGAATAGGTGGGTGGCCACCAACATCCACCGGGATCATTTAATCACTTATTAGCTTAAATAAAGAAAGGAAGGTTAAAAACCTAGTATGTGCTGTTGGAAATAATAATCCCAACCAATGCCTTAAATAGACTAACAACCATCATGTTTGCCCAGACAACCACTACACGGTTGCGATTTTCTTTGCAGATAGAATGACAGAAGTCAGAATAGAAGTCCAGAGTAGACCATTCCATAACACATCACAAAGGTTAAAGCATTTAATGAAGTTTGTTAATTAGATATGGGAAAACATTCATTCCGTGACTATTTCCCACACTCCACAACACCTGCAAGTTCAAAAAATCATTTACTATGTAAAATCGCGCATGTTGTGTATTAAACATTTTCTTTGTCATGTAATTAATGTCAAATTTGTATGTTGTGATAAAATGGATGAAAATGTCGTTTGTAATGTTGGGCATGTTGGGCAAGTTAGGGAGTGAGAGTCTGTAAGGTAGTGAGGAGAAAATCGTGGATGAAATTTTGATGGGCACATGAAAGCTAGTTTTAAGGAGTTTTACAAAAGTTTACTCTGTAACCTAGTGAAGCATAAATCACACTAAGTCTTTTATGTTTTACTTAGAGAAGCAGCCTCCAATTTATCACGCCAATGTATTTTCCTATGTTGTATATTATAATCAAAAGTATGTTATGTTGCCATGTCGACTTAAGCCTTCATGAGTAGATTTACCGCAACCATTTTTATTTTACTCTGTTTTGTGTGAACTCTGTGTTTTGATTAAAGTCCCTTTGTGGTTGGGATATCCTCGCTGCAACCAAAGATTTACCTTTCCGCAACTAAAGTTGACCTTTCTTACTTTGCTGCAACCAATTTCTGAGCTCCTCTGCCCCCCTAAATTTATTTTCTAACATGGTATCAGAGCAAGTTAAATATTGTTAGCATAAAAACAAGTGTTTTCACTAGAAATTTAAAATTGATTTGATGGCAGATTGTTTTTTCCTTTGGAGATAATTTACCAGCAGGTATATTTCTTTTTTTAACACTCAGAAATGGAAACATCAAGCACAAGCTTGACTAATCCTCAGATACCTCATTTTAATGGAAAAAATTATGATTATTCTGCAATTACAAGGAAGGTCTTTTTTTATTCTCAAGGCATTTGGGATTTGGTGGAGAATGGTTTTCAAGAACCAGTAGATGTTGTAGCATACAATGTCTTGTCTCAAGCAGAAAGGGATTTTTTAAGGGAAAACATGAAGAAGGATTCAAAAGCCCTATTCTATATTTTCCAAGAATTCCATGAAAATATTTTCCTAAGGGTTGCAGTAGCAATGATGTCCAAGCAAGCATGGGACACCCTCCAGACAGACTACCAAGGCATGGCAAAAGTCAAGACAACAAAACTACAAATGTTGAGAAGAGATTTTGAAACACTTTGTATGAAAGAGTCTAAGAATGTAGACTCATTTTTTACACATGTAATTGGGTTAATTACTCAAATCAAGTCTCATGGTGAGGCACTTGAGGAAAGAAGAATAGTTGAGAAAATTTTGAGAAGTTTGCCAACAAGGTTTGAGGCCATTGTTGTGGCCATGGAAGAGACAAAGGATCTCTCACAATTCTCAGTGGATGAGCTGAATGCATCACTGATTTCTCATGAGCATAGAATTAATAGAGCAGTAAGCTCCTCATTGGAGCATGCCTTGAAGACACAAGTATCATTTGGTCAAGGTCAAGGCCGAGGAAGATCATATACTAGAGGAAGGGGAAGAAGCCCACACAGATGTGGAAGAAGCAGCCCTACAAGCTCAAGTGTAAGGAGCAGCAATCAAAATCCAACTGAAGGCCCAAGCCAAAATCAAGCACAAGGTCAAAGGTATGATAAATCTCATGTTCAATGTCATTACTCTAAAAAGTATGGTCATTGTGCAAATGAATGTAGAAAGAAGAAATATGACATGAGTAACAAACCAAGTGTAAATTTCACAAAAGAAAATCAGAACCATGATAGCATGTTTTTATCTTGTAATGTAGCACAAGAAAAACAAAGTGATATATGGTACTATCTAGATTCAGGGTGTAGCAACCACATGTCAGGAGACAAAGAAATGTTTTCCAATCTAGATGAAAGTGTGAAATCTAAAGTGGCATTAGGGATTGATAGAAATGTCTTTGTCATGGGAAAAGGAAGAGTTAATATCTTAAAAAAGAAGGGATAGAATAAGTACATCTCAGATGTTTACTTTGTCCCCGGTCTGAAGCATATCCTCAGAAGCATTGGACAACTCATGCAAAAGGGCTACAATGTCTTTTTCAAAAATGATGAGTGCACAATTTTGGGTAGGCCTCCAAGCAGACAGCTGATTGCAAAGGTTCACATGATAAACAATAGAATGTTTCCCCTAAATATAATATCAGATTTGAAAGAAGGTGCACAAGAACAACTATGAATGGACTCACAAGATGATGGAAGAAAAGAGGTAGATGTCACACAAGTGAACTATCAAACAAAGGTCAAAGATGAAAATTGGTTATGGCATTTGGGATTTGGACATCTCAACATTGGAGGTTTGAATTTGCTACATATGAAAGCCATGGTGAAGAGTTTCCCACTCATAGAAAAACTGGACAGCCTATGTGAAGGATGTATCTTTGGCAAGCAACATAGAGAGACATTTCCAACAGGAAAGTTAGCAAGGGAAAAGACACCTTTGGAGATTGTCCACTTAGATTTATGTGGACCAATGCAGACACCACCAATTGTTGGTAGCCACTATGTATTGACATTCATAGATTACTACACAAGGAAGATATGGGTCTATCTCGTAAAATAGAAAGGTTAAGTGTTTGAGCGGTTTTGCCAATACAAGGCTCTTGTTGAAAAGAAAAGTGGACACTACATCAATGTCCTTAGGACTGACAGAGGTGGTGAATACATCTCAAATGATTTCCTTCGTTTTTGTAGGGAACATGGAATTCATAAGAAATTTACGACAAGGTATACAACTCAGCAAAATGGTGTGGCGGAAAGGAAGAATATGACCATTATGGAAATGGCAAGGAGTATGTTGAAGGAAAAGCATTTTCCAAATGATTATTATGCTAATGTTTTCGCTTGTGCAACATATATCTTGAATAGAAGCCCAACCAAAAGCATTCAAAACATAGTTCTTGAAGAGGCATGGGGTGGAATAAACCATAGTGTCACTCACATGAGAGTCTTTGGCTGTGTGGCATAATCCCATGCATCGGATGAGTTGAGGAAGAAGTTGGACTAAAAGGGGGAGAAATATATATTTTGTTGGATACAGTCATGAATCCAATGCATACAAGCTCTACAATCCATCAACCAAGAAGGTCATAATCAACAGAGATGTGCAGTTCATAGAAGAGGAAGCATGGGATGGAAATTTAGAGAAGACAGTCAATGTCAAAGCATGCATACCACATGAGGACAAAGAGGAATTGACAACAGCAAGTAATTCCTCAACAACGACTCCCTCTACTCCTATTCAAGTGCAACAAAGCAGGCATCAAGGAACACCATCAACAAATATTAGGACAGCATCACAGAGTCAAGCAAGTGCTTCTCCAAGCACACTGCAAAGTGCAACACCGAGTGACATATCAAGCCCATCTTCAGCAAACAAAAGAAGACCAAAATTCAGAAATTTAAATGAAATTAATGAGCAAGATGAAGTTGATAGCATCACTGGTCTGAATTCCTTATTTGCTATGTTTTGTCATGTAGATGACCCAATCCATTTTGAATATGTAGTCAAAGATGAAAAATGGGTTGAAACAATGCAGGAAGAAATGGAAGTAATAGAAAGGAATGACACATGGGAGTTAGTGAACCTTCCATAAGGAAAACAAGTCATTGGAGTGAAGTGGGTTTATAAGACTAGAAGTAACATTGAGGGAAATATTGAAAGGCACAAAGAAAGGTAAGTTGTCAAAGGATACATGTAGCACCATGGAAGAGATTATGAGGAGACGTTCGGACCAGTTGCAAGGATTGAGACGGTGCATACAGTTGTGGCGATTGCCACACAACATAAATGGAAAGTGTATCAAATGGATGTAAAGTCAATTTTCTTGAATAGAGTGATGAAAGAGGAAGTGTATGTTGTGAAACCTCCTGGTTATGAGGTAGAAGGCCATGAAGACAAAGTATATCGGTTGAGGAAAGCTCTTTATGGGCTATAGCAAGCACCATGTGCATGGTACAGTAGGATAGATGCCTACTTGTTGGACAATGGTTTCTAAAAATGTGACAGTGAGCCTACTCTCTACATCAAAGAAAATGATGGTAAAATTCTCATTGTTGTCTTATATGTAGATGATTTAATTTTACAAACAGTGATGATTTTCTCATCATTGATTTCAAACAAGTCATGAAGAATGAATTTGAAATGACTGACTTGGTATTGCTAAGATATTTTTTGGGCATAGAAGTGAAGCAAACAGAAAATAGCATTTTTATTTCTCAAGGAAAGTATGTAGTAGACATTTTGGAGAGGTTTAAAATGCAAAACAGCAAGCCCACACCAACACCAATTGTCATGGGGTTGAAGTTGAGCAAAGAAGATTGCAGCAACAATGTCAATCTGACATTATACAAAAGCATGATAGGTAGCTTGATGTATTTAACCGCCACTAGGCCGGATATAATGTATGGAGTGAGCTTGGTGTTGAGGTTCATCGAGACACCCAAGGAGACACATTGGTAAGCAGTAAAAATGATGCTAAGGCATGTTAATGGGACAAAATAGTATGGCGTTTTGTACACCACAAGAGATGATTTCAAGCTAGTTGGTTACACTAATAGTGATTGGAAAGAATTGTCAATGACAGAAGGAGCACGTCGGGTTATTTTTTTCATTTGGGCTCTGGAACCATTTCATGGGCCTCTAAGGAGCAGTCAATAGTGTCACTGTCAACAGCAGAAGTTGAATATGTCTCCGCAATAGCAGCACCGTGTCAGGCAATTTGGATGGGACAGTTATTGAGGGATCTTCACCACGACCAAGAGGGAGCAACAACTATTTTCTGCAATAGCACATCCCCAATATCATTTTATTAGAGAGTTGATTAACAATGATGAAATTGTGTTGCAGCACTACAGCTCACAGGAACAGTTTGCTAATATTTTCATAAATCCATTGGCACGTGAAAATTTTGTTTATCTCAGAGATTGTTTAGGAATTGTCAATGGTAGCAGTTGCAATTAAGGGGGAGTGTTGGAAATAATAATCCCAACCACCACCGTAAACACATTGAGAACCATCATGTCTACCAAGTAAACCACTCCACGGTTGTGATTTTTTTTGTAGGCAGAATGACAGAAGTTCAGAGCGGACCATTCCACAACACATCATAGAGGGTAAAGAATTTAATGAATTTTATTAATTAGATATGGGAAAACATTCATTCTGTGATTGTTGCCCACACTCCACAACACCTGCAAGTTCAGAAAATCATTTACTATGTAAAATTGCCCACGTTGAATATTAAATATTTTCTCTGTCATGTAATTAATGTCAAATTTGTATGTTGCGATAAGTATGGATGAAAATTTCATTGTAATGTTGGGCATCTTGGGCAAGTTAGGGAGCAAGAGTCTGTAGGGTAGTGAGGAGAAAATCGTGGAGGAAATTTTGGTGGGCAAGTGAAAACTAGTTTTACGGAGTTTTACAGAAGTTTACTCTGCAATGTAGTGAAGCGTGTAAATCAAAACATGTCTTGGAGCAGTAGCTACAAATTTATCATGCCAATGTATTTTCCTATGTTTTATATTATAATTAAAAGTATGTTATGTTGTGATGTGGTCTTAAGCCTTCATGAGTAGATTTACCGCAACCATTTTTCTTTTACTTTGTTTTCCCGCGAACTCTCTGTATTAATTAAAGTTCCTGCGTGGTTGCGATGTCCTCACAGCAACCAAAGATTTACCTTTCCACAACTGAAGTTGACCTTGATTACTTTTTCGTAACCGATTTCTGAGCTCCTTCGTCCCCCTAAATTTATTTTCTAAGATTGCACTATGTCATCTGGGTAAAAAATTGGAATAAGTAAACATAATTCATACTATTGGAGCCCTCTTTGAAGGCGAGGATGCAAAAATGCTTTCTACACAAGGAACCAAGAAACCTGCAACAGAAATGAATGTATGGTGAAACAAATAACATGTATCAAAGAAAAACACTCATGTTCAATTAAATATTCTGAAATTCCCCTTAGAATAAAAAGAAAAGTATGGTTAATTAATATGAAAACTCCACAGGATGGGGTAGCCAGCCAACGAAAAACTCCATCCTTGGCTCGCCAAAAGAATCAACAGAAGACCCTCTTAGGAATCTCGATAGCACCTTGTACACTGAAGTCAACAGAGGAAAAAACTTAATTAGCAAATAAAAATGATCTAAAAATGGCATTGTTATGCTTCTTGTCTAACTTACAAGAATCTCTCCCACTTCCAAAGCTTTAAATTTTCCCAAGTCTTACTGATTAACCAATGCAGAACTAAGAAATGCTTGAAAATATAGGTGTATGCTTGTATTTTTTTTTTACTGTTGAGTGCTTATGTTCATTTTCTTATGTTGATGTGAAACACAAATAACAGTAAATAAAACAACAATTCAGAAAACCCATAAGACAACAATATAATATGGAGTTCACCTTGATATCTCGGGCTGCGTCTCCTTAAGCTCTAATCAACTCGATTATGCTATCTCAGATTATGGCTTCAATTCTTTTACAAGTGCTACACTTAACTCCATTGGCATACAACTAAACCAATGGACTTAGAATGCCTTCTTCACCTGGCTATCCTGGTTCTGCAGACAGGTCTAGGCTTCTCTGGACTTGACTCCTTCAGTTAGTGCTTTTAGCTTCTCGAGCTTATGGCTTCTCTGACTCCCTCAGAATTCTGTATTTGTCTCTAGAACTACTTTTCTTATCTTCGACACACCTCAGGGAAGTAACCACAGCTCGATCATTCGATCTCCTGTTGTGCTGCAAATTAACTATAGCCTCGTGGCTCTTTAGAAGTCTATTAGAGCTCTCTAGCTCTACAGCTCTGCCTCCGATCTCTGGTGGCTCTGCTTATTACAGTGAGCTCAATTTCAGTCTCACACAATAGATACAATCAGTAAGACTGTACTTGGATCCCCCAAGTCTCTCTGGAGTACACAAGATCTCTGTAGTACTCTCTTTGTCTTTGTCTTAACCCTGACTCACTTGTTGCCTTTTCTTTGTAGGCTAGCTCAACACTATTTTCTCTACTTCCAGCTCTACTTATTGCTTCCTGGGTTGCCCCCTATGCTCTCTGTCAATCTGTGGCTTTAAAGCCGCTTCCTGACTCTTCGTTTCTGCTTCTCGGCTTTCTGGTTCCCTACCTCCGTCTATTCGAATCCATTCTTTCGGCAGTTACAGTAACTGAATAACGCCTTATAGGGAGGTGGTCACACATGAATTCCTTTAATGGATGAGCATGTTAGGTTCACCGAAAACACTTGATCGTTTGAAACTGCCGCTATTTCTGTTTACTACAAGAATTCCGCGAAACACAAATCTATAGCAACTCATCGTTCATGTCAGACTTCAGAATCCCACACAATCTTCTTTATAACTTCGTCAAATCCGGTCATCCATCGGGTCGCATCTCTGCCATTGATCTAGACCCTCCAGATCCTATGGTCTCCATCCATATCGTGTGGGTAAGTAGCATGACCGTTACCCACGCGATGTGAGCGGTTTTCTCTCTCATCTGCTGGACATGTGTGACACACTATGTGGCATCGAGCGGGACTCAGTCTAAACTACTTACCACTTGAAGCCATTCTGATATCCTGCCAGTTTCTATGGAATCCCGCCTCGGACAGAACCAAAACACTTTCTGCTGCATTTCATGACTTTTCGGGTCCAAGTGCATCTGGCTCTCCTTCTTTGAGGGGTTTGCCCTGCAATATGTAATTAGTGACTTGTCACTGATTGCATATCAGATTCCTCCCCCATTGACTCAAACCATTGCTGACTTTGCTAATTCGCGATAATGCGCGTTACCATGGTCTGCCGCTTTGCACACTTGCTCGACGGCCCTTACTGATTCGCACTGATCGTGGTTAGCAACTGTCATGAGGATTCCTCTGATAAGCTTGATCTTCATAATATTTTTAATCTTTGGCATAAATTATAGAGAGTTCATGAAGACTTAGAGAGTTTTAGGATCCATTTTGGATCACGCCTTCCCACTTAAAGAACTTTTTGTCCACCAAAAGACTGATATACTGATCTGAGCAGTAAATGAGAGTAACAACACACTCTTCTTTCAACCTCCTTACACTTCCCTTTTCATAGTGCCTCTGAACCAAAATCTCTGACCACTTTCCTGCTTGGATGGGTTGGTCGTCTTAGGAAGAATTGTTTTCCTCCTTGACTTCATGCACAACTTCTGTTGTGAAGTTTATAGAAGGTACTTTGAACTTCTTTGCCTTGATCCAAGGTGGCTCAAACAAATGTGAAGTACATCTTCCCCAAAAAAATTTCATCTATACCTATTTGAAAGATACCAACAACAACTGTTAGCAACAACAGGTATATAGACAACAATTGGATGGACTAATTCCTGCTTCAACAAAGAAACATATTTCACATCTTGTGAACCCTTCCATGTCTTATATCTGCATACAAATGATTGACTAGATAACCAGCCAATAAAACATGCCTTTACAACAAATGACTCTTCAAGTCAAGCATGTAGGAAAAGACTCTTAGGACTCTTTTCCAAAAGAAGGAACACTTCATCATTATCTCCATTTTGGACATAAAGTTAACTTCTCCCAAGCCAACATCACATGCATCTCATGCTCATGCATGCATTCCATCTTTCAACTTTTTCTTAAGTACACTGTACTTTTGAAGATGAAATGAACATATTGTTGCAACAATAAAGTGAGTTTCCTACTCAACTTCTTTCCATTTACCATTTTGGTAAGATCCTGCAACTTGCATTTATTCCACAAATAAATGCAAACAGATGCATCAATAGACATGCAGTCTTAATTGGATAAGAATTCTAACCATTTTTTACCAATCCATTTCAAAGGTCCATCCTTTGTTTGCACATCAACATCAATATGTGAATCATCCTGAAACACATCAATCATGGAATCTTTATTTCCATCCCTGCCATTTTCTTTTTCGACCTTCTCCTTCAGCTTTGCTGGAAGCAGTGCTGGATTCAAAGTCCAACACCTTTCAGCAATATGCCCTTGATTATGGTAGTAAGTGCAACAAATGTGCATCCTTTTGACAGCATGACTTGCCTTGTCCTGTGGACCTTTGGCTACTTGCTTCTTTTCGTTCAAAAGTTTCTTGTATGTGGCCATCCTCTTCTAACATCTAGGAACATAATGGTTATCCAAACCACAAAAGGAACATGCAATTCTTTTTCCATGCTTTACAAAATAAAAAAGAATGTGTTTAGAACTAGATTTATACCTGCCTCTTTTACATTTATTTCCTTCATGAGGAGGTGAAGCCAATGAAGAAGTGGCTCCCTTTGGAACACCATCAATTTCTTCAAGGATGTCAGAGTTTCCACAACTCTTTGGTTCAAGTGTGTGCTTCTGAACACCTACATCCTGCGAATGATGTTTCGAGCTATTGCATTCCTCCTTAATACAATCCTCACACTTCTGAGGTAGAGGACCTGCAATGAAACTCCTTTTTGGAACTGTTTCAATGGCCTTCATGTCAGCTTTGGAACTCTCTCCACAAGACTGTCTATAGCCAAGACCAAAATACTTAGGCCTTTCCTCAACCATTATTAGCTCAACAATACCTTATGCATGTTTGCCCAATCCTTTTCCTTCATAGCCCATCTTGGACATTAGCTTGGAACCTATGTCTCTGGTATGTTTTTCAAAAGAACCAATATAAGCATTCTTAGAATAATTTGAAGACAAACAGGAATGGTTTACCTCTTCTTCAAGATGATACTTGGCCAAGGATTCTTTGGCAACAAAGAGTTGTGACTCCAACTCATGAATCCTTTTCAAGTTCATATTTCCAATATGAAGTTGCCTCTCCATTTCCTGCAAATTGCCAGAAAGCATCTACTCCTCTTCCTCCATAGAATTCAACTGCTCTCTAAGTATGCTACTCTTCCTTCCCTCCTCATACATTTCTCTGACCACATCTATCATGGTGGACAAGTCTTGCTTCATGTCTCCATTAGAGGAACTTGGGGAGAAAGAAGAATTTGAGAACTCACTTGTTCTCATTTTCAAAGCGCACAAAAGGACTTTAAACAAGATTATTAAAGAGCTTATTCAGTAACCTCTTACAACAACCTTTTGTGCTTCAAGGATTTCCCTGAGGTCCTTTTAGATAGAAGAATGCCTTCAACCCTTCTTCTTTCTTCTACTTCCTAGATTGAGCTATCAATAGCTTTCCCTTCACCTCTGCAAACTCAAACAATAGTCTATCTGCAACCAAGCATACAATCAATGAGGCAATCAATATTTGACTATCCAAATGCCTTTCAGATAAGATATCTTTGCCCTGTTAATCAAGAATTCTGATACAACCTTCTTTGAAGGTGGGGTTAACCAATCTTAAGCTCCAATACCACCTGATCTGAAAATGGAGCTCTTAGGACTCTTGTCTAACATACAAGAACCTCTCCCACTTCCAAAGCTTTAAATTTTCCCAAGTCTTAATGATTAACCAATGCAGAATTAAGAAATGATTGAAAATATAGGTGTATGCTTGTATTTTTTTTTGTTGTTGAGTGCTTATGTTCATTTTCTTATGCTGATGTGAAACACAAATAACAATAAATAAACAACAATTCAACAAACCCATAAGACAACAATATAATATGGAGTTCACCCTGATATCTTGGACTACATCTCCTTGAGCTCTAATAAACTCCAATAGGCTCTCTAGGATTATGGCTTCAATTCTTTTACAAGTGCTACACTGAACTCCATCGGTATATAGCTGAACCAATGGGCTTAGAATGCCATCTTCCCCTGGTTTTCCTGGTTCTGCAGGTAGGTTTAGGCTTCTCTGGACTTAACTCCTTCGGTCAGTACTCTGAGCTTCTCAAGCTTCTAGCTTCTCTGACTCCCTTAGAATTCTGCATTTGTCTCTGTAACTCCTTCTGCTGTCTTTGACACACCTTAGACAACCAGCCACAGCTTGATCATTCGATCTCCTGCTATGCTACAACTTCACTGCAACCTCATGGCTATTTAGAAGTCTATTGGAGCTCTCTCACTCTGTGGCTTTGCCTCCAACCTCTGGTGGATCTGCCTATTACGATTAGCTCAATTTGAGTCTCACACAATAGATACAATGAGTAGGACTATACTTGGATCCCCCAAGTCTCTATGGAGTACTCTCTCTGTCTTTGTCTTAACCCTTCCTCACTTGCTACCTTTGCTCTGTAGGTTAGCTTAGCTCTAGTTTCTCTACTTCCAAGTCTGCTTACTACTTCCTGGGCTACCCCCCCCTGCTCTCTATCAGTCTATGGCTTTAAAGCCAATCTGCTTCCTGACTCTTCCTTTCCGCTTCTCAGCTTTCTGGTTCCCTGCCTCCATTCGTTTGAATCCCTTCTTTCGGTGGTTACAGTAACTGCATAATGCTTTATAGGGAGGTGGCCACCCATTCATTTAATTGATGAGCGTGTTAGGTTCACCGGAAACACTCGATCATTTGAAACGGCCATTATTTCCATTTACTCCAAGAATGCCCGCAAAACATGAATCTCTGCCAACTCATTGTCCATGTCGGACTTCAGAATCACAGACAGTCTGCTTTATAACTTTGTCAAATCTGGTCATTCATCCAGTTGCATCTCTGTCGTTGATATGGAACCTCCAAATCCTACGGTCTCCATCCGTATCGCGCGGGTAAGTAGCATGACTATTACCCATGCGATGTGCGTAATTTTCTATCTCATCCGCTGGACACATGTCACCCACTGTGTGGCATTGAGTGGGACTCGGTCTAAACCACTTACCACTCAAAGCCCTTCCGATATCCTACTAGTTTATTTGGAATCCCACCTCGGATGGAATCGAAACACTTTCCATTGCATTTCATGATTTTTCGGGTCTGGGTGCATGTGGCTCTCCTTCTTTGAGGGGTTTTCCTTGTGATATACAATTAGAAACTCATCACTAATCGCATATCAGATTCCTCCCCCGTTAACTGAAACCATCGCTGACTTTGTTAATTCGCGACAACATGCATTACCATGGTCGGCCGCTCTACGCGCTTGATTAATCACCCTCTTTGGTTCACGTTGATCACAATTAGACTCTATCATGACGATTCGTCTGATAAGATTGATCTTCACAAGATTTTTAATCTGTGGCATAAATTATAGAGAATTCATCAAGACTTAGAGAGTTTCAGGATCCATTTTGGATCAAAAAATCAACATGGGACAAATTCTAAGAGAATAGGAGAAAAATTCTCACTATATACTTGAGCATTGAAGAGGGCCCAGAGGTTAACGAGAGCTAAAAGGCCAAACAAATTGAGTTGGAAGTGGAACAAACCTTAAGAAAGTGAAAGACTTGGAGTGAGGTTCCTCTACAACTGAATTCGGAAATGACTGTCCAAATAGTGAGTTTGAATGTGAAATACGGCTAGAGTTGTCCATAAAGAATCATAACTCTCGATATTTCATAATCAAATTTCCATTGTTTAAAAATTTGGCACAACGTTCACGTGAAGTGATCATGGCGAGGCCGTGTGGAGGCTTGTCCATAGACCAAGTGGACCATGATATCCACATTGGTTATATATTCTATGCACAATAGCCCACATAGGAACACCAATAATGTAATTACTAAAATAAAATAAAAACCCTTGCAGAAATACAAGTAAATACATGTGAAGGTACTCAACACTGGACTATAAGATACAAGATGTATATATGGTCAATAAGCTCATAATGAGTGAAGTATTACATGGGCCTTGATTAGGATTCCAAAGGTAAAATTTTATTAAAAAATAAAAGGAAAAAAAGGTATAATGGGTCTCCACAATGGCTAAAAGAAAATAAATCATAGTAATGGAGGTCTAGGAAAATATGCTATGACAAGGAAACTATATTTACAAAATGATTATTAATGTAAGAGATATGAGGAGGATTAGGTATCCTAGTTATATAAAATATAAGAAGCATTTAAAGGATTAGAGCGAAAAATCTAGGCCTAAGGGAAAACCACAACAAGAAAATAGAATTCTTATATTACGATATCTTATGGCATAAATGTAAAACTATTTAGTGGTGTTTTCTTGTTAATAAAGTATAGAAATTATATGTCATATGCTTGTGCGGATAATGTTTCAGTTCTTACTTCTAATACTATGCAATCACTAATGATTTATAGGTTGTGTAAATTAACATGATTGTGTCACTACTCAATAATTATTTTCATCGAAACCTATCGAACATAATTTCCGCGGTTATTATTATTTATTTTTTGTCTTTTTAGTTGCATGTGTTTGCTAGGATTTCTTATACTTCACTTCAAGGTGCATGCCAAACTTGTGATATCGTTTCTCCCTTATGAGCATGGTTCTCGTTTTTTTCCTAGTTCTAAACTCAGTAATTTATTTAAGATTTCATTGTAGTAGATATTTTCCAAACTTGTAGTTTATGGTACAATCAATTATTCATAGTTTCTACAATAATATTAATAATTAGTATTGGTTTAGTTTCTTTCCTTATCTGTCTACACCACCTTTTATATCAACTGCAACTATTGAACCCGTCTCATTTGTTGAGAATTCCTCACCCATCAACTATTCGTTAGTTCTATTTTAATGTTTTCTCAACAATGTCCAAAAGCTTCTTTATAACTAATCCATACAAAAAGACATGTTTCTATTACATAATAAAATTCTATACAAGTTTACTTCTATTGAGCTTTTTTTATTACTAAAAGAAAAAACAAATGTTTTATCATTTCGAATTGAACAAATATAAATAGACAAACAAATACATAAATACATACTAACAATTAACATCCTTCACGCAATAAGAAAACAAACCAGAGGTATATCCAGACTTATGACATGAAAAATACTAAGGGACTAAACACGTTACTCCCAACCTTGAACTCACTCCATGAGTTACCCCCGACCTAAGATCTGTTTGCCATGAGAATAAACCACCCATTGATTCTTGGATGCTGTTTTTTTACAATTTTTTGCTTCTGTAATAGATTTTAGTAGCTTTGTCGTAGGGTTTTAACCCCATTGATTCTTTGATGGTGTATTTTATAATTTTTCCCTTCCCCAATAGATTTTAGCAGCTTGGGCCTAGGGATTGTTGTTTGGTTTTGGGATTTTTGTTTTGTTTGTTTCTTTTCCTTTTCAAAAAATGTTTTTTTTCATAAAGCCTGAATTTTTCGCCCGCAATACTTTGTTTTACCCTCTCTCTCCAAAAAAATATAAAATATTTCTCTCCTATCATATTAAATTCTTTATATTTGCTCCTAAGCATTTTAGGAGATATTTAGGACAAGATTTATCTTAAATTTAACCACCAAAATTGTTTCTACTTAGCTAACTCTATTGCTTCTTCCCTAAGAAATTTCCAACATTATTATTTACCAACCTAGATCCATCTTAACCCCAGATCTATCAAGCACCGAGAAGGATCCAATCTCTCGAGGTGTAAACCTCTTTTCTTAGTGCAAAACTTGAGGAAAGGTTTGCACCTCGAGAGATTTGATCCCTCTCGACGCTTGATAGATGAGGGGTTAAGATGAATCTAGGTTGGTTATATAATACTATATAATATCTATATTTATATCTATGTGTGTCTTTCTTATTCCCTCTTCTATGTCACCACCAAACATACACACTCCTTCTCCATATCTATATCTCTCTCTCTCCCTCCCTCTTATTCTCTCTCTCTCACTCTCTCTCCCCCTTCTCTCTCTCTCTTTTCCACTTCTCTCCTTCTCTCTCTCTTGGGCCCTACTCATCTCTCTCTCTTTCACTCTCTCCATCACTCCCTTCTCGCTTCCTTTCTCCCTCTGTGTCTTTTATTCCTTCTCTCTCTTTCCCCCTCCAACTCTATCCCTCTCTCGAGTCCCCTTTCTCTCCCAAAATCCCCAAATATGTCACTATCTCCCTCCCTCTCCCCTACTCTCTCTCCTCTCTCTCTCTCTCTTACCCTTCTCTCCCTATCTCTCTCCCCTTGTCTTCTCTCCCCCTCACTCTCTCTCCATCTCTCCCTTGCTACTCTCTCTCTTTATCTTCGCCCCCATCACTCTCTCTCTCCAACCTCTAGCTTTGTCACTATCTTCCTTCCTCTCCCATCCCATTGTATTTTGTTTCATAGAGTATTTAAATCTAAAAAAAAACTCAATTGGTTGTAAACTAGTACAACCACATTAAAAATATTAAGGTGGTTGATATAGCCGAAGGATTTATAAATACAACAAAAGAAACTATTGCAACATGAAGAATGTCTTACCAATTCACACATTTATCTCATTAACTATGTATGAAAAGGTTATGGGTCAATTTTAACTTGAGAAAAAAAAAGAATTATGTGATTAATTTCCCTTGAGCATGTGTCTTTAATTTTAGAAAAAAGGAATTACACATGTTATTGTACAATGGACCAAAAAATTTGCTTACATATTAATTTCCCCATCTAAATATGAACTTATTAGATTTGGAATAATCTCAAATCCCTAGGAAATTAGTGGGCAGGGAGACTAAACATATGCTAAGCATATTCCCTTTGAGAATAAATCTAGACCATCAATTAAACAAAAAAAATAAGTCAAAACATCTTCATTTGCCTTAAGTTGAAATAAGAAGCCTTTTACAAATATTAAATCTTGTTTAGATAATCTTCGGCGAAATCACATAACCAATCTTTTGTCGACGCGTTTCGAACCAACCAGTGTGGTTCATCGTCAGGACAAGTTGAAGAACCAATCCGGCTTAGCTTGTTTAAATAGAGTGTGCAGAGACTCCAACGGCTATATTGCCAATGACTAATTTTGACCTAATGACCCTAGTCAAACCACTAATATTCTTGTTATATTAAATTATTATTATTCTTAGAAAATAGCTAAATCAGGTAAATATATTAAAAGAATTCATTTGTTAATTTAAATAAATGTATATGTATATCTAAAAACAAATAATATATAATATATTATTTTTAGAAATTAGCTAAATCAGGTAACTTATATATTAAAAGAATTCATTAGTTAATTTAACTAAATGTATTCGTTTAATAATAAAGGTATATGTATATCTAAAAATGAATAATATATAATATCTATATAATCCATATTTATTATTTAAATATAATGGTCATTGAAATTAAATCAATAAATTATAATAATTCATATTTATTGAATAATCTCTATTTATTATTAATCCAATCCTAAGGATAGGGAAGACAGAAACCCTAAGACCTAACAAAAGGGGAATGAGGAGGCTAGGAAGACAAGGCTCGGACCCAGCAACTGCTAATCTTCCAGCCATCATCCCTATTAAGATTGTTCGGCCTTTTCTCAATCTCCAGGGCCTCTCTAAATGTGCGATGGTGAAACTGCGCAACTTTGGCAATGACTTGAGCCTCTTCTATACATACATGATGCATAGTCTTCCTCGCATGCACAGCCAGGGCTGAGGACTTGGTCCTACCATGTCTTAAGTCAGCCGAATGCTCACTAATCCGTTGATTGATAGAGCGACCAGTCTCACCAATATAAGGGGTCCCACAGGAACAAGGAATGATATAGACGCCCTTCATGTCCTTAGGGTCAATAGGGTCTTTCACAGACCTGAGGGAGCCACGGATAGTGTTGAGAGGTCTAAAAGTTGCGGGCACATCGTACTTCCTCAGAATCCTCGCAATCCTATCCGTGGTCCCTTGGATGTAAGGAAGGTTCACACCCATGATATAATCTTTAGGAACCCTTCGGATTGAAGGCTCATCCCTTCGGATTGAAGGCTCCTTCTTGGCCTTGAGGAAGGCTTTTTAAATCTATAATTGGATCAATCTTAGGAAAGAAAATAGGATAATGAAAAACTTAAAAAAACATGCTGCTCTCGTCACTTGGATCCCTAGTTAAAATGGATCTATGTTGGTTCTTAATAATACCATTTATATTTATACATTTCAGAATTTTAAATATAAAAGTATTATCATTTTTAATTTTATTAAAACATTAATTTAATTTCTATGGGAATATTTTTAGTAGTTGTTAGAGGGTTTAGATATATCTTAAAAGTAATTATAACTTTTTTCCTTTTAGCTTCAATTAAAAAAATGTTATAAAAATAAAATATTTTTATTGTGAAATAAGTTACAGTTTTTGGGCATGTGGTATTGATAAGCCAAGGTATTGTAATAGAGCTTATTTACAGGTTAATAATATCATGATGAAGTGGGGGTAAAGAATATTTTCATATTGCTATAAAATATTTTGATTGTGAAATGAATTATGTTTTTTGGGCATGTGGCATTGATAAACCATTGCATTGGCCCGTTATATTATAATAGTGCATATTTATGAGTAAATAATATCTATGGTAAAGTGGGTTTGAAATTCATGGTTAAGAATACTTTCATATTGCTATAAAATATTTTGATTGTGAAATAATTTTCATGTTTTTTTGGGCATGTGGTGTTGATAAGTCATGGTATTGGCCTATTGTATTGTAACAAAGCCTAGTTTTTACAAGGTAATAATATCCATGGAAAAGTGGGGTAAATATCCATAATTAAGAATCTTGTCATATTGTTATAAAATATTTTGGTTGTGAAATACGTTATGTTTTTAGGGCATGTGGTATTAATAAGAAATGGTATTGACCAATGGTATTTTTACAAAGCCTATTCATAAGTTAGTAACTAAATCAAAATGTAACAAATTGAATTTTATTATTTTTATTGCTTAAAATTTTTATTATTAATTGGGACACCATTTAAATTTTTGCAATCATCACATCACTTTTAACTCATTTTCTTTTTAATTAAACCTACATTTAAAATTGTTTACATACTTACATTACACCTACACATCTACCCTATACTAATTGTACAATAAAACCTATCTACACAATTATTAAATAATTATATTATACTAGTTTTATTGCTCACATCATTTCACAAATTTAACATGTCTTCGTGACCATCCAATGAATATTTCATATCTAAAAATAGCCCATCATTAACCAGAAAAATGAGGGATATTGGACAGCAACCCGGAGGAATTATACAACCAACAACTAACCATACAGAGTTTCGGTTCATAATATAACGGTAAACGTAACATAACATTATTTCACAAGTTTAACATGTCTTCCTAACCATCCAATAAATATTCCATATCTAAAAGTAGCCAATCATTAACAAAGAAAAATGAGGGATATTACATAGCAACCCCGAGCAATTATAGAACCAACAGCTAACCATACAGAGTTTAGGTTCATAATATAAGCGTAAACGTAACATAACTGCCCGATGGTGGTCTTTAGCATGAAAGAAATAAAATTTGCAGTAATAGCTATCAAACACGTTTAATACAAGATCTGCAAAAATTTAAATGATTGAATTACCACTGGAATCATACTCCATAAGAACTGTATACAAATAAAACTATCCTAACAAGCAAATCAAAATAATATACAAGAGATCTATAATCAGAAAGAAAGTCTTAGTACTTAGTCGTAGCAACTATTTCTTCACCATGTAAGTGTTACTCAAATTACAGAGTTATCACTCGAAAATTCGGGGTTTCAACATAGGAAAGAAAAGAACATTTCATGAAGCATAACTTAGCAAAATAATCAATACACAGAGCCTTGTCCAGATAAAACAAACAAATTCACTGTTATAACCTGAGTACGTCTGAATTTAAACCCAAAAAGTAAAACCCAGGAATATAGGCTGGAAAAACCCCAGTTGGCAAGCTAGCTGGCGCCTGAAGTGAATAACCGGGTAAGCCTATGAGATTGGTCTTCAATTTAACAGAAGAAGGCAAACTTCGGAGAAACCTCGAAGAGAAGAAGCTTATATAAGAATGGTATGCCAGACTGATGAACTTTTCCATAATTCAGGCTTTGTACCACTCATAAACATGAGATCCCTCACCTAAATCAATTCCTGCATAAAGAAAAGAGCATATTTAACCCTTGAGAAAAAAGGAAATCTCATTAAAAATCTGTAAGCATATTGTGTAAAAAAGAAAAACTCAACTTAATACCTAGAAGGGAATGGACGCCTAGACTGCAACTCCTAGGCTAAGAAATCATGGAAGATTACAGCTAAAAACAGAATCTAAAATTGCAAGAACGCTGAGGGCGAATTGCGCTAAGAAACTTTACCAGCTCGTCAACCTTACCTGAGAACCGGTGTCGTTTTGTTTAACCCCCCTACAATCCGACGGTCCTCCTCTTTGTCCTCAGAATTGAACCTCTAAGCACCAACAAATCACTTGGAATTCTTGATAAGGTTAAAATAAAGTCAGTCCCCAACATTAAATGGTTGTTGACTGTAACTTACCGACAGTTGACCACAGAGTCGCCCTGAAAAAGCCGCCGAGCAAATGACTGACGAAGCGAACCGGAAAATCGAGTAGTCCTCACGATATCGTTCGCCATTTGAAGGGATTATGACGATGAGATCATTTGGCTTTGCTTGAGCTGCAATGTTAGTACGGCTGATTCTGGGCGCCTATAACTAGGGGCACTATGATTACAGCTAAAGTAAAGTCAATGACCTAATCGTCAAGGTTGCCTCAAATGAAATAATATCCCCTCGTAACCGTCGAGGGGTTTCTGCTGCAGATCGCTGAGGAAGTTAGCGATCTGGTTACACAGACACCACTCCCACTGGAAGGTTGGATTCTGAGCGCCCACCACCACGGGCACTTTGTTAACCTGACCTAATCGTCATGGTTGCCTCAAATGAAATAATATCACCTCTAATAATAATAAATAATCGCCTCACTGGGAAACGCTATCAATCTGCTTAGGACGCCCATGTTTTATAGTCTTCGCGGGACAGGGTTGCGTGGGTAGGATAATCTCCCTCACCTCAACGATGACAGTCGTTCCGAGGCACGCTTCGTCAGTGATAGGAACAACAAAAGCTTCATTTTGATTCATGACTTCGCGGGCATGAACCACTGCATTCACGCTTACATTCTGTCCTTTAATCTCGTACTTACCACTCAACTCGATGGGACTTTAATACGATGAAATTCATGCATTTTACTTTCATATAACTATTTTGTTTGATATCATTTTTATATTACTCGATTTAGTATTTTAATATTGTTAAATGTAATATAATTTAAAAATAAAACATTGTTAAATGTAATATAATCTAGAAATAAAACAATATTTGATTTATAAAAATATTGTTAGTTATTAAAATATAATTCAATTATATTATAAAATGTATGTTTGTATAACCATTTCAGTGAAAAGATGAGCCTCCTCCAAAAAAAATAATACAATATAACATTTCAGGCAATCAAATTTTGGGAGTGAGTCATTCAAATTCGTGAGTTCACTACTTTTAATTCACCATTTTAAATTAATTAAACAAACATGCGTTTCTCATACATAACTATTTTACAATTTAAAAGCTTTCTCATGCATACATAACATGCGTTTCTCATGCATAACTATTTTACAATTTAAAAGCTTATGTTTTTTCCACGTTTTAAATCATTCAAATTTTGGGAGTGACTCATTCAAATTCGTGAGTTCGCCACTTTTAATTCACCATTTTAAATTAATTAAACAAACATGCGTTTCTCATACATAACTATTTTACAACTTAAAGGCTTATGTTTTTTCCACGTTTTACATCATTCATATTATAATTAGTAATTTCATGATTTATTCTTGAAAATCAAATTAATGTAGTCATATATACTAAATTAGTATTAATGAAAATCTATTATTAATGTAGTCATTTTAGGAGCTTGGGCGTAGGGATTTTCGTTTCGTTTTGGGATATTTGTTTTATTTTTTTTCTCTTTTCTTTTTCAAAAAGATGTTATTTTTTTTTTTAATGCTGTATTTTTATCGTGTAATTCTTTGTCTTATTCTCTCCCGTAAGGTCATAAAATATTTCTCTTTTATCATATTAAATTTTTTATACTTCTTCCTAAATATTTTTAGGAGATATTTAGGAGAAGATTTATCTTAAATTTACCCACCAAAGTTGTTTCTATTTGGCTAACTCTATTGCCTCCTCCCTAAGCAATTTCCAACATTATTATTTACCAGCCTAGATCCATATTAACCAAGGATCTATCAAGCGCGGAGAGGGATCCAATCCCTCGAGGTGCAAACATTTTTTGTGAGTGCAAGGCTTCAGCAAAGGTTTGCACCTCGAGAGATTTATTTGATCCCTCTTGAAGCTTCATAGATCAGGGGTTAAGATGGATTAGGTTGGTTATATGTCTTTCTCATTCCCTCTTCTATGTCACCCCCAAAAATACACACTCCCTCTCCATATCTATATCTCTCTCTCTCCCTCCCACTTTTTCTCCCTCCCTCCCTCTCCCCCTTCTCTCTCTCTTCTTCTCCCTCCCTCCCTCTCCCCCCTTCTCTCTCTCTCTCTCTTCCACTTTTTTGTTCTCTCTCTCTTGGGTCCTACTCACCTCTCTCTTCCACTCTCTCTCCATGGCTCCCTTCTCACTTCCTCTTTCTCTCCATCTTTCTCCATCTGTCTTTTTCTTTCCTTCTCTCTCTTCCCCCTCCAACTCTATCTCTCTCGAGTCCTCTTTCTCTCCCCAAATGTGTCACTATCACCCTCCCTCTCCCCTTCTCTCTCTCCCCTCCATCTCTCTCTCTCTCTCTCTCACTCTTCTCTCCTTATCTCTCTCCCCCTCACTCTCTCGCCATCTCTCCCTTGTTACTCTCTCTATCTTTCTCTCTCTCCCCCATCACTCTCTCTCTCCAACCTCGATCTTTGTCACTATCTCCCTTCCTCTCCCATTCCGTTGTATTGTGTTTAAGAAAGTATTTAACAAAAAAAAAAAAAAAAAAACTCAATTGGTTGTAAACTAGTACAACCACATTAAAAATATTAAGGTGGTTGATGTGGCCAAAGGATTTATAAATATAACAAAAAACTATTGCAACAAGATGAATACCTTACCAATGTACACATTTACGTGATTAACCATGTGTAAAAAGGTTATGGGTCAAATTTAACTTGAGAAAAAAAATAGGTGATTAATTTCCCTTGGGGATGTGGCTTTGATTTGAGAAAAAAAAGGAATTACACATCTTATTGTAAAATAGACAATTTTGCTAAATAAAATTTTCTTCTATAGTATTTTCCCCATCTAAATATGAACTCATTAGATTTGGAATAATCTCAAATAACTAGGAAATTGGTAGGCATGCAAACTAAGCATCTGTTGAGCATATTCCCTTGAGAATAAATCTAGACACACAAGTTGGATCTATGTTGGTTCTTAATAATACCATTTATGTTTACACATTGCACAACTTTAAATATAAAGGTAATTATAACATTTTTCCCTTTTAGCTTGAATTAAAAAAATGTTATGGTGAAGACAAAGTGAATATCCATGGTTAATAATCTTGTCATATTTTTATAAAAAAATTGATTGTGAAATAAGTTATGATTTTTTTGCATGTCTGACGAGCCACGGTATTAGCCCATGGTATTAACCCATGGTATTGTAACAAAATCTATTGACAATTTTATAATATCAATGAGAAAGTGGTGATGAATATCCATCATTAAGAATCTTGTCATATTGTTATAAAATATTTTGATTTTAAAATGAATCATGTTTTTTGGGTATGTGGTATTGATAAACCATGGCATTGGCCATTTGTATTGTAACAATGCCTATTTATGAGTTAAAAATATCCATGGTAAAGTGGGGTTGAATATTCATGGTTAATATTATTTTCATAAATTTCTATAAAATATTTTGATTGTGAAATAAGTTTTATGTTTTTTTTGGCATATGGTGTTGATAAGCCATGGTATTGGGCTATTGCATTGTAACAAAGCTCAATATTTACAAGTTAATAATATCAACGGTAAAGTAGAGTAAATATCCATGATTAAGAATCTTGTCATATTGTTATAAACTAGTTTGGTTGTGAAATAAATTATGGTTTTAGGCACGTGGTATTGATAAGCCATGGTATTTGCCCATGGTATTATAACAAACCCTATTCATAAGTTAATAACTAAATAGAAATATAACAAATTGAATTTAATTATTTTTATTGATTTAAATTTTTATTATTATTTGAGACAACATTTAAATGTTTAACTCTTTTTTTCTTTTTTAATTAATGCTACATTTAAAATTATTTACATACTTCAATTACACTCGCAAATCTACCCTAAGGTTGTAGAGTGCCTCTCAGTGCAATAATATAATGGTATTATAATATAGTAGTGTAATATGGTATAATAATATAGTATATTATGGGAAGAAATGGAAAGAAAGAGATATGGAGAGAGAGTGAAGGAGAGAGGAGAGGAGGAAAGAAAGAGAGAAGGAGAAGAGAGAGAGCGAGAGAAGGAGAGAAGTGGAGGAGAGAGATAAATAAATAGATATGGAGAGAGATTTTTCATGCTTGGGGATGAGATAGAGAGATAAAGAAGGAGAGATGGAGGGAGACATAGACATATAAGGATGGTGAAGAGTTAAGAAGAGAGAAAAAGGGAGGGAGGGAACTAGTGATAGATAGAAATTGGACGAGTGTGTTTGTGTGGTGGGTGTGATAGAGAGACAAAGGAGAGGTTGAGTGATATATTGATATAGATAGTGGGAAATATAATAGGAAGAAGAGAGAAATATAAAGAGGGGGGGAGAGGCATTTATAGAGAGAGGGGGGTAATGGGAGAGAGAGAATGAGCAAGGGATGGAGATAAACATGAGAGGGGTAAGATGAAAGAGACACATAGAGAAAAATACACATATTATATGGTATTATAAATATTGAGCATTATTAACCATAGAGGAAGAGGAAGTCAAACTTTTACAAAAAGTAAAAGAAGTTGTACTTAGAAAGCCATGAATGTTTTGGTTTTTCACGAAAATGATGGATTGACTTTAGTGTAGATGTTAATTTGTAATCCTAACTTTTTTGTTGCGGTGGATGTGTTTATTTCAATGCAGTGTTTGATTTATAATTGTATTTGATTACTTGCACTAGATGCATTGGTTTCATTCTATATGTCGATTTGAAATCCTATTTAATTGGTAGCACTATATGCATTGATCTAAATGTAATGTTAATTTCTAATCCTATTTGATTGCTTGCACTAGATACATTAATTTCAATGTAAATGTTGATTTTTTATTTCATGTAATTAGATGAATAATGTACATTAATTTCAAAGTATTTAGATAAATAGTATGCATTGATCTTAATGTAAGCCCAAAAAATTTATTCAGAATGTGCATTATTTTTTGTGTAGGGGTTCATATGACACTGAAATAGATGCATTGATTTTAGTGTAGTTGTTGAATTCTAATTAAATAGGTTTGCACTAGAGTGGTCATTGTAGAAAACTCAAATTAATATGGTGGATATAACTACTTTCTCTCTCTATCTTAGATTGACTTTGGAGAAACCCAATATTGATATTGCAGATAAAGACACACATGGTATTATTAGATATGGAGCCTGATTATTTTCTTAATTCATAGGTCTTGTTTTATTTGCATTTGGACCCCATCGCCTAATGCAGTGTGTGTGTTTAGGTGTGATTTCCCCCCAACTAGAACTATTTCCAAGGGGGTAGGGGGGCGACAATGATTATTTGGGGCCTGTCCCACCCCCTACTAAGGGTTCATGGACAAAGACCCTAAATAAAAAAATTCGATCAAAAATTGCCTTGTAAAAAAATGTAATTTCATATTCAATCTGGGTTTTCCATTAGCTAGAACATGTGATAGTAGAAGTTACATTAATTTTGGTATTTTTCCCTAGAAGGAAACCCTTGGTTTATACGGGGGAATAGTATTATGGCTGTGTACAGTTATTATGTGCAAGAAAGAGAGAGGAGACAAATGAGAGTGAAGATGTAGTCACAATGGATTTGTTGTAGGTTGTATACCTTTATTTTCTTAGATAATGTAAAATGAAGGAGTAATTGTTTCTCCATGGGCTTAGCCCAAATTGGGTTAGCCAAGAATATATGTGTCTCTCTTACATATGATTTTATGTGTTTGTTTCTCTATAATATTTTGTGTTTCAGTTCACTTTTATTTAGTTTCTAATAGGTATGATGTTTACTATAATAGCTTGAATTAAATATTTGAATGGTCTACAACTTCGAGTACCCTTTTGATATGATCCATACGAAAATATGGAAAAAAAATTTGACAAGTGAGCAGCATTTGGTTGACATTGATGCCAAACTTGTAGCATGTCTTTGGTTGGTTGCATGTGGTTTGAATGGTGTGATTTAGTGTGATGATGTAGTATTGAGAGTAGAAAGGAAAAAACCATGGGAAATTAGTGGGGGTTTTACCAATGATATTTGGTGTGAGAGTTTAAATGATTAATTGGTTTTTATTTCATCTAATATGGTCACATGGGGTAAAAAATTTAATTAATTTTCTAATTCAATCCAATTTGGTGAGTAAAAAAATATCATAAATATGATATGTTTGTGACAAGGTTAAGCTTACACACTATGCATAATGAAGATGATATTTTACCTATATTAGATATCATATTTGAGCTGAAGTTATAGAGGTTGCTTCCATTATGGCAGATGTTATGCATTTCTTTTATTTACTTCATAATTGATGGTTGGATTGTGTGATTGCGAGAGGGTTTTCTCTATCAAGATATGTTTTTGTGGATTTATTGAGCAAAGATTGTGTTGCAGAGGGAGTTTCTTTAATGATTTGGTTCCAGTATAAAAATGTCTGAAATTGTGGCCCTAAGATATTGAGGAGGTTGGGGCATTTGGAAATTGATGGCTTGCTAAGACAAGGGTAGTGGCTCATTGCTGGTGGTGGCCAGATAATTTGTTGTAGGGGTGGTGACTCCTTTCTCATGGTGGCTATCTAAAATATCTAAAATGGATTTGAAGAACTAATAAAATACTTTGAGAAACATAGTAGAAGTAGGTTTGTTTTGGTATCTTGAGCATTTCCACCAGAAATAGCTTTCTCACCTTGTACATGTTTGTTTTGGTATTTAGTATTTTTTTTATGTGTTTATTTTGAGTTTTCAATGTTCAAATTTGTTATTTACGATGGGTTACTGATTGTTAATATTTTTTAAAATAAAGGATTGATAGTTGTAAAATCCCTATTGGTACAAGTCATTTTGTTGCATTCACTCAAATGGCCTGAAAACTAGATCATTTAACATCCTCAACACTTTTTCATTATCCCTTAGAAAATTCATATGCATCACCTCTCCAAAACATTTGAGTTTCTAGGTCAATCAACTAAAAAACCATGTTTATAGCCCCAATTCACCCTATGTCTATGTCCACCTACAATGGTTGCAATTTTCATAACTGAGCACCTGCAATGACCAACACAAGTTTCTCTACTTTGCAGGTGTGATGGTTCTAGAATTTGAAGAAAATTATAAATATTTTCGATTCTTCTCCTTCGAGAAGGTTCTGTTTTGGTTTTAACCATTTACCATGGATAGAGACTTGAATTCTTACTCTAGAGGTATTATCTCTTATCCTTTCACCTTATCCTCCTTCATATGTCGATCTCATGCTTAGATTGTTAAATCCTAAACTACCACTTTTACCCTATAAATCTATTGCATCACATAGATTTTGGGTTGGCTTTTGGATATTACTAGTACCCTCATGATTTTTCTTTGAGCATAAGGAATCATCATCTAGTTATGCATTAGGGTTCGGTTTAAAGGTTTGCTTTGTGTTACGGAAGGACAAAACAATTGGGGAGACATCTACAATGTCAACTTCTATAAATGGTTGTAACTCTCTCCTTCCTTTATTAATTAAAAAAGAATTATGTTTTACTATACTTATGTCAAGTTGATGTTCATATATTTAAATGCCATTTTGACTCATTGATTAGAGAAATTAGTTTATGTTATGTGGATGTTGTATTTCTCTTTCTTGTTTTAGTAATTATTGCAGGTTCCATTTATAGCGTTGTTGATGGTGCTGGACCCGCCAACATATCAGGGGATCTGCCCAGTAAGAAGTTGCAATTATAGCTCAAACCGTTTGGTGTAGGAGTCCCAACAGTGGGTAATACGGTAATGGCTTGACCACAATTTCACATAGAGGCAAGTAAGATGCCCCTGTTGGTAGCAAGCGTGTGACAGCTATGGTAAGTCAATGAAGGTGCATGAGAGGTTCTAACACACAGAGAGCAAGGTGAGTGCGCCCCTTGGAAACCTATAATAGTACGCGGCTTGGAAGGGAACACATGAGCGAAGATGCATCACAAGCTAGAAAGGAAGTTAGCAAGCAATCCATAGTGATGGTTAAACCAACAACACATTTCAGAAATATTCATACATACTTATACATAATAGTCCATACATGCAAGCGTAAGCAAACAAATACATACATCATTTATAGTAAACTAGATAGTATAGAATACAATACAACATATGCAAGAAACATGGTGGCTCTGTTATATTAAGAAGTGTAAGTTCTAGTCATATAATACATCCACGTCCGATCGCTAGTTCTGATGGCGAAATGTTACAACCACAATCTTATGATCCTCCAAAGAGATCTACTAGCTCTACGCAGTGGAGAAGCCAAGGCTTGTTACAATACTGTCCAAGCTTTATCTAAGATACTCCTATGAAAGTTTCGTTGACGAAAAGCCTTTAAATGAGTTATGAGGTTCTATTTGTAGCAAAGGTTGGGGTGACCCTTGACATTCCCTTTGTGACAGTTCATCTATCCTCATGACTCTTCATCTAACCTATGACTATTAAATCCAACTATTGACACTTGAGCTTCCACTTCACAAGATGTTACGCTACAATGCACATGTGCCCATTTGAGACAAAATGGCTTGAGAAAGCCATACAAGACATCACTGACACTCGGTCTGTTGTGGTGAGACCAACTCTTTGACATGCTTGTGATGGTCAAGGTGGTGAGCTCATGCCAAGCTTGTTCGTACATGATGGTGTGATGCACTCCATGGTGACATCTTGCTGAAGCCAACTCTTACTTCTGTTGCACCCGGGTGCATTGGTATCATTCCTCTATCTAACTCATCTACTAGCATGCGCATGGTATTCTTGGGTGCGGTTGAATGGGAAACAGACTGATGCATAATGTATATGCTGATCTTCAATTGTGTGATGGTGGTTATGCGCATCAACTGTCAGTTGCACCTTCAGTGAGTTTGCCAAATGGGTTAGATCACATGTGTGTGCACAATGACATCCATGTTTCTAAATTCCCTTGCATGCCATCAACAACACCGCTCACCATGTCTACTCTGTGTTAGCTTCTAGGATGAATCTATGACTTTTATGAGCATAGTTTCATGCGTCTGTACATGTTTCGCCCCCTGTTATACCTATATCTGTTGCAACTCATTCTCTTTTCTATGCATCTCTTATTCTTGCCTGAGTCGTTGCTTCAGCACATGCAAATCCTTCTCTTTTCCTTTCTCTACATCTGAATGATCTTCATGTCACGTCATCACCTCATAGCCTGAGTCTCCAAACTTGCTTTCATCACAAGTTGATCTACTTGAGCTTTCAACTTCTCTTTGCCCCTATGTTGTCAACAACCTTCCTCTTTCATTCACCGCATGTGAGTGTGTTGCCTTCGGATTCTACTCATGGTGCTGCTATACTATCATGATGTCCTTGTCTACAAACAAATTGATGTCTTCATAGGTAGGAGAGCTCATAAACTTTTTATTGGCTGAAAACCTCGTTAGTCTCTCGGTGGTGTCTGTTGACTATGCTCTCCTAAAGGCCATTGTACTTGTGCTGCTGAGAGATAAACAGACAACTGTGATGCATGGAAACATAGCAACATTCATGGAAATAATTATGTCAGTCGAAAACAAAAACAAACTTGGGGACTAACTTGCACATACCTTTGTGACTGATCATGAAGGCTGTGCAATTTCCATCGAGAGGTTGGGAGACTGATTACCCAGACTATGGAAGGCACAATCTGGTCAGGAGGATGATTGACATCTGGAATAGCGCAACGCAAATTCTCGCTTAGTTACTAACTACTGGATTTTCACAATGTAGAATTTTCACCTGTAGATCAACTGATATATGCAATGTCTTGAAGCATAATAGTAGATCTACTTCTACCATAAACTTTGGAGAAGCCTAAACAGATATGAGCATCATCTAGCATGAATAGATATAACTGAGAATGAGAAGTAATCAACCATAACATAGAATATATATCACTGGGGAAAGCACCAGCCTAAAACCCCAACTCTGTATTATCGTACAAGTGGAAATCTTATTCAAGTTACAAAAAGAATCTACTCTCAAGCTATCCTTCTCTCTCTGTAACCAAACAATATAGCTCACAAACTCAATAGACATAGAATATATCTTCCTCAAGCCCTCCAAGCCTCATATTTCCTTCTGCAGTTTTGATTGGGGTCCAATGATATCACATGTGTGAATTGGCATCATCACACTCACTCTAACCCCAGGTCCAACTGTGCAATCCTCAAGGAATAATATTCCTTCTACATGCAAGCAATATTCATAATGGAATATTTTTGCAACTGAGAGTACACTATCCCTCCATCTGATCTCAACTGGGTCTACGACTGAACTGGCATGCATGAGTTATCCATGAGTGAATACTCAGTTATCTAAAATACAATAGTTACATGCATGCAAGCATTAACTAACTGAACTCTCATTAATTTAACAAATTGTTAAATTAATCTAACTGGACTTGACTCGGTTAACTGAGCCAACTAATTACAACTCAATATTCCCTTTAACTGATAGGTAAATCCCTCAATCAAAGGAGAAACTGTTGCATGTCCTCACATAGACTTCAAGTTTGATTTTCCTTAACTAATTAACTCAAGATGAATTAATTAATTAATTTTCAAACTGATGTTAATATCAAATTCGAATTTTACTTCCTATGTTTAGTCTGGAGACTGACTAAGATAAGAAGGGATCCCAAAATGCTATTTTTTGAAAAGCTATTTTTAGCACTTTCACTTTTCACCCATTGTTGCTAAGATCTCCAACTGCTGAACTGCTATTTATAGACGGGTTATTTATAACAGTGTTATTTTTAGCATTTCTTGTTGCACTTTTCAACACTCCCTCTCAAAAAGAAAGGGATTATCAGTAACCCCAATCCTGTCTTTGTCGAACTCAAACTTGCATTTTGACAATTCCTTAGTCAAAATATCTGCATCCTTCTCCTCGGTCGAAACATAGTGCAACATCATGATCCTCTTGACCACATATTCCCGTCGATGACGGTATTAAATATCTATATTCTTGGACCTGTCATAAAACACTGGATTCTCAGAGAATTTTATGTCACTCTAATTATCACAGTATATCACTATAGGATCCATCATCTGACCAAGCAATCCCACTAGAATCTTCCACATCAAATGGCCTCGCATGTTGCCTGACTAGCAACCATGTATTCAGCCTATGTTGAGCTAAGTGCAATTGATCTCTGTTTCTTGCTGTACCAAGAAACTGCAGCTGAACCAAGGTTGAAGATTCCTCGAGAAGTGCTCTTCCGATCTGATGGACTACCTACCTAATCTGTATCTGTGAAGCCTTCCATCTTCACTCCCTCTATCCATCTGTACCATAATCCATATTGTGTATTGCCTCTGAGATATATCAGCACGTGCTTCGCTACCTTCTAAAATAGCTTGTTAGGCTGAACCATAGCTTGACTCATCTGGTTCACTGCAAAGCATAAGTTGGGTCTTGTGTTCACCAGATACATAAGTGAACCTACTAGCTGTCGATAAATAGGAGCAACTACTACCTCATTTGAAGTAGCATCCTCCTTCCTCCAGTTCCCAGCTAGAGGAGTCTGCGTGGGCTTGCACTTCTCCATGTGAAAGTGCCTGAGTATCTCATTGGCATACTTTCCTTGAGACACAAATAGTTCCCCATCTTTCTGCCACACTTCCATGCCTAGAAAGTAGTGCATGTGGCCCATGTCCTTCATCTCGAACTCTCTTGCAAGGTCCTCCTTCCAATACTGTATTAGTTGGTCATCACCTATCAAAATCAGATCATCGACATAAAGTACAATAATCAATGGCTTACAATCTACCATGATGTGGTAAAGGTTCGAATCTACTTCACTCTTGGTGAAGCCCAATCTGGTGAAATGGCTGTCAATCCTGGTATACCAAGCACATGGTGCTTACTTCAACCCATACAGTGCTTGCTTGAGTCAGCATACATGAGAATCATGGTTGAAGGTCTCAAATCCTTTGGGCTACTCAATGTATACCTCTTCCTCAATCTTCCCATTCAGGAACACTGTCTTCACATGCATCTGATGGACCTTCCAACCCATCTGGGTTGATATAGCTAGCATCGATTTGATAGATGAAAACCTTGCTACAGGATAAAAGGTCCCATTGTAGTTGATACCCTCAACCTGTGAGAAACCTCGGGCAACAAACCTTACCTTGTGTTTCTCAACACTATCATCAGCTACCTACTTTACCTTATAAAGCCATCAGGAACAAACCATAGACTTGTCCCCAGGTCTAGGGACAACATCTCACACACTGTTCGATACGATAGAATCATACTCTTCTATCATTGCATCAACCCAGACTGGTTGTTGCACTGCCTCCTGAAAAAAAAGAAGGTTCGGTCCCTACACACTCCCCAACCAGGGCGATGTAGCCAATGTATCTCTCGGGAGATACCCACTGTCTGCAATGAGAGGATGGCTGCCCCACATTCTCACTCACATCAAGCATCAATCTATCAGCTTCCTGCGAGCATTTCCACCCATCTCTAGAAGACTCTCCAGGAGTGGTGGTCTCCACTACTGGATCCTCTGCATGTGGCTGATTCACATCATCAAAAGGCTACTCCTCCTTTGGAACTAGAAGTTCCTCATCTCCATCCAACTTTAGCTCCCTCTCAAGTGACACTCGCATGGATCTTTTCTCATCAAACTTCAGATCCCTATGCACTATGGTCCTCTGACTGGAAGTCAGAAACACACAATAGTTGTGGGGTGTATCTTTGTACCCCACAAGTATCCCCAACTTAGCTGTTGGGTCTAGCTTCTTCTGAGCATCTTTAGTCACATGATAGTAAACTAATGATCAAAAGATGTGGAAGTGACTCACATCTGGTCACTTTTGAGAAAAAGCCTCCATAGGCATCTTCATCCCCATGATACGATGAGGACTTCTGTTCTAAATGTACACTACTGTATCGCATGCCTTAGCCCATAGATGAAGTGGTAGGATTTGGTCATGCAACATCGCTCGAGCTGCTCCCACAATAGATCTGTTCTTCCTTTTGGCCACACCATTCTATTGTGGGTTATGGGCTGCTCTCAGTTCCGTTTTAATTCCTTCTGAAGTGCATAAGTCTTTAAACTGTTAGGAAACATACTCTCCACCATTGTCGTTATGCAAGGCTTTTACTCTATTTCCAGATTCTTTCTCTGCCAAGGCTTTAAACTCACAAAACCTCAAGAAGGTCTGATCCTTCTTTTGCATAAAGTAGATCCAACATCTACGAGAAAAATCATCAATAAAAATAACATAGTACCTTTGTTTAGCAATGGAGGCTGCAAAGAATGGTCCACATACAACTAAGTGAACTCGCTCCAGGATTGCTCTAGCTCTACTATCCCAATCCTGAAAGGAAGATTTTGCATACTTACCTAGGGTGCATCCTTTGCATGTGTCTGTTTGCTCCAGTTTTTCCTTGGGTAAGTCGGTAGAAATTTGCTACATGATCTTCAAGGCCCCGTGATGCAAGTAGCCTAGTCTTCTATGTTATAGCTCACTAACATATTGGCTCTGCACCACCTCTGCTTTGGAACCTAGTGTAGCACAACCTTCTACCTCTAGCTTGTAGAGATTATTTACTTGAATCCAAATTCACTTTGTTTGTCCAGTGCTGATATGCCTCAGGGAAAATTTTCCTTTACTAAAGACTACATTGTAGCCTTTATCTTCTAGCACAACAACATACACAACATTCTTTTTCAGACTTGGTACACACTTAGCAATAGATAGGGTGAGAGGAGCATCGTACTCCCTCTCAAACACAACTGTACCTTGACCAGAGACATAGTACTTTCCATCATCGCCCATCTTGATCCACATCTGGAGATCCTTCTCCTCCAAGGTACTGAAAAGATTCCTATCACCTGACATGTGGAAAGAGGCTCCACTATCCAGATACCAAACACATCCCACAATGGATGAAACCTTGCATGCGATAAGAGAGAAATCCAACTCAAACTGTGAAGCTAGTGCATCACCATCAGATCCCTTTGAGGAACCCTTCTTGGATTTCTTATGTGGACAATTCACAGAATAATGGCCCACTTCACCATAGTGAAAGCATCGCACCTTCAACTTGTCAACCTTCTTCCCACCATGAGAAGATTTGGATTGGGATGCCTTCCCTTTCCCTTTCTTATCTTTACTCACTAAAGCTAAATTTTCTTCATCATCTTGTTTTGATGAAGATCCATCCTTGGTGCTTCGCCTTATCTCCTCCTGCATTAGGTCCGACCAAAGTTGTTCCCAATTTGGTAGTTTCTCTCTTCCATTAACCCAGTCCTAGTAGCTATGCCATCTCTTAGGAAGACCGAGGAGTGCTAGACTCAGCATGTCATCATCATCTGTCACAACCCCTACACTTGCAAGCTCATCCCAACAGGTGTTGATCTTGTTCAGGAACGTAGAGATTGTGTCGCCCTTTTCACACTTGATCTTTTGAAGTTTGTCGTTTAGCTCCAGCTTCCTCTAATCACTTCGATTCCGGTAAATATATTTCAATGTTTTCCACATCAAAAATGGAGTCTCCTTCCCCTGGAGGCTCGAGACAATGTGATCTCGAACTCCATCCAGGAAGATTCTCCTTGCTCTAGACACACACTTTTTCCATTCTGCCAGTTCAGTAGCATCAGTCAGCTTTTGGATTTCTTTATCAATGAAGCCCTTTAGACCTTTATCTTCTAATACTGCCTCCATGTGATCCTTCCAAGCTATATAATTCGAACTACCATCAAGGGCATATTCGAGTATTAAACCATTGAATGCCATAGGTGAAATAGATGTGATAAGAATTGAATTCAATATTCAGAAACCAAACTTCGTACTTTTCTTTCTTGTATACTATTCTTCCTTGATCACCTTTGCTCTGATACCATGTAGAATTTTCACCTGTAGATCAACTGATAGATGTAATTTCCTAAAGCATAATACTAGATCTACTTCTACCATAAACTTTGCAGAAGCTTAAATAGATATGAGCATCATCAAGCATGAATAGATATAGCAATGAGAAGTAATCAGCCATAACACAGAAGATATATCACTGGGGAAAGCACAAGCCTAAAACCCCAACTTTGTATTGTCATACAAGAGGAAATCTTGTTCAAGTTACAAAAAGAATCTGCTATGAAGCTATCCTTCTCTCTCTGTAATTAAACAATACAGCTCACAGTCTCAATAAACATAGAATATATCTTCCTCAAGCCCTCCAAGCCTCATATTTCCTTCTACAGTTTTGATTGGGGTCCAATGATATCACATGTGTGAATTGGCATCATCACACTCACTCTAACCTCAGGTCCAACTGTGCAATCCTCAAGGAATAATATTCCTTCTACATGCAAGCAATATTCATAATGGAATATTTTTGCAACTGAGAGTACACTATCCCTCCATCTGATCTCAACTAGGTCTACGACTGAACTGGCATGCATGAGTTATCCATGAGTGAATACTCAGTTATCTAAAATACAATAGTTACATGCATGCAAGCATTAACTAACTGAACTCTCATTAATTTAACAAATTGTTAAATTAATCTAACTGGACTTGACTCGGTTAACTGAGCCAACTAATTACAACTCAATATTCTCTTTAACTGATAGGTAAATCCCTCAATCAAAGGAGAAACTGTTGCATGTCCTCACATAGACTTCAAGTTTGATTTTCTTGAACTAATTAACTCAAGATGAATTAATTAATTAATTTTCAAACTGCTGTTAATATAAAATTCGAATTTTACTTCCTATGTTTAGTCAAGGGACTAACTAAAATAAGAAGGGATCCGAAAATGCTATCTTTAGAAAAGCTATTTTTAGCACTTTCACTTTTCACCCATTGTTGCTAAGATCTCCAATGGTTGAACTACTATTTATAGATGGGCCATTTATAACAGTGCTATTTTTAGAATTTCTTATTGCACTTTTCCACACACAATGCGCAATCTCTGCTGGCAATGGTTGCAGGATCAGTGACTACATTGGGCAATTTTTTGGCCCAGCAGTCACTATTCCTCAGAATTGCACAAAGCAAGACTGGAGGAAGGTCACTGTGAATAAATGTGCATTTCCTAAGAGGAAGACATAGCCTTCACTTTCAGGATTGTGCAATGCTATCTTGGGGAGGCAGAGTCCAGGCCAGGGCTGCCCAGAGCCGCCGATGAGAAACTGAAAGTGAATGTGAATGTTAATGCATGGAAATATTTATTGTAAGAATAAGTGAATGATCATGCATGCAAATGGTCAATGACAGATTCATAAAACGAAATAACATGCATGTGGATGACGCGAGTCATTGAATTGGTGATCGTTCGTGAACAATGGTTTCATGCATGTGACATCAGAGAGATATTGACGAAAACTAAATCAATGCTAGTACAAGCTAGTGTATTAAAATGACAACAAGTGCTTATTGAAATCAAGAACACAACATTCATACAAAGAGAAACACAGAAAGTGCCACAAATGCAACATAAGAAATGCAAGGCAGACTTACCCCAAAACAATTGAGCTGAATGTGCTGACAACTCTGAGATGCAATGAGGAATGTCAAATATGCAAAGTTGATGTGAGGAATGAGTTTTGTAGTGTCTGATTCATGATTTTTCATAAAAGCGAAAATGTGATGCACATGCCAAAATTCAAGGAAGACCAACACTTGGTGGTAGTTTTTTGAAATGATCCTTGCATGCAACCTCTAGCTGCTAAAAGTAGATACTTGAATAAAGGGATTCCTTTGAATGCTTTCCAGGGAGAAGTAGCCCATGCATGTAAATTAGTTTTTCTCTATCCCGAAAGGAACTAGTTAACTCAACTACACATGCAAGAGCTTGCTCAACTCCTGGGAGAAAATGTGCATTTTTGAATGGGAGTTGGGCTAAATGTCCAAGATATTTGTACACTTTCTGGGTAGAGCAACTGACTTCTACCCAAGATTCCGCTATTCCTAGGCTAAGAAGCCCTGCTCGGAAGAATTTCTCAAATTTCTGGATGAAGCTTGACTGACATAATTGCGCAATTTTGGAGCCCAGTAGGCTACTAGACTGAATTATGCAATTTCTGGAGGGAAGGCTGGTTTCCCTCCAGAATTGCACAATTTCTTGAAGGTGCTGCTCAACCTGCAGCTGGACCAAGTATAGAGGAACATCCTATGAGGGTAATGCATCAAGCTCTGATAGACAGGCTTCCTTTTTGCAATAAAATCACCTGAGCTTATGTACTTGTTGAAGCAAGACATGCTGCTATGAAAGGTTGGTAGGGAGGCTCCAAAACAAAGCTAAGGAAAAATCGTGGAGGGTGGTTGTACCTGTTGCAATAAGTGCTTGGTGTTAGAATTGGAGCTTACAATCAAGTAAAAGAGGAGGACCTATTACAGACTCCACGTAGGTCTATTTTTTATATGCTAGTCTCTTCAAGGAAAACATAGACTTTTTTTCCCTCAGTTGTTTGTAGATCAAACCAGTAGATCTTGGGATTTCATTTATGTCCACATAAGTGAATTTTTAATATAACAACTATCCCTATTGATTCATCCCCCCTATAAGTAGTGATAAAATTCCAACAAGTGTTATTATATCTAATACATTTTTTTGTAGCCTAATTAATGGAAGGTGGATCTAGGAAAATCATGGGTTATGAAACTACTCCTTTGCTAAGTTCTGTAATTTTTTTAGAATCGAGAGAGGTGAAATCGTAAATATCTACTCAAGATTCTGAAATTTGGAAAGTGGTGACAAAATGGTTATGGGAGTAAACACCCTTCATGGTTTCCTTTTCCCGATCATTTTTAACCTTTCAAAGTGACCTTAATTAGCATATTCACACAATAGTTCACCTTAAGAAAACACATTTCTAAGCTTGGTAGGTTTTTTTGCTTCATGTTTTCAGAAAATTAGCCTGAGCACACTCTCTGTTTTGAGAAAAAACATCCCAATGTAGTCTGTACTCTCTCGAAGTGAGATGGTTCACATTGGTTCCTGCTAGTGCCTAGATTTACCTCAGGCTAAAAAGGTAGGATCCAGGGCCAACATCAAACCATGCTCATCCTCGTAGCTAGCCCTACGTGGATAGGAGAGGGCTCTCTCCAGGTCAATCTCAGCAAAAGATAATCGATGGGGCTTGAGATGATTGAAATAAAAACTAATTTTAGGCGAGGTATGAAGTGAAAGGATTTGATTTGAGTTTTTGGGAGTTTTGTTGGAATCAAGGGAAAGGCAAATTTTGGGGTGCGAGGATTGAGGCTCGGTTCTATAGAGATCTTGATGGGGCAAGGTAGGCAATCATTTTGGCACTTAAATTTTAGTGAGATGGAAGGAAAATATAGGTGAGGTGTTGAAGAGGGAAAGAGCAATCAAGAATCCTCCCCAAATAGCTAAAAACATCAAACAACTAAAGCAAACTTCATGTAGAGCATTGCACTTTCAATGAATTCTACTTACATTCTTGTTTGTTTAGTTCATAAGAAATAAGATAGATGATGGCATACATAAACAAAATTCACAATTACAAAGAGAAGCACTATACCAATACAAATTTCCACATGAATCCCAAAGAGCGCTGCAAATCCTGGTCTCAATTCCTTAGCCAAAATACTGAAAATGAATGTATGATGAAGCTCAAGGCTTTCTCAAGAGTCCAACCTTCTACCAAAATCCAACCCCTACACTATGAAATTCATTAAATATATACATTTTCTCATCCTTATACTAAGGGATTGAGCTCAACCATTTTCTTCAAAATAGAATTAGTTACATTAAACTTGGGCCGAATTTCTGAAAATAGGTGTTGAAGATGAACTCGTATCTCCTAAACCATAGCACTTGTTACCAAAATGAAAGAGATTTTTGTATAAAAGGTCATGTTGGAGAAAAACATCTCACAAATTTGGGAAATTCGTTTCCAGTAGCTTGCAATCTGTTCCACAAAATCATCTCTAAAACAGAAAATCATTAAAAATTTAAATCTGTGAAAATGAGCTGTAAAGATCTAGTCACATATCCAAATCCATGACACTTGTGAAAAAACTGAAAGAGGTTTTTGTTATATGGCCCGTTCTTAATGAGAACCTCTTTGGGTTTTTCAAAATTACTTTCCATCTGTTGTAAAATGGCCCCGCACTAAAATGACTAAAACAGTAAAAAAAATATGAAAAGTTTTCTTTGTTTAAATGTAGGCTCCAAATATCACTGTATATCTCCCACATAGTACTACCTGTGCATAAAATGAAAGAGGTTTTTGTTATTTTCTTTGTGATGAACAAAAAAATCTTTCAATTTTGAAAAGTTCCTTACCATTATTTCAGAAACTGATTTTGTACTAAACTTGTCATTGTGTGTAGCAACTGACCTCAAAACATGCATAACCAAGAATCACTCATTCATTTCTTCTAATCCAGGAACCGGTTATGGGAGTGTGATATACCGTTTGAAATATTTTTCCGAGATTCTTCTGATGGACACACTTGTGACATGTTTTGTGTTGAACATCATGTGCAAAACATCTAACAAAACCAGACATAGTAAGAGCTCATGTTGATCCCTGGTGACAGGCTACGAACACTGGAACTAATAGTTCCCACTCTACACATGTGACAATCATGTAGAATGCAAAAAAATGCATTTGTGTGCCTTTCTCTCAATTATTTTTTTATCTACAAGGTTTTAATGAGTCCCTGAACTTGTCTATCTCTGTAAATCCATCATAGAATTTAGATTTTATTTTATTAGCCTTTGATGAGATTTCATTGATTTTTTATTCCTTCTTATCAACTAGGTTTTTTTTTTTTTTTAATTTAGTTTGATTATTGATTGAATTGAAGAAATTTGTATATTACAGTCTCATTCTTCATGATTTCTTTCATCAATGATCTTCTTGCATGTTAGTTTTCATCACATTTGAAAATTAAAAGAGAAGAAAAAAACTTCATTATTTTCATTACATATAGGGTTTTGAATTAGAATTGGAGTAGTTGCATTAAAATGTATGTTTAGGAAGCTTTTTTTGATCCATCATTGATAGTTGCATGACTCTTTGTCTCTTCCTTCTCATAGATTTACATTCATAGAAAATAAAAGAGTTATTATTATCATACAATTTACATGATAGGGGATTCAAGTGAACTCATACCGCAAGCCTTGAAACTGAAACATAATTGAAGATCAACTTCTAAAATTTACTCAACCAATCTAAGGAGCATTTGGAATATTAATGAAACACATAGAGTTTTAGGCTACAGACATGTTCTGGCATATTTAAATGTAGGAGTTGTCGTTACTTGTATGCATTGCATTCTGTGCATAAGCGATATTCCACATAAGTAAATATATCATTTTTTTCTCCATGTATCCCTCGGTATATCAATGGAACTTCACGTATGAAAAGTATATCAAAATACTTCCTATTGGACATGGTTCATTACAAAACACTACTATGGATTTCTCTTGCACGTACCTCTAGGTATATTTGGAAGTCTCCTATAGGTTTCTATCCTACCATAGTTGGGTGATTCGGTTGCCTTGTTTACTGTGATCCCCTGAACAGAACATTCAGGAAAATTTTCTACAGATATTGGAAACAATATATTGAAGTTCACAGTGACGTGGTAAAGACCTTTTCCTAGTTACCTCTATTTTGTTTTTTTGTGTCATTAATTTCTAAAATCAATTAATTAACCATAGAACAACATACTCACCTTCAAACAACTCCTTAGTAGATCTTTACCTTGATACTAATGGAAACAGTTCCTGAGTCCACTAGTCAAACCCCTCTAATCAGAAGCATGGTCCTTTTCCTTATTTTGTAAATATTGGTGCTCATTATACACCAACATTTCCCCTTCCAAAATGTACCATTGGTTTACCAGTTTGATTATTTTCAAACTGCTTGGTTCAATATGTCCAAAATCATCCTCAACTAAGTAGTCCTCCACCTAAGAAACATAAACCTCAAGTTGATCTGAAGTTGAACTTTTTCTTTCTTCACCTATTATTTCTTTATCCCTTTATTCCTCCTCACTTCATGAAAGTCTTGATACTAGTAACTGGGAAGCTAAGGAGTAGAAGAAGATGAAGAATAAGAATAAAATTAAGTAGGGGGAAGCCAGACAACCATTGTTACAAATTCAACTAATGTCAAAAAGCTTTCCAACAAGCCTTGTAAAGTTAAATTACCTTGCATGCTTTGTGTGGGTAACCACCTTCTTACATATTTCCCAAGTATTCCGCAGGTATTAGAAGTATGTTCATCACATCAACCCTTATCGTTACCATCTGGAGGTCATTCTAGTCATAAACCATCAAATAGTGAGAGTGCAGTTTCCATGTACATTAAGTGAAGGGAATAATCCATTTCACATTTTTCCTTATATAGATGAAGCCTCAAAAGTGTTGGAAAAAAGTACATCTTCTTAGAAATGACTTTCGACTGATTATCAGAATCTTTCACCCAATCCTCCTCTAGCTGATGATGTAATTGACTTGCGTCCCTATTTAGTCAATCCCACTTACTCTTAACATGAATTCCATTAGTCTGTTCCCAACCAACCATTGGTTGAGAAAAATGTTGACTTGATTCCATCTTGAGTTGATCATACTTTTCCCATAGAGAGTGAGGTTCACACCACTCAAGTTATTCTTGTTTCTTCAGATCCTTTCAAACATGGGGACATTTCTCCTATTGTCACGTAAATCCCTCCAAGTAATTACTCACTTTTTCAGACTATTCGATAGGTACAACTAATTCAACGTTATCACAACATGCAATAGGTTCCAGTTAGTGATGGTTGTCTAGGGAATGATGCAAATTCCACCACAAAAATCATTACAAGGAATATCTGAATCTCCTATTGGTAACATAACAACCATACAACATCTTTATTTACGTCAACCTTTCCAATAATATCAAGGATTCCCAGGGAATAGAAAACTTGGTATGGGTTATCATAATTATTAAAACAATCAATATCAAGGTGGGATGAAAATGTCAGTAGCCCAACTCATGACATCCTATCTTGGATATCCCACACCAATAGTTCACCTTCCACTGAAACGTTACAAAGCTGCCTATGGGCCATGATAAAGGTTTCATAACAAAGTTCCTTCTCTTGTGTCAATCTCGTTAAAAAATTAAATAAGGTGTTATACTAGAGTTCCTTTTCTTTTGTCAAGTTTGTTAAAAAATGAAAAAGGGCTTCTAAGTATAGTTACTTTTGTTTTGTCAAGATTACTAAGAAATGAAACAAGATTCGCATGAGATAGTTCTTTTCCTGTGTCAATCTCATTAAAAGCTGAAACAAATCCCCCTCCATGTTGATTCTTTCACTTGATCTCGTAAATGAACCTTCATTACATCAACCTATTACTAACCACTAGTCTACTTAAGTGAATGAAATGAATCTTGGGGGCCATGTGCCTAGAATTTCATTACTTTTTTGGGGGCATGAAAACCAATCTCATGCATATTCTTCCTTTTTTTCAAACTTGTGTAAAATGAAACTAATCTCTAGAAAAAAATTCCCTTTTTTAATCATGTGTAAAAATGAAACTAATTTTAAGGAAAGTTTCCCATGTTTCAAGCTTGTGTAAAAATAAAACCATTCTCATCCTTTCCCTTATGATTTTCATTTCTATGAGTCTAACTCTACCAAATGAACCTTGGTTTTCTCATTTCATTGTCACCATCTTTTTGGATGATTATATGCTTCCAGTTAGTGTTTTACCCTTTCTTGAGGAATTGTTGTGATGAGTGGTCTTATTAGCCTTCCTCTTAACCTTTACTTGTTTTGAGTAGTTCCATCATGGCAATAACTAGTTGCTACCCTTTATACATATCATTCGTCCAAGAAGAGTCATCCCTCATCTCTTTTCCAACTACCAAAACATGAAAACATTATCGAGCACTTGTCTTTTCAAAATCGTTAAAGTAAATGAAATGATGTGTGTCGAGAATAATTTTAACCATTTTTTGAACTAGGATAGACTATTTACGAAAAATTAATACTTTAGTCAAACATGACTAAAATTTTATCATGATTATAATTTTCTACCTTTTCATACTAAAGAGATTAAATCAGTGAAAATCAACCTTTGGAGTTTTCCTTTTCTCCTATTTTTCAAAATCTCTAAACATGAAAAATAAATTGAGTTACACCTTCATTGTACTCGTAAATATTCCAAACAATGTTGGAATCATTGAACATGATGGGGAAAAAACTCTCGTTCTTAACGTATATTAAAAATAATCATAAGGATTTATTTGAAGGATCAACATATAGATCAAGCATATGTTATCCTCCTAAAACTGGTCAAAAATAAAGAAGTATTGACCATAAATTGTTTGGGAAATTGGTAAAGAAGAGTACTTAACCTACTAATTATAGTGAGTCACTCTTGAACACGAAACACTTTCACTTCATCTTCATGATTTTTGGGTGTAGAAATCTACATAATTATTTGGTTAATCACACCATATCAAAAGCCTTTGTAATCGTTCTTCAGTCAATGCTGCCAACTCTATAAATTGTCAACAATATGTTCAAGAGAACATCTCCATTTGACATATGCTACAATACGGTTAAGCATTCTTTCATGTCTATTGTTCTTGAACTATATCTGCATCAACATCATCATGTCTCAGATCTTGATCCCTATTTCATGTCATTGATGAGGGATACATCAAGGCCCTTCTTCAACAAGTCACTTTATGGCAATATCAGCTCATTATCTAGGAATATGACTTATAAAATCCTTTCAATACCTTGAAGATTACATACATCCATGACAATATTCATTGATCTATGTGATAGGTCCTCATCATTAGCCTTAATTCGAAAGATTATATGTCATGTTCGACTTCAGCTCATTCATTCACACCACTTAGATTGTACAATAGTACCTTGATATCCATTGTCGTTATCAGTGGTATATATTGGATAAGTTAACAACTTACATCATTGTACGGAAGTCAGATGGTTCCTACTATGCTTGAGTCCAACTCATTCATTTGGGTGGCTAGGCTCATACTATCAAGTAACTAGGTAGAAGACCCTAAATCTAGTTCCATCCATCTCGACTGTAATTTTACGATTCATACAAGATTACAAAGTATGATGGCTATAATCATTCAAACATTCATCCAAGCATGGGTCCACACTCTATCATTAGTGGACAAGGCTTCTTGATTTTTGTATATGTATTTTGTCTTATATGTTGAGTACGGGTATGTCTCCCTCAACAATGATATCATGATGATAATATGTATTGTAACATATGATGATCTTGACCAATTTCTTCTGGATCCATACTTTGTCAAAAGGTGAAGAACTTCACTCCTCAACAATTGCTTCTAACTTCGATATTTATAGAAGGTCATATATTACAAAGTCATTTTTTTGCATTCACACAAAAGGCCTTAAAACCAAATTTACCAACTTCCTCAACAATTTGTAATTATCCTTTTACAAAGCCCTAATCATCATCTCTCCAAAAGTTTCAGTTTATTGGTAAATCATCCCAAGAGATATGTTTATAGGCTGTGGGCAGCCTAAATTCTTGTCCACCTACAATGGTTGCAAGTGGCATAACTAAGCACCTACACTAACTAGTGCAGGTTTCTCTACTTTGTGGGTGTGGTGGTTCTATAATTTCAGGAAAATTAGAAAATATTTTTGACTCTTCTCCTTCCAGAATATTCTAAGGTGGTTTTAACTATTTACCATAGATACAGATCTCTAATTTTTACTTTATAGGTATTATCTCTTATCCTTTGAGCTTATCATCCTTCATATGTGGATCTCATGCCTAGATTGGTAAATCCTAAACAACCAAAGGTACCTTATAAATCTACTACCCCACATAAAGTTTGGGTTGGATTTTAGAGATTAGTAGTACCCTCGTGCAACTGACCTGAGCTTAATGAATCATCATTCATTTATTCTTAAGGGTTGGGTTTCAAGGTTTCCTTTGTGGAAAAGAATGGCAAGACTATTGGGAAGACATATACAAAGTTAGCTTCTATAAATGGTTTTAGCTCTCTCCTTCATTTATTAATACAAAAAGAACTTTGTTTCCATATACTTGTGTCAACTTGATGCTCATGTATTTCAATTCCATTTTGACTCATTAATTAGAGACATTACTTTATGATATGTGGATATTGTAGTTCTCTTTCTTGTTTTAGTCATTATTTCAGGCTCCATTTATAGCGCGTGGAGCTGGAGTTGGATCTTACAAGAAAGGAGAAGAGGAGTACTTACTACAGATTCTGGGTAGGTCACTTTTTTGTATTCTAATATATCCAAGGAAAACATAGATCTCTTTTCCCTATATCGTTTCTATATCAGACCACTAGATATAGGGAGTTCATTTTTGTCTGCAGAAGTTAATTTTTCATATAACACCTATCACTGTTAATTCAACCCCACTATAAGTAGTCATCAGATTCCTACAAGTGGTATTATAGCTAGTTCCTTTTGTTGTATCTTAATGACTAGAAGGTGGATCTGGGAAAATCATGTTTTATCAAAGTGCTCCATTTCCTAGTTCTGCAATTTTTTTAGAATGGAGAGAGAAGATGAAATCATAAATATATTCTCATGAATATGATGTTTGGAAAGTTGTGATAAATGGTTATCATGGTAAATTTCCTTTAAAACAACCTTGGAAATGGGATTGACAGGCCAGGTGTGCAATGTATGATAATCTTCACAAATTGGACATTAAGAAAATCATGGATCTCTTGATTGCAAAGGAGATCTGGGATAGGTTGCATGCACTGCATGGAGAATAATTTTATAGTGATCATGGAGAAAAGGAGAGATAAGATAAATATAAATCTAATATTATCTTATCATTGGCCAAAATAAAAAAATATCTCATTAAGAAATAGAGATCTGAAAAGGACCTTTGAAATAATTGATAAAAGGGAGTATGTTTTTAAGGAACCAATTTCTAATCTAAAAACCAAGTTAAAGGAGAGAAAAAAGAAATGTGAAGAAATAGAACCTAAGGTATATTATGCAAGAGATGAGTAAAAAACTAGTAGATCTAGTTTGAAGGTTACTACAGTCAAACTAAGAATCCATGGAAGGAAAAAAATCAAAGAGACAAAAAGAATTTGCCGAGATTTATTCCTCCTAAAGGTTGAAGAAATTAAAGACAAAAATTGTCTAGGTATAAAATTTCATTTCAAGTATTTTTTATTTTATGCAATGTTTTTGGCCATAAATGTGTTGATTGTGAGTCTTATGTAAGAATACGTACATCATTCAGGAACAACGGGTTTTTCCCTCCATTTCTAGGTCACAAAAAATGTTATAAATGTGACAATTATGGCCACAAAGCATAAGATTGCAGGTATGGAACATTTAGTTCTCTCTTTTAGGTTAGGAAATCAAAGGATGAGACACATTACTTGAAAGAGAATAATCCTAAAAGGAAATGTCCTTAAACAACTACCCTCAATACAATGCATCAAAGCAATCTCCAAACTAAATGAAAGATAATATGGATGAGAAAAGAGAATTTGGAAAGAAGTGAAAGCATTTGAGGTTAGATTGTTGAAGTGTGGAAACAAAATTCGTAGCAAGCAACTTCAAATAAAATTTGAAGCTATCTTAGCATTAAGGGGAGCATGTGGTAGAAAATACAGGAACTCAGGGGGATCTACTCTAAGAAAATAAGGGTTCCTTAGTGACAATAGTATTTGTTTCAATGTAAAAGGCTTATCATAATTCAAATTTAATACTTGAGCTATGTTGTGTTGTCTTTGAATATCCTTGATCAATGTTTGAAAGTCCTTTTCTAACCCTGTGGAAAATTATGAAGAGTCATGAATTGATTTAAAAGTGATTCAATAAATACTTGTGGTAAAAAAATAATTTAACAACATGTCGTAACTTATGTTGCAACGATCTAAAATAATTAGAGACCTATGGTGGTCCATGGCTGAATTTCACACCTATAGTGGACAAAGAATTAATTTGGCATACAAGATATGTACTTGCAAAGGATAAAAGGTAGCAATTTGTATTGAATGCAAAAATACTGCACAATAATGTAAATCGGTCCAAATCATCATCAATTTTAAATGGATTCATAAAAGTGCTCCAATATGAGATAACATGCATATCGAAGAATTCAAAGCTTGTATGCAGGACGAGTCCTAGTATTACAACAACAAATATGTGTGCAACATGCAATGTGTCCTTCTTTCATTGATCTTCCATAATGAAGTGAATGAAGATGCAGACAATACCTTATGTCATAAGCCTATCTTAATTTTGTACTAAAAGAAATGAATGAAGTATAGACTATTCTATTTCATATAATCAAACGAAAGGAAAAAAAACTAATCTCATTCCATGAAAGTAAATGACAAAAGAAGTAAATTGGATGTATTTTGTAGAAAGAAAATGATAGGAAAGTAAACCTAACCTATTTTTCATAAACAAAAATAAAAGAAAGTAAAGCTAATATATTTTACAAAAAATAGGCCTATTTTATTGCAGGAAAGGGAAAGAAAATTATATTCTACTTGCAATAATACAATCAAATACTTAAGCATGTTAAAGGCAAATCATTTTCATTCTATTTAATTCATAACAGAATTAACATTACCTAGTTGCATAATTAAACTAAAAATATGAAATAAATATTCCTACGGGGTATCCAGTCTTCTGAAATCTATATTCAAGTATTAGGTGATGTTGTGGAGTGATGAGTAATGAGGAAAAGTATTTTGAGGGAATTCTGGAGTCAATTTGAAGAAATATGTGTGTTTTTACAACATTGCTATAGGAATCTTGTCTCTTGAGTTTACCTGCTAAATTCACAAGCTAATCAAATTCAAAATCCATGGTGAATGTTTTTTATATTAATTTAAATTCTTTTAGGCTTCAATACTAGTGGAATGAACACGAAATAATTTCGTTAGCATGAACTAAAATTCAACAAAATTTTATTACTAAAACTAAAAATTTCATATGAGTGAACTAGTAAGTTGATCAAAGTACCCAAATCCATAAGTTAATAAAGTGAAAATGCTATGAGGTAATTTTTTATTATTTTGAATATTTTTATACTTCAATTGAACTGGAAAGAACTCAAAATAGGCTCATTAAAACATACTAAAATTTAGCATAAATTTAATATTAAAACTAGAAATTCTAGAATTCTGAACTAGTAAACTAATCGAAGTAACTGAAACATGAATATAAATTTGCAGAACTATTCAAAGGATGCATCATTATTCTAACTATATAAATGGCACGCAAAATAAATTACTCCAATCATTTAAGTTATCTAACCTAAAGAAGATGAAAAATGAATTAAATGCCAGAAATAGGAAATGCAAGAATAAGAAATGCAAGTGAATAATTATTGTAAACAAGATAAATAAATTATCCAAAAAGGCTATGAGGGTCTTAGTATGACCAACCAAAAGAATACTTAGAGTCTTATAAAGAAAAAAATCCTGCAAAGTTGAAAATGAAACCAAACTTCATTATTAGAATAAATTAAATTACATCCCTAGAAGAAATGAAAGAAGAACTACTAAATGACATGTTTCCTTCATAAAAAAACACCAAAAATACATTCATCCTAGAGACTAATTCGGATTGGTACTTATAAAAAATGATGGGGAAGAAATATGCTTGAGAGGAGCAAACTTTCCCCTCCAAAATCCCTCAAAAAAGTGGATATTGTTCCTAATAATAGGAATCTTCATTGAATATTGATTTCTAGATTGTAACACATCCCTATATATTCTAAATCAATAGATATTCATAATTAAAATAATATTATATCAATAATTTTCAAAGTAAATACTATTAGGCACATAATGAACAATTATTTATAAACCTTCCTAAAAACTTATTACATTAAAAAATCATTACTAGGTGTAGAAAGAGAGATTTAATATAGCCCTAATTCTCCCAGGAAAGATTAGATGTGATTTATTTTGTACTTAATTGGGAGGCCCATCATACCCCCTACTGAAATTGTTTCTCACCCTCTGAGCAACCTACTCATCTTCTCTACCTTGTGTTTCTTCATATATGCTTCTGATAAATTTTATGTCATCCAATGGTGATGTAGTTGCTCAATATGGATAAGATTACGTGTTTATCTCAATTTACTATAATTCCTTTGATTATTCCTCCTGCACTTGGTATTCCTAAAGTATTTGTTGATTCCCCTTCACCAATCATTTTGAAATATCTTTTCACACATTTGGGAAAGAAAATTTTGTATGGGGAAGTAGTAGCCAAAGTCTAATCTTGTAGTACAAAAGAGGTGTACAACCTTTAAAGGTAGGAAATGAAAATACATATCACTGATCACTCCTCTTCATTTTTCCACTTTTTGTCTCTTGAAAACAATCAAATTATGTAGCCACCTTTCTATTCATGAAGAGTGTATAACATGTGGATTTCATTTAAATATCTAATATAATCTCGATTTTTTGTCAAATGTGAGTGGGAAGGATTGTGACTTCAATTTCTTTTAAATGTCCCTTCTTATTTTAAGTCATTTGAATATTTCATGGATTTTTTGGGAAAAAATTAAGCTTCATATAGCATTATGTGAACTTCCTGTAGCAACCTCTTGTATTCTATATCGACCTGTATATATATCTATAGCAACATGTGAAATCCTGGAGTCGTCTGTTTATGTCATGTAGAATATTGTAGGATCCCTTGGCAGTATATATGTATCTTTTAGCAGTGCTTGTAGGTCCTTTTATTAGCCAGTTTGCATGGAGAGAGGTGGTGGGTCCACCATTCTATTTTTTATATTTTTATTTTTCTTCCTCTTTTTTATTTTATTTTATATATAAACAATATTACATTCAAAATAGACTCAGACAGATTTGATTTATCTAAGCTAACCCCCTTCTATCCCTTCACACTCCTTATCCTCTATCATGACTGAATAATAACAACCCACTTTATCGAGTCTTTTCTACTTTTGTCTTGTTCCACCACCACATATGTGGTTTTCTCGATGGGAAAGTGATGTACACTGCTAGATATGGTTGAGCCTAGATGCTAAGTAAATATGGTTATAAACAAATATTTCCTTGTCAAAATTTTGATGTTTTCTCAAGCTAGAATAGGTTTGAAAGGTGAGGCTTGAGATTTCCATACCTATAGCTTATCTGGTTGTGCTTTTGCAAGTGATGTCATAGCTAGTGATTTGGTTATCCAAAATTTTGATGTGGATATTGGAACCTTTATGGGACTATTGGAACATGGATTTTACTACTGGAAATTGGATTTAATTACTACAAAGTTGGTATGATGGTTGGACTTCCTCCTAATGGTCCTCAAATGGATGTTATTGTAATATAAGCTTCAGTAGTCTCTTGATTTCTTTTGGAAGTGTTCTATAACTTTAATAGTTGATGGAGATTTTGTGGTCCAAGCTGTCAAGGTATTGTTGCTACAACCCACTTGAAATTGTTTCTTATTGATGATTAAGGGTCTTATAGAAGCTTGCACAAAACCATGTAGTTGCTAAGACCTATTTTATGAGCCTCACTAAGTGTTGTTTTCTTCAAAGTCCTTGGACTAGTGCTGCAAATTTTGATCTTGTATGGTTTATGTAGGCTACCACATGACTATGTATCTTCTTGTACTAGCCATGTAGGCCATTAATGTTCATAATTTTCTCTTAGTGTGGCCTTCAAACAATCTTCTAATTCATGGTGAGATTGTTGGTGGTGCTTGGAGGGTCTTTCTATGATGGTGATGACTTAAAAGGATATGGAGGGTTGAGTTTTGGGTGGATGATTGTTGGGATATTGGTGAAAAAGTGAAGGATGATGGAGTCAATAGGCACTATGGGCTTCCATATGCTTCCACATTTTACCACATGTGAAAAATTCAACCTTACCCCTACTTTATATTCTCGATAACTTCCAGTAGCAATACAAGGACTTTCCTCTAACATTTTAGGACATTGGTAGAAATGAATGACATAGACTTGGTAATGACATAAAAAGCTTGGAAAAGGTGTAGAAATGAGTGGAATGGATTTAAAGAGTTTTGATTGAAGGTGTGTTTTGAGACTGTAAAGATTATCTTCTTTGAAAAAATTCTAGAATCATGTTGCACTTGCATTGTTGTCCAGTTGCAATATGGTTCCTTAGAGTTGAATAATGTGTTGTGAGTGCCTTATGAAGGCTTCTTCATTTATGACTGCACAAAGGTCTACCTCCTATTTCTAGTTACATTTATATCTTATTCTTTTGTTCTTTCCCACCCTTCATCTTCTCATTATTAGGGTACTTTGATGACCAATTTGGTGATGCCAAGGCCCTCCGAGTCTAGTTTTTTCAACTAGTGCTAATGAATGGTGGCTTTGTAGGGCCCTTCATGATTTCTACAGGGCACAATATTTCTTGTAGGAGTCATAAATGTTCCATAAACTCGTCATTTCTTGTAGTTGTGACCATTGTTGATACTTCATGTGGATTACGTAAGAAAAAGTTGTTTTTATAGCTTTTTCCTAAAATTTCCCCTTAATAACAGCATAATGATCTTGTAGAGGTAATGCAAAGTGATGGGACCCACTTTTTAACATTTGGAGGTGGTATAGGGAATTTTTTTTGAATCTATGGGTGCATTTCTCTCATAAAAAAGTTGAAAAAGAGATGGTTCTATAGATATTTTTTTTAAATAAGCTCTATGATATAACATTTAGGGGATTTCCTATAGCTATTTATTATAGTGAGGAAAAATAAGTGGGGAAGGCATGCAAATGATTGGTGGAAGCTATGACTTACTGGAAAATGATTTGGAGATAATTCCTTACCTTTCTAGGGGCGAATTGTCTTGTGTTTGTGTAGGATAGCTGAGTGGTTTCTACAAATTCAATAAAATGAGTAAAACCCATCATAGTTTCATCATCCATTTCCTTTTTTCTTCTTCTTTTTTCTCTCTCTTGTCCTCTTATTTCTAGAGGCCGACTAGCTACTTCATAGAGATTTTCAGGTTGCAGGTTTGTGTAGTATAGCTAGTGGTGCATAATATGGGGTACATAGGGGGCTAGACAAGGGCATATTCTGATGTAAAATGGGAGCACAATTAGTTATTTTAGTTCGGGTTGATTAATAAACATACCATAGTCAATAAATAAAGTGGTAAATCAATGTATTTATTAACTATGTCCTCTTTATTAATAATCCTTAACTCAAACATCTAGTTTTGGTCCCTTTTTGTAATGACAGTCAACCACTTAAAATCATGATTAATGCAGCTAACCACTTTCAGGCTTTATTAAATAAACTAACTAATTTGTGTCCCCTTTTAGATCACAATATTCCCTTGGGTACCGTCATATATGCTCCATATTATCCACCACTAGGTATACCACTTGACAAAAGTAAATTCAAGGGTCAATCTAGGAATAACATAAAATGTTTCTTTCTTAATATTAATCCCTTGAGATAGAGTAGCACTATAAAATCACTCCTTAAAGAAGAAGAACACTCCATAAGCCATATGCTTGTCAATACAAACAACACTTGACATATCTCCAATGGAGATTATCTAGACACTATATAGGCTTAATACATACAATACCATGGGTAATACCATACATCCAATACCATGGGCTTATCACATTATTCCCTAACTACTTGTGGTCCTTTGCATAAAGAGGGTTAACGATTTTATTTATTAAATATGGCCCATATATTCATCATCCTTAACCAGTCTAATTAATTATGATTCCTTTTTATACTGATGCTCAATGAATTACAATCATCATTAATGTGAGTAACCAATTATGGGATTTATTTACTAAACCAACTAAATGTGGTCCCATTTTTACATTACATTATGCCCTTAGGTACACTCCTAGGTAAGCCATATTATCCACCCCTAGCTATACTACATTTTAGCCCCCTTAAAGCATGTTTCACCCTTGAAACATGATAAGAATACAAAAAATTAGATCTACTCAGAAGATTAGTCCAATGGTGTCATGCACGTTGATAAGCCTCATCATTGGGTAACTAAATGGACCTTAATTCACCTCCTAGCTCAGTCAAATCAACTATTCTCACAATTTATTACATATTTTGATTATATTTTGTTTAATGAGACAAGTCAAAGTGAGATATTATGCCTAGTCGACTAATGTGCATGGAATGCAGGTTTGTGAGAGAAAATCAGGGGATTTTGGCTAGATTAAGGGCTTAAACTCAAATGAGACAAGGAAAAGAGATTGTAGGAAGTAAAACCTCCTAATTTACTCCTCCCTCATTCAAATATTCCTCCATCAATAACACTTGATCGAAGTACAAGTAGCCAAGTCATGGAGATCAAAAGGTAGTCGAGCAAGTAACAACTAAAGAGTTTTTTTATCTTGAGTTTGGTAGCCGAGCCTCCCTAGATTTAAGGAAGTCATTGGATGCTTCAGTTGAATAAATGATGAGGCCTAGAGCCTCATTAGGATTCAAATTTTTGTTGTAAAAGCACCAGTCATTTTCGAGTTCAAGACTTGTGGAAGGCATTGCTATGTAATTTCCTATTTTGATAATGAGAATGATCATTTCCTTGATCCAGCACTGAGTTAACTCAGAGAATTGAAGCTCTTGGGTTAGGGACCAAACCTAGTGTCAAAGGCTCCTATTGTTTTATTTTTATGCTTAGATTGATTACATAGCTCAATGGTTAAATTATCTTTATGATTATTTCATCGCAAGTAGTGTAGATTTGATTAGTTGCTTATTGGTTTTCTTGCATTTTTGTTTTAGTTCAACAATAGTTTAGAACAGATAAAGGAACATCAAATAACTATAAATAGGTGTTTTGGCCACACTTCTTCCTTCACAGATCATGATTTGAGGAAAGAACTCCTATGGAGCCCCTAAAAGACAAAATTCTACTTTCTCTTAGAATTTAGGGTTTCCTGTACATAGGTCAGCATTTGACTAGTTTGCAAGATTAGGATTTAGTTACCATTTCTTCCATATTTAGTCTTTAATTAGATCTAATTAATAATTCCATCCTATTCTGCAAGTTTTTCTCATGCATGAAGTAGACAACTAGCCCATGGAATTATGTTTTCCTATATCATTGAAATTCTCCTTGTTTACATGATTTTTGAATAAATACCAACGTTTGATGCAGTGCACATGTTTCATAAGTACAAAGAGATCTCATACTCAACAACCTTGCTCCCACTTCATCCATCCATGATCCTTCCTTGCTTTCACTAAAAAGCTCACCAATTTCATCTTTTCACAAGGAAACTTCTCCAAGCTTGTTGAGAAAATCCAACCATCTCCCAATGTTGGTTTTGAGTTCTGAAGTGATCCTCGGCACTCCCTTGCCTCATTCCATCCATCAGCCACCTTCCCTAAGCCTTGGTAGCCCTAGGAGTTGCAGCATTCTTGCTGCAATACTGGTGCTCATCACTTCTTGGTGCCATTGCCAGGGAGGTGTCTGAGTGATATGTGACTACTACTTTTTTTTTTCCATTTCTTATTTCTGATATTCTGCTATTAGTTTCATTTCTGCAAGAGTAATTTATTTTGCTTTATTTTCCATTATGCATTCTTTTCTTTCCTTTCAAATTTTCAAGTAAGATTTCATTCAGTGAGTTAGTTTTCATTCACCTTTCAATTTCAATTCTGCAATCATTTTCAAAGTTTGAAAAATCACAAAACAAAAACAAAAACACTTCTTTCATGCCTCATAGGAATAGGGATAACTTAGGGAATTTAGCCAAATACCCCCACCACTTCAAACATCCAACCTTCACTCTTCTTTAGTGGTTATTAATTGCAGGAGCCCTTAGGTGAGAAACCATAGATATTTGAAGAGCCTACAGGGGAAGAAGAGGAAGAAGAAGGACCCATTCCTATTGACCCAATGGCTAAAAATAACAATGACAGAGGAAATATAGAAAGAGTTGAGGGTGCCTTCCCCATTAGGGAAACCAATGGGGATACTAAGATGAAGAATATAAGCTCCTTTTCCCTTCCTCATTTCCATGTCCTAATCTTATAAGATCCAAACAATTTATTGTTTGAGTTTGTTGTCATATGCAAAACCTATGACTACACCAATGATGAGTAGAAGTTGAAACTATTCCCATCCAATCTCAAGGATGCAACTTTGCACTAGTTCATGGGTTTACCTAGGGATAGCATCACAACTTGGGCACAGATGCAGCAAGCCTTCAACAACAAGTTCGAGACTACTGCAGGTCTAAAGACACTAAAGAGGAAATTTTTAGGATGACCTTAGGGCATAACGAAGCCCTAGAGGATTATGAAGAAAGATTCCAACATAGCCACAAAAGTTCCAGGTGGACACTTGACCCTGAGTCATTGAAGCTCCTTCTTCTTAGAGGGGTGCAGGAAGATCTTCTAGATACCATAAACATGTTAGAAGGAGGGGACATCTACCAATTACCTTATGAGTATATCAAGATTGTTTTTAGAAACCATTCTAGGGTAGCTAGAAAAATGTGTAGGCATAGTCAACCAATGGTCAACCCATCCTCTTCCAATACATCCATCAATGGTGAAATTGGAAACATGCTAGAGCATTTTGAGAGTGAGATGTTGCAAACCCTTGCCCTGCAGATGGAAACTATACACATTAAGGGAAAATAGGAGGAAGCATAGAGAGCCTTAACCATTTTCTGCCCTAGATGCATAAGGAGGAACACTCGAAATGAATGTCCAGTGAATTTGATTGAAATGTGCTCAATTTGTGAAGGAAACCACCCCACAAATAGGTTCCCTTCTCTACATGGACTAAAAGTTTTATATTAAGGAGCTAAAGGGGTGACTGAACAAATTTTCTACATAAAATCAAAGGAGACCTCATGGGCCTTGGCCATACCAGTAGGGAATGCAAGGGTCATCCCATGTATATTAAAACCCAAACCACACCACATCCATTCCATCTTGGGGACCCCCTACTCATCCTTCATAGTCTACAACTCCTCCTTGGTCCTTTGCACCTGAGTATCCTTCCTAGTTGACCAGCCAATCATTTCAACCATATGTTCCACCACATCCTCAGTGGAATGCACCGCCTAAGGGGTGGAGGCCCCCATACCAAAATGGTTCACCCTTATTGCCTTCACCACCTGCTCAACCACAAATATTACACCCTACTCCACCTAAACAACCCTAGATGCCTGCCCAACCAAATATGAACCCAACAAAAGACGGGCATTCCTAATGTAAATCCACCACCCTTTCCCAAGAGACTAACCTGACCAATCCAGCTTAGCCTGGAAGAGATTGAACTTCTGGGAGAATTGAAAAATCGATGTGTCAAAATTCCACTTCTCCAAGCTATTAAATATGTACCTATTTGCAACAAGCTGATTAAGTAGAATTTCTTCAAACATTCAGCGAGGTGAAAAAGAAATTCCCCTACCATTAATGTCATTGGACAACTAACCAACTAAATGTTGGGGCAGGTAATTTGTCCATAGTATCTGGACCCTAGAAGCCTTGTAGTAGATGTGCACATCAGTGGCACCATTGTCGCACACACTCTGATTGATCTTGGGGCTGTTGTTAATTTGATGACCAAGAACACCATGCTGAAGCTCAACGTCCAATGTTCATTGAGAAAGACCACAACAATCCTGTAACTTGCAGACTGCTCCATAGTGACCCTTGAGGGGATTGTGGAGGATGTGATGGCCTTCATTGACTCCTGGGAGTACCCTATAAATTTCCTAGTTCTCCTACCTAAGGCCAAGCTTAATGGTTACCCTCTCATCCTTAGGATGCCTTGGTTAGCCATTGTCGATGCCTACATTAGGTTCAGGGCTGGAAATATGACTTTATAAAACAGGCATATGTCCAAGCAGTTAGCCCTATACCCTCCTACTCATCTATCTCTAGAACATGGATTACCTTTATGGCTAGAAGAGGAGGAAGAACATGAATTTTATTCCGCCCAACTATATACCTTAGAAGCAGGCATGGGAGGAGGACAAGTAGATGAAGATGATTTGATTGAACACATACTCCAAAGTCCAACCCCCAGTACATTGTCCTTAGAAGAAGTAGTAAAGGAAACCTAGAAGAACCATCAAATTTATCTATGCTCAGCTGATTCCAACCCTACCCATTTCAAAACCATAGAATTTGGCCCTAAGAGAACTTTGAAAATCAACCCATCCCTTTATGTTCGCCAAGAAGAAAAGTTGTGCAACATGCTAAAGGAACATCTAGATGCCTTTGCTTAGAGTTACAAAGAAATGAAGGGAGTGCACCCCTCAGTGTGTAGTAACCAAACTTATATCAAAGAAGGTTGTAAACCAATCTGAAAACTGCAAAGGGGGATGAATCCAACTCTTAAGGATATAGTCAAAGAAGAACTGCAAAAGCTGCTAGATGCAGGATTTATTTACCCTATCTCATATAGTGAGTGGGTCTCTCCTTTGGTGTTGGTTCGAAAGGAAAATGGTAAGTTGAGGATTTGTGTCGATTATAGAGAGTTAAAAAAAGCTAGAAAGAAGGACCATTTCCCTCTACCTTTCATTGACTAAGTGCTAGATGTTCTGGCAGGGAAAACGTTTTTCTCTTTCCTAGATGGGTTCAGTGGGCATAATCAAATCTAGATCAGCCTAAAAGACTAGGACAAAACCACCTTCACTTTTCCTTGGGGTAATTTTGCCTATAGTATCCTTGCTTTTGGCCTATGGAATGCTCCTGCCACTTTCTAGAGAGTAGTCCTAAGTATCTTTTCCAAGCTAGTCCATGATGCAGTAGAGATTTATATGAATGATTTTATACCTTATGGGTGTGATTTCTAGGAGACTCAGTCGACCACTCCTCTTAGAGATGTTAGAAGGAAGGAAGGAAGAGGAAGAAAGAAAGTAGTGGGAGGAGATAAAAAGGAAGGAAAGATTCTATGGACAAGAAGAGGAAACCACAACAAAAGAATGGGATGTGAGGGAGGCCTCTATAGCTATGAAGGACATGGATATTGATTGAGTTTCTCAGACGCTGAGAAACACTTTTAGTATGGGGATGATGCTGAGCCTCATCATCGTGTAAATATATGGACCTTAATTCACCTCTTAGCGTAGTCAAATCAACTCTTCTCACAATTTATTACATATTTTGATTATATTTTGTTTAATGAGATGAGTCAAAATGAGATATTATGCCTAGTGGACTAATGTGCATTGAATGCAGGTTCGTGAGAGAAAATCGGGGGATTTTGGCTAGATTAAGGGCTGAAACTCGAATGAGACAAGGAAGAGAGATTATAGGAGGTAAATCCTTCTCATTTACTCTTCCCTCATTCTAACATTCTATTATCACTGTAAAAGTTTTTAAAATTTTGGACAACCCGCATGGTTCTACAGTTTTTGTGTTAAACATGGTCAAGTCATTTTTATGTTTTTAGAGTCTAGGTCATAGGGTTAGAGTCTCATTTCCATCTTCAAATAAAGTTTAACAACCTTGTTTTTCTCCTTATGGATCTCATATCATGTTTAAATTTTCATGTGTCTGGTCATTTAAAAAAATTTGAACGTGCTACGAAACTGTCTAGGCATTTTCATAGTGCAAAGTCCTGGAATTACACTACATGCACTATGAAATTGAGGATTCGTAGTTAGGCGTTCTTGTAGCGCAAAACCCTGAATTTACACTGGATTTGCTATGAAATCGGGGATTTGTGAACAATCATGTCTAGCTTTCAAATCCACCAGAATCCGTTAAAATTTCATCATCAGGTGTTAGTCCATGAACCTTACCTCTCATATGTAACCATTCATATCCATCATTAGATTTGTTAGGGATCATTTGTTTGCAGTCATTTCAAATTCCAATAAAAAAGGAAAGTGTTAGTTGATCCTGGCCATATTCATGTTTTCTTGGTCATATTCATGTAAGAAACACTTTATGTTGTTCTTAAGTTCCAGTAAAAAAGCCTAGGGTGAGTTGAGACTATAATTCATCTGTAGGCTTCTGCGAGGCAGCTCTTCATCAAATTCAGGTGAGGCAGCTCTTCAATTAAGCAAGGTAGTTTCTTCCAAGTATTTATCTATAGGGATTTCAAAGGAGATATATCAGAAGAAAAAAAGAATCATAGGTCAGGCCGATGTCTGAGAACTAAACCTGAAGGCTTAGATGCTCTCATAACAAATAAAACAGTTGAAGAAGCCTTCCAAAAAGTAGGTTGCTGGAGGTTCTGTCAAAAACTACAGGGAGGACACAACCAAGTGACTAAGGAATTTGCTCTAAATTTCACCAGTTTACATACAGAGATTGGAGTGTTAGAATTGCCAATTTCTCCTGAAGTTATATCTTTAGTCATAGAAATTCCTAGAGGTCAGGAAAAGTCGTTTAAGAATTTCAAGTTTGAAATGGCACCTTGCAAGATATTCTTGAAGTTAGAGTTTATAGATACAGATTTGACTAAAGCAGTGCTAAGGGGTTGTGTCAAAGATTCATATGCCAACCTACTCTCATGCATACAAAGGTACTTCACCTGTGAAGGAAGATACCACAAGGTGTATTATTATCATTTCAAACTGCTATTGCATTTCACTAGGATAATATCTCTAGATCTACCTTTCTTTCTGTTTCAGAGTTTAGGCAAAATGTCTGATAAAATACAGTTGAAGAAAGAGGAATATGAAACATCATTGTTCCATCATGGCTTAGTTAAATTAATTGTCTTGTATGAACTTCAGAGGGTAGATAAAGAGTGGTATGCATTTCTCTTTATGTCTGGTTTTAGAGCTGAAACATGAATTAGCCCTAGCGATAAGGAAATATCATCGCCAGTGATTAGTTACCATGCAGAAGAAAGGTTAAGTAGGTTTGTTAAACTGAAGGCCAGAAAGCAAGTTAAGGAGCCAGTGACTAGAACACCATTGGTTGTTCAAGATACTCCTCAGCATTCAGAGAAGAAGAAAGTTCAAATTAAGCAACACAAGAGCAGTCCATTAGTGAAACAGTCCAAACAAGGGTAACTAGAAGTCAAATAGCCAAAGAAAAGGGTAAAATAGTCGTCACTGATGAAAGCCCAGTCTCAAAGGGAAATTTGAATGATCTTCTTTAGGCTATTGACATTGAAGAGTCCCCTGTAGTCCAAGCAGACTTCATTGAATTAGGTGAGGGAAAGTCAAAAAAGATGAGATCCTCTAAAAAGCTACAGTTTGATGATCAAGTTTTAGAATTTGTTTTTAAGCCTAGAAGGCCTATGACTAGGCGATCCAAAATTTTACAGGAGGTAGAGCTAGAGGTAAGTGATATAGTGGAGATATTACGATTCTGTGAAGACCTCGTAGTTCTAGTAGTGCAACCATCAATCATGCACGAAGATGACAGAAATAGAGCAGTCGATACTCAAGAAGAAGAAAATAACTATGAGGAAGTTAAGAAGAAATTGAAGCTTTCCAATCTTGAGATTGCCCAACTTAAGAAAACGGCAAGGAAACATGCAGTTGAAAAAGCCAATTTCAGAAGAATTAATGCCCTATGGGAAGATGGTGAAGTTTCAAAACCTGAAGTAGTTAGTAGAGATGCTCAATACTTCACCTGAACCATCTCTGCAATCAAGGAAGCAAGATATATCAGATGGATCAATGACATATTAAGAACTAATATCAGGGTGATGAAAAGACAAATTCAAGGCCTTGAAATTTAGTGGAGTAAGTCTGGAGGGCAGCCTGAACACAAATGAACAAGAAAGTAAGTGATGAAACCCTAATAACAATTTTGGTTGAAACAAAGACATTACTTTTTGAAAAGGTTTCAAGGACAGGTGATGTTAGGTATATGTGGCATATGTACATGATGAAATAGTTGTGAAGAATCCTTAGAAGGAAACGTTTTTGGAAAAAATTGTGTAAATTCATTCACACAGCAATTTTGTAGCGCACTGCGAAACTACTGTAGGTGCAGTTTTGTTCTTTTTCGTCAATCTTCAAAGGAATGAAGGGGCTATTTTTGGAGAAGGATGTTGTTGGAGAATGTGAGGAGGTCATTTGAGAAGGTTTAAAGCCCAAGTAAAGGAAAAATTCAAGGAATGAAAGATATATGCAAGGAGAAAGTTTTGTGCTACAAAAACAATAGTTTATTTCGTAGCACATCCAGATTGATTTTCTTCACGCAACTTCAAGGAATTTAATTTTTGCACAAGTGTAAGATCAGGGTTCTATGGATAATTAAACATATGTCATATTATTAAAGGGGTTATTTTGGTCAGCATGAGATTCGAGGAACACCATTGAAGACCAAGGCTACACTGCAGGGGACATTTTCCTAGTTTTCAGGACAAATGAACGATAAGTTATTGCAAGCCAGCAGGAGAGTTATGGACATCACCAAGGTTGAAGTTAAGGAGGAGTAGCTATCAATTATCTAATTTAATTCCTAGTTTAAGTTGTTACTATCATAATAAGGATTTGTACTCCTAATTGTATTAGGACTCTCAGACTCTTAGATAACTGCTACTTGTAATTAATAGCCTGTTTTATGAATGAATAGGTATCAAGATAGGAAATTCGAATTCCCCTCATGTTGGATCAGGGAATCCAAGATTGTAGTGATAACTCTATAAAGGACAAGAGGTGGAATGCGTCATGGTTGGCAATTTTCAAAGGAAACAATCATACTGTGTTATTGTAAGAGAGTGTATTTGTATGTTAACACAAAGATTTTGGCTTCACTACTCAGGATTCAAAGAGAATTTTAATGTCTGATTTTCTCATGGATTTCTTTATCTACCTACTTGCAGTGGTATGAACACATGTTACTTAGAATTCATTAATAATGCTCTAACTTCCTTCATGTGTTTATGAACTATATTCCTTGCATTATGAATCTATTTTGCTGATATATTAAGACTCTTTATGCTCTGACCTCCATGTTAAGCTGATCTTTCTATTGTACTGAAACATGCTCAGACTCCATAGCCCAATAGATGTTTGCTAATTGGTATTTCAACCATTTATATGTTTTCATTTGTTTTTCCATAGAGTTAGCCATCTAATCCTTAAATTGATATCTTTAACCTAGTGAGAGAGCCCTCTCACGTGGAAGAGGCTAAGCCTCAAACAAAAGTTTGGTTTGAAATAGTTACTCAAAGTCTTCCTAATTAGTAGCTTGTCAGGGTCTGGTTTTGTGACAACCTATTCTTCCATCAATCACACTAGCTTGAAGTACAAGCAGGCAACTCATGGAGATCAAAAGGCAGTGGAGCAAGTGACAGTTAAAGAGTTAGTTTATCTTGAGTTTTGAAGTGGAGCCTCCCCCGATTTAAGGAAGTCGTTGGAGAGTTCAGTTTTATAAATAAAGAGACCTAGAGCCTCATCACAATTCAAATTTTTGCTGTAAAAACACTTGTCATTTTTGACTTCAAGACTTGTGGAACACATTGCTATATAATTTCTTGTGTTGATAATGAGAATGAACATTTCCTTGATCCAGCATTGAGTTAGCTCGGAGGGATAAAGCTCTTTAGTTAGGGCCCAACCCTAGGAACAAAGGATCATCTTCTTGGATTTGTATGCTTAGATTGATTTCATAGCTCAATGGTTGAATTGTCTTTAGGATTATTTCATTACAAGTAGTGTAGATTTGATTAGTTTCTTATTGGTTTTCTTCCATTTGTGCTTTACGTGAGCAGTAGTTTAGCAGTAGTGCCTCACTTCTTCCTTCAGAGATCATGATTTGAGGAAGGAACTTCTATGCAGCCCCAAAAAGATAAAATACTACTTTCTCATAGAATTTAGGTTTTCCTGTACTTAGGCCAACATTTGTTTTGTTTGCAAGAGTAGTATTTAGTTATGACTTCTTCCATCTTCAGTCTTGCATTAGATCTAATCAATGATTCCATATTATTATGCAATTTTTCCTCATGCATGAATTAGGTAGCTAGCTCATGAAATTATGTTTTACTACATCATTGAAATTCTCCTTGTTTACATGATTTTTAAATAAATATCAATGTTTGATGCAGTGCAGGTGTTTCATAAGTACAAAGAGATCTCATAGTCAGCAGCCTTTGATGATCCTCATCTTTTTTAATTATATGGACCTTAATTCACCTCCTAGCTTAGTCAAACCAACTATTCTCATAACTTATTGCATACTTTTGATTATATTTTGTTTATGAGATAAGTTAGAGCTGGATATTTTGCTTTGTGATCTACTATGCATTTAATGCAGGATTAAAGGACAAAAGCAAGAAATTTTGGTGAAGACCTTCGTAAAAAATCGCATGGGACAAGGGAGAGGAATTATAGGAGGAAAATCATCCTCATTTACCACCCCTCCATTCGAATATTCCTCCATCAGCTCACAGTGCAAACAACCATATCATGAGGACCAGAAGGCAGCTGAGCAAGTGAAAGACAAAGCAACAATTTATCTCGAGTTTGGGAGCTGAGCCTCCCTAATTTTAAGGGAATCATTGGAGACTTCAGATGTATAGGCAGAGAGGCCTATGACCTCAGTAGGATTCAAATTTTTTATTGTAAAAATCTACTCTATTTTCAAGCTGCAAGACTTGTGACACTTTGATGTAATTCATTGTTTTGATAATAAGAATCAGTGTTGTTATGAGCCGGAACTGAGTTAACTCAGAGGACTGAAGCTGTTGGGTTAGGGCCCAACCGTAGCAGCCAATGCTCCTCTTTATTGTACATGTATACAAGCATAGATTCATAGTTTAATTATTCATTTGTTTAGTAGCTGCATTTCCTTTACAGTAGTGTAGATTAGATTGGTTGTATGTTAGGTTTCTTTCATTTGTGCCTTATTTCAATTAGCAGGTTACCAAGGAGAAAAAGGATCACCATAAGGTTGTCAGCAGGTGTCTCGGCCTCACTTCCTCCCTCTAGGACCATGACCTGAGGAAGAAACCCTTCAGTAGTCCCAAAAACATAGATTTCTAGTTCTTGCATGAGATTTGGATTTTGTTGTCTTTATTCAGCATTTGGTTCATTTCATTGTCATCTTTCTCCATTACACCATTTCTGAAATAATATCTCACTCATGCTTTCATTCCCTTCAACAATCTCTTCATGCATAATATAGGCAATTGATTCATGGATTTCTAGTTTATGAAAATGTATCTTGTTGCATAGTTTTTGGAAAACACATGCTTTAAGCACAATAGGTACTTTAGGAGGGGACCTAGACTTCACTACCAATAGCCACCTTACACTTCATCTAACCTATCCATCTCTTTTTCCACCATCACCCTCACTAGTTTTTTTGTCATTTTTCATTAAAATTTCCCTAGATACATTGAGCGAATCTAGCCATCTTTGATCTTGGATCTTGACTCCTGAGTGTTCTTATACCTTCTAGAACCCCATCCCACTCATCAAACACCTTTTCTAAGCTTCCCAACACCTCAAAAACCTCACAATTAGCTCTCAGTCGTATCCTGTAGGTTTCCTGTAACTCCTACAGGATCATCCTATAGGTTTCTAGTACATCTTATATGTTTTCCTGAAATGGCCTGTTTTGAGGCTGAATTGATGGGGAACCTCTAGGAAGTCACAAAAATCATCCTAGAACCCTTCCACACCATCCAACCACTCCATAAGCCTTTTTTCCATCCTCAAACACCTACCATCCACCTGTCACATCCACAAGAACAATTAATTTACATACTTGATTTTGCCTAAAAAAACCAAAAAAATGAAGAAAGATTTAGTTTATTTTTCTTTATTACACATTAGTATGGTTTGATTCTCTTTATTTCTGTAGCTTAGATAGCGGAATTAGGTCAGTGATGATTTACCAATTCTTCTTAGCATAACTGTTTTAATGGTTAAGTAGGATATGGTGTGATTTAGATTACATGGTGTTTTCTTCATTACTACAATAGTGTAGCTCTCTTAGAATAGATTTTCACTTCTTTGATCCAGGTGGATATTGGTGGCCACCCACCAATTCCACTTGGATGCCCACCATTGTTTCTTTTAGTTTTTTAGTTTCCTTAATTGTAGCATAGTTTACTATTTTTAGCATTCTTTTGGGTCCTAAACTTTCGAAGTTGTTTTGAGGCCCTAAGGGATGTTTTTTTGGAAATCTACCCCCAACAATTTTTTTCCGAAAATCTTCTTTTCTGTCATAGTCCTGAGAGAGATCTTTCCAATGGGTTATCATGCGCATCAAACAGAGATAATATTACCAAGTCACGACCCCGGGAATTTGGTTGTCCAACTCACCCCAACGGGGCCCATAAACTCTTGTTGTTACATCTCCTCAGGCTAGGGTTTTGGATGTTTAGGGTTTTCTCTTATTGTTCAATAATAAAAAGGCCCTTGAGCCTCATTGTAAGGTAGTTCAGAGGCATGTAGCTGCCACATCTCTTCTCATAGATAAGCTACCATCGTCCTAGCTAGTTTATTTCCATTTCTATTTGTAAGCATATTTTAGTATTTTACATTAATGAAGTGAAGTATATTTCCACCGCATCTCTATGTTTATCATTATCTTTGTAATTTGTTGCATTCTTGTTTAAATACATATCAGTGGTATATGAGTAGTCTACTTTTTTTTCTTTGTTTTTCTTTGCATGTCCCCAACGAGGTTGGGATGTAAGGAGTTAGGGCTTAACTTGTCGAGCCTTTGCAAGACCAGCCTCGCAAATCCTGATGGCCTCCCATGGTGGATGAAAAGAAATATGAGGGGGTAGGAGATCCTATCAAAATCTTGCTTGAAGAAGCCCTCGAGTGACAAAGGAATGTGATGATGGACAACTTTGCCCAGATCCTTCAGCGGCTACCCAGGGGCGTTACATCGACTTCCAACAACTACTCTGGAAACGTCACACTGTTTAAGGTACAAGTTAATTTCAAAATCCACATATTCGAAGGTCAGATAAACGCAGATGTCATCAATAAAAGGTTAAATCTGCTAGAGGGTTATTTTTTTGTTCATGATTTTTCCAGTCGAGAAAATATTATTTTCGCTCTTCTCAATGCAGCCCCCCACATCAAGGACTGGTGGGAAACCTACTGCGATCAGAAGGATGAAATTATAGGCTCACTATTTTCAGCCACACCCACTTGGAATTCATTCCGGGATGCCATCAAGGAGCAGTACTACCCTGTGGCAAGCTATGAGGATCTATACATAAAGTGGACCATGCTGTAGTAGGGAAGGGACCAAGTCGTGATGGAGTTTACCAATATTTTCCATACCCATCGCACAAAGTTGGGTATTAAGGATTCAGAGCAGCATTTGATACTCAAATACTGAGGTTGCCTGCACAAGTACATCCAAGAAGAAATCAAATTCCTGAACATCTCCTCACTAGGCACGACATATTGATATGCTGTCAAGGTCGAGCAAACGTTTAAACAGAGGAAGCGATACTTTGGATCTGCGAATCTGAAGTAAGGGAAAGGTGCCCCCAAACCGTAGAACAAAGGATGGAGCCAAGGCATGGTGGCCCAAGAAAACCCTCCAAAGCTATAAGAAAAGAGCAGCGTCACAAAGCCGAAAAAGGATACAGGAAAGTGCTGTGAGTTCCATAAGAGCTCCACTCACAACACAAGTGAGTGTCGGGCCAGGCAGTCACTAGTGGCTGAGCTAAATATTTCAGAATCAGATGCATTTTTTGACTCTGAGTCCGAGCGTGATAAGGGGAATGAAAAATGGAAGCAGATTATCGATGCGAAGCCTAACGCCACCGTTGCTGTTATAGACATTTTTGGGCCCTACAACCCCAAGCATGGAATGTCCATAAACCAAGGGTTCCTAAGTCCCTAAAAGTGTTTTTCTAACCCTTAAAGGAACAAGGTCAACAGATTACAGCTTCTCCCAGAGGTTCTCCATGAGAAACTTCTCAGAATTGGTCAAAACAGGATCATTGCAGCTGCCCCACTGGCTAAGTGCATTGCATCTCACCCAAATACACTGTGAGGGTGCATTGCATTTCAAAAGTCCCTTTTGTGGGGTGCTATGGGCGAGAAATGACAAATGGCAGTGTCATTCCGCGAGTTGGAGAGGCAATGGAAGCTTCCAGAATCTTCTCCTGTGACACTTGCCTCACTGAATTTGACCAAGGATGAGGAAGAGGCCATCAGTCTCCAAGTGGAAGCAAGAACTATCAGAGAGAAGACACTAATCAAATCACAAGCTGACTCATCCCCCTTACAGATATCTATATATGGATCCCTCATCCCAGAGATCCAGAGGCTGGAATTTTGCATATTGTAAGGAATTGTTGTTGGTTTCTTGAGACAAACATCAGATTGTTGGGTGATCTAAGCTTTGTTTGAGGTGAAGAAGGGCTTCTTTTCTGGGAGGTTGATGCTGGGTCAGAACAACTGGTTGTAACTCCTCTTGGCTCCTTTCTTGTTTATCAATAAAAGCTATTTGAGTTTTCCTCCATGCTTTTGTGTCATTGATGCTTGTTACATTTGTATGGTCAATTTACATCTGATCCTAGATTGTTTATGATTATAGATCCATGTCTTTGTATAGTGCTATGCTTCTGTGATCTTACAGGCACTTTGTGAAGCTAGGCATGCAAGGGAGCAGGTAGCTGAGGACTATCAAAGAAGAGAGGGATCAAATCAGGAGATTAGCATAAGACAGAGGTTGGTCTTTCTGTTTCTCTCTATCTATAATTCATAAGGGAAAAACAAAAGTAGCTTTTCTCTGTTTGTTTCTAAGGCAGCTGTCACACCTTAGTGGGATAGAGCAATTCTATATAGACACTTTTCCCTGTAACAAAATGGCAACTCCACTGGGGAGCTAATTAGTTTGTCTGTTTATCATTCTTTGTTGTTTGTTTCATAAACTTACAAGTAGCATTCGAACTACATTTTCCATAACAAATGCAAAGTAGACAACGGCTACTTCAATCCATCTACTGGATCTGTTTATGATTTATACAACTGATTCACAAACTATCTGATTGCCCTTGTTATAGCTCTTAGATCCTCCTTAGATCTACCCCTGATTGTTGCATTACTGATTGCTTTTCGCTCGGCCAAAACCCAAGAACTGAAATGCAAACTGTGACCCGGAACCCGAATAGAGTCTCGTTTCTGGCCCAGCGTAGGTACTATTTAGAGATTCTAAATTTCAGCGCACTTCCCGAGTGGAAAACCTGCGCTGCATTTCAGATTCTCTATGTTACAGGTGCGCTGATCAGACTAGCTCTGTGCAGTTGTGGCTTCTGTGGTTCATTCTTTCCAGTTGTATTCTTGAATTTTGCTGCCTGTGATCAGTATATGTCTGCTTGAAACCCCTTTTCCTTGTTGTTATTCCACCTCCTTTGTACAAAAGAACTATAGATGTTTTTTTGTGTTTTTTGAGTCATTTACAGTTCTCCTTTGTGAAAGTAGCGTAATCGTACTGTCATCCTTTGATTTGAAACTGTCGCATGTGTCGATTTCAATCGTAGCAAAGAGTTTAATTGCTGTTGATGGTTGATTATCCTGTTACTATTGCTTTTGGTCTGAATTTGTAATTTTCTAGTGTCGAGAACAAGTATTCATTTCAAAATCGTAAGGTGTTGTGATCGTCTCCATTTTTTGATTTCGAAAAGAAACTTGTTGATATTTGTCGCTTGAAAAGAAATTCAAATTTGTGCATCAACTTTCTTTTTAGCATTCATATACTAAGAAAGTCAAAAACAAATACATGGATGTGCATTTGCATATAGACAGTTTGATTGGCTTGATTTAGGAAAGTGCATTTAGAGTGTGCTCTTTGCTCTTTGTGAAAAGATTCTATCTTTCTTTTCCCTGGTAGCTGGGATATTCATTGCATAAAGGAGATAAAAAGTTTGTTTATCATCTTAGATTGCATTTTAGGAGTTACATCTACATCTCGTGGTGAACCCGAAAGGCAAACTTCATAAACGAGATCAACTTAAAATAAATTCAATGAATCTAACAACGCTTTGGAACTTAACACACAACATTTAGAAGTATAGGCTAGAGACGTATTCCGGCGTCGTAAAGCCTGGTAATTGTTGTTCTCACTGATGGTTTGGTGATTCCTCCACTTTGAGATGATAAGTGCTAGTACGGACTTGTGCTCCCACGTACCGTCGAGTATATTTTGGGAGACCCCAATAGGCTTAATCCTTTATCCATAGGAAGCCGTGTCTGCCGCCCTATCGATCGCAATGCACTGAACACAGCATTCGGGAAGATTGACTGCCGTACCGTAAAAAGTATTCTGCAGTTTTTCGATTGGTTTGGTAATCCCTCTACCTAGATTTCCAGAGCAGTCCATTTCGTTCCTTTTAGACTCCTTAACGGAAAAGGTCCATCTGAGCACTTATCACTTCAGGCTCATTAAAAATCGAAGGAGACTAGAGTCATCTTTTGTTTTTTCTCGACTCCTAAAAATTGAAAAAACAAGTTGTGTCAAAGCGTCTAAAATTTATTTTAAACGGAATATTCATTACCCTTTTCTAAGATGATCTTGGGCTGAGAAAATGGAATCCACCAACCAAGGAGTTCCCCTTGGAGGAAATCCTAGTCCCTTCTCCTCTTGGGGAGATGTTGCTGTGCCCCATATGGCCACATTGTCACTTCCAGGACTGACAATTGGTTTGCCTGTTTGGCTCTTCTCAACCTCTGTCGTTTAGAACACCACAATTCCTGAACAATCGAGTCAACAACTAGACGAGTCCAGAGTTACCCACCAACCTTCTACTTCCTCTAATTCTTCCTCTCCTCCTTCCTCTTCGCTTGATGGGGCTAGTAAAGCCAAAAGCCAAGTACTTAAGGAGAAGAAGGAAAAGAAGAAGAAAAAGAAGAAGAAGAAGGAGCCAAAAGCGAATGGGGGCAAACGAGTGTCGTCTAGCGAAAATCCACACACTGCACCAACCAGGCCTAAATCGCCATGTGTCATTTGCAAAGGAGACCACTATCATAGAGATTGTCCTTGCATCCCTCAGATCTTAAGGGACTGGTCTCCTTGTTTGCACAACCCGGTGTCGTCAACCTCTAATGATCATGTTGAAAACACACCGTCGAGTAGTGAAAGTGAAGCCCTATGACAAAAAGGAAAATATAGATTTCCTTGTAAACTGTGCGAAGGCGATCATGCCGTCCACCATTGTCCCTTCTTAGACAAAGCTAAAAGAGTTTTGGACGATCGTCCGGTTTCACCGTTACGACTTCCTCCTGGATATAAAAAACTCTTGCCAAGTCCGTCACTAGTTGAAAATCCAGCTGGCCCGCTTAGGTGGTCGGCCGAAGCATCTGTCATTGAAGATAAACCATCTGAACCCATACCAGATGAAAGTCAAAAGGTCAAGGTGGCAGTTGACTCGGTCTTGCCTTCAGAGGTTCCATCTTCAGATGATACAATCACTGAAAAGAACAAGGATGACACCGTCCAAATTCTTTTCATAAGCATAGACTCCAGCGAACATGGGGGAAATTTACCCGTTCCTTTACCACAGGAAGGAAGTTCGTCAGAGTCGTACCCGGTCGTCTATTCGGTCCCACCTCCAAGCAACCTAGTTCTCTCCTTCGACTGGAATCAACTAGGCAGACCCCGTTTACCAGCTAGTATACCATTCCGAATCATTGTTCAAATATATAGAATGGTTATGGCTAGTACCATCATAGATGAGGGGGTTTCTGTGAGTATCCTTTCCTCGACTGCTTGGAAAGCGCTTGGTTTGCCATCGCTTTTTCTTGAGATGGGAAATCTAATAGGATTTGATAAAGGAACCAGTCGACTGTTAGAGATCCTTCCCAATGTGCCCATAACATTGAGAGGGAAAACCGTTCACATGAACGTGATGGTAGTTCAAGGACCCCTAGATTACAATCTACTCCTTGGACGAGACTATATTTATTGCATGGGAGCAATTGTCTTCTCACTCTTTAGACTAATGTGTTTTCCACACGAAGGAAGAGTGGTCAAGCTCGTAGACCAGCTTTCATTTCCCGGATCATATAGAGCAAATAGTCATATACCATCCCTGAATGGTCTTTTCACGCAAGAAATGTCTGAATCCCTAGTCCGTCCACCCGATGAGCCCGAGTGATTCGGGGGACATGACTAAAACCCAGGGGGCATGCACCCTGGTCTACTTCGGCAGGAAAACTTTGAGTATAGGGTAGGTTTCCGCGAGAAAATATGACTAGTCTGTACTCCCGTCCGTGATTGGAAGAGGGGGTTATTCTAGAACAAGATTCTCTTGTCAAAGTTACGTGAGTGGAGTAACTTCCTCCACTCACCTTTGGCTATTTCGATAGACATCGCTGAAGAAGTGTTTTGTTTGCACCGTGAATAGAGAAATCTTTGGGTAGGTTGAAAGAGGTATACCTTTCCTGATAAAACAAATGTTTTATCAGCTCGAATAAAAGGTGACCTTGAAACTCTGTTTTATACCTGGGGGCATGCAAGCCTTTTGGCGTGCAAGCGAAGAGCGACTATTTATTTTTTAAATTTATAAGACCTCTAACCCTTTAAACTTGTAGGATTGGTCGTCTCCTAACTTGCATAAAGAAAGGATGTGGGGCAAAACTCTAAAAGTTGTCATTTTATATGAGACATTCTTATCACACGACTGGATTAATCGAGCAGTTTTAGCACATAGTTCAAGCTTGTTAAAAAATAAACATAATTCATGAGAAAATGTTTCCCCCCGTGTTTACGCTCGTTAAAAAATGAACTATTCCCCGATAAATAACCATCGTGAATGTAGTACTTTAGCCATTAAAGCCTTGGTCGTGTTTGCACCTTCACCTCCACTTTTTCATTGGCCGATCATTCACCCCCATTTGATTCTTTACCCATTTTGAGGAAAAGTTGCGAAGAGTGATTTCACTAGCTATCCTTGTAACACTGCCATGATTGGAAAATTCCAAACCTTATCTGGAATTAGCTACTACCCATTTTATCACTCGTTCCTCAAAAGACGAGTCTCCTTTAAGCTCTTTTCAACTGACTTGTAAAATATGAAAAGATTGCCGAGCCATTGGCCTCTCTAGCTTGTTAAAGGGACAGGAAGTGTTATCCCTCCTCTAGATTTTAATATTTTTGGACCTGAGGGATTATTACACAAAACGATCGAGCGCTTGTTTTGTTCGGCTCGTTAAAAGTATCGAAAATTCATCCCTTCTGTATTGTTTTATACTTTTTCGGACTTAAGGGATTAGATGACGAAAAAGGAATTTTGGAGTTACCTTTACGTTCCTTTTCAGACTCTCTAAAATTGAAAAGGACTGAGTTATCTTTGTCGTTAAACTCGTTAAAAAGATTAATAGCGATAAACTTGTCTATAGACGAGAACGAGTTTCACTATCGCTAGGCTCGTTAAAACATAGCGATGGGTTTGCCCGAAGGGCAAATTATAGAACAAGCATATGTTATCCTCCTCAAGCTTGACAAAAATAAATAGGTACTGGTCAACAATGACTGGGGAAAATTGGGAAGAAAACTTGAAGAAACTTTGTTGGTAGCAAGTCGCTCTTGAACATGACACTTCCACTCCGTGACCGAGTCGGGTTGGGTTGTTTCATTCACCGGTCACATCACCATGGTCACGCCATACCATCCACATTTGGGGTTAATGCTACCAATCCATCACATTAGTGTTGCCGATATGTTCAAGAGAAGTCATTCAGTGAATTCACCTGTGTCTCACCCACTACCATACATTATACTCCATTCTTTCATGACTGTCACCCTAAACCTTATATCACCAGATCGTTTTCACCTCCATTAAAATCATTTGCTCCATTCCGTGTCATTGATGTGGTATTCATTAAGGCCCTCCTGTGACAGATCACTTCTTGTCGACATTAGCTCATTATCCAAGAAGTTGATCTAGGAACACCCCATTCAGTACTTTGAAGCTTGCATACCTCAATGGCAAGTTTCTCACTTCCAGAGACAGGTTTACATCAATGGCCTTTGACCGAAAGATTTTGCGTGGTGTTCGACGCCAAGTCCTTTATTCACACCACGTGAATTGTACTGCAGTACCTTGAGGGTCATTATCATTATCAGTGATTCCTCTCGGGCTTGTTAACAGTTTACATCATTGACTGGTAATCAAGCGATGTCTTTCCATGTTCGACTTTAGAACATTTCTCACATGGATCGACTTGTACTTTGAGTGAACATTGGACGAGATTGAAGACCCCGGATCTAGTTTCATCCATCCGGGCTGCGATATATATTCAGGGAAATAAAGACATTAAATGTACATCATTGCTACACAGATAATCATCCACTCAAAAGGATGATGGCTCTATCAGAATCATCAGTCTACACTCAGACGATTGTCTGTCCTATGTACATGAAAATGAATTTATAAAGCTAAGCATGGGAATGCCCGCCTCATCTAGATCATGAATATATTATGAAGATAATGTATTGCATTGTATCTTATTACAGGTCTCCTCTCAGCATTGAAAGAACTTCGGATCCTCATAATAAAGCATTTCACCTGACATCAAAGGATTAACAGCCTCATGCTTTAGGGGGCAACTGTTATAGACATTTTTGGGCCCTACAACCCCAAGCATGAAATGTCCATAAACCAAGGGCTCCTAAGTCCCTAAAAGTGTTGTTCTAACCCCTAAAGGAACAAGGTCAATATATTACAGCTTCTCCCAAAATTTCTCCATGAGAAACTGCTCAGAATTGGTCAAAACAGGATCATTGCAGCTGCCCGACTGGCTAAGTGTGTTCCATCTCACCCAAATACACTGTGAGGGTGCATTGCATTTCAAAAGTCCCTTCTATGGGGTGCGATGGGCAAGAAATGACAAATGGCAGTGTCATTCTGTGAGGTGGAGAGGCAATGGAAGCTTCCAGAATCTTCTCCTGTGACACTTGCCTCACTGAATTCGACCAAGGATGAGTAAGAGGCCATCAGTCTCCAAGTGGAAGCAAGAAATATCAGAGAAAAGACACTAATCAAATCACAAGCTGACTCATCCCCCTTAAATATATCTATATATGGATCCCTCATCCCAGAGATCCACAGGCTGGAATTTTGCATATTGTAAGGAATTGTTGTTGGTTTCTTGAGACAAACATCAAATTGTTGGGTGATCTAAGCTTTGTTTGAGGTGAAGAGGGGCTTCTTTGCTGGGAGGTTGATGCTGGGTCAGAACAACTGGTTGTAACTCCTCTTGGCTCTTTTCTTGTTTATCAATAAAAGCTATTTGAGTTTTCCTCCATGCTTTTGTGTCATTGATGCTTGTTACATTTGTATGGTCAATTTACATCTGATCCTAGATTGTTTATGATTATAGATCCATGTCTTTGTATAGTGCTATGCTTCTGTGATCTTACAGGCACTTTGTGAAGCTGGGCGTGCAAGGGAGCAGGTAGCTGAGGACTATCAAAGAAGAGAGGGATCAAATCAGGAGATTAGCATAAGACAGAGGTTGGTCTTTCTATTCCTCTCTATCTATAATCCATAAGGGAAAAACAAAAGTATCTTTTCTCTGTTTGTTTCTAAGGTAGCTGTCACACCTTAGTGGGATAGAGAAGTTCTATATAAACACTTTTCCCTGTAACAGTTGCCACCACAAAGATCCAGCAGGAGGAACCTGATGATCCAGAGAAGGAGGAGCATCTCTTCCACTCCTAGATGTGGGTAAAGGGCTCACCGCTACAGTTCATTATCGATAGTGGGAGTACAAAGAACCTCATTTCGACAAAGGTCATGAAGTGACTGGGCTTACTGACCATAGGACATCCACAACCATACACCGTCGGGTGACTTGACCAAGGACGGTATCTTCGTGTGAGCCAGTAGTGTTACCTTCCATACAACATCAAGCACTTCACAGATGAGGTATTGTGTGACATTGCTCCCCTTGAATTTTTTGATCTATTATTAAGACAACCATACTTGTGGAAGCGACATGCTGTGTATGAATCAAGGACCCATGTTGTTATTGTTACTTTGGGAGATAAGTTGTACAGGATACTGGAGGTAGCACCGCCTACTGCCATATCTTTGGTTACTGCAAAACAATGTAGTAAGCTCATTTCCAAAACTAGGAAAAAATTTTCAGAATGATATGCCATCAAGGAGAGAAGAATACGATGGCCGCGACCTCCAGACAGGAACCCTCCACATGACAACTACAAATGGACAAGGTCGTGGAGGAGTACAAGGACATCCTCGCGTCCCCCATAGGGGTTCCTTTGCACTGTCAGGTTAGCCACTCCATCAATGTGACCCCAGGTGTGTTGTTTCCCAGTGGACCAATCTATCGACACTCCGTTATGGAGAATGATAAAATCAAGAGGAAAATTCAGGAGCTGCTGCAGAAAGGTCACATCCATCCAAGTTCATTGCCCTGTTGGAGCCCGATCCTATTGGTACAGAAGAAGGATGGGACTTGGAGAGTTTGTATTTACTATTGGGTGCTAAACTAGATCACTGTCCATAATAAGTACCCAATCCCATGGATTAATGACCTCCTGGACCAACTGAAGGGGGAAAAATATTTCAGCAAGATCGATTTGAAGTCAGGATATCACCATGTACCAATCAAACCCTCCGATGTCTGGAAGACCATCCTCAAAGTGAGGAGGGCCTTTTCGAATGGTTGGTTATGCCTTTCGGATTGACGAATGCTCCTGCAACCTTCATGATGCGAATGGATGACATCTTGCGGACATTCACCAACTCATTTGCAGTGGTATACTTGGATGACATCTTGATCTTCAGACAAAGTTCGGAAGAGCACCTGCACCACATCTGACAGGTTATCCAAACACTGCGGAAACACAAGTTATGTGCAAATTTGGAGAAATGAACTTTTGGCATGACCTAGGTTCAGTATCAGGGACATATTATTGATGAAGAGAGGGTGCATGTGGATCCAATCAAGATCCAAGTTGCTCGGGATTGGCCATCTCCAACCACTCTGACATAGCTCCACAACTTTCTAGTTCTTGCCAACTTCTATCGCAGGTTTGTGTTGGGATTTTATCATATCACTTGGCCCTTGAGTCAAGTCACCATGGGAGGAGCGAAAGAAAAATTCTTTTGGTCTGAATCTCAATAGAAGGCATTCACAGAGTTGAAATATTGCCTCTGCTCCACACCAGTGCTTGCATTACCAGACTTACAACAACCATTTGAGGTCGAGACAGATGCCTCTGACTATGCTATTAGGGCAGTCCTTGCTGAACATGAGCATCCAGTGGCATATCATAGTGAGACACTTTCAGACACAGTCCAGAAGTATCCCACTTATTACAAAGAGATGTATTCCATTGAGCAAGATTGCCGACAATGGAAACATTAGATTTTGGGGAAGGAAACCGTCATCCACACTGAACACCGACCCCTATAGTTCATACAGACCCAAGGGAAATTGTAGAATGATCACCATCAAAAGTGGTCCACATACCTACAACAGTTCCATTTGAATATCAAGTATAAGAAGGGCAGCACCAATAATGTTGCAGATTGCCTCAGTTGGCCACCGATCATGGCGTTAACCATCGTGCTCAACTCTTGTGGGCACGAGATTTCTGATTGGCCACTTCTCTACAAAAGTGACCCAAAATTTGGCCACACATGCTAGACACTCTTGGAGGGTTAGCATGTTCCAAATTTTCACCTCCAGGATGCCCTGTTATGCCACCTGGGTCACCATTGTGTTGCTTCAAGTGAGCATGCCAAGATCATTTGGGAAGCACACTACAGTCGAGCTGCTGGGCATTTCGGGGTTGAGAAAATGGTGGCACTACTGCAAAAGTATTTCTATTGGCCGAATCTTCGATAGGATGTTAGGAAGTACATCAGATCATGCAAATATTGTGCCATTGCCAAACCGACCATCAAAAAGCAAGGCCTCTATACCCTGTTTCCTACCCCTATTCGACCTTGGGATTCCATCTCCATGGATTACATGTCAGGTCTTCCTTCCAATAAGCATGGAAAAGACTGTGCTTTTGTGGTCATCGATAGGTTCTCGAAGATTGCTATTATGGCGGCCCATAAGAAGAATATGACAACAGAACCCACTGCTAAACTCTTCTTTGAACAAGTGTGGGTACACTATGGGATCCCACAGTCTACCATCTCATATCGGGATAGCAGGTTCCTCAATACATTTTGGTCCAGTTTCTAGTCGATGCTAGACACCAAACTCACTAAGTCCACAGCCTTCCATCCTCAAAATGATGGCCAGACAGAGGTTGTCAACAAGATGATTGTACACATTCTACACATGTACAACTCAAAGCATCCACACACATGGGACGAGAGCCTCCCCTATGTTTAGCATAGCTACAACTGAGCTCTCCACAACTCTACTGGACACAACCCTTTTCAGGTGGGCTTGGGATTCCAGCCACTATGTACCATTGATGTGGCCATTCCATTTGCAACTACTCACATAGATTGGGCTCATGTCCAGTCTGAAATAGATAAGGAAAATAGCTTCGTCGAGAACATCCAACATATTCACCAGCAGGTCCATGACATTCTGTAGAAATCAAATGCCAAGTAAAACCAACAACATGATTGACATCGGGTTCCACACAAGTTTTAGGTGGGCGAAAAAGTCTGGTTGCATTTGTAAAAGGAACGCCTTACCATCCTATCAGAAACTCAGACCACTTCGATATGGTCCTTATAGGTGGCTCTCTCTTAGGGTTTGGCTGGTACTAGAAAAACTAGTTCTTGAAAGAATCCATGTTTTCTTGTTGAATTTAGTAAGAATCCCTTCCTTTGTCCTCAATAAAAAAATTTAGAGAATGTTCTACTTTTTATGGTCACGCAAGGCTGACAAATACAAAATTCACTTAGTTGGATGAGAGTCTCTCTCAAATATAAAAAAATTGGGGGACTGGGGTCTCCAAAACATCTTTTCATTTAGGAAAGTACTCACCACTTAAAACTTGTGGGGCGCAGTGGAAAGCTATGGAATAGGAAGTTGCATGTTTAAGGAAATGTACCTCAAAAATAAAACTTTAGTTGATGGGGTTCGTAAATTAGCTACAACCACCTTTGTCTTTGTTCCTAGGTTAATTGTATGGAAAAGTATATTGTCATCCTTTTGTTGGATTTTTTAATTTCTCCCAAGGAAAGTTGGCAATGGTTGTCTCATTCTTTTGTGTAAATACCGCATTCTTGGTGACGATTCGTACTGTTTCTTATCTGACGCTTTAGTCACTGCACTCAACTCCCAACAGTTGTTCATGCTAGATGAAGCATTTAATTCCTTTCCTTTTGAATGTTACATGGTACATTGGATCTCCTCTTTGTATCTAACAATCCAAGGAAAGTTAGCCATTGAATGAGACAATTTCACCCTCAATTTGTCTCTTAATGGTATAAGGCTTTCAAACGAAAAAGAAAATCTAGGTGGGCCTGGGATAATTCCTTAGAAGGAGTCACTACGAAAGTTATATATATGGCTATAGCTTCTTGCTTTACTTAGGTGGAAACCTCCTGGTGGCCCTCTTTAATTTCAAAATTCAATATCCCTTCAAAGCTAAAAGATTTCTTATGGCCAGTTATGGAAAACAGAAATATTGTGTTAGGACAACTTCAAGAAAAGGGGCTTCTAAGGTCCCAATATAGGTGTATTATGAAAAACTGATGGGGAAAGTATAAATCATCTCTTCCATAGTTGTGGAGATACCAAAACAATTTTTTCCTATGTGTTCGATGTGCTTGGCATTAAGCCCACTGAAAATTTCGACTCTTTTATTGAATGTCTTATGTTTTGTGTCTCTAAAACGAAAAGGTTCCTCACAGTACTAATGTTCATTGCCTGGAAAATATGGGGAGTAAGAAACAAAGTGATATTTGAAAAATATAGTACTAACCTGAGTATGGCTTCATCCAAACTGATTTATTATTGGTTGGAGTATCCTTCTATATGTAGGAAATCATCAAGGTGAAATGCAATAAGGCTTTTCCTCAATATGTAGTTTCCTATTGTTTTTTTTTGGTGGTGCTGCTCAACAGGGAAAGGTTTTTCCTTATACTCCTTGACAAAAATAATGTTATAAAATCTTGTTTAGGTCTTGGCTCAGGCAATGAATACTAAAGCATAATTTTTGGCTACATGAGCACTGAATATCACCAACATAGTGATTGGAGTGGACTCCAAGGTCATCATTAGCTAGATTTCTAGAAAGGATGAATTACAACTTCAAAATTTGATCTACTACAAGTCCAAGGTGATGGTGTTACTCAAAGAGTTCCAATCCATTTGTTGTTTTCATGTTTCCACAAAATTCAACCTTCAAGAAGATTAATTGTCAAAGATGGTTCTTCAAATTCAGTCAAGGTCCATTTAGTTGGAAGAGTGGCTTGATGGTGAAAGGCTTCATGTTGTTCACTATCAACTACTAAGATTTTTGTTTAACCTCCTCTTCTCCGTGGTATCTAGTCCTCTCCTTTTATTTAGATGGTTAATAAGGAATTGTTTGATGCCAAAGGTTTTAAAGGCACAATTTCACATTTTTTCGCTTGTATTGTTCGAGTTACTGACAGTTTTGTTTAACTTGTTAGAGAAACAAATACTTTTTTTCTTCTTACTTTAGTTAGTGATATTTTTGTTTAAATCTCTTTCTTCTTTGAATCCTTTCCTAAATTCTGGATTCATTGTTGTATATTCATCCCATAGTATATTGTCTTAACACAAAGATGTTATTGGATGGCTATTTGATTCAGATTTATATAGTTCGTTGCTGGTCTTGAAAAAAGCCATTTGTTGTCATTTTGAACTTGCTTTTGTAGATATCTTTAATTTAACAATGAATCCCAAGGTATTGAGTTTAAAGAAAAAAAACATGGTCCAGGAATTCACACTAACAAACACAACAATAAATGGTTTAAGAAAGATATAGCACATTGGAGTAGTCAGTTATTGCACCAATAACAATTTTGGAGTAATCGTTAATGTTTTATTTAAACCATTAAATGTTTAAAAACCATCATGTTGACAATTTAATGTCAACAAATCTTTAATTCCATGAAGGTCGCGTTGTGAAGGCCCTCGGCTTGAAATTATAGTGGACCCGAGGGCCCATCATTACCACCATCGGATTCTGTTGCCGAAACTCCGTGAGCATGTATCTATGGATGCAAATGGAGGATGCGGACCCATGTATGGAATGATCTCATTCTCTAAAAAAAATTCACTAAGCATGTTCACAGACATGGGCTTAATTAGAGAAATGAGTTCCTTAAAATTCTAAATCCCAATGGGCGTAAGCATCTTACTTAAATAACCATGTATCTCACGAACAAATTTCAAATAAAGCAACAGTGCAGAGCAACAGGATATTTGGAATAAGAAGGAGCAGATTTTGAAGGGGATGTTGCCCGATTTCGAAAACAGGTTAGTGGGTAATTAATGACTATGGCTTGCAAGCTGCATTCTTGAACTTGAACGACATCATGCAATCTCGGGACCATCTTGGAAGTCCACCATCTGATGGTCGCGTGTGCCTCTATGATCCGTTTTGTATTTCCATCCCGCTGATACTTTCAATATCTGTTAATCCAAGGGATATGACATATTCGCAATACCTTGTTAATCCAAAGTATATGGAAGATTCATGCAACTAACATGGCGCGGAAAACTCTGCAACAAAATACCCTAAAATGCATGCTATTAACTGCGATACCTGCAACGCCACTACTTTATAATGTTTATGGAAGTATAAATATATGAGGGAATGTAAATATTATGAGGGATTATGATTATGTGTGTATGATGGTGGGTGGTACAGCAAGGAAGAGAACCTTTCCCCTCCGCCAAGGAAGCCCTTAGGGAGTGAAGCATGGCATGCAAGTGTAATAGATGAAAGTTCCGATGTAATGACGACATAGTACGAATTTAGCCCATCAAAGTTAAAATAAATAATATTAAAAAATAATAAAGTTTAATTTGTAATGTTTAACCATAAATAATTTGTATATTTATTTTAAGTCAAACACAAATAATAACTAGTCAAACCAAAAATTAAATGAGCAATACTATATGAGTTACAATGAATTTTTATTTTAATAAATATTATATACCATTTCAATATTAAGACTGGAATAAACTACATATTTCCTCAAAACAAAAATTGAAAATAGGAAAACAAATTTATTTTATTTTACTTTATTTTTCTCTATATAAAATTAACAAAAATTATATTATTTAATATATACATAAGTATATTTTTGTTTTAAATATTATATGTTAATTTAATATAGAGGGTATGTGTTGGTGGAATGTAAGAAAGTGTCTAAATATTTTAAATTGTAGCCTCAAAATATTTGTAAAAATAGAAAAAAATGGGTTTAATATCTTTTTAACAACTAAACAAATCAATAATGCATTAGGTGTACATCAATTGGGATCTTCTTTTTATGAAGTAATATGTAAAACATGAGATTTTAAGTTCAAATCTGCTTAAAATGTGAGATTTAAAGCTCAAATCCCCTTGAAAAATTACACCACCCATGAAATACTTTGGAGGATTTATACATTTCATGTTACTAATAAAATATGTATAATAATAGAGTTTGTACTAGTAATAATCTTTGCAGGAATATATTTATATCGACAATACTTTTGGGGATGAATCAAATTCCTAAGATTGGTTACAGACCACACTATTATTCACTACATTCCATTAAAAATTATGAAGTGAATGCCATTGTGTTATCACTTGAGAAACAAATAAAAAATGGACAAAGCTTGTTATACCGAAAATCAATCGTACAAACCTACCAAAAGCTTAAGGAAATTAATTTTAAATATGCAAACCAGTTTTAAAATATGCACCTTTGTATGCGTAAAATTATTAGAGCACATATATGGATTGAGCTAAAGAATAATGGCATAAACTTGCAAGAACTGAAAAAGAAAATTTGGACTAAAGAATGAATTTAATTACTCAATGTTGTTTTGAGAATCAATACATAAAGCAACTAAGTTAAGCTTAGTCATGCATGCAATAACTAAGGCTAATTAAATCCAACTGAAGCTAAGTGTGACTTATGTTATGTTAATATGCACATGTACCACATGCAATCACTAGAGTTAATTAACTAAAGCCAAATGCACACCACATATAAGCACTAGATTTAGCTAAAACCAATTAAGTACCCATCGCATGCAAGAACTAGAGTTTAACTGAAGCTATCTAAGGTAAATTAGGTGCATGTACACCAAAAGCCTGCCCACCTTAAGCATAACTTAGGTGAATGTGATGAAAAATGAATGAGTGCTAACAACAAGGCGATTTAAGGTACCCATGTATAATGCAAAAAAAGACGAAAGAGGAAAAACCCAATGGGAAGAAAACCCCCCTTTAAAACACACTGCAAAAAGTATAGAAAATATAATTGTCAGGCAGTTGTCTCCTTCAACCGAAGGCGATCTCACATCAATTGAAGCTTCTTGTTAGTGAATGTCTTATTGAAGATGTCGACAATATGCTCAAAACTAGGATAGCATTGTAGATTGATGATCCCCTCAGGAATCTATTTTCTAAAAAATAGTGCATATGGATCTCGATATGTTTGGTCTGATACCACTTGACTGGATATTTACAAAACTTTATTGTACTATGATTATCACACTATATTATAGTCGAACGATGGATAATGATACCAATATTATGAAGGAAATCTTGTAGCCAATTTAAGGAAATCTTGTAGCCAATTTCCCTAAATAGTGGCAGTGACTGCTCCATTATATTAGGCCTTTCTTAATGATAAAGCAATGATAGCCTAATTATTTCTTTACCAAGAAATTAGACCAGATTCCAAGTTAAGTACATAACCGGAGGTGGACATGCGGTCAAGGTTGTCGCCATCCCAATATGAGTCTATGAACCCAATGAGATGCAAAGAACAATTGGCTACATAGTGAATCCAAAGGTAATTGTCCCCTAGACATATCAAAGGATGCTCCTTGATGCTTTCTAGTGTAATGTGTGTGGACCTTTCTTTTATCTCGAAACTACTTCTACGACATATGAGAGATTAGGATAGGAGTGAGTGAGATAAATAAGACTCCCCACAAGTTGATGGTATAATGTTCAATCAACCAATGGTGTATATTTTTTATTCTCAAGATTTACCCGTGGTAGGAAAATGTTTGTTTATTGGCTTGTACTCACTCATCTGAAATCATGCCAAAATATCTCTTACATAATTTGGTTGAGAAATGGTAATCTTATAACCACTCTAATTGATCTCTAATCCAACGAAAAAATATAGCAAGCCCATATTTGTCATAGAAACTACTTATGCAATGCAATTTTAATCTCAAAAATGGGAGAAGTTGAATTCCCGGATCAATATATCATCTATGTAGAGTACTATGATGGAAAAGGAGTCAATTTTCTTCAAGAAATAAACATTGGAATTAGATTTGAAGCATACAATATTTTGATATAACAAATAGGATTCCACCTTTGCATACCAGAATCTACGTGCCTACTTGACGCCATAAATAGACTTCTTTAGTTTGCATACAACAGATGAATTTTACATGTATCCCTGTAGCTTCTCTATGTAGATTTCCTCCTCAAGATCACCATGAATAAATAAATACTTCACAACCATAGGATGCACCTACCATTGTCTTGCTACTGCAATGGAGATAGCTAGATGAATGGAATCTGTTTTTTCCACTCGAGCAAAAGTCTCATCACAATCAACAACATGTACCTGTTGTAAACCTTTTCCCACCAACCAGGGCTTATATTGACTAACTTGGACATCTGCTTGTTTCTTAGTCTGGTAAAACCACATGCACCTGAAAGGTTTACAATTGGAAGATAACATAACTAAATTCCATGTCTAGTTCTCAATGAGAGAGTTGTATTCCTATCTTCCCATACAGGATACCCATTTTCTTCTAGAGAATCTTATGTATCAGATACATGCATCATATAAACGTGCATGGGAATGCATGGATCCATAGATAAGAGTGCTTGTGGAGCCTTCCCAAACTAAGGTATTGTGGTGGGATCATCTAAGAAATCACTCATGTTACGCCAATTTTGTGTTGAAGGAGGTTGAGAATCTTCTGAACAACACGACGAAATATTATCTTAATTTTCGACAACTAGTGTTCCAATAGGTTTCATAGGAAATGACTCATCTAGATCAAAATTTTGATTTGAGGTATCATATGCATACTCATTATGTGGTGGTGAGGGAAACTTTGTAACAAGTTCATCTCGTGGTACATGTAAAGCATATTCTTTAAGCTTTGCACTCCTTTAAGTGAAGAGCTATTCTTTGTTGATGTCAAGCCGTATGTACCCTTTGGCTTCATCAGAATGTCAAAAAAACATGCATAACTTGCTATGAGGCTCCAAAACCTTTCTCTTCTCTGTAGCAATGTGAGCCATTGCACGCCATCTGGAAATGTGAAAATGACTGTTTTCGGGTTGTATGTTAGTCCAACCCTCAAAATGTGTTTAAGAGGAGACCTAATATATAAGTATGAGGCACAAATCATAACTTCAACACACAATTTTCATGAAAGATATCTTGCATGCAACATGCAACTTGCTATCTCTTTCAAAAATGTATTCTTCCTTTTGGGCACCCCGTTTTCTACAGAGTGTAAGGAAATGTATGTTGCAAGTATATGTTTACTTTATTGCTAATATTTTAGATATCTTGGTTGACATATTCCATCACATTACTTGTGTAGAGGATCTTCATGTGTTTTCCAGACTGATTTTCTCCATGTGCTTTGTAAATATTTAGATGATGAAAAACATCAGACTTGAGTTTCAGTAAGTAAACCCAAATGAATTTTGTGTAATAATCTATAAATGACAACACATATGTTACCTTTCTCATTGAAGGTGCTAAAAATGGACCCATGAGATCATTGTATACAAGCTCCAAATATGAAGAGGCTCTCCAAGCATGCCCCTTCTCGAACTTGTCTTGTGGATGCTTTCCACAAAAACCATTAGAAAATTAAATGGAATGCAATAATTTTACCATGCCTTGCTTTCTAAGTTGTCGCATATATATAAAATTCAAGTGTCCAAATATCTCATGCCAAATCCTACTTTCTTCATTTGCATGTGTAAGTAGCAAAATAGAATCTAAGTGGGCAACAAAATCAGAAAACATATACAAATGAGCTTCATCATTTAACTTGCAATATGTAATCTTCAAGTTCGTTTGCATATCATAAATTCTCACAAAATCCAAGTAAATTCTACTTTCCTTCATGTTCTAGTATCATTTGATAAACTCAACGAAGACTTACAAATAGCCAGGGAATATGCAAGACATTCTCGAAATTCTCATCCTCGAATTGCACTCTTCCTTTTCCAGTTGGTTCAAGTCCATTATTGTCACCCATGAGAATAGGAGGATTCAAGTTTGCATGTAGAGAAGAAAAAAATTCCTTTGAGGAAGCCATATGTTGCAAAGTTCCTGAATTGATGATCCATTCTTGTAGTTTAGAACGAAAGAAAAACAAAGCATGACCATTTTCCCCTGTTTATGATGGTTTTTCTTTCACCTTCTTCTTGGCACTTTTTGGAATGTGATGACAAAGATGATTCTACCTAAGAGTCTTTGTCGTTAGATAAATAGTCTTCTACATGTAAGAGGATTCATGATGATATGCTTTGTAATAAAGACAATTGGATTTTCCTTTCTTTCCCTTGTTACCCTTAGAGCTGCAAGAATCATCTCAATATTTTGGATTTCCTCTATTTCCCAGATCTGGTTATTTTTCCTTTCCTTTGTGTTTTGATTGCTGATTTGGTTTTGAGATGGACTTTCCTTTTTCATGCATGGAAAGTGCACATGAATTTTAATACTTTAATGGACCCCTCTTCATGAGATTATCCTTCTCATGAATCTGAGACTCGTGAATGTATCATGTTTGGGCATTTTCCATTTATCTCCAATTACATATCTAATTGTATGACATGTAGAAACAAAAACAACATATTCAGGACATAATTTAGGAAAAATAGAAATGATTAATTGAACTTCCTATTCAGAGTTATTGATCCCATGGTCTTGTAATTGAAAAGAAACTATTTGAATTTCCTAAAGAAATCTTGAATGTTCTCAAAGTTGTTTGGATCTAAGGTATTTAGCTCATTTTCGAGAATATGAGCGTGCATCTCATCCTACTTTCCTAATAAATTATCCAATGTTGTCCAGATCTCATTGATAGTGTTGCATATGTCCACATGGAAATGCAATGTAGGAGATATGGACAATAATAGAAGAGAAAAAGCGTCATCCTTCATGTTGAAGTATTTTAATTTTTCAAAGGAGAATTTGGTTCAACTTTTGTATTTACAACTATCTGATACAATCCTTTTCCTTCAAGTTGAAGCAAAATATTTGGATTCCATTGGAAGTAGTTATACAAAGTAAGAATAGATGCAGATGGGAACTCCATTATTTCACCTTGCAACTACATCAATAATTGCTGCAAATCTCTAATATTCTAATTCGTAAATCAAATCTCTGAACAATTTCCAATTCTTTTATATTCAAACCGGCAAAAGGTTGTTCATCAACCTTCTCGGGGCCTTTATAGCTCTAATACCATGAATACATTTTTCATTACACCAAAACTCACTGGTGTTAGTAAAATTTACAATTCTTTGATATTCAAACATGCAAAGGATTATTCATGCACCTTCTTGAGGCCTGTGTATCTCTAAAACCATGAAGAAGTTTTTCGTTACACCAAAACCCGCAGGTGTTTGTAAAATTTACAAACTAATAACTCTGTCCCCAAGGAGGAAATTATGGATAGAGGTGTGGTGATTCCTCCAACACTCCTCTCAGACATAACATGGGAGAATCGAACTTGGTCCATGATTTGATACCATGTAAAATTCTTAGAGTAGAGATATGCATTTAGGTGAAGAATAATGACACAAACTTGCAAGAATTGAAAAAAAAATTGGAATAGAGAATCAATTTGATTACTCAATATTGATTTGAGAATCAATACATAAAGCAACTAAATTATGCTTAGTTGTACATGTAATAGCTAATGCTAATTGAAAGTAACTAAAGGTAAGTCTGCTCTATTATATCTCAATGTGCACATGTACCACATGCAAACACTAGAATTAATTAAATAAATCCAAGTGCACACCACATTTAAGCAGTAGATTTAACTAATACTAACTAAGTGCGCATCACATAAAAGAATTAGAGATTAACTAAAAATAATTAAGGCAAACTAGGTTACTATACACCAAGAATATGAAAGAGAGATATACAACACAAGGTTGTATCAAACCCACTAAAATCAACACCAAAAAATAAAGAAAAGTTTGTTAAACAATCGAATTAAAAAATCCAAAAAAAAAAAACTTCTTTAAAAATGCAATTTTCATCCTCTACGATTTTTTTTTTTTTCCGTAAAAGCCAAACTCTAAACGGGCTAATCTAATCAAATTAATTGGACAAAAAGAAAATTAATCAAATTATAAAGAAAACAATGAAAAAGAAAATGACGTTTTGTGTCTATCCTTGAAGTGGGGTATACGCGTTCGCTTCCATTATCTATTATTTGTTGCTTGATTTGATTTTCTCCATCTTTCAGGCGTCTGGAATTGGGAGGAGGAGGTGAGAAATGTAAGAGTACTCTACGGGAATGAAATGCAATATATACCATGGTTTACCAAGTTTCGCTGTACGGGTTAGAAAAATTAAAAAATACGCTGGTTTGGTCGGTTACAAATTCGGTAGTCATTTTTTGTAAAGAAAGAAAGAAAGATAGTATTAAAACAAACTTGGAATATACCGTAAATTACGTATTAAAAATATTACAATTATTTATAGCATGTCACCCCGTAATAATATTAATTTGCAGGGTGTATAATTTGCTCGATCATGACTCTTACGTAATTGCTGTCGAATAATCTACCTAGGATTTTGGAAGAGCTCGTATGAGTACAGAACTGACTTGGAACGCAATAATAAAATATATATCTATATATAGAGAGAGAATTTTTAAATACTTATATTATAATATAATATATACCGTAAATGGTATCCTAAAACTATTAGAATTATAATTATGATAGAATTTGATAAAGGTTTTTTAATGTAAAGTTTAATATTTAAAAACAGTTTTTTTATATTATTTAATTTGATAAAAGAAAAAATTAATATAAAATTTCATATTTAAAAATCGAAAATTTTATATTATTTAAAACATTAAAATTAGAAATTTTTATATTAAAAAATACAATTATAATCTATTTTTTGAACTTAGACTTTTTTGATCTGTTGGACACCTAATCCTAAAGGGTTAGTGTGGAAGCCGAAAAGACTAAGCAGTCCAAGAGACCTTGAGATCTGAAACCCAAGAGTCACAACATTGTACTATAAATGTAAATCTCTTGTTAATAAAAAAAATGCATTGCATGATTTATCCTTCATATCTTTTGTGTTGTCCATGTGTGTTTAACATGGTATCGAAGCAACTTGTTTTTCTGTGGCCTGTTATGTGCATGTCAGTCCTGCACCTCTGCCTGACTCCGGCTATTTTAAGACTCTCTGTCTGACCCTTGAAATTATACCTGCACTCTCCCTTGTGCGTTACTTACGCCCTCTGTCCTTCAAATTATGCCTGCGCTCTTGTCCTGACAATTTAAATTTCTTTGGCTTTCGTGACTGTTTATAAACGTTTTTTTGAAAAGCGCTGAGTTTGTCAGAAGCACTGAAAACGGGTCAAATACAGCCTGCCTGGATTGCATGAGAGCGCCAAGTAGGGTGATTTCTGACATTCAACGGCGTTTGTCGTGATGATGACATTAAACGTTTTTTGTCAGGCCATTTACTGCCGGAGATAAAGACACCCGTTAGAAGCCGAAGTTTCTTCACGAGACCTACCCATACGTTTTGACGTTACATTGTTTTTAATCAGGATCGCATAGAAAAAAAAATGTTTTAATAGTAAGGTAGAAGAACTTCATGAAAGTCTGAGCACACAAGCTCAAATTTTGAGCCTTGGCAATCGAGTCCCTTAGCCAAGCAGAGGTTGAGTTCGTTTTTTAATGTGCTGGTCACTGTGTGGAGAATATCTGAAGATGCTGGTGGTTCGAGCTATCCTTTTGAGAGGCAGCTCTAATGTTTAGTCACGGTTAGGAGTATCTTTTACTGTGGTCAAGTTTCCATTCCTCCTAGGCTGCGTGTTACTCAATGTCTTGAGCGTATGGGCTGTAAGGGATGAAGCACTGTACAAGGAGGTCGTACTTCATAATCTGGTCATGAAACAGATACTTAAGAGGTTGTACTCTGCTACTGTGTATGACCACGAGTTCTGGAAGCTGTATTAAGGACGACGAAGGTCATTTTCCATCTTTATCATTGTTGTAGCTTCACTAAGGGACTGCATGCTATCTGAGGGCTAGCGCTTCCGTGGGGTTCCGACTGGGGACTACTTGTAGCAGTTGATGGGTCTGTGTAATAATCAAACTTGGGAGGTTGCTTAGGTGTTGAAGATGGCGAGGAGAGTTCGTTGAAAGGACTGGCGAGAAGCCGAGATGCTGAATGTGAGCTTTCTCAATGTTGGTATTTGTTGTCGTCCGAGCCATTTTGGGCCGCTTCCAATCGCATCACCTGCAGCCTTTCTTTCCGCTTGACGGACTCTTCCATCTCTGAAATATATGTATATACCTAAATATGATATATATATTTATATGTGATAGGGTCTGTTGCAGAGTGAAATAGAAACTGGCTACTGCAATTGAAATGAGCCATATGTGTTTAGGGGAGTAGAAAACAGACTAGTGAAATCGGCAACTCTCGAGGGTACTGATGGGTTTCATGAGGATCCATTCATTGTATTTGCCATGGCTCTAAAAAAAAAAAAATTCGTTGTATTCTCGTGCAGATGCCATCGATCAGCGCAATTGGTTGTCATTCAATTGCGGGTTTTGATAGGTGCACATCGACTATTGTTCTTCTATCGCATATTCTCTTTTGCTGTCTATGTGAGTTTAAATTGTGTAGCAGCTGCATAGTCGTGTGACGAGCTTTTCAATTTCCGAGGCGTGGAATTTATAGGTGACTGCTTCTTCTCCAACTGACTAGTCAGTGATCTGCGTGTCAACAACTTTCTTCCAAGGTTGCTGTCATTGATTTAATATATATATATATATATATATATATATATATATATATATATATATATATATATATATATATATATATATATATATATGTTGGTAATTGAGACAAGATGCGGCCACAATTCCTCTAATGGTTTAGGGCATCACGGATATGGTGATTCCTGTGCACAAAGCCCTTTCCGTTTGACTTGTAGAGGCGCAACGAATCAATCCCGCAGCGGAGAAAGACCTCTTATAGCCGAGGGAATGTGATTGAGAATGAGATATATGCTCAGAATTTCTCTGCTCGAATTGCATGGACCAAACACGCAGTTGAATAAGTGGTTCGACTTAGTGCAGTGAAACTTGAAGCTGCCGAAAATTTGTAAGTTGAAATGAAACTGTAGGAGTTCAAACTCAGCGGAGGACCAGGTATTTTAAATTCGCTCAGGGAATAATTTCATTATCTACCAAAACTGCTTTGGGAAGCCGACCGATATATATATATATATATAACATGTGCATTGAGCTTGGATTCATATTATTGTGTTGGCGTTGTAAGTGTGTTTAGTAAAACAGAAATCCTGTAATACCTCCTGGCATTTGATATGGGTTTTCTCCTATTCATGATGAACAGCTCTAATTAACAACAGACTTTGGAGTAAAGAAGTCATCAATTTATTCTTGGTGTTGTACACATTTATGTCACTATTTCTATACACATTTAACCTCACTGTTTCTATACTATATACATGCAGAAGAGGGTGTTTATTATAAGGTAATATTCACAAAATGCAAAATACAGATAAAAGGTTACAGTTTTGAGCATTCAACAAACAAAAAGAGGTTATAGTTATCGCAGTTATAGTCCATTTGGTGTGCAAACTTGCAAATTCTCATTTAATCAACCAGTTTTGTGTAAATTATCAGTTGGAGAAAATGGCTAGATTTGATGATGTATTAGAGTTACTGAATACACTAATACATTCCACTATTGGTGGGAAGGTAAATGTTAGCAAAGACACTATTTGTGACATTCAGACATACTTATATAATGCACAGGAAAAGATTGATTTTTTACAGCTTGAATCTCAGCTTCAGCAAGAAGAATTAAAACAAAGGAGTCATCATTCTGAACCTGTTTTTGTTCAGAACAGTGAAATAGACTCCCATAAGCAGCAAGTTCATTCAGATCCAGAAACCAATAAAGCAGCAGTTGTACATGCAGATGCAGAAACTCAGTTTGCATTTCCCAAGCCCATCATCAGACCTTGGGAACAGCTTGTCCACAACAAGCACATAACTGGTCTTGGATATGACAAGGACTTGTCCTTTCATATTCTAGACTATGCCAAGCCCATTCAGTTTCAAAGTGCTGGATTTATTCATGACAGTTCACCTGCTCCTCATGACAATTCACCTCTAGCTGTTCCAGATTCTGCCCCTCTTCCACAGCAACAACAACAACAACAGATCATAAAATGTCAACACTGTGACCGAGTTGGCCATCTGAAAGATCACTTTTTTGATCTTCATCCGTGTAAGCACTGTCATAAAACCAGCCATTCTTCACACAGATGCTTCAAAAACAAACGTCCTGCAAGAACAAAGATTCATCTTGGATGGATCACTTCTTGGCAATGGGCATCAACAGCCAAGAAGATATTTCAAACACATGTCAGAACTTGTTCCAGAATATTGAACAGTCTTGCAGTTGAGTTTTCTCCATCTTCTCACCTTGTATCTGACAGGGGGGGAAATGATGGTCATCTACAAGCTTCAAAGTCACATCAAGCGAGCCTGAGCCACAACCTGCCACACCAGTTTCAGAGTTGTAGCCAGAGACAAGATGCCTGAACATGCCTTCAGTTGGCAATCTGGGACTTCCTCTAGCAGAAGACTCCAGCTTCTTGCCAGTTTTGGAAGAGTTCCAGCAGAGTTGTTGGTCATCCTTAAACCATCACAGATTGAGAACACTTCCTCTAGCAGAAGACACCAGCTTCTTGCCAGTTTTGGAAGAGTTCCAGGAATTGCATTAAGCATTCCAGAGTTGTTGGTTATCCTTAAACCATCACAGATTGAGAACACTTCCTCTAGCAGAAAACTTCAGTTTCTTGCCAGTTTTGGAAGAGTTCTGGGAACTGCACTAAGCGTTCCAGTGTTGGTGGTCATCCTTAAACCACCGCCCTTTATACCAACATTTCATAGAGCACATTCAGCCTAGTGCTGCCATGCATTTTTTGCACATTTTGTATTACAGCTCTCTTCTTGGACTCATACATAACCCTTCGGATTAAGGGGGGGAATGTTGGACACCTAATCCTAAAGGGTTAGTGTGGAAGCCGAAAAGACTAAGCAGTCCAAGAGACCTTGGGATCTGAAACCCAAGAGTCACAACATTGTACTATAAATGTAAATCTCTTGTTAATAAAAAAAATGCATTGCATGATTTATCCTTCATATCTTTTGTGCTGTCCATGTGTGTTTAACATGATCCATAATAATTATAATAATATTTTTGAAGAAACCAGCCAGTGTGGTTCATGTGGTTCATCTTCAGGACAAGATGAGGAATCATTGAGGCATTTAGATAAAGCATTTAGATAAATAGAATAAAAAAAGGTAGGGAAAGAAATTAAACAATTTTTTGGATAAAATGAAGATATAAAAAATTATAATTTAGAAAAAATAATAACCATTTATAACTAAATTAATTAATATAATATTAAAAAAAATTTAAGAGTCATAAATTGGATTATCAATAAATGATGTTCTAAAAGATATTAATATTTTAATTTTATTCATATAATTATTCAGTAATATCAGAAAGTCAACATTATAAAATTATATCTATAATCATATTGAATAGGGTAAAAAATAGAAAGGGATTTTACCAAGAGGTTAAGGGAAACTAATTAAGGAGAATAAATTACTATATAAAAAAGAGGTTAAATAAGTTGAAAAAAATAATATATAAAAATGATAACCTCATTAATGAAGAGAATATTATATTAAATAATCCCCTCATTAATGAATATAAAATTACATAAATATTAAGGATTAATCATATTAAAAAAAACATCTATATATAACAAACTAAATAAATAATTTAATATATAAGAAAATTTTTAGGAAGAAAGCGCATAAATCCAATTTTTGTTGATACTCCAGCCATCATCTCTATTTAAATTAATAGGTATTGTTTCAATTTCTAAGGCCTCCCTAAATTTATGATGATGAAAATGGTCAATACTCACAACAATCGTAGCTTCTTCAATGCAGATATGATGAATTGTTTTTTTTTCATGCTCTGCCAAAGCAGAGTAAGATCTTCGGTGCCTGAGGTCGAAAGCATGTTCACAAATACTTTGGTTTATGGATTGACCGGTCTCATGAGTATAAGGAGTTCTAGAAGTACATGAAATAATGTAAATACCCTTTCCATCCCTGGGGTTAATCGGGTCTTTAACAGAACAAAGAGAACTTCGAATAGTGTTAAGGGGTCTAAAGGAAGAATGAATCCTATGCTTCCTCAAGATCCTAGTGATTCTATCTGTGGTCCCTTGCATAAAAGGCAGACGAACACCAGAAGGCCAATCCTTGGGGTCAATTTTATTTTTAGGGACTTTTTCAACACTTTGAAAAGCCTTACACCTTGAGACCTACTATAACCATTCTTAATAAAAACTTCTAGTAGGTGGGATTTCTCATCTTCAAGGTGATTTTCATCGGAAACTCACAGTGCCCGAGTGGCTAAGGTGTATAGAATGTCTAGCTTTTGAGGAGGAAAGTGATGGCAACTAGCATGGAGATATTTCTTTGTGTGAGTTTCCTTTTGAAAAACATGATGGGAAGAAGACCATCATCCTTCTTTGAGATAAGAACATCAAGAAAAGGTAGGCTACTACCAGCTTCAAATTCCATGGTGAACTTTAAATGGTGAGATTGACTATTAAGGTGATGTAAAAATAGCTCCAACTTCTCTTCACCATGTGACCAGATGACACTAATGTCATCAGCAAACCTTTTCCAAAGTTTGGATTGGTGAAGAGTCGAAGATAAGGCTTTGGATTCAAAATGCTCCATGAAGAGATTCGACACAACGGGTAAAGGGGAGAAACTATAGCTACTCCGCAGGTCTGCTCGTAGAATTCACCCTTGAAACTAAAGAAAGTAGAGGTGAGACAAATCTTAACTAAAAAAGTAGTATCAGGATCAATGATATGATAGATAACATCAATGGCCTCATTAATGGGAATATTAGTGAATAAGGAGACCACATTGAAACTCACTAGTTGATCCTCAAGGTCAAATCTAAAATCCTTCAACTCATTAATGAACGAAGAGGAATCTTTAAGAAAAGATTATCCTTGGCCAACAAGGGGTTTCAGCTTATTAGCAAGAAATTTTTCTAATAGATAAGCGGGCCCACCAATAGTACTGACAATGGGGTGAAGAGAGACCCCTTCCTTATGGATCTTGGGGAGACCATAGATCCTGGGGGTAAGATGCTTGCCTTTGATAAGCTTCTTACTAAGGGAGCTAACAGTGCTACTCGATTTTATGGTTAGAGCAACAGCCTTAGAAATATTTTTCAGAAATATTTTCTAGGGGGTTCTTCGCAAGCTTTATGTAGCTCCCGCTATTACAAAGGTGATCTAACATCTTCTTCCGATAATCCTCCTTGTTAATAATTACAGTTGCACTCCCTTTGTCAGCTTTTAGAACAACGATGTCCCTGTTATTGTTCAAAGATTTGAGATCTTCAAACTCGGGCTTGCTCAGGTTGCTCCTAGGGGGTTTAGCCTTTCTAAGGATTACTGCTCAATCTTAGCTAATAATATCTTTAGTGGAACCAGGTAAATCTTGAATCTCGAATTCAATGTCACAAATAATATCATTCACAGGAATTTTTCTAGGAGCCATAGCAAAGTTTAGACCTTTTTCTAAAAGATTAAAAACATGGTAACCAAAAGAGAAACTAGAAAGATTAACAACCTTATTGCTAGAATTATGAACTTTTTAATACCACAACTATTATCTAAAAAATAAAGATAATTATTGTTAGGTTCCAAGTTAATATAATGGTTTTTATTGTTGTCCAATTCCTCGGGTCTTTTTAGTCCTTCAATCCCCTCTTCCATTCGAGCTGATAACCCTCCAGTCTCCACCACAAAATTAAGTAGAGACCAGATCTTCGCTCTAAAAACATGGGTTATAAACTCGTCACCCACATTAGATCCAATTTCGTCAGCTCTAGTGATCGAGGTTCTAGATTTTCTTGCTTCGTTGCCTAAAGGCTCATCAATCGGGGCTCCTATTCAGTCTTCTTTGTCTATTCTCCATTGTTGCTTGTCCCTGGCCGGATTACCCTCATGCGGTTTAGCGGGTTCTGTGGTTTCCTGTTCAACTTTCCTTCCCTCCCCATCTAGTTTGGCCCCTTCAGTTGTTACGAATAACTTCTCTTGCGGCTTATCAAGCTCTGGTGATGGTCCATCTTCCACTTCATCAAGGATTTCTCAATTCCCCTCTTCTCATCAATATGGTGGAATCTCGTCCACCTCTTCATCATCCCCTCCTTACCCAGTTGTTGATTCGACTTCTCTTCCACTAACTGCCACAGTGATTAAAAATGGGCCCTCTTTTCTGAGCAAACTGTGAATTCTGGTGTCCTTTCCCCGTGTCTTTATCGTCCAGCATCCTCCTTTCTTAGTAGATCCTCTTTACTCTATTCGGCTTCTCCCTTCTATCCAATGTCCTCCAACTTTGGCCACCCTCTGTTATCACCCTTCCCTCCTCCGACCTGCATCCTTCTCCCTCGGCCTCCCCTATTCCTTCCTTGGCCAATCCCAATCTTCCCTCACCTTCGTCGAGTGATAGGTTGTTGGTTGACCTGCAGATCCCAGATATTGGGGTTTTGAATGGTCCATCGCCCCTTCAACCTTCCTCATTGGTTAATACCTTTAACTTCTACCTTGATAATAAATATAATAATAATAGTAGTAGCTATAATAATTATAACAATGTATTTAACAATAACTATAATAATAATAATAATAATGTTTTTAATAACAATAAATATAATAATATTAATAATATTAATAATTATAGTAATAATATTAATAAGAATAATGAATTTGAACTTATTAATAACAACAACACAAACCGTTATATTAACTTGGAACGTAATAATAATTATCTTTATTTTTTTCTGGTATTAGAAAAGCTTCTTATACCAGCAATAAGGTTGTTAATCTTTCTAGATTCTCTTTTGATTCCCATGCTTTTAATCTTTTAGAAAGAGGTCTAAACTTTGTTATGGCTCCTAGAAAACTTCTTGTGAATGATATTATTTGTGACATTGAATTCGGGATTCGAGATTTACCTGATTCCACTAAAGATACTATTAGGTAGGATTTTGTAATAATCCTTAGAAAGGCTAAACCCCCTAGGAGCAACCTGAGCAAGCTAGAGTTTGAAGCTCTCAAATCTTTGAACAAGAACAGGGACATCGTTATTCTAAAAGCTGACAAAGGGGGTGCAATTTTCATTCTTAATAAGGAGGATTACCGAAAGAAGATATTAGATCACCTTTGTAATAGCGGAAGCTATAGAAAGCTTGTGAAGAACCCCGTAAAAAATATTTCTAGGGCTGTCACTCTAACCATAAAATTGAGTAGCTCTATTAGCTACCTTAGCAAGAAGCTTATCAAAGGCAACCCTCTTACCCCCAAGATCTATGGTCTCCCCAAGATCCATAAGGAAGGGGTCCCTGTTCACCTCATGTCAATACTATTGGTGGGCCCACTTATCTTTTAGCGAAATTTCTTGCTAATAAGCTCAAACCCCTCGTTGGCCGAACATAATCATTTGTTAAAGATTCCTCTTCATTCATTAACGAGTTAAAGGATTTAAGATTTGACCTTGAGGATCAGCTAGTGAGTTTCAATGTGGTCTCCTTATTCACTAATATTCCCATTAATGAGGCCATTGATGTTATCTATCACATCAGTGATCCCAATACTGCTTTTTTAGTTAAGATTTGTCTCACCTTTACTTTCTTTAGTTTTTAGGGCGAATTCTACTAGCAGACCTGCAGAGTAGCTATGGGTTCCCCCCTTTCCCCTGTTGTGGCCAATCTCTTCATGAAGAATTTTGAAGCCAAAGCCTTGTCTTCAGCCCTTTACCAACTCAAACTTTGGAAAAGGTTTTTGGATGACAATTGTGTTGTTTGGTCTCATGGTAAAGAGAAGTTGGATGTGTTTTTCCATCATCTTAATAGTCAATATGACCATATAAAGTTCACCATGGAATTCGAAGTCCATAGTAGCCTGCCTATTCTTGATTTTCTTATCTCAAATAAGGATGATGGTCCTTTTTCCCATCAGGTTTTTTGGAAGAAAACTCACACAGAGCAATATCTCCATGCTAGTTCCCATCACTTTCCTGCTCAAAAGCTAGGCGTTCTCAACACGTTAGCCACTCAAGAATTGTGAGTTTCCAATAAAAATCACCTTGAAGATGAGAAATCCCACCCCTGAGAACTTTTTAATGAGAATGGTTATAGTAGGTCTCAAGGTCTTAAGGCTTTTCAAAATGCTAAAAAATGCCCTAAAAATAAAATTGACCCCAAGGATTGGTCTTCTGGTGTTCATCTGCCTTTTATCTAAGGGACCATAGATAGAATCTCTAGGATCTTGAGAAAGCATAGGATTCATTCTTCCTTTAGAACCCTTTACACTATCTGAAGTTCTCCTCATTCTCTTAAATACCTGATTAACCCCAGGGATGGAAAGGGTGTTTACATTATTCCGTGTTGTTGTGGAACTCCTTGTATTGGTGCGAACGATTGATCCATAAACCAAAGGATTTGTGAACATGTTGGCAACCTTAGACACCAAAGGTCTCGATCCTTCACTTTGGCAGAGCATGTAGAAAAAACAAATCATCACATCTGCATTGAAGAAGCTAAGGTTATTGCGAGGATTGACCATTTTCATCATCGTAAATTCATGGAGGTCTTAGAAACTAAAAGGAGACCTATTAATTTAAATAAAGATGATGGTTGGAGTATCAGCAGAAACTGGAATCCTGCGCTTTCTTCCTAATTTTTTTCTTATTGTTATAGCTCCAAATCTCACTCTTATGGTTTGTGATGCTGCACTAATGGCCTAGGGCAACCCCTCCTTCCAGACCTGGTCCTAAAATTTAAAAAACAATGTTTTATTCCCTATACGCGACATTGCCCTGAGCTAAACGCGTGTACACGCGGGTATGTGTATACCCAACCCGCGTGTATGTATTAAAACACTTAAAAAAATAAATAATTCCTTATTTTCGGGCGGAGATCGCGGGTTTTACCTACTGATCACCTGTTAGTGCCCGTGGCCCAACTATTCCCAACCAACTCCTAACTAAAAAACTACTTTGGAGATGGTATAAAAAGACATCAAAGGGAAGGCCTAAGGGAGAGAGAAAAGAGAGCAAGATTATTATGCTGAGATTTTCCCCTTAGAACAGGTTTGAAGTCCTTGGTGCTTTCTGCACTTCCCCCATTTTGCATAGGAAACCCTTGTTTCCATGTGTATTGGTGATCATTCATCCTTTATGTCATCATTGAGTAAGACTTGGAAGGAGCTCTTGTTGGAGGCTTGAGGCTGGAACGAATCTGGGAGGAAGCTTTGCTTGGAGCCTGCTGAAGGTGTTTCAGGTGATATCTTTCCGTTATATGTACTTTATTTGCCTTTATATAAAAGAAACACGTCTTGGTTCCCAAAACAATCTTTCTTTATGCTTGTGAGATTCTTGTCTTGAATTCTTATGCAAGTAGTTACTTGAAGATTTTTATAACTAAGTTTATAGCATGAAGATGGTTTATGTATAAGTATTGTTCCATGTACTGTTGTGTTCTTTGATTTGTTTGTTTTACAGGTCAAAGAAGAAGAAGGGAACTCCAAGAAGGGTTTGGACCCTAAAGGCCTTCTCGAACGTAGGACCTTAGGTACGTACCCTTAACATTAGAATTTGCTTAAAGTAAAGATAATGGCTGTGTGTGTGTTTCTTTGAATAAGCAATTTTCAGTCTGGTAGAGTCTTAGCCCAAAGGACCCTAGGGGTACTTTCCCTTCAACCAGAATTGGCGACTCCACTGGGGACAACACTCTTGTTGTTCCTAGTTTGGGTAGTCTTCAAGCCAATCAAGGCTCAGCCCCTCTGTTTGTTGGCTCTGACTGTCTGATCTGTTCTTGAACTCTAAGCTTTTCCAGTTTTTTCAGTCTGTATTTTTTATTTTTCTTGAAAATCTTCAGACACGCTGTTTTTCTGGATTACAGAAGCATATATACGCAAGTTGTACTAAGTAAACCCGCGTATACGCGAGTTTCCTCAGTTACAGTAGCGTGTACACGCATTCTGCACATCACTGCAGGCGCGTATATTACATAATTTTCAAGATTTATAAATTTTCTTTTTGCTGAATGTTTGTCTGGTGGTTTGGGTCAGTTTCAAGCAGTCATTTTCCAGTAACAGTCCTCTGTTTAACAGGGGGCATCTTGTTCTGAACTCTCTCTAGTTATAAGGAGTATTAGTCTTGTTTTCGTTGATTGCAAGCGTCATTGATTTTTGACACACAAGATTTCTGGTTAAGAATCTTGACTGCTCTATTTTGGCAGAGTAGGAAGATTGGATTTCAAGCTTTGTGTTCATTTTTGCTTTGATGACCCTTTTGTTTGCTTAACGAAACCATTTTTGTGACCATTTGCTCCTTCGTTTTGGGAAAGTTGTTTGTTACCATTTTCTTGAAACTTGTCTTTTGATCTTTTGGACTTTCATTGCTACTTTTGACTGTCAAAAGCGATTTCAAACACATTTTATTTTTGTTGAGTTTTCATCATTTGAAAGGTGTCAATTCACAAAAGTGTTTGGTTGCCTATTTATCAATCATTGGTGTTAGTATTTTTGAGAGCTTTCCTTTGAAAAAGACTTTTTGGTTTGATTGAAAGAAAATCTTTTGAAAGTTTTGAGTTTCACTTTCTTAAACTTGCTTTTCATTTGATTTCCTTTTTAGCAAGTGAAAGTGCTTTGTGTTTATCTTCGAACTTGTTTTTATTGTTTGGACGAAATGATTGGTAACACATCATTTTCTATCTAAGCATTTTAGTGGCAAGACAAATTTGATAAGTGAGCAACTTTCCTTCTTTGTTTGTTGAGTAGTCTTTAAATCTTGCATCCACATATAGTTCTTGCATTAGGATAGATTTGCATCTTTTTTTTAGGCATACATAGTTTTGTTAGTTTTTTGTGAGTGTGGAGTCTGAAAAGAAAAGAAAAATTTGTTTATATTAGAAGTACCTTCTGAACCTCATAGAAATTGCTCTTCATCGAAAACAAAAAGTGCATGTGCATGTAGCTAAGTTTTATTAATTTCTTTTGCGTCCATAAAAACACCACAAGTTTCATCACCATTACCTTGTGACTTAAAGAACAACCTAATAAAATCAAGCGCTAAATTAAAATCCACTAGAACTTTTTGTTTTAGTCAGTTACACCAACAAGTTTAGGATTTTAGGGCCTTGGATTAGGCGAGTGGAGAGTTAACTCTCCAAGGCCACATAAAACGTCAAACATAAGAATCTGATTAACGAGAGAAAATCCAATAGCGTTAGGAAGACCAGGAAAGCTCCGGATCTGGGAGTTAAGCACGAGGGTTTGTGAAGACAGGGAAGAGAGATACCCCCTCTCCTACTTGTCTGAACTTACCTCACGACTGTTCCGCCTGGCTTCTGCGACGAGTTGGTACCCATAGTTGCCTCTCCTAGGGGTACTTTCCCTTCAACTTATAGCTCCAAATCTCACTCTTATGGTTTGTGATGCTGCACTCATGGCCTAGGGCAACCCCTCCTTCCAGACCTGGTCTTAAAATTTAAAAAACAGTGTTTTATTCCCTATACGCGACATTGCCCTGAGTTAAACGCGTGTACACGCGGGTATGTGTATACCCAACCCGCGTGTATGTATTAAAACACTTAAAAAAATAAATAATTCCTTATTTTCGGGCGGAGATCGCGGGTTTTACCTACTGATCACCTGTTAGTGCCCGTGGCCCAACTATTCCCAACCAACTCCTAACTAAAAAACTACTTTGGAGATGGTATAAAAAGACATCAAAGGGAAGGCCTAAGGGAGAGAGAAAAGAGAGCAAGATTATTATGCTGAGATTTTCCCCTTAGACCAGGTCTGAAGTCCTTGGTGCTTTCTGCACTTCCCCCATTTTGCATAGGAAACCCTTGTTTCCATGTGTATTGGTGATCATTCATCCTTTATGTCATCATTGAGTAAGACTTGGAAGGAGCTCTTGTTGGAGGCTTGAGGCTGGAACGAATCCGGGAGGAAGCTTTGCTTGGAGCCTGCTGAAGGTGTTTCAGGTGATATCTTTCCGTTATATGTACTTTATTTGCCTTTATATAAAAGAAACACGTCTTGGTTCCCGAAACAATCTTCCTTTATGCTTGTGAGATTCTTGTCTTGAATTCTTATGCAAGTAGTTACCTGAAGATTTTTATAACTAACTTTATAGCATGAAGATGGTTTATGTATAATTATTGTTCCATGTACTGTTGTGTTCTTTGATTTGTTTGTTTTACAGGTCAAAGAAGAAGAAGGGAACTCCAAGAAGGGTTTGGACCCTAAAGGCCTTGTTGAACGTAGGACCTTAGGTACGTACCCTTAACATTAGAATTTGCTTAAAGTAAAGATAATGGTTGTGTGTGTGTTTCTTTGAATAAGCAATTTTCAGTCTGGTAGCGTCTTAGCCCAAAGGACACTAGGGGTACTTTCCCTTCAACCACTTATAGATTAATTTATTTGTTTTATTCAGTTATATATAGATGATAAATCCTTAATATTTATGTAATTTTATATTCATTAACGAGTGGGTTATTTAATATAATATTATATTCACTAATGAGGTTATCATTTTTATATATTAATTTTTTCAACTTATTTAACCTCTTTTTTATTTAGTAATTTATTATCTTAATTGGTTTCTCTTAACCTTTTTGTAAAATCCCTTTCTATTTTTTACCCTATGCAATATTATTATATTATATAATTTTATAATGTTAACTTTCTAATATTATTTAATAGTTATATAAATAAGATTAAAGTATCAATATCTTTTAGAATATTATTTATGGATAGTATCCCATTTATGACTCTTAAAATTATTTTTTAATATTATATTAATTAATTTAGTTTTAAGGGGTTATTATTTTTTCTAAATTATAACTTTTTACTTCTTTAATTTATCCAAAAAATTGTTTAATTTGTTTCCCTACCTTTTTTGGTCATTAACCTTTTATATTTCCTTCCCTCACTCAAACTGACTGTTATCCCTAATGGCTAGTTAGTAGCTCTCTACATCTATTTACCTAAATGACTAGATCTGATTCGTCATCTTGTCCTGAAGACGAACCACACTGGATGAGATGAACCACAGGATGGTTCTAAACTCGTAGATGAGAATCTCTCTTATGTGATTTTTTCCCAAACATGTTATTATAATCTAATTTTTATTTTTTATATTAAACAAATTACAATTAAAATTTAATTTGGTAAAGAGTTTGTTAGTAAAAAAATTATTACTTAAAAAAAATTATATTAAAAAAGTATGGTAAATAATAAATTATATATTAAAAAGATTATAGTTATAAGAAACAATAAATTTTATATTAAAATATAGTAGAAAATAGTAATTTTATATTTGTTAAAAAATAATAAATTCCTATAACAAAGAATAATAAATTCTTATTTATAAATATTTATAAAATATATAATCTCTAATTTTTTCTATTTAAATTTTATATAGGGTTGTTCCTTTTCAAATTTATTAAGTATGTTGAGAACACCCAAAAACTTTTTCCCACCAGTAACTAAATAGAAAGCGTAAACTAAAGTTTGGGTGTGTTTCTCTCCTCTTGTCTATTTTTTGAATTGAGTAGAATGAGCACCCTTCAAATATAATCTTCACTTTAAGCAACTCTTTGAAAGTATGTTTTCAATGGGATCCATTAAAAAGACTCAATCTACAAACAAAGATTTAGATTGTTTTAGTTATTAGTTAATAATGTTGCTATTATTCATTTTTAAGCGTTATATTAAAATATACTATTTGGAACTGTGATTCTCTTTTAAAAATATATTATTTTATAATGTTTTATTTTGTAAAATTATATAATATTGTAAACATGTATAATATTTTGAATTGTTTTAATTTATAAATAATTTTATATATATATATATATATATATATATATTAAAAATAATTTAATTTTGAGTAATTTACCCTTTTGAATTGGACATAATCTAATGAAATTTATGTTCTGATTCAAATTTGACAACTATAATGTATACTACTAGAGGTAATTACCCTGTTAGTGTCAGTATCTTCATCCCTCCAACAATGATCAAATTCTCTTTCTACATGCATTTTAGGTGTCCCATCCGATCAGCTGCATTCCATTAAGTCATGGATCAACTGATGGTAGTGGTTCATTGTCAAATTTCCCTCATGGTCTTTATCCATTGGCCTATTTTCACAAGTTCAAGTCATTTACAGTGATCTTTTGTCATTACATTTGAAAAAGCCATTTTTAGGATTTTAGGTCTCCTTAGTTCTAGGGCTTGTCACCATGGCTATGAAAAACTCAATAAACAGTCAGGAGGCACATAAGGAGGTCTAAAAAGTTCATAAAATTACAAATTCGCTGATGATATGCTTCATAAAGAGTTTTTTTAAAACAGGGATTTTTCCATTTCATGTACAAAATTTATGTAATTTCAATGTTTCTATATGTAATAAGTTCCAGCTACTACCCTTGGTCACCTTACCAAATCCAGCTATTGCAAGAAACAAAAACATCAATGCATCAATTCATCAAGTGATCAAGAAGAGTCAAACCACAAAATGAAAAACAGAGCTTTTTAAAGCAAAGTGAAAGAGACTTTAGAAAAGTGGGTTTGTAAATGAAAAATTAAAACCAAGGGGATATAAAGTTCTTCCTTGTGTTTGAAAGTCTTCATTTTGTGAAAGAGAGTGAGCCAAAAGGACAAAATCAGGTTTGTGGGAGAAAGAGGCAAAATTAAGCAAAAACAATGAATTTTCACTGGCACTAGGCACTTGGGCACTGGCGCTACGCATCTGCCTGGCACTACACACCTAGCGCAGGTTTTGAACTGGATTTTGGTCGTATGCTACACATACAAAGTGTGCTACGCACCTCGGAGGTAGCACTATGCACCTGCCTATTCAGCTCCAAATCAAATTTCATCGCCCTCCTCTACCTCCAAATGTACAAGTAACCTCTCAACAAGTAAGTAAAGCCTCACATTTGGTATAGCAAGGGATTTTTTCAACTGTGGTGGTGATTTGTGTTTCTCAAAAATAAACCCTAGCTGTCTCTAAAATTGTCTTGCTAAATTTGCATATGTTTTGTTTTTTGCTGTTAATTCCCCTTTGATTTTCTTCCACACTCCATTCCCTTCCCTTGCCACTAAATTTCCCTAAATCCCTTCCTCTTTCCCCCTCCCAAAATCATTGGCACTCACTCCCTATTACCAAACCCTAAGCCCTATACATTATTCCTAAACATTAACCCTATACATTCCCAAAACCCTAATTCCTATTTCCTATTCCCTCATTACATTCCTTTCACCATCAAAACCCTCATTTACGGTCATACTATTAGTCAATCCCTCATTTCCAGAAGGGAAAAACAACAATCACCTTATTCACCCTCATACTATAAAAATCTCTTCATACCCATCATTTTTCACTCCAAATTTGCAAGTATGGAGACAAACTCAGCATACGAAAGGGATGATGAAACTGTCAATGATTTTTCCCAAGAGGCTCATGCACCAAGAAAACCACATAAAGGAGGAAAACATATCCAAGAGGAGCCCAACACTTTTATAGAGTTACTTGCTTGCCGTCTTGTAGTAACCTGTTTTAAACATCAGTCTTGTTATTAGTTTTGTGAAATGGTGGAGAGGGTGAAATATCACCATGATCTTACCAGGTTATTTTTTCTTCATCTTCACAATGGTCAGGTGAACCTAGCTAGTGTCTCTTTCACTTTGACACCTGAAACCATAGCAGCAACAACAGGCCTCCCTAATGTGGGTGAACAGAGGAATAAGGGGAAGCATGTGGGCAGAGAGCATTATGAGCCTTACATCAAGGCCCGTTATCAAAGGCAAATCAGTAGGGTCTTTCCTTTCAAATACTTGCAAGATGCTTATGCTCGACTCATGAAACTCATCATCAAATATTTAACCTCTGAGAGAAGGTTTTCCCATCTATATACACACCATGTCAGATTGTTGATGCATTTCACAATAGTGAGGATGATGAATCTCCCATACTTTATATGCAGGAATATTGAGAAGATGGCTCATTATGTGCAAAGGAAACCTCTTCCTCTACAATTCAGTAGCATTTACCATTTCTCATTGATTAAAAATTTTGTTTTGCATAAGCTAAGCTTGCTGAATATTTCATGGGACACTTTCATTGCACATGAGGTCTTCAAAAGCCCTCAGGTGACTCCATCAGAGCTTCAAGAGGAAGGAGGGCCTTCATACCAGCCAGATGTTCATGAGACTGAAACTATAGGTGTGCTAGTGTTTGTCACTTATGAAAAAGGCACAAGGAGACTATTTGCAGCTACCAAACGAGTATTATCTCCGCCATGGGTGGAAGGGGTCTTATTCTGTTCACCAGGCAATAGGCAAATGTTATCTTCACCTGGGGTGAAAGGGGCTTTGCCTTCTTCTTTAGCAGAATAGGTACAAGATAGAGGAAAGAAACCATTGCATGATGAAGGGCCTTTTGAAGGCCAAGATAGGGATTTTATTTTGATTGAGGAAGGGGACACTGATTTGGGCTCCCAAAGCTCAAGACTCAAGGATGAGATCATCAAGGAGAAAGAAGCAAACATCCAAGCCTTATCACTTGACCTTGAGAGGGCTAAATGGGTCATTAGGTACCTTGAGCAATAGAACAAGCAATTGGAGGACAAACAAATAATCATAGAGCTGCAAACCATAAGGGAAAACCGACAATTGGCAAAAAGGAGGAAAATCAAGCTCACTTCACTAGAGAAAGAAATAGATGCTGACTGAGAATCATGGTTGGAAAGAGTAAATATCCACCTTGAGAAGCTGCTGGACAAGGCTAACAAGGAGAAGAACATGTTGTGCCACATGTCTTATCACTATTTGTCCCAGAACAAAATTTGCAAGACAAGGATAAGAAGCCTAAAATCCAAGTTAAGGAGAGCCTTGAAAGTCAAAAAAGAGCAAGATAAGCTCAAGATCTTGGTTGACGCATCATTGGCCCAGCATGGCACCCATGCCAAATTTCAAGAGATTTGGTGAAGTTTTTTTCATTTTTGAATTTTTTGAGGCAAAAAAACAAGTTTTTTCAGCAGATGCGTAGTGCGACCGGTGCTATGCTTTTGATGGGGTTCACCATTTGCAAAAAACTTTACATTTTTGGAATTACCATGAAAGGTTATGCATGCTCAAAAATGGTTGAGAAGTTTTGACAAGTTCTGGACCTCCAAAATGGCCAAAAACACCCGAAAAGTGCCCTCTCTGCCATTTTTTTGCCACACAGGAAGTAGTCTTGGCAGATTGCATTTTTAAAGGAGCAAATGGACTCCAAATAAAAAACTTCAAGTTGTCCCAGAAAGTATACTCACCAATCTTTCCAATGAGCTAATCTGCACCTGATTTGGACTTTGGGAAGCCTTCCAAAATTGGTCTAGAAAAATAACTACGCATAGAATCAGTGGCGCTACGCATAGGAGAAAAATTTGCCACCTTTTCCTGTTTGCTCAGAATTTCGCCTAGTCTTCTACTAGTTTGACTTTTTATTCTCTCTTTGACAAATTCATGATGTAATATAATGTAACTTGATGTACCATGATGTAAAAATGATTAAAAATTATCTAAAGATCTAGATACATCAGTTATAGGTGGTTTTGAGTTGAATGAATCAGTTTCCATAGTTTTAGAGGCAAGTTGTTCCACTGGCTATTTTCAGTTCCTAGTTTAGATGTTGTTGGAATAGCTCCTTGACTCATGGATTCGACCCCTAATGGCTAGCATATGTGGTTTTATGCCTATATCTTGTACTTTCTTAGTCATTTGTCAAGGTTGGACTCTTGTGGATGCATTGAGCTACTTTGTACATCACTTCTGTAGTTTGGCAAGGAAATAAACCAGGGTTTTGTAGCATTTTGTGGGATTCTTATGGTAATGTGAATTAGCATTATTTTCTTCACTATAATTTAGTTGATATTATGTTTACGTGTGTCATCATCTCTCTCTTTATGCATAACTAAATGAATCAAGTTTAAAGGTGGAATTCATTGGTGTTTCAGTGCTCTACCTTGGGGTTTATTTAGTTCTACATGTTCTCTATTGTTTGAAGATGACTCATGACACTTGCATTCCCTCTCTAGCTCCTCATCAATCTTTAGGCTCACCATTACACTCATTTCAAAGTGCTAAAACACTTACCTACCTCGGCCCACAGAAACCTCTGCAATTCTGTGTTCATTTCCTAGACCCAAAGCTGCCTTCCCCATCTGATCCAACAACCAACTATTAAATTCAATCAAATTCCACTGAGAAAGCATATACCTAGCCCAAAATTAGTATTCATACCAGTCATCTCAAGCCTTACTTGCCATATTTTCTTTGAGATTGACAAGGAGAGAGCCCTCTCTAGACCTGGTAGGGCTAGCTACCAGTTTAAGCGTGGTTTGATGTTACCTTAGACCTGCCTCTATCAGCCTAAGGTAGATTTAGGCTATAACTAGTGGCATTCACACTGGGGAAGAATTTTTTATTTTTTTGTTATTGTTCTTTGCTTTATAAACTACAGACAAAGCTTGAAGTTAGCCAGGTAGCCTTCGAACTGCTCTTGCTGTGCAAGTGCATAAGTAGATGTATGTTGCTTTAGTGAATCTCCAGTTTAATTTTATAAACTGAACATCTGACTTCGAAATTGCCTTAATACATTAAATAATTCCAGACTTTTGGATGATGAGTTTAAAATTCAGTAGGCTACAAGATTGTAATGTCAATTTGATATTTGGGAATAATTCAACACACTGGTTTCTAGATGATACACCAGAGCCAATCCTAATCCTGCTCCTCCTCCCGTGTATGAAAACCCAAATCTCATTCCAAGAATTCTCCGCCAAGAAAGTTTTGTGATTCCTGTGTTTAGATCTCATTCATGCCCGGTTGTTTTTGAATATCTTGAAGATCTCCCATTTGATGAACATTTTGATCTATCGTTGTTTGAAACTAAGTCTGAAAGTGTAGTTGGTGCTATTGCTCTAAATCCAGAGTTTGTGCAATATCTTGAAACTGAAAGAGCAAATATATTAATTGATGCTTACATTCTAAATCTTCAAAATTCAATTGTGGCTACCAATATTCCCGAGTTCTTAGAATCTGCATCTGCTACTCTGTTAGGCCCCTATACTACTAGTGTAACCCCTTATTGTTATTAGTATAACCCACTTATTATATTGATGTACCCATGCAGTGCCCATATTGTTACTATTGTGCCCCATAGAAGCCCACTATTGTGATTATTTTGCCCTTGCATTATTATCGTTATGTCGGCTCTGATTATGTTATGACCCCTTAGACTCTTATATATAGAAAGGAGGTCTTTTCATTTGTGTCATCCAAGAATTGTTCATTTATGTAATGTAAAGGAGGTTTCCCCCTCGAAGAGACTGAATTCTAAGGCGTTGATCTTTCTTTTCTATCTTTTCTTGAGCTGGTTCCATAACATTTGGTATCAGAGCTTTGGATTCTAGGGTTTCGCTGCTCCAAACAGGTCATCGTTGAATTTTCACTATAACTTTTTTTCTGTGATGTTTCAGAAGTAGCAAAAAAAACCCATTTGAGAAGAAATCACACTGAACCTTGGGTACGAATCTCAAAGCGTTTAGCGCGATATTTTCGGAGATATGATCTGAGGAAGTTGGTCTTTTTGCAGACTCTTGAATTACACTCAAAACAGGTGACCTAGGGAAAATCGTCATAACTTTCTTTCTGAGCATCGGATTGAAATTTCATAAGAAGTTACAGAAAGAGGATGGACTGTAGTTTTCTTTTATATATTTTTTAGAGTCAAAGGTTGAAACAGTGACACATGGCACTTCATACAAGTTCGCTCTATTGAACTAGTCTATAATCAGGTCACTGCGGGAGATTGTGCATAACGCTTTCTTGGAGAATGCAATTTGGATCAGACTAGTGGCATTGGAAATAGAACATAGAAGGCTACTACAGGTCATAATTTCAGAACTGGATGATTCTAAATTACAGAGATACATCAGATTCAATATCAGGCTTCTACAAAGTAAAAAAAGGTGTGTAGTTTTTTTTTTTAATTTTTGCATAAGCTTGGTTTGAAGGAATTCAAAGGGCATAGTAAAGCATTATTATTGGTAACTGATGCCCCAAGGAAAGAAAATGCAAACACCTAGTAAGGAACCTAAAAGCTCTAGCATGACTCATGAAGAAGAGGAAGAAATGCTACATGATATATCAAAATTACAAGAACAAGTGCAACAAATGTCACGCTCACAAAAGCTAACAGATGCTAAGATAAATGGCGTGGAATATAAGATAAAGGGCATGGAAGCTAAGATGGATGATCTGAAGGCAAATTTGAGGACAGATTTGAAGACAGACATGGCAGATTTGAAGACAGATTTGACAAATTTTCTACAAGAAATACTTACTAATGGTGAAAAGGTTGTAAAGGAAACTCATGATGTGAACAAAAGAAATGTTAATCATGATTCCATAGACTTTAATGTTGGATCAAAGACCCACCATATTCCAAAAATCGATATGAGGAAATTTGATGGCAAGGATCCTGCCACATGGATATTACAGATGGAGCAGTTCTTCGATGTCAAAAATGTGCAAAACACACAAAAGGTACATATGGCAACTTTATATTTGGAACCAAATCAGTTTGTATGGTATCAATGGCTTTGCTCTCGTAAACAATTTATCACTTGGGCAATTTTTACGGAAGAATTGATAGCACATTATGAGGATACAAAAAGCAACACTTTTTTTAGCCAATTGATAAGTCTCAAACAAAAGGGTTCAATAATGGAGCACATTGAGGAGTTCCAAAAATTGAACATAAGGGTAAAAGATATTCCAGAGGAGCATAGGATTGATGTGTTCATAGTGTCTTTAAAGGATAATATCCAACATGATGTTTGACTTTGGGAACCTGATTCATTAGAGAAGGCATTCAGGTTAGCAAGAAAAATGGAAAGCAAAATTATGGCAACCAGGAAGCATACCACTCACAACTATAAAGACGGAAGTGTTGTTGCCCCTAGTCTTCCACAACCTACAAGGTTGACACCACAACAATTGGAAGAAAAAAGAGAAAAAGGGCTTTGTTATAGTTGTGATAGAAAATACACTAAAGGTCATAAGTGTGTCGAGAAGAAGCTATTCTACATAGATTGTGAAGAGGAAGAAGAAAAGGAGCAAGAAAGGTCAAAAGAACAGGATATGCTCCAGGAACTATATTTTCCTATATTTATGTCATGTTGATGCTCATATATTTAAATTTCATTTTGAATTATTAATTAGAGACATTTTTTTATGCTATGTGGATGTTGTAGTTCTATTGCTTGTTTTAGTAATTATTTCAAGTTCAATTTATAGTGCCTGCCGCTAGAATTGGAGCTTATAAGCAAGGAGAAGAGGAGGACTTACTACAAATTCCAGGTATGTCTCTTTTCTATATTCTAATCTCTCTAAGGAAAACATAGATATTTTTTCTGTTAGTTGTTTCTAGATTAGACCAGTAGATCTTGAGACTTCATTTATGTTTGTGTACGTGAATTTTTTATATAACACCTATCACTATTGATTTATTCACCCCTATAAGTAGTGATCAAATTAAATCAAAGTGTTATTAGATATAATTCACTTTGTTGTAGCTTAATGAATGGAAGGTAGAAATAGGAAAATCATGGGTTAACAAAGTGCTTCACTGCTTAGTTCTAAAACTTTTTTAGAATGGAGAGAGGTGAAATCATAAATATGTACTCGATATTTTGAATATTGGAAAGTGGTGGCAAATGTTTATGGGAGCAAACCCCCTTCATGGTTTCCTTGGCCTAATAATTTTTAACCTTTAAAAGTGTCCTTAATTAGCATATTCACACAACAATTGACCTTAAGGAAACACATTTCTAAGCTTGGTAGGGTCTTTTGTTTCATGTTTTGAGAAAATCAGCCCAAGCACTCTCTCTGTTTTGAGAAAAAGTTTCCCAATGTAGTCACTACTCTCTTGAAGCGCGATGGTTCGCACTCATTCGCACTCTACACATGTGACGGTCATGTGGAATGCAAAAATTTTCATTTATTTTCCTTTCTCTCCATTTCTTTTATCTAGAAGGTTTTCTTGAGTCCCTGAACTTGTGTATCTTTGTAAATCCATCATAAAATTTGTATTTGATTTTGTTAGCCTTTGATGATAGTTCTTTCATCTTTTCTTCCTTCTTATCAACTAGGTTTTTTGTAAACATTTCGTTTGAGTATTGATTGAATTGAAGAAATTTTTATATTATGGTCTCATTCTTCGTGATTCCTTTCATTAATGATCTTGTTGCATCTTAGTTTTCATCAAATTTGAAAAATTAAAGGAGAAGAAAAAGAAATCATTATTTTCATTACATATATGGTTTTGAATTGGAATTGGATTAGTTGCATTAAAACATATGTTTATGAAGCTTTATTTGGTGAACCATTGACAGTTGCATGACTCTTTTTCTCTTCCTTCCCATAGATTGATATTCATAAAAAATAAAAGAGTTCTTGTTATCATACTAGTTACATGATAGGGAATTCAAGTGAACTCATATCGTGAGCCTTGAAACTGAGACATAATTGAAGATCAACTTATAAAATTTACTCAATCAATTTAAGGAGCATTTGGAATATTAACGACACATATAGAGGTTTAGGCTAGAGACATGTTTTGGGATATTTAAATGTAGGATTCATTGTTACTTTTATGTGTTACATTCTGGGCGTAGTCGGTATTCCACATATGTAAATATATCATATTTTTCTCCATGTGCCCTTGGGTATATTAGATGGAACTCCACGTATGAAAAGTATACCAGGATACTTCCTATTGGACATGGTTCATTACAAAAAATAATTGTAGATTGCTCTTCCATGTACCTCTAGGTATATTTTGGAAGTCCCCTATAGCTTTCTATCCTACCATAGGCAAAGGCTGATGAGATGGTAGTACAAGCAAGGGGAGTTTTCTCTTTCCCGACTTTCTTGGAAATTAAATTTTTTGGATCAGATACAAATGGGGATTTATTTTGGGATGTATCTAAGCGAGTATGAGTCCTTTTGAAAGCCATGGTTATGAAATATAATGAGGGGGGAGGTGTGGAGTCGCTAAGGTGATATGAATGCAATGAAAAAAACTTCGCTCACTAACACAAAGGGTGTTTGATTTGTCATATCTCGGGAGAAAAGTAGATCAATAAGCTGCCCAACAATGGTGCCAAAAGATGTTGGCTCTCCCAAAGATAGCCTTGGATTTCTTGCAAGACCATTACCTCGGGACATCTAAATTCTATGTATGTCATCTGATCCTCAATAAATCGAAGGTATCATATGCATCTTCTGCACATAGTAATTAATCATATATAAATATACACATAACAACATGGGTTGATTCCTTCATCCAAGGATATAAACCACATATTTCTGGTATCCTTTCTCATATACAACTCGCAAGAATAAGGAAAAAAACAAGTGGAGGCTGAGTAATCAAGGACTTACAGTTTAATTAGATTTTGCAGAATAATGAAAGAAGAGAAAGAGAATAATAACTCATCACATAGAGCTTGGAACATCAGGTGTTCTATAGTTATCTAAGTAAAATATAGACAGCTGGATGCAAGAAGAGAGAATGCTATGATTTCAGAAGCACATGTTTAAAGATATAATATCAGACTTGCATACAAGCATATGTATTAACTAGTTAATACCCATGAATCTCTAAGAATATAAGAGATATTTTGGGAAGATACAATTACTTGAAATCAGAGAGTAAGTGCAAACAAAATGGAAGTTTACCAGAGAAAAAGCATATTGTAATACTCGAACATGGTAATCACCAGTGTTTCATTCATGTTAAGAAATATGTAGACCTAGAATCCATACAACTTCAGAAGCACATACAGTATTTTCCTAGACTTCAGAACCTTTTCTCAATGTTTCTTACTCCCTTTTATAAGGAGAGGGAGGGAAAAGAAATCAGTTACAGAAATATCTTTAGGGTAAATTTTACATATCTATGTATGAATGGTTGTCTCAACGTGAATCCTTTAATTGGTATAGCAGTGAGATTCCTTTCTTGAAAATGAAAAATGATAAAAGAAATCTATCAAAACAATAAAAACAATCAAAACATAATTAATCCATCAAAAACTGAAATGATAGGCTCCGTAAATATCTTCATGCTAGTCTTCTTTGCTGGCCTCTGGTCCAGGCATGTTTCTGTCAAATAATGGTTAATCCTCTCTAGGTTGGTTCTTGGCCACTTTACGCCTTAAGTGCTGACCCATCACACCCTTTTCCTCTTTGTCCTGCACTATCGGTGTCTCTCTACAGTGTAACAACTGAATCTCTTCGTCGTGGGCCTTTGTAGCTCTAAAACAAGCAAAAGGACACACTTTTGATTTCCACCCTTATCTCCCTTATTATAGCCCCTTTTGTAGTGCTTTGCATATGACTGGGGGTTCGGACCAAATGCTTAGCATTTTGAGCGCTAAGGCTTTCCAAAGCTATGTGGGACCCTTATTCCTTTTATAACTTGGATTATCTCCAATTTCCTCTTACACTGCATTGGTTGACATCCCAGACATGAAAAATTCATGAAATATAGCCCATGGAACATTGCATCTAGGGGGGGTTTCTCTTGTCATAATCACAATCACACATTCTAGAATTAAATACACATTTCCGTATGTTTCTCCCATAGGCAGCTGTGATCACAGATATCTGGGATGATGTCACCTTGAAATGGTCCCATAGGACCCCTAAAAATGTCGAAACCAAGGGACACGTGTCCACCTGCCATGTCAGCATCTGTACCGCCATGTCACTGATGATGTCAGCTACCATGTCCACTACGAGAATCAATCACATGCCACCAGGTGGCCCCTAGAGGAGAGAGAAAAAGTCCTTCCTAACCCCATTTTCTTGCACTTTTCTTTTGTATTTTGTTTTCGGCCCTCCCCAACAATTTTGCTCTACATTGTAATATCGGTGATTTTCAACAATTTGGAACAGCAAACTCTATCGATTGTCGATCACCGATGCCATGTGGAGGAGAGAGAAAGGGGTGAACTACTGTCGTTTATTTCCTCATTTCCTTTATTGATTCTTTTCAGCTCTTCCCTGGCAATGCAATAATATATCTCAAATCAGCCCCTGGCACAATCTTTGGAGTTTGTTGTGTCTACGAGACTGCGGGGTTAGTGGGATACAGGATTGAGATATCGGCCTTTGACAATGAGAACTACTACTAATACTTAAGTGTGTGCCCTAGGAATCCACCGATAGCTAATCTCCGATGCCACATGGTGGAGAGAGAAAGTGGGGGCGTGGCCCTTTATTTTTCCCAGTTTTTTCTTTGTTAACATTTTCAATGCTTTCCTTGAAATTTCACATAATATAGAAATATCGGCCTCTCGTAAGGTATTATAAGTTTAGAACCCAGCAATCTAGCAATATGCTAAGATGTTGGACTACGGGTTGTCGTGATGTCGGATTGTGCCACATGGAGGAGAGAGAAGTGGGTTGGCCCATGTCTGTTTTGTTAAGCCTTTCCTTTGTTAGCCTTTTCGGATCTCCCCCGATGAATTCAACCTATTTCACAAAATTGGCCCCTGCAAGCTCTTTTAAAGTGTCATCCCTTGGATCAGCAGGTGTGACGATAATGCAGGATATGGAATTCACTTCACCTAGGGTCTCCAACCTCCAATTGTGATTTACCCTACATACTTAGTGATTTTCTTGGGTTTCTGGTCTATTCCAAGGTAGACATTCAAATTTCTTTATCTTCTACTCGAGGAGTCCGTTTTTGGACTTCCATATACCATTAGAAATCCTTTTCCAAGTGCTATGCAATGGGGAGGGTCTAATTCATCTATGAGATATTTCGTGGCCTGGGAAACTGGCCCCAAACTTCAGTGCTCTTTGGTAACTTTGACCATTTGAAACCCACAATGAAGTGAGTGACAACATTGGCTCCAACTGGGGACACTTCCTTGTTGGGAAGGTGCTCAGAACCTCTAGAATATTAGTATTTACTTCTATTGGACATGGATTTATTCTTAAACAAAATATAATTATGTGAAAAAGTACTTTTCTGAAAATAAACTGAAAAATTCAAATAACAATTTCAACAATATACACCAGATATTTACAATGAGCAAGAGACAAATATCTCTAATTTTGAAAATTAAATCTTAGAAACTAACCATTTACAGGCAGTTCTAGTAGTTCCCCATCGAATTTTTCAATCATGTAGCTGTTATTTCCCCTTTCTTCTGCAATCTTTAAGGGGCCCAACCATAGTGGATAAAATTTCCCATGTTTTCCTTGGTCTTCTCCTTGAGCATCCCACCTAAGAACTAAATCTCCTTGTTGAAGATGTTTGTCCTTAGCCTTCTTCTAAAATAGAGATTTCATCCTTTGTTGGTATTTTAACAGTTTGGTCCCCACCTTCTCTCTGTTCACGTGGAGCTCCACTAGCTGATTTATTCTTCTAGTCAAGGTGCTAGGCTCTTCTTCGGCTTCTTGAAACAACATAGATACTTGCATTGCTAACTAGAGAGGGAAGACAATAACCTTTTCATATAATAGCTGAAAAGGAGATATCCCAGTGGATATTTTGGGCGTTACACGGTTAGCTGACAAAGAAAACTTTAATTAAGAGTCCCAGTTCCTTTGATTTTCAGTGATGGTCTTCTTTAGAACTCTCACCACAGTTTTATTACAAGACTCAGACAAGCCATTCCCTTAAGGGTAGTATGTAGTGGAGTGTCCAACAATGATGTTCAATTTGTGGAAGAAGTTGGTTTACTTAGAATATTTAAAGACCTCTTCATTATCAATGACGATTTTAAAGGGACACCCAAAGCGAGACAATATGTTCTCATCCATGAATTTTATCACCACTGAATCAGTAGCATTCCTAACTGGGATAGCCTCTACCCACTTGGTGAAATAGTTAGTGACTGTTAAAATAATTTTTTGTTGGCCTCTAGAAGGTGGGTTGATTTCTCTGATGAATTACAATCTCCATTGTCTAAAGGGCTCCTATACATGCACAGGAATCAGGGAAGAGGAGAAAAATTCTGTCTTTCAACAAATAGATGGCATTTTTGGCATGACCTGACATTAGAATAAAAATCTCCCAACAGTGTGGGCCAGTAAAATCCTACCTTGAGGATTTTTTTTATGATTTCATTCCAACTATATTTTCCTCCATATAATCTCCCATGGAAATCCTCAATCACTTCGTGGGTTTCTCCCTCAACCAGACACAACAGAAAAAACCCCACCAGGTCCTTCCAATAGAATTAGACTCTGGTATTTCAATCTATCCAGTCCCAATGCACATATTAGAAACAAGAGGTAATGAACAATGTTCTTATACCTGGGTGATCTATCATACTTGGTATAGATCTTCTATTCAACTATTTTAGTTTTGCTATGTTCATCCTCTGGACTTCCCTCATCTATGTTTAGGCTTATCCCTAGATCTGGGTAGTTGGATTCAGTCAAAATCTTGGCCAACCCCTGGCCTTCGATGAGCTTGGTAGGCTTGATTTCCAGCTCATATTCAAGATTTTTAGCTATCCATCTGCACCTCTTTCCTTCATTGTCTCCCTGCACCAGAATGTCTTTGACTGTAGTCGTTGGGACAAACAGTGTGATTTCAGGTTGTAGTACATACATACATAATTACTTCAGTGCCTTGATTAGTACATAAGGATGTTTATCCAAGATATCATACTTCACTTCAATATCCCTTAAGACTTGGCTAAAATATGCAATGGACTGCTTGTAACCTTCTTTATTTTTCTAGAACAACATAACAACAATGGTATGTGGAGAGGTGAAATAAAAGATGTAGAAGTCCACTAAAGAATCCAGGCTGACTATAAATGGGGTGTTAGCCAAAGCTTCTTTGATGCTTGTGAAAGAATCATGGGGGAACGAGCTCCACTTAACTTCTTTCTCCTTCTTGAGAATATCTATGATACCTTTAACTATCTCAGCATAGTTAGATATGAATCACCTTAATAAATTTATCCTCCCCAAAAAGGCTTGGACTTCTTTCTTGTTTCTAGGCAGGGGAATAAGGTTGATGACTTTAACTCATCTAGGATCAATATTTACTCCTTGTGCTACTATGTTTCCAAGAAACTTCCCCTCACTCGGGGAAAACGTTGATTTCTTTAGATTCAGAGAGAGGCCATACCATCTACACTTCTTGAAAGTGAGTTTTAAATGGAGGATATTCTCTTCATCAGTCTTAGAAAAGAGTGTGATGTTGTCTAAGTAGGCTACCACAAATTTCTCTTGCTCACCCATGAAAGCTATGTCCATTTCTCTATGAAATGTGTCCCTTGCCTTTATCAACACAAACAACATACATGTGTACATGAAGGTTCTCCATGAGGTGGTTAAAACAATATTTCTCAGGTCTTCAAGGTGGACCATCACTTGGTTATATCCTGAGAATCCATCCATCATGGACATTCTAGCTGCACCTACTACCTTTTGCAATATATTTTCCATCTTGGGTGGGGGGTAATTATCTTTTAGATATGCCCTATTTAAATTCTAGAAGGCCATGCATAGCCTTATCTCTCTACTCTTTTTACGGATAAGGACTGGATTAGCTACCCACTTATAGTATCTTAGAGGGACTATGATCTTGGCCTGCATCAACTTCCTTAAGTCCTTTTCAATGGAGGGGAGTAAGAGTGGGTTTATTTGTGTAATTTTTTGTTTGCATGACTTTATCACACCCTTCAAAGGAATTTTAGCTGAATAATATTTGTGATTTCAAATCATTATAAGACCAAGAAAATACATCTTTGTAAGTTTTGAATAGATCTAAATACCTTTGTTTGTATTGCAAGGGGATTTCTTTGGATGACCTAATCATATGGGGTTCCTCCTTTGATTCGATGTTATGATCCTCTACTTTCTCATCTTTCTGTGGGGCCATTTTCTGGATGCTATTTCGTCTTTATTAAAAACTTCTTTCAAGTGGAACAAGTACACGAGGGATGGTGTTCCCTTTTAGTTGCAAGTTTTTTTGCCCATCCACTGTGCCTTTCCACGGAGTGGCTTCTTGCTCTGCTTCTTCTTCCTCTTGATCGACGGTGCAATGGGAAAACACTCCAATGACTTCTATGGATCCTTTGACCTGCTCGTCATCCTGGAATGCCTACAAGTGTTTGACATAATCAAGTATTGAAGGCCTGTGTCTAACTTCTATCTCATATCTGAGGAGTGGATTCTGTGAGGGCCTGAAAGTTCTTGCAACTACCACAAGAGAGTGAACCATATTGTTTCCTTCCCTAGGCCAAAACTAGATGTTAAAGGCCAGGAAGAAATTGTTGATTAATTCCCACACTTCACTTTGATAGAACCTCAACCTGGGGTGATTTGCCTGGAATTGATTTCTAATCTTACTTACAGCCATTTCGGAATCTCCATAGACTACTAGGCATTCGATATTCCTCACTTTTGTTGTTTGTAACCCCAAAAGAAATGCCTCATACTCTGCTACATTGTTGGTCACCTCAAAGTCAAGCTTGACTGAAAGGGGTATCATGCTACCTTCTAGGGATACCAAAAATATTCCATCTCCATTTCCCTCTTTTGAATTTTATCCATCGAAGTACAACTTCCATACTTCATTTTCATTTCAATGTCAGAATTTCAACTACCTTGTCAGGTGCACTGATGCTTCTTCTAAGAGGGTATAATATTCTTCTAAGAATAGGTAGGAGATATCATTGTTTTTCCCATGTACTGGGGAGTTTTCTGAGCCTTTAGTTGGGGTCATGGTTTTCACAAACTGAGATTCTCTTTACAACCTTCTTTGTTCACCTCAAAAAGTGGCAATGGTGGCATAATTCAAATCTTTATTATAAGAGCCACACACCTTGGGACCCCAACATTTGGATAAGAGCATTCCAAAACGAGGAGGTATATTAGCGACCACTATATCCATTACCACACTTTTCACCTGGATTTGATCCAAGTTTACCACCAGATCCTTTGTCATGCCTCAGTGCTTGACTCTCTTGGAATCAAAGGAGTACAAGTATTTGTAGGGTCTAGTGATCTCCAAACCTAGTTGTTCCATTACTGATAATGGCACAAGGTTGTGTGAAGATCCTGAATCTAGAATGAAATTATGAAACAAAAGGTCATGGATCACCAAAGTGACATAAAAAGGCACTGTATAAGGATCCAAATCTTCCACATGTGGCCCAAAGATGACCATTGGCCTTTCCTCCTTGAGTTTTAAACTATCATGGGCTGGTGGTGAGATAGAGGGATTCATAAATTGAAAGACCTAAGATATAAATAGGTTTCTTTAGAAGTTCAGTCAGGGGAACATGAACTCTTACCTTCTGAAGCTCCTTCTAGATATTGAATGCAAGTTGGACCTTTTCTGTACCTCCTAGCTCTGTTACTTTTTCCTTGCCATTGGCAGTTTTCAGCATAATAGGTGTCTCTTTTTCTCTGTGTCCCTTTGAACTAGTTCTCTCCTCATTAGTGGAGACTTTTATCTTGGAAGGGTTAAGATTCAACTTACTCTTCCCTTTATTCAGTACTGGGGGAAGAACCTATGGAGTGACTTCCCTTTGTTGTTCTGTTTCTCTAGTCATCTTCTTTTAACATCTTAGATTGTACTTACATTTTGGTTATTCTTGCATGAACTCTAAAAATTGTTTTCAATAATAATCCATGTCTTCCTCCTCTATTGTTCCTTCTCTATCATGGTTGGCCTCCTAGTGAACTATATTCTTAGAATCTTCTTTGGTAAAAGCATAATACATATTTCCCTGCATCTCCTATGCATCTGATGGTTGTTAATTGAGATCGTCTTCCAAGTCTAAAGGATGAGGGCTCATAAAGTTGTTCCTTTCTTTCCCTTCGAAGTAGCTGGCCTTGATTGTTGACGTGAGACTTCTGTCTAGAAAGGTTCTTGTTCTAAATTTTAAGCTTTCTAACCTTTTGCATTAAACTCCTGACTAGTTTCTTCAGATTGCCCCACTTCAGGTTCGATGATTCTTTATCTTGACCAGAGGAGGATGCCTCCTCTTTCCATCTTTTGGATTCAGTAGTTTCTTTCTTTACCCTTCACTTGCCTACTGAGACCATATTGTCTTCCACGTGAAGAGCATCGATATGAATTTGTTCTAGAGTGAGAGACTTTCTTTCCCTTATGGAAAAACCAATTCCATATTCAAATTCTCCTAGGATAACCATACGAGCCACAGCTGGAGGATGTTTTATGTCAGCAGGAAGGTTATTGTACTCCTTATTGAATATTTTGATAAATTCTGAACTATCCTCCTTAAATTGTTTTCTTAGGGAATTAAACTCGGTGAGGAGGTACTCATGATCCCTCTTTTCTCCCCATTTCTAGGTGAAATTGCTTTCCAGCACTTTCGAGGTAGTGATGGAGGCCTTGTGTAGATCTTTGAACCATTTTATGACTTCTCCCTCGAGACTTTGTACAAAAAGTCTCATGACCACATCAAGCTGATCCACATCTACGATGTGAGAAAATGAACTGAAGGCTTCAATATGAATCTTTTTCATGTTATCATCTTCCCCATTGAACCTAGGGAGTTACATTACATGGTTTTGGGGAATTGAATTCAGAGGCAGAGGTAAATTAAGAGGTGCATACTTGTTTAGAAAAAATCCCAGGAGATTCATCTAGATTGGTGGAGGGGGATTAAAATTTACTTGAGGAATTGGGGCCAAGACCACAGTGGTTGGAGGAGAAGCAGGGTATGTTAGGGACTTAGGAGTTGAGAATTGGAGGCAGAGGTGGCAAAGGCAGATGACATGGCATCATAATTAGGGGGAGTTTTCTCTTTCCTCACTTCCTTGGAAATTAACTTTTCTAGATTAGATAGAAATGGGGCTTTCTTTTGGGATGTATTCGTGCGAGTATGAAGCCTTGTAAAACACAGGGTTATGAATGATAATGATGGGGTGTGGAGTTGCCAAGGTGATATGAATGCAATCAGAATAGACTTCACTCACCTACACGAAGGGTGTTCAATTTGTCGTATCCTAGACACAACCTTGGATTGCCTATAAGACTAGTGCCTGGGCACATATAAATTCTATATACCTCATACGATCATCAAGAAACCAATGGCATCATATCCATCTTCTGCACATAGTAATTAGAAATATACAAATATACACATAACAACATGGGTTGGTTCCTTCATACAAGGATGTAGGCTATGTATTTCTGGTATCCTTTCACATATACAATGCACAATAATATGGAAGAAACAAGTGGAGGCTAAGTAATCAACGACTTACAGTTTAATAAGATTTTTTATAATAATGAAAGAAAAGAAACAAAAAAATAATGCATCACATAAAGCTTTAAACATCAAAAGTTCTATACCTATTTGACCTAAATATAGACATGTGGATGCAAGAAGAGTGAATGCTATGATTTTAGAAAGCAAAAATTTAAAGATATAATCTCATACTTACATACAGGCATATATATTAACTAGTTAACACTAATGAATCTCTAATAATATAAGAGATATTTCTGGCAACTAAAATTGCTTGAAATCAGAGAGGAAGTGCAAACATAATGGGAGTTTAACAGAGAAAAGACATACTGTAATACTCAAACATGCGAATCACCACTATTTAATTCATATTAAGAAATATGTGGATCTCGAATCCATACAACTTCAGAATCACATAGAGTTTTTCCCTAGAATTCAAAACCTTTTTTCAATGTTTCTTCCTCCCTTTTATAAGGAGACAGAGGGCAAGGAAATCAGTTACAACAATATATTCATGCTGAAATTTACAGCTGTTTGTATGAATGGATGTCTCAATGTGAATCCTTTAATTTTTACAGCAGGGAGATTCATATCTTGAAAATAAAACAGAATACAAAAAATCGATCAAAATAATCGAAACATAATTAATCCATCGAAATTGAAATTATGGGTTATAGAAATATCTTCATCCCACTCCGCTTTTCTGGCCTCTAGTCTGGGCATGTTTCTTTCAAGTCATGGTTAATCCTCTATAGGTTGGTTCTTAGTCACTTTCTACCTTAATTATCAACCCATCATGCCCTTTTCTCCCTATAATAAACTATTAGTGTCTCACTAAAGTGTAACAACATAATCTCTTAGCCACAGGCCTCTATGCCTATAAAAAAGGTGAACAAGTGGCACTTTTGATTTCCACCCTTAGCCCCCTTATTATAGCCCCTCTTGTAGTGCTCCACATATGATCAGGTGTTATAACGAAAAACTTATCCCTTTGAGTGCTAAGGCTTTCCACAGCTGCGCAGGGGCCTTATTCATTTTATAACTTGGATTACCTCCGATTGCCTCTTACACCACATTGGCCGACATCCCCAATGTGAAAACTTCATCAAAATGTAGCCTATGAAACATTGCATCTAGGGGGCGCTTTTTCATACCACAATCACAATCCTACATCTTGGCGCTGAATACATGTTTTATTAAGTTTCTCCCCTAGGAAACTGTAATAGCTGATATGCAGTATGATGTCATCATTGCCATGAGTCACCCTATGAGTGGTGACATGTGTCGCGTAGAAATGGCCTCATAGGGTCCTTGAAAATGCCGAAACCGAGTGACATGTGTCCACCTACCACATTAGCATCCATACAGCCACATCACTGATGACGTTAGATACCATGTTAGATCTGAAAAACAATTGCATGCCACCATGTGGCCCCCTAGAGGAGACAGAAAAAGCCATGCCCAACCATATTTTGTCACAGTTTTCCTTTGTATCTGGTTTTCGGCCCTCCCCGACGATTTTTCTCTACAACGCAATATCGGTGATTTTCAACAATTTAGAGCAACAATCTCCGCTAATCACGAATGCCTCATGGGGGAGAGAGAAAGGGAAGGACTACTCCTGTTTAGTTCCACATTTCCTTGACTCTGTTCATCCCTTCCTTGTTGAAGCAACAATATATCGCAAATTGGCCCGCCATGTGATCTTTGGAGTTTGTTGTGTCTGCAGGATTGCAACGTCGGCGAGATGCGGGATTATGATATCGAACATATGCACCAAGACCCACTGGTTATCCTTAAGTGTGAGCCCCAAGAATCCATTGATAGTTGATCGTCGATGACACATGGTGGAGAGAGAAAGCCGCAACCTAGTCCTTTTTTTCCCTGTTTTTTCTTTGTTAACCTTTTTAGCCCTTTCCTGACGATTTCACATAATATCGTAAGATTAGCCTGCTACAAGGTATTTTAAGTTTAGAACTTGTCAATCCACCGATATGCCGAGTTGCGGGACTATGGGGTCGCCGGGATGTAGGATTGCACCATGTGGAGGAGAGTAAAGCAGGGTGGCCTACGCCTATTTTATTAAACCTTTCCTTTGTTAACCTTTTTCGACCTCCCCCAGCGATTTCACCCTATATCGTTAAATCAGCCCCCACAAGTTCTTTTAAAGTATCGGCCCCTAGATGTGCTGATAATGCAAGATGTAGGATTCACTATTCTCGAGGCCCCCGACCTCTAATTGCGATTTAGCCTCCATACTTAGCCATTTTCTTGGGTTGCTATGATTTTCCAAGGTAGACCTTCAAAATGTTGAAATATGGCAACAAGAATAATCCAATATAATTTTTCCATGAATTAAATTGTGAATTAAAATTGAATTTAGTCTTAACAGCTACTTGGAAATAATTAATTAATTTATTTTAAATTAACTAGGGAAATTCAAGTTAAAATTCTTTATGAAGTCATGCAAGAGTTATCCCTTACATTAAGGAGATGATATTGAGTTATATTTGAGTTGTAATTAGTTAACTCAGTTTACTAAGTTAAGTCCAGTTAAATTAGTTCCAAACTATTTGAGGAACTAATAGTGAGTTAACAGTTAGTTGATGCATTAATGCACTCAACTAGTGCTACTCCAATTAACTGAATATTCCCTCATCAGAAACTCATGCATGTCTATTCTGCAAAAGACCCAGTTGAGATTAAATGTCAAGGACAGTGTACTATCAGTTGCATGTGTTGTCTCTTGGATAAAACTCATGCATGTAATCAAGGATTCATTCTTGACGATTGCGCAGTTTCAAAGGAAGGTGTTCCACTTGGTAAAAGGAAGATTATCCACAACGAACAATGGAAGGAAATAGGAGCTTGGAAGGCAGAGACGAAGGTGGGACAGAAGCCAAGATTGCCTGTGAGCATATGTGAGGATTGTACTGAGAACTAGCTAGTTGTGAGAGCTAAGGATTTGTATAATTCCTATGTATTTCCACCATGTATGATAATACAATAGTGTGGGGTTTTTAGCTAAGGATTTCCCCAAAGTATTTTCACGTGTATTGTGCAATTGATTCATCTTCTTCTGGTTATATTATTCAGCTCGATCTTAAGATCTTGCAAATTGATAGTAGAAGTAGGTTATAGTATTCTATTTTGATTTATATTGCATTATCGAGTTAACCTACATCAGATTTTCTACACAAAATGGTTTAACTTTTGCTTCAGGAGTCCATTTTTGGACTTCCATATACCATTGGAAAGACCTTTGTGAGAACTAAACAACGGGGAGGGTATGATTCAACTCTGAGATCTTTTGTGGCCTGGTAAAGTGGATCCAAGATTCATTGATCTTGGGAAAATTTGACCATTTGAAACCCACAATACAGTGGGTGACAACATTAATTATGAAAATAATCCATATCGAGGTGGGATGAAAATTTCAGTAGCCCAACTCATCACGTCCTATCTTGCATATCCCAGACCAATAGTTAACCTTGTCTTGAAAGGTTATAAAGCTACCTATACGCCATGATAAAGGTTTCAGAGCAAAGTTCCTTTTCTTTTGTCAAGCCCGTTAAAATATGAAAAAAAAAATCTTAGTATAGTTACTTTTTTTTCAAGATTGTTAAGAAATGAAATAAGGTTTGCATGAGAATAGCTCTTTTCCTGTGTCAAGCTAATTAAAAAATTAAAAAAATCCCCCTCCAAGTTGATTCTTTCACTTGATCTCATAAATGAACCTTCATTAGACCAACCTATTTACTAACCAGTAGTCTACTTAGGTGAATGAAATGAAGCTTAGGGAGAATGTGCCTAGAATTTCATTATTATGCTCAAGGAATGAAAACCAATCTCAAGCATAGTTTTCCCTTTTCTCAATCTTAAGTAAAAAAGAAACTAATCTCTAGAAAGAAATTTCCTTTTTTTCAAAATTGTGTAAAAATGAAACTAATCTCTAGAAAGAAATTTCCTTTTTTCAAGCTTGTGTAAAAATGGAACTAATTTGAAACATACTTTCCCATGTTTCAAGATTGTGTAAAAATAAAACCATTCTCATCCTTTCCCTCATGATTTTCATTTTTATGAGTCTCATTCTACGAGATGAACTTTGGTTTTCTCATTTCATTGTGACCATATGCTTGGACGATCATATGCTTTCACTTATTGTTTTACCCTTTCTTGAGGAATTGCTGCAATGAGTGGTCTTATTAACCTTCCTCTTAACCTCTACAACTTTTGAGTAGTTCTATAGTTGCTATCCATTATACATATCATTCCTCTAAGAGGAGTCCTCTCTCAGCTCTTTTCGGACTCCCAAAACATGAAAAGATTTTCGAGCACTTGTCTTTTCAAATGTGTTAGAGTAAATCAAAACATGTTTTCTGAGTATAAGTTTAACCCTTTTCTTGACGGGGATAGACTATTTATGAAAAATAAATACTTTAGTTGAACATGACTAAAATATTACCATGAGTATCATTTTCTACCTTTCCAATCTAAAGAGATTAAATTTATGAAAAGGAACCTTTGGAGTTTTCCTTTTGTCTTATTTTTCAAACTCTCTAAACATGAAAAATAAATCAAGTTACACCTTCGTTGTACTCGTAAATCTTCAAAACAATGTTGGAATCATTGAACATGATGGGGCTGAGACTCTCCTTCTTAAGGTCTGTTAAAAATAACCAAAAGGATTCATCTAAAGGATGAGCTTACAGATCAAGCATATGTTATCCTCCTCAAGCTTGTCAAAAATAAATAAATACTGACCATAAATGGTTTGGGAAATTGGGAAAGCAGGGTAATTAACCTATTAATTGTAGTGAGTCACTCTTGAACACAAAAGTCTTTCACTTCATCTACACGACTGTTGGATCAGGAAATCTACTTACTTATTTGGTTAATCACACCATATCAAAAGCCTTTGTAAATAGTTTTGAGCCAATGCTACCAACTGTATAAAGTGTCACTCATATGTTCAAGAGTAGTTCTTCATTTGACATATGCTACAATACTCTTAAGAATTATTTCGTGTCTATCGTTCCTGAACCAGATCTGCATCAACATCATCATGTATCAAATCTCGATACCTGTTTCATGTCGCTGGTGATGGATAAATCAAGGCCCTCTGTCAACATGTCGCTTTCTGGTGATATCATCTCATTATCTAGGCATATGAATTATAAAGTCCTTTTGATACCTTGTTGATCACATACATCGATGACAATATTCGTTGCTCTCAGTGACATGTCCTCATCATTGGCCTGCAATCGAAATATTATATGTTGTTTTCGACTTGATCTCATTCATTTACACCACTTAGATTGTACTATAGTACCTTGATATCCATTGTCATTATCGGTGGTATATATTTGAGATGTTAAAAACTTACATCATTGGACAGAAATCATATGGTGTTTACCATGTTCAACTCCAACGCATTCATTTGGGTGGCTAATTGACTCGTACTATCGAGTAACCAGGTAGAAGACCCTAAATCTAGTTCCATCCACCCCGACTGAGATTTTAGGATTCATTGGTTCACACACTATCATTAGTGGACAAGGCTTCTTGATCATTGTACATTCATTTTGGCTTATAATTTAAGTATGGGTATGTATCCCTCAACAATGATATCATTTTGATAATATGTATTGTAATAGATGATGATCTCAACCAATTTCTTCTCGATCCATACTTTGTCAAAAGGTAAAGAACTTCACTCGTCAACAACTGCCTCATCCTGAGTTGGCACACCTAGTTACTGTAATGGGTAAATCCTTACAAAACACATCTATTATAAAACCCAATTATTTTCTTGTGGTTAAATTTTTCCAATAGTTTTTTATTTTTTCATTATGTTGTCTTGGGTCTCAAGGGTTACAACAAGTCGTTTTCTAACAGGTGAAGTTGTTACTCAATTACGACAATTCATTTGCTAATAAGTGAAATTGTTACTCAATTAAGTTTTTTTATACTTCTTTCAATGGTACTCCACATACTAACATTTTCCCTTCTAGGTAGTTTTGTAGGTTTAATCTCCTTTCACTAAAGAAAATGTTAGTGTTAATACTATAGCTATCAATGAGCTTTTGCAGGTCAACCACATTTCCCATGTTCTTACTAAATTTTGTTTATTTGTTATTTGTGCCCACCAAGGTTACGATCAAGCAGCCATGTTTGGTTATTAGAACCAAAACTCTAAGGAATATGTGACTGTGTCATTTATGACTGCTGAATTTATTTTGTTCCATTTCCCTTTGAAACCCAACATCAAGGTTTTGTATTTACAATGTGTGTAACTTTATTATAATAATGTTTAATACTTATCAAGATTTCAGTATCTTATACATTATCTAGTTGTGAAATTTTATTATTCCTTGTTGCTTATGCATATTCCAATGCCTTGTTTATGTTTTCTTTTAATATAAAAGGTTATTTTTTAGAAGGTTTTCCATAGCATTACACATTCTAATAGTGACCGCACTTTTAATTAAATGTTTATAACATGTGTGTCTTTTCTATGTATTCTATTTTCTTTCAATCTGGATGTTGTAGCATAATATTTTTTTTGTTCTTTCTAGTGATGCTATTATTGTTGGCTTATTGGGGCCTGACCCAGGTTCAAAATTATTTTAGCCAAATAAATCCTAGTACTATTAGCCCTTTCGGCAATAGTTTGCAGGGCACGGACTGAGTTCTCACCCGGAGTAGTATGGGAGGGTGCTAGAACTAGGTTTCCACACCTTGGAGACATCTAATGAGCTTGACTGGTTCGCGGTTTGACCCTGCACGTAGGTTGCTTCGCACACTTTCCTATACTTCGCACCTTGATATAATGCATTTGCGCAGCCCTACATAGGGGTTGAACATCGTGCCCTCAATGGTATTCCAACGTTAGTTAATTAGCTTTTCTTACTTGAGTGCTTTAAGTATACTTAACAATATAAACCATTCATATAGGTGCACGTAGTAAATAAACAGTATATTGGAAAATTATATCAAACGTGCATTAACCCAAGAACAAATACACTAAATTATGATACAACTTCTCTTTATTAATTCCTTCCTTGGTTAAAAACTTGACTCTGCCCTACCCACTTAGCTGTATGGATCTGCGTACTCAGCTGTGGACTACTAGGCCTATGTGCATTTAACTATAGAGCCTTCTCCTACTCTACGACCCAAAGACACACTTCACACTGTGACTCAATCACTTGGACTTATCCTCCTCTTCTTCTTCTTAGTTAGTTATCTTATACACTTAGAGCCTCTCTCTATTTATATAATCCCATGGTCTACGGACCATGGGTAGGTCTATCCAGCTGACATTACATTCCAAAACTAGGGTGGACAACCTTTTGAATCTATCATACTTTTGCGCCCCACACCCAAAATTCATGGAGCTTTACAACAAGATTCGGTCAAAACTTAGGCTTTGAGACCCAAAACATGCGTTTGGGGGGATTCGATGCCCAACAAGCCCCCAACACAAACATCATGACTCTCCCTCGAGTCACTTTGTTGGCGTGATGATCTTTTGGTGGAGTCGCTCCAATTGTTCTTGAATTGCATGGAGGTAAGCAGCACATTGAGTTGCTGCTTATTGGATCTGCTGCATACACTGTTCCGAGACCTCTGTGTTCGAACTTCTTCTCTACATCTGTACCGGTATCTGTTGCATATGTTTATAGAACTGTGCCTTTGTCCATATTCTCAGAGCGCGAAGACTATGCTTCTGCCGGCTAGTCAGATAGTCGTCCCACCCATGTAGGACTTCAAGCAGCTACCACTCACTTTTCCTAGGAAATGTTCTCCATTTAGTTTGACTAGCTGGACTGCACCTCTGTCTATGACCTCCTTAACTATGTATGGTCCCAGCCAATGCATTCCGAACTTTCCCGGGAATTTTTCAAACATACTGTCATACAGGAGCACTAAGTCATTTACCTTGAAGGTGCACAACTTAATATGGCAGTCGTGCCAAACTTTTTCACACTGCTTTTGTACTTGCTGATGAAAACCAACCAAGAACTGTTCCTCCTCAAGTTCTTCCAATTGCATGAGTCTTTCTTCTAGATCTTCGCGGTCCGCCATACCTATGAGTGTTACGATATGCAGACTAGGTACAACATATTCCATTGGCATGACAGCTTCCATGCCATAAACTAATCGGAAAGGTGTTTGTCCCGTTAATTTCTTGCACGTTGTCATATAAGCCCATAGAAGCACTGGTATACGTAGGTCCTAGTTAGTTCATTTCTCATGGTGAACTATGCTCAGTGCTTCACATACTTTGTCAAAATCTTATGCATGAATATGCTTTTCCGCACTTGGTCTTCCCATACTTCCTAGTCTCAAACGAAGGGGTTGTTCATGCCATTGTCTTGCCCAACCCTACTTACTGATCATGTTTCCTACTGTGCGGATGGTGTGACTTTGTGCGGGTTGTGCACTATATGCCTGTACCCATCTGGAAAGGTGGGCGCGCAGACTGTTTTATTCGGAATACTTTTCTTTTATCTGCATTTGAGGCTTCACAAATCATAAGCGCATCATCCTTTTGCATTCACACCAGTCCTCAAAACTCTATTGGTGCGTACCCCACCACCATGCAGGCATAGCACGTAGTACCCATTTGAGAGTGTTGAAACATTGTTGTTTTGTTACTTCTCTTTCAAATTTCTTCTAGAATTCATCAACCTCGCTTAACCCATCATACATAGGTGGATATCTTGCCTATGTTGCCACGCAGCATAGTGACCTTGTTGTGGAGCTGTAACAAGGGTCTCTTTCACCTCTAATTATCCCACATTAACAAGTCAATCCGGGAACGTTTTGTTATTGCAAAGAGTATCTCAGTCTGAGGTTATTCATCGGAGTAATGCTTAGTAGTACAGCGTTCAGAAAATACAAGAGTAAATGAATGCTAAACTATGACTAAATTACTTCAAAAGGATAAAATCACACAAGACAGCTTATCAGTCAAGGGTGTGGAAACGATAACCCATCCCTCTAGAAACTGATGGAAAGGAAATTAAAGCATGGACCATAGGTCTGGGAGCTAGGCAGTGACTGCTGAGGCTCACTACAGCCTTAAACCTTCTCTCACAGCAAAGCAGCAAATGCAAGTAAATGGAACGGCAGAAAGTAAAATGGAACAGCAAATAGGAAATGGAACAACAAGTCTAAAATGGAACAACAGTAAATGGAACAACAATCAAATGAACTAAGTCTCGCGAATCAGAACCAAGCTTGCTCTATTGAACCAAACTCACACTCTGCGATAAAATAACAATCTTCTCTCTTAAGACAAATTGGATGGAATGTACTTTATGGAACAACACTCATTGATGTATTATGGAACAGCAGGAATCAATCATATATACACACAACACGTTAATATAGTAATCTGACGATTAAGGAGAATACGACTATGTTTCCAAATAGAATAACATTACTTTCGGATTCCAATAATCGGGATTTCGAATGAATCCAATAACAGTAATATTCAGTACAAACGCTTTGTAACAGAAATAGCTGGTTTAGCAATCAACTCTGAAAAGATTCAATCATGCAATGCAGAGTCACTACATGGATTTCCTTAAAGAACCATTAATGAATTAATCGTAGCAGAGCATGGAACAGCACATGAAAATAATATCAGATTACCGAGCAATAAAGATAAGCAAACGACGCAGAAATCAAGTTATAATGATACAAAAGCAAGTTTCCTTCGGAGCCGGGCCCTTAGCTTCCAATGGTACACCGCCCTAGATTACTCCAGACACAAAGATGAAATAAACACCAAGTCTTTTATATTAACGCATCAACAAACGTACAGTAAACCAGGTCTCAGTGAGACTTGATGATCAAAGTTTAGTCTGAAACTGAAAGTTACATAAAATTCCCTTTGCTTAACGATGTTGTTCCTTTTTATAAAAGTAACGGCGGAGATATCTAGGTAACAAAATAAGTAAAACAACGATCCCTCAGGATCAAAGATCCTGAGGGATTCACCAAGCTGTTAATCCTTTACTTTTCTTTCCCTTTTCCGCCGAATTGGTATCCCTTCTTCCTTTCCTGGGTCATTCTGCTCTGATCTGCTCGATCTCGTTTGCATCCGGTTCCCTTCTAGAGAGACAGCAATTATTCCTCCTTTGTCTTTCCCTTTTGAACGAAAGCTCCTCGTTTCCACCTTTCCCTGCATAGAAAAATGACAATTATTAGCAATTAAGATTTCCATGTTAGTTCTCACTCGTTTTATTAAAATTCTTTATTTCTTTGAGTTCATGATGCAAAAAAGGTTACAAATGTTACTGAAAAGTCACTAAATTGTTTGTCAAAAACATACCTTTCAAGTGCTCCACACACCCCCCTGCTTACCCTGTTTCATGCCCTCATGAAAACATTATAGTTGACATGCAAGGCGGTAAGAGAATAGGCCAGAGAGGGAACCTCGTGTGGAGGCCTACAACCGTGATAAGCGACTAGATCATCAAAGAACTGATTTGTTTGACCTTCAGGCATTTCATACAAGGCCTGATATCCGGGTGCAGGGTGCCAAATGATTGGACTACGAAATCGATACCCTAACCAGGATGGCCTTGCTTGCAAAATACGCTCGCTATAAAGGTTCAACCGGTTGGCAGCCAGCTCAAAATTTTCGTATTTGAATGGTTCCCTGAGCTGGATGTTTGGGTTAGAAATCTGGTATCAGAATTTTGCAGCATCGATGGCGAGGTCTTTAATAGTCATAAAATATTCTAGACTGTGTCGGATTAGGTCCTCGTGCATGGGTTCTAATGTTTCCATGACACCTGGGGTTCTCATAAGGTTCCTATGTGCTCTCCATAACAGCACTGGGTCTCTAGGCTCGGCTCTCACCCACAAGTCTAGGCTATTTTCCTATCTTTGAAAAGTGTTATAAGCTCTGAGCCATTTTAGCTGATTAATCCCGAATGAAACGAAGGCTTGAAATTGTATGTCCCCAATAAAAGGGCCAGGATTTAAGTCAATTTCCTGGTCTAGCACGAGGTTGTGCAAGTAAAATTCACACAATAATCTTTGAACCTTAATTCCATAATGCTTGCAACAATCTATGAAATCATTAACAGTATTGATTTGTATAGGGGCACCCGCCCTAACATCTTTTATCTTTAATCGTAAATATCGTTCAAGCAAAAATAAAGCATAGTTTTTAGCAGGGGCCCTACAGGTCAGAATGTCATTATACAAAGAATACACAGTGTCCATCTGCCTAATAACAATATCTAATCGATGAGTTACCTTGGCAACCTTTTCTTGCTCCTTTTGCCATCCTTCGAAGGCCTGGCTCTCGGACTGACTAATATCCTGAAGTTGTTGTTGTAACTCTTCATATTTCTCCCAGGGGACTGTTTGTTCTCTCAGCTGTTCAGCTTCTTGCTGAGCTTGCTTCATCATCTTGTGCAAGGTTCTTGTTTTCGGATCCTTTTTCCATAGAGCCGTAGAGGCCGGGAGTTTTACCTGAACCTTTTTGTTATGGTGTTTGGAGTTCAGAACCCGAATTACCCCTGAGGCTGGTGCCTCTGTTTGGATCTCCTTACTCTCCTTTTCTTTCTTAACACGAATGAATGGTTGCTGTGGTCCCCCTGTTAATGGAACATCATCCTGTTCCTCTGCCTCAATTGGAACGACAGTCCGTTCTACAGTGTCATTTGGAACAGCAGTCTGTTCTTCAATGTCATTTGGAACAACAGTCTGTTCTTCAATGTCATTTAGAACAGCAGTCTATTCTTCAATGTCATTTGGAATGGTAGTAGGTCTTCCAACAGGGTTTTGACCAACAGGGCGGCTGTAAGTCCTTCAACTTGTCCTACGGGATTTTGCTGCAGTGGCCCTTTTTCTTTTCCTTGTGGTCCTTCATATCCTCAGGTTGGCTTTCAGAATCCGAATTTGCTGTCGGAGTTAGGCTATAGTGTTCAACAACCTCTGTTGTTTCCTCCTTAATTTCTTGATTTCTATTGCCTTAGTAGAGGTCTCATGACTGGCCCTTAAATCTGCTCCTACTCTGACTAGAATTTCTTTTGGTGTCTTGGGAACAGATTGTTCCCGATTGGTGTCTCTTATTTCCTCATCATGATCGGGCAGGTTTTCTTCTCCTGCCTTTTTAGCATGTGATTTCTCAGGTGTGTCTTCCTCTGGAGGTCCGTCAGTGAGGCCTGCTGGGCTGGAGGGTTGGCCATACTCCCCCATATTGGCCAAGATTGCGGCCAATTCGTCTTCACCCACAGGGTCCCGCGGCGGGCTGCCCTCCGGTTGTACTACTTCCTCCTCTTCATTGGACTGCTCAGCGACTGCCTTGGAGTGTTCAACTTCTGTTTCTGTTTCAGAGCACTCGTCTCCCTCCTCGACTCCTTCTCCGGGCTACTCAGCCTCGCCCCCAGATTGTTCAACATTTTCTTCGGAAGGTCCTCCTTCTGGTTCTGGAGGTTCGTTCGTAATCTCGATTGGCTGGTTGGTGCTCTCCTGGATCTTTTCCAGCCTCCCTCGTATCCAAGATAGCCGGGCTGATTTCCTTGGTCTCTCAGGTTGTTCGGGTGTACTAGCAACATGTTTTTCTGCTACCAATTCTCTGGGTTTTTCTGGTCGTTCCGGTGTACTTGAAGAATGTTTTCGTTTTGGAGCAACATGTTTTTCTGCTGCCAATTCTCTGCGTTTTTCTGATCATTCTGGTGTGCTAGAGGAATGTTTAGGTTTTGGGGATGGTGCAGCCAATCCCCCCTCGATCATTGCAATGAGCTCCTCCCAGCTGCGCTACTGTTGAGTGAGACTATGGCTCACTATCAATCGAATCAATCCATGGTGGCTAATGACTGTTTCTATGTGCTATGCCTTTTTCAGGCTTCGGGCCGCATCATGCAATAATGAATTTAAAAGTGCAGGCAGATTTACAGAACATTTTTCTTTCAAAACAGCTAAGAGTTTAAGATGACGTGGTCTTACCACGTCTTTCCTTCCTTCGCAAGTGATGTAGCTCTGTACTATCTTTGCTAATTCGGTCCAGGGTTCTCCTAACGTTACTGGCAGAACTCCCTTCCCCTTAACTATCAAGCTTTGGCCTTCATCCTGGAAAATTTCCATAATCTTTTGTAATCTTTCTTTCTTCAGCGTCCATACAGGTCCGGTGGCTGGTAGTCCCGAGACTTCTGCAATAATATCATCAGTGACCGCTATCCGCCTCCCTCTTACTATGGAGTAGTTCTCCTACAGGTTTTGCAGAAACTCCAACGCCACTGTTTCATTCAATTCTTGTAGGCGACTGAAATAATTCAGCCACCTTGCCTTTTCCAGGATCTCCCGGGAAGCAGCGGAGACTGTCAACTCCTGAGGTTCGCTTTGGATTGCCTTTCCCCCCATGGTTCCACTAAGAATTCCCAATGGAACAGCAACTGCCTGTGTTGTTTGAGATGCAGAGAGGGTGATCGTCGCAAGGTTTTGGAAAAAAACACAGAGTATGCAACAAAAATGGATTGTGGATAGAATTATCATACCGTTAAACCATGCCATACCTTCGTAAAGTATCTTCCCCGAATGGTGTGCTGACATGTAATTCGTGGAGTAATGAGGTTACCTTCCTCCCCCACAATATGATAAGCTATCCCAGCCGTCAAATAGAGGAGCAGCAGCCATTCTATAACCAAGTCATAAAGGAACAGCATATGAAATTATGCCATGTTTTAGATGGACAATGAAATACGGAAATCGAGGCAAAAAGGTGGATCACATTTTACATAAGAGCCTGCATGATATGATGCGAGGCCGGGGGATGGGACGGCTGTCAATCATACGAAATCTCCAGAGGTCATCGTCAGTTCCTTTGTCATGATTGGTCGTAACGAGTTTTCATGCGATGTATACATCGGGACATAAAATATGATTTATTCATAGGATATAAGAGACAAAGAAGTATTGATATCATACCTATTGGTGTAACCATTACGACTTCGATACCATTAACAGAGCTCTGCTGCCGACAGGTGTTCATAACCTTAGCAGAGTTGTTTATTTCACCCCTGGAACCATGATCTTTTGTGTGTATTTTGAAAAGTATTGTGTCAAAATGCAGGCCATTATGCTGGCTTGGTAACCAGGTAGCCATAATGCCATTCACAAGGAAGGTGCGAAACGTGGTCAGGTCGGCTCGTGATGAGACCCCCTGTTCCAAGGTCTGTTTATTCAGTGTACCTTTTGGACCATATCCCTGGTGTGGTGGCCATAATGGGAATGCCACTTCACTTCCATCCTTATGATCATGGTAGGCTGGCTCTTGATGAGACCCCCTATCCTGCATTTGACAATTGATAATCCATATTTACTTTTTTCTTCTTTTTGCAGAGCACTTTTTCTTATTTATTTACACATAAGGGTGGTTCAGCACTCCTTAAGAGTGGGAATGGTGGAAGAAGTCTTATCATCCCAACAGGAAGATATAAATCCTCTGCTCTTATCCTTAAGTAATAATCAAAGAAATTTTTTTTAGGGCAATCGTCATGATAAAGATAACCAACCAGAGCAACGGTAATAAGACAATGACAACGAAGATGAGAAATAAGTGTGTCCCTCCTCTTGTCCTCTTATCAATACTAGGCCTTATAAAGATAGCGATCTATGATCCACTGACTTTGGTATGTCATGATTTATGTTCATTGCATAAGTGCATAGCTGTATCTTAAAGACTGGAGGGAACATGGGTGAAATGCATTCTTAATATCATCAAAGAGAGAAAAAACATGCCGATGGTGTTCCTTTTGAAAAAGGAACAGCAGAGAAGAATCCATGCAAACAAATACTTGAGATGCCGTTTCTTTAAAAGGAACAGCAAAAATAATCAACAAAAAGAATGTTGTTCCTTTGGAAAAGGAACAGTAGAAGAGCAAAAATGTTGTTCCTTTTGAAAGGGAACAGCAGAAAATCACGAATGTTGTTCCTTTTGAAAAGGAACAGCAGAAAATCACGAATGTTGTTCCTTTTGAAAAGGAACAGCAGAAAATCACGAATGTTGTTCCTTTTGAAAAGGAACAGCAGAAAATCACGAATGCTGTTCGTTTTGAAAAGGAACAGCAGAAAATCACAAATGCTGTTCCTTTTGAAAAGGAACAGCAGAAAATCACAAATGCTGTTCCTTTTGAAAAGGAACAACAGAAAATCACAAATGTTGTTCCTTTTGAAAAGGAACAGCAGAAAATCACAAACGCTGTTCCTTTTGAAAAGGAACAGCAGAAAATCACAAATGCTATTCCTTTTAAAAAGGAACAGCAGAAACACGCAAATGTTGTTCCTTTTGAAAAGGAACAGCAGAAACGCAGAAACACACAAATGTTGTTCCTTTTGGAAAAGGAACAGCAAAAACGCGCAGAATGCAAAAATCAAAATTTTGAAAAAAAAAAAAAAAAAACAGAAAGATCAATGAAAATGTTAAGAACACATATATACAGAAAAACTTATGTACAAGTTATAGAAAAAAATGAATTCCTTACTGAATTATAGGTGAGGAAGATTTTGCTTCCTCTCCTAAAATTTCCATATCAGTGTCTCGACGTAGCTGCTGACAGAAGGATTCCCGAGTGAGTGGCTTGCGATAGAGACGAACTCGGTGGCCATTTACCTTGAATGCATATCTAGAACCGTCGATTGTGATCAGAGTGAGGGTCCCATTATCATGTACTTTCTGGATTTCGTATGGTCCCAACCAACGAGTCTGAAGTTTCCCCTGGAAGTCCGGAAACCGAGAGTCATATAACAGAGCCTAGTCTCCTTCGTGAAAGACTTTGTTCTTGATGAGTGCATCATGCCATTTAGCTCGTTGTTGTTGAATAAGTGTTGTATTCTGTAATGCAGAGAGCCTGATTTCGTCCAATTCATTAATCTGTTGTAATCGATTAATTTGTGCCTCACTTAGATCTAGGCCAACTTCCTGTGCAGTTCGTAACGTTTGGATTTCGAATTCTATGGGGAAAATAGGTTGTTTTCCAAACACTAATTGATAGGGTGAATAACCGGTGGTACTTCTCCATGTGGTTCCATAAGCCCACAATGCTTCGGGTAATCAGGCGGCCCAATCATGCCTATGTGATGCAATGGTTTTTGTTAAAATTGATTTTATTACCTTATTGCTACTTTCTACTTGCCCATTCGCCTGCAGGTGATATGGGGTAGTAATTTTATGCTGGACGTGATAATTGTTAAGTGTTGCAGCTAATTTGTTTTCGGCAAATTGTGGTCCTCCATCTGTAATTATTTCTCTCGGTAGGCCATAACGTACAAACAAATGGAACAGGAACTGTATTACAGAATCTTCTGTAGCTCTAGGCAACGCTTCGGCCTCAACCCATTTGGTGACATATTCTGTCGCCACCAAGATATATGTTCTCTGATTTGATGATGGGTTGATGGGTCCAACGAAATCAAGAGCCCATCGTTCAAATTTTTCAATGACTAATTGTGGCCTCAGAGGTATTTTGTCGGCTTGACCAGGTCGTCCTGCTCGCTGGCAGCTGTCACAGGCTTAGACAAATTTCTTCGCATTTTTGAAAATTGGAGGCCAGTAGTATCCTGTCTGCAATACTTTATATGTTGTTCTTCGTTCAGCAAAGTGTCCCCCACATGGTCTGTCATGACAGGCTTTTAAGATGTCAAAAATTTCATCTTCTCGAATACATCTCCTAATTTGCATGTCTGCCCCTGTGTGGAACAAATAGCCCCCAATCCACGAAAATCGAGTACTCTTCTGAACAATCTGCTTACGTTCATTAGGGGTTAAGTGTTTTGGTAGCTTACCTACTGCAAGGTAATTGGCAACATCAGCATACCAGGGTGTTTGAACAGCAACAGTAAACAGGTGCTCATCAGGAAATTGATCTTCCACTGCTGTTGCTTCAATTGATTTTGGTATTCGTGAGAGAAAATCAGCTATAGGGTTTTCCTTGCCAGGTCGATCCTTGATTGTGATATCGAACTCCTGCAATAAAACCAACCATCTAGTTATTCTAGCATTTGTGACAGGCTTATTTGCTAAATATTTGATAGCAGAATGATCTGTATATAAAATAACAGGATAGCCTGTGATATAATGTCTAAACTTATTGACAGCATGTATTACAGCCAGGAATTCTTTTTCAGTGACAGTGTAATTTAATTCAGCAGGGGATAAATTTTTTCTGATATAATAGATAGCATATGGTTTTCTATCATCTTCCTGCCCAAGGACTGCACCGATTGTTGTATCTGAGGCATCAGATGAGATTTGGAATGGTAAATTCCAGTTTGGTCCTCGAAGGACTGGAGCTGTTGATAAAAGTTTCTTTAATTCCTTGAAAGCATGGTTGCATTTCTCTGTCCACAAGAAATCAACATTACCAGTTAGTGCATATAGAGGTGCAGCAGTGTGTGAATAATGTTCTATAAATCGTCTATAATACCCAGAAAATCCAAGAAAGCTGCGTACCTCTGTTTGAGTAGTGGGGGTGGGGATAAGCAAAAGTATTTGAATTTTGGCCGGGTCTACCTGAATGCCAGCTGCTGAAACATAGTGTCCTAGAATGAGCCCTTCAGTCATCATCATAGAACATTTTTCATGGCTTAAGCAAAGCCTGGTAGCAATGCAACGTTGTAGGAATTTTTCTAGAGTGTCTAAAGCTGGATCAAAATCATCTCGTAATGGTGTAAAATCATCCATGTACACTTCAAGTCCATCATTTATTAAATCTGCAAAGATGCTAAGGACAGCCCGTTGGACGAGTAAAAGTAGTTTTATCCTGGTCTTCAGGGGCAATCTAGATCTGATTGTATCCACTGAAGCCATATAGGAAAGAAAAGAATTTCTTTCCTGCTAAAGTGTCCAATACTTGGTCTATGAATGGGAGAGGGAGGTGATCTTTTTGTGTGGCTTTGTTTAACTCCCTGTAATCCACACAAATCCTCCATTTCCCATTCTTCTTGGGTACCACCACAAGCGGAGAGACCCATTTACTATCGGAAATAGGATAGATAAAATTAGCATCTAAAAGTTTCTGAAGTTTAGCTTTTACAACAACTTTTAGATGAGGATTGAGTCTTCTTTGCAGTTGACGAACGAGTCTTGCATCTTTTTCTATATAAATATGGTGGGTGCACAATTGGGGATCAATCCCTTTCATATTAGGGTAATCCCACGCAAATGCTTCTTGATACTTTCGTAACAGATGGATGAGCTTTATTTCTTGGTCTGGTGTAAGGTTGGCATTGGTATTTAGAGTCTTTCTCGGTTCAATTTCCACTACTTTACTGTTGGCAACAGAAGTCACAGGTATTGTTTGGTCATGCGCATCTTTCAAAGGATCTTCTTCTAGTTCACTATCGAATGTTGCTTCTATCATGAAACATTGTGTGTGAGATCTAGATTCAGTTTGACTAATGAAATTATTGATGGCATCGTCTTCTGTTTGGTCTTTAAAGTCTAGAGCCTTCTGTACAGTCAATGGGGATCTGATATTGTCAGTAAGGTATGACACAGGGCGCTAGTTAGTTTTTATCATTGTAAGACTTGGTTGTGCTGGAGGGTATAGAACTAGATTTTTAATATCTGGTCCTCTGGTTATAGTCATATTTCCCTGCCGGCAACCAATGTAAGCATCGGCGGTAGCAAGCCAAGGTCTACCTAAAATTAACGGGTGTCCATCCAGTCGGGTTTTTGGATTAATTATCAGGAAATCGGTTGGGTATTCCCAGGAATCTACAGAGACCATGACATCGTATAGAGTACCTTCTGGTCGAACTACAGATCGGTCGACCAATTCTAACAAAGTAGAAGTAGGTTCTACCAATGTAATGTCGAGCTTTTGGCAAGTAGAGGTTGTCAAAATATTAATTGCAGCTCCTAGATCAACTAAAGCATTAGTCAGGGTCTGACCATAGATTTGAACACTTACGATTGGATTTCCCGGATCTTCATATTTAATGTGTGTCTCTTTCCCTGATAACAGGTCAAATAACGTACCGACTACTTGGACTCTTGGGTTAGTGGTTGCATTCCTCCTTGATTTTTTTATGCACAGTTCTTTTATAGTTTTTGCGTATATAGGGATGTCTTGAATGGCTTGGAGGAATGGAATTCTTATGTACAGATTTTGTAACTCTCCCAGAATGTCAACGTCTGGATATTGTATAGGTCGTGGTATGACTAATCGTTCTGGGAAGGGAGGAGAGGATGTACTTGCTTGATGATGGGTCTGCTCCTTATTTACACCCTCTTGTTGTAACGGCTATTCTATTGGTAACTGATCTTCAATGTGAACTGTTTTATCTCCCTCCGTTTCTATTATACGTCCAGATCTTAACTGAAGATCATTGCACTCCCTTAGGTCAGGTTCGATTTCTGATGATTCCATAATTTGGAGGGATTGGACCGGTCTATTATTTGGATTGGGATTGGGTTGGGTTGGGAGTTGCGGTCTCAGATTAGACTGGGGGTTTTGTTGTAAAGCTGGCAGAGTCGGTTGAGGGAGCGGAATAGTTCCTGCTGGCTGATATGTCGATTTTGGCCAATTTGTTTGCCAAGGTGAACCTTGTGAAGTAGGGGGAGTCCATTGTGGAGGATATGGGTTATTTTGCCAATAAGGTAGGGTGTAAGGAAAATTCGGCCAACCAAATTCGCTTGTCTGATTCATCCACGGATTTGGAGAAGGAAACGACTGTGGTGACCAGTTCGAAAATGGGGGTTGAGATTGGTTTTGCCACATACTATATTGCTAAGCATTATACTGCGGAGGCTGGAAAGAATAAGTTGGGTCTGTAAACATACCAGATTGCCTTGGTTGCCATTGGCGACGCTAGTTAATGAAGTATGTTGATTCTGGCTCTTCTTCCGCTTCCTTATATACTGCCTTCAATCCAGGAAGTGAGGGGCAACTCTGAGTAAGGTGATCCTTTGTATAGATAGCACATGTTTGAACTGCATCCAGTGGACATTCCTTGTGGCTATGTTTTCTTCTACATCGGGGGCAGAAGATCACCAAATTCTGTTCCGCCTCCATCTGCTTCTGTTTAGCCTGCACAATATCAAGTTGTGTAGTTAATGTCCCCAGAAGATTAGTTTTAAAATTTTCTAATAAATTTCTGAGTTCTACATGTGTTACTCCTTCTGTTGATATTTTGTTATCTCTGACAAACTGATCGTATTCTGCTGGTTTTATCCTTGTGCTACCTCTCGAACTCCTGATACATAAATCAATGATGTCAGCAAAATTCTCTTGATAAATATCCCCTTTTCTCATGATATTTAATGTTTCAATCCACTGTTCCTTCATGTCTCTGATCAATGCAGTTTTTAACACATTATCAGGCAGAGGTAGTGATGCATAGGGAGATCTTTGTAAATTATACTGAAAACGTTTTACGTATTCCTCTAATGTTTCATTTGGTCTAGCTGTCATTTGGAATATTTCATCTTTTAATTCTCTAGACCTACAATAATCCTGATATTTATTTAGGAAAGATTCTTTCATTTGTTCCCAGTTATTTATAACTCCACCACCTAAACCCATAAACCATCTTAAAGCCGCCCCTTTCAAAGTGGAGGGGAACAATTTTAATTTCTGGGGGTCAGTGGTGTAATCATATCCCCTGCATAGCACATCAAATTCAAATAAAAATGCATCGGGGTCCTCTGATGTAAGTCCGTGAAATGTAGGAATGTGTTGAAGCGGGTTTGCTTTCATAGGAGCATTTGCTGCGGAATCCACTATGGGGTATTGTAACGTAGAAGTTTGGGTGTTTGGCGGATTTTGAGCCATTAGGTCAAATATATGCCAATAACCTTCCGGAAGATCTAAGAGGGTATTCCTAGGTTGAGGAGGAATATTTTTAACAGGAACAGTTTTAATAGCACTTCCCCTATCTGGAATTTCTGTCTGAGGAAATGGGGTGTCTTCAATAATAATTTTTACTGTGCTCCCCTTATCTGGGCTATTTAATGGCTGAATTATCCTAGGAGGAGATCTTGGCTCCCCAACTTCCCCTGTTTCCCCTTCTCCTTCACAAAGATTGCTTAGATTCCCTTCCTGCAGTCGTTCTGGAATAGAATTTTCAATTTCTTGAAAGTCCTGTTCATCAGTCTGACTATGCACCTCAGCGAAGGCTACAGATGGTGATCCTGTGGCCTGAAGGGAGCTAGTAGGCTATTTAGAATTGATTTTCCTGGGGCCTACTGATGGCTGAGATTCAGTTTTCTTATAGATTTCGTCTATGAAGGTTTTTCGGCCAAGGGTCACCAACCCTTTGGCTTTTTCGGGTTTGAATGGAAGTTTGATATTCTTTTCTAGCTTTTTCTGCTTAGTCATGCACTCTAATAAACTACTAAATCCTATTCAACCAACAATTATGCTAGGAAAGCGGACGGTGGAGCAGGGCTTTTACATGCTCCGTACGCAGGTTCTTACCTTTCGTTTTTAAAATCCAACTCTCCCCTAGCAGATTCATACACTACTCTGTAAAAGACAAATGGCTATACTCTTTCCCCGGCAACGGCGCCAAAATGTGGAGTTGTAACAAGGGTCTCTTTCACCTCTAATTATCCCACCTTAACAAGTCAATCCGGGAACGTTTTGTTATCGCAAAGAGTATCTCAGTCCGAGACTATTCGTCAGAGTAATGCTTAGTAGTACAGCGTTCAGAAAATACAAGAGTAAATAGATGCTAAACTATGACTAAATTACTTCAAAAGGATAAAATCACACAAGACAGCTTATCAGTCAAGGGTGCAGAAACGATAACCCATCCCTCTAGAAACTGATGGAAAGGAAATTAGAGCATGGACCATAGGTCTAGGAGCTAGGCAGCGACTGCTGAGGCTCACTACAGCCTTAGACCTTCTCTCACACCAAAGCAACAAATGCAAGTAAATGGAACGGCAGAAAGTAAAATGGAACAGCAAATAGGAAATGGAATAGCAAGTCTAAAATGGAACAACAGTAAATGGAACAGCAATCAAATGAACTAAGTCTCGCAAGTCAGAACCAAGCTTGCTCTGTTGAACCAAACTCACACTCTGTGATAAAATAACAATCTTCTCTCTTAAGACAAATTGGATGGAATGTACTTTATGGAACAGCACTCATTGATGAATTATGGAACAACAGGAATCAATCATATATGCACACAACACGTTAATATAGTAATCTGACGATTAAGGAGAATACGACTATGTTTCCAAATAGAATAACATTACTTTCGGATTCCAATAATCGGGATTTCAAATGAATCCAATAACAGTAATATTCAGTACAAACGCTCTATAACAGACATAGCTGGTTTAGCAATCAACTCTGAAAAGATTCAATCATGCAATGCAGAGTCACTACATGGATTTCCTTAAAGAACCATTAATGAATTAATCGTAGCAGAGCATGGAACAGCACATGAAAAGCATATCAGATTACCGAGCAATAAAGATAAGAAAACCACGCAGAAATCAAGTTATAATGATACAAAAGCAAGTGTCCTTTGGAGCCGGGCACTTAGCTTCCAATGGTACACTGCCTTAGATTACTCCAGATGCAAAGATGAAATAAACACCAAGTCTTTTATATTAACGCATCAACAAACGTACAGTAAACTAGGTCTCAGTGAGACTCAATGATCAAAGTTTAGTCTGAAATTGAAAGTTACATAAAAGTCCCTTTGCTTAACGATGTTGTTCCTTTTTATAAAAGTAACGGCGGAGATATCTAGGTAACAAAATAAGTAAAACAACGATCCCTCAGGATCAAAGATCCTGAGGGATTTGCCAAGCTGTTAATCCTTTACTTTTATTTCCCTTTTCCACCGAATTGGTATCCCTTCTTCCTTTCCTGGGTCGTTCTGCTTCGATTTGCTCGATCTCGTTTGCATCCGGTTCCCTTCTAGAGGGACAGCAATTATTCCTCCTTTTTCTTTCCCTTTTGAACGGCAGCTCCTCGTTTCCACCTTTCCCTGCATAGAAAAATGACAATTATTAGCGATTAAGCTTTCCATGTTAGTTCTCACTTGTTTTATTAAAATTCTTTATTTCTTTGAGTTCATGATGCGGAAAAGGTTACAAATGTTACTGAAAAGTCACTAAATTTTTTGTCAAAAACATACCTTTCAAGTGCTCCACACTTGTCATTATGTTATAGTTGAGTGTGGTTACCTCATGTAATCGGTTGTACCATCATTCTATTTCCTCTTCCAAATCTGAGGTGCAGGAGCTTTCACGCTCCCACTAAATCCTGCCATCTGTTGTAGGATTTACCCAGTCCTGCTCCCGCACGGTTATCTTGTAGATACAATCTAGATTGTCATCACCATCATTGTCATGCACTGGTTCTATGTAGGGCAATCCTTCCGTAGGGTCTAAAGGTACCACTATGTGTAGTGATTTTTTTATCAAAAATCATCTTGTGCTTCCTTAGATTTATCACTCCAATCATGTTAGTGGCCTAGTCTATTCCCAGTAGTGCGAGATGAGGATTGTTGTCATCAACAATCTTTATCACTTCAAAATCTACAAGCGTGCTCACTCCTTCGATATCTATTGTGATTCCCTATAGTCTCCCCATAAGTAGGATCTTCTTCTAGTTTTCCATTCACAGTTGGATAAGAGACCATTATAGCACAAGCCTACCCATGCGCTCCCATGTCTTCTTTGGTAGGATGCTCGCGTCCGATCCTAGATCCAAAATCACTTGATCCATTTCATACTCCCTGATCTGTTCGATCAAGCTCATCTTCCTTCTTGTTCACGTTGTGTGCTTCCCGAGCTTCTGGACTATGTGTGCTTCTCCTAGCACGATCCTGACACATCTAGTTATCAGTTCTTGTAGCCCCTTCACAGCCTTGGTGTCACGCAAAAGCTTCATGCATGTCTCCAAGAATGTAGTGAGCATCGATGGGTCCACTTCTGGTTCCAGTCTGTCTTTACTTCCTAAAGTAAATGCATCTGTGAAGCTCTTCTTATCTTCCATGAATGTCTCTTTACCATGCTCCAGATCAAATTCAGGTTCCTCCATTGGAGCCTTGCCAACCTAGGTACTTTCTTCAGGTTTCTTGCCCTTGTCATCCTGTGTCATGATACCACTCTAGAGCACGATATTTACATTCACATTTTCCTTGCGTGACTTATACCTCATCATTTGTAGGTTCTTAGTAGAGGGAGGTTGGAGTGCTCTTTTATCGCACAACCTTGCTATCGGTGTGGGACAGTGCTCCATCTCGTGATCAAAATGAGTACAATATAAGCATGATGGTCTCGTTGGATTTGTACAATCGCGTTTATAATGCTCCAGTCCTCTACAATTGTAACATATCAGTTGGTTGTGACCTCTTCCTGGACCCATTCCTCCTTGGCCTCGTCCGCGCCGCTGAAATGCAGTGTGCGCCATCCCTGTATTTTGATCGAGGGCTCGTGTTTCAGTTTGAACTTTATAGGTAGGAGTTTGATCCATCATCAGTTCATAACTTTTATAGGTGCACTCATCATGGCCTACTGACCTGTAGAGATTACAGAACAATTGTTGTGAATTCTACGTATTCTTTTGTAATAGATCGCAGTTATCTGTAATGTGCTACCCTCCCATCTAACAAATTGTGCACCACAATGTAGGTGCCATGCTTGGTCCTACTGGTGCCTTCGGTCTCAAAGGCATTGGTCCTCCTCCCGCGAGGTAATTTGTGAAGATTGGACAATGGTTCTTGTCATGTCCCTGTGCTTTGCACTTCATTCACCATACCTCCTCGTGCACTTCTGAGCAAGCTGTCATGTCTTGTTTCAAACACTGCTTCTCAAGGCACAAGTTCTTTAACTATGCATGAATCTGCTAGACTCCTAGGTTAGGATCTTGTATCGGAGTCTCGTGCAATCTCATCGCAACCTCCAAAGCTTTAGCCTGAGTGGTTAGCCTTTGTTGCGATAGCACATTCCATAGATGCGGTATTAATGAGGCTACAAACCATTCACAGTGTTGCCCGTATGTTATGGTCATGTTCACTTCACGAATTGTGCACTTCAATCTTTGATCCAACTCCCACAGGGTTTTGCCTAGTAGAATGGTGATTTCCTTCAATAAAAATGATCGACTATGCCTCCGATTTCGGCTTGCTAGATTCTCTGTTTAGGGTAGTCTGGATATCCACTATCCCCGCATTCAGATTGTCATTGGAATGCTTAGTGTACCAAGTCAGCGTGCGATCCTGCAGAGCGCTGACCAATGTTGCCTTCTTTATATTGTCGTCCATGACACCCTGTGCTTCCCATACTGCTTTTACCACGAACCAAAATTGGTTCGGATCTTCATTCCCTACTCCCTTGAACACTGGTAGCTTCATCGCACTGGCCATACTGCTTCGCGGTGGTGGCGGAGGTGGTGTGGGCGAAGTCGGGAATGAAGATGGTGAAACTAGTGGTGGTGTGGGCGGGGGTGGTATGCACAGAATTATCTACTTTATCAGATTGATTTCACTTCTTGGTGAAACCCTCCAGAGCTCTTCTTCGTCCCCTTGGGGAGGTGATATCAAGGGGTTGGTTTCGAGTTCTATCCTACCTTCATTTCGGTAGACTCTCCCACTCCACATAGCCCCAACCATCAATTTATTTGCATAACCCACTTTTTACACAGTAGCATTTTAATCCAAGTGTTTAAATATTTAACCTACTCACTTCGCGGTCCCTTGAGGAAGCGTTGTTCTGCATCGCTGTAGCTAGCCAAATTATCTACCACGAATTTGGTGATGAACCCTCCTATGATCCGATCCAGCTAGTGAACGATAGCGCGCGCGATCTTATCTTTCGATGCTTCGAGTCTGCGCACCAACTCTAGAGTCCACACAATAGGTTTGGCGAGCCTACACCTTCCTTGACTATCTGCTAGCTTCGTGATGCACTCGTACAACTCAGTGGGGAAGGATGTAAATAAAATTTCATGGATTTCCGTATATAAGTAGAAATCTAACCACTCTTCCTTTGATAACCGCAGATTCTTGTTTTCCTGTGCCGCGAACTCATGAATCTTTCTGTCTAACCAGTCTTCAATTCCTTTCTTTGTCAGATTACAGTGATATGACATCAAACATCTCTATGCAGATCCCGATCCCAACAATGAAACCATTTGTTGGCTTATTGGGGCCTGACCCAGATTCAGAGTTATTTTAGCTAAACAAATCCCGGTATTACTGGCCCTTTTAGTAACAGGCCATGGAGCATGGACTGAGGTCTCAACAAAAGTAGTATGGGAGGGTGCTAGAGCCAGGTTTCCACACCCTAGAGAAGTCTGATGAGTTCGACTGGTCCGTGGTTTGACCCTACGTGCAGGTTGCTTCGCGCACTTTCCCGTACTTCATACCTTGATATACTGCCTTCGCGCAGCCCTACCCAAGGGCTGAGCATCACTCTCTCAATGGTATTCAAACTTTAGTTAATTAGATTTTCTTACCTGCGTGCTTTAAGTATACTTAACAATATAAACCATTCATACAGGTGCTCGCAATAAATAAACAATATATTTGCAAATTATATCAAACATGCATTAACCTAAGAAAACATACATAGAATTATGATAAAACTTCTCTTTATTAATTTCTTACTTGGTTATAAACTCAATTCTGCGTTGTGCACTCAATTATAGGGGTCCGCACAGTCAACTGCAGACTACTAAGCCTCTGCGCACTCAGCTGCAGAGCCTTCTCCTACTCCATGACCCAAATACACACTTCACAATGTGACTCACTCACTTAGACTTCTCCTTCTCTTCCTATTCTTAGTTAGTTATCTTATACACTTAGAGCCCCACTCTATTTATACAATCCCATGGTCCGCAGACCATGGGTAGGTCTATCCAGCTGACATTACATTACAAAACTAGGGCGGACAACCTTGTGACTCTATTATACTTTTGCACCCCGCGCTTGCATTTCGCGGAGCTTTACAACAAGATTCACTCAAAACATGGGCTTTGAGCCTCAAAACATGCTTTCCGGGGGATTCCATGCACAACAATTATTATAAGGCTTTACTCAGAGTAATTATGGTAGATAGAACAATCCTAATTTTTTTCATTATTTGTCTATAATAATGTTATTATTTTTTATTCAATTCTATATATTATTCGAGTGCATTTTTCATGAAATGTATATCTTTTTTACTCGATAGAAATGTTATCTATTTTTATTTAGAGCAAATAATTAAATTATTGGAAAAGGTAATGTAGATTAATAGAAATTGTTTGTTATATTTTTCAATTTGTTTTGAATCCATATATATATATATATATATATATATATATATATATATATATGTTAGAAGAACAGATACAGCTTATTCCAAGGCTTGCCCTCTTCTTTCCAGACCTATTTCTCAGAGTTCGGGATTGTTACTTTTTTATATTGATGAGCTTAGAAATTAATTACCAATTAAAACTTATGTAACTAACCTAACTGAAGCACTAATAATTTAATATTATAACATTGCTATTAGATAGCATAAACAGAAAAACAACATATAGGAAAACCCACTCTAGTACATCACTTATATGACTAATCTAACTTGTGTTTCCACAAAAATCACAGTGGGAAAATGAATTCTCTTCCCAACCAATGAGAATTGGTTTCCTCTAACCAAATCTCCCCCTAAGTCAATTTCACATCTAGATAAATTTCTTGATAGTGGTCCAACACAATAGTCCTCTTGGTAATGTAGCACCTTCCTCTAATAGTGTACTATTTTAAGGAATTATAAGCTTGACATCTAACTTTATTTTGGGTCTCCTCCAACTAGACTCCAAAACAAGGTTTTTCCCCACTTACCCTCTTCGGCAACATTTTTCTCTTGTTAAGATAATCTATCTCTATGGAGAGAAATCTCCCAATTTCACATCTAGGTAAATTTCTTGATCGTGACCACAGTTGGTCTAGCACAAGATTCCTCTTGGCAGTATCCCACCTTCCTCTTATAGTGTATTGTTTTAAGGAATTTTAAGTTGGACATCTAACTTTACTTTGGGTCTCCTCCAATAAGGCTCCAAAACATGATTTTCCCCCTCTCACCCTCTTAGCGAACATTTTTCTCTTGTTGAGATAAAATATCTTTAGGGGACTCCAAAACTTGATTTTTCCCCTCTCACGCTCTTAGCCAACATTTTTCTCTTGTTGAGATAAACTATCTCTAGGGAGACAAATTTGGGCAGCGAACCGCTTTTATCCATATCCCTTCATCGACTTTTCCTAACTATTCTATAACTATACAAGATGTGAAATTATCTCTAGCACCCTTTTCCCATCGTATCAATTTTTTTTTTTAATATTAAACCAGAAAGAACCTTAGTGTACATCGTATATTTATACTTGACCCTTAGAATGACCCATGGTTTGTAAAAGTAAATTCTACTTGAAAAGTAAATAAAACATGTACACATGACTTTGAGGTATTACAATATGAAACTTATAGGTTACTATACTCTAAGGGTATTACAATATAAAACATACAAGTTACTTGGGTGGGGTAGTTAGTGAGGGTATTACAATATGAAAAGTGCCATGTGTACTTTTTGAATGCATAAATGGATACAATACATTGAAAATCCCCTTGACCACTCTTATTGTATAGATTACACATCTTAAATTTGCAATTTCAATAAAATGAAAAATGTCTTCCCAAAATATAAAATAGTGAAAACATTGAAAACATTTATTATTTATATCATATCATATCATATATATATATATATATATTAGAAATTAAGATACTCTATTTAATATGAAAATTGATATATTTCATTTATAAATCACATTATCCATAAAATATTATTGGTTATTTATATATTATTCATTATTTATATATTTCTAAATATACATGTTCATATTACTTAACTTTCGAATAATCAATTTTTTTTCTGTATCTTCCACAATAAATATTTTTACTTTTAATAATGTTTCTTAAATCACATATCAAATTTATATTAAAAAATTCAATAAATGAGAAATCCAATCTATTAAAAAAAAAAAATTATTTCTTAATATTTTACTATGATCTCTATGTAGAGTGAGTGTTTCACTATATACCTAATATAATGGAAATCTCTAGTTAATATGAATATTTATTTTTTTATTGTTTATTTTTATCATTTAATTACCTTACGTATGAGTAATATAATCTCCCACTGAAATAAGATAATAATTTGCTATGTATTGATTATAATATTCTTTCTATAAAGATTTAAAGAAAACAAAAGCAAACATTTTAAACGCTCACTCATTCCAAAAAAGACTACACGGGATATATCAGGCTTCAGATCCAAATCTCGAACCAGAGGGACCGACCGGCATGAAAGAATGAATATCCTTTGGTGTAATCTCGAATCAGAATAGACAGAAGGGCATGAAAGAATGAATAGCCTGTGGTGTTACATAGGCAAAGTTTATATTTATTATCATACAAAATAACAAGACCTTATCGCTGCCACGCCTTGCACACAATAGTTTATTCTCAGTATCAAGGCAAAAAACAAAGACGCTCGCACGCGTTAGACAAAATGAACTCTGGCACAAGACCTTCTCACTGGCACTCCCTGGACACAATAGTTTATTCTTAGTATCATGGCAAAAAGGAAAGACACTCGAACGCGTTAGCGAAACTCACACGCACATTCTATCGAAACTCACGCATGTTACACAATCAATTCTGGCAAAAACTCGCACGCAACAGAGAATCACACGATCCATTCCGTTACACACAATTTCCAAAGTCCGCAGCTGTTATTGTGAGCGGCGTTGGTTTCCCACGGTAACCAAATGCCCATTTTTGCTGGAAAGCAATGGGGTAATTGGCAGGTTGGATACAATTCACCCATTGACGCATCACTTGTGTACAGTCCAAATCGATGTTGTATGCCTTGCAATATTTGCATTTGTTAATCACTTCCACCCCTACATAATCTTTGTTCACAACATGTGTAACCACTCGCAGCTCGTCATACCCACATAGTCTTTGGAATAGGTCTGTCTGAGCCAGTGCATCATAATAATATTCGTTACTGAAACTGCTGAAAATAATGTTCAAGATAATAGCACATCCATACCATATAAAGAAATTCATTATTATGGTCGTTGTTTCATAAAGGGGAAATAGAATAACGAAACCTTATTTGAAACTGGAGTCTGTTAATCTTACGACACGGATCTCTAAATTTCATCCGCGGATAGCAGTTGGAGCTGAAGCTTTTCGCGACTGTTGAGAATTGCGAGAGGATGCGCACATAGAGAGGAGGAGGTGTGGGGATAAAAGACTCAAGAGGAAGCAAAAGAGGATGGAGGAGTTCATATTGGCAAACGAGTTGTCGTTGCTTGTGTTGGTAAAGCTGAGATGATAGAAGAAATAGAACGGCCAATAGAAGATGCTGCTATGCTCCTTAGTGTAAGATTTTTGAGATACACAGATCTAGATCTGCAAAACAATAAACAAGCTTGCAAGAGAAGGAATAAAGCGAGTAAGAATTGAGAAAAGAATGAAAAATTGATTCTACAATATTAGTTTTAGAATAAATACATAAAAGCAACTAAGTTAAGCTTAGTTGTACATGCAATAACTAAAGCTAACTAAAGCTAAGTGTGCTTTATCTTATGTTAATGTGTACGTGTGCCACATGCAAGCAATAAGTTAACTTGAGCTAATCTAGGTGCATGTACACCAACACAGCTAGTCTAAGTGTATGTACACCAACAAATGGAGCTAATCTAGGTGCATGTATACCAACACCCCCCCTTAAGCATAACTTAGGTGAGTGTGATGCAAAATGAATGAGTCCTGGCAACACGGCCATTTTAGGTACCCATATACAATGCATAAAAAGGAGGAAAGAGAGAAAACCCAGTGGAAAGAAAACCCCCCCTCAAAATATAATGCAAAAGTAGAGAAAAGACAACTGCTAGGCAGTCGTGTCCTTCACCCCGAGACGATCTCGCAGGAATCGAAACTTCTGCTCAGTGAAAGTCTTGGTGAAGATGTCAGCAATCTGCTCGGAACTAGGACAGTACTGAAGATCGATGATCCCATCATGAATGAGTTCTCTAATGAAGTGCATGTGGATCTCGATGTGTTTGGTACACTGCCGCTGCACTGGATCTCTGCAAAACTTTAGCGTACTTTGATTATCGCACCAGATGACAGTTGGATGATGGACACTAATCCCAAGCTCAGATAGGAAATGTTGTAGCCAAATTGCCTGAATAGTGGCATTGACTGCTCCTCTATACTCGGCCTCTGCTGATGATAAAGCAATGGCAGCCTGCTTCTTACTTGACCAACAAATTGGGCCGAATCCCAAACTAAGTACATAACTGGAAGTAGACTTGTGATCAATGGTGTCGCCAGCCCAGTTTGAATCTATGAACCCGATGAGATTCAAAGAACAATTGGCTGCATAATGAATCCCATAGGTGATTGTCCCCTGGACATATCGAAGGATGCACTTTGCAGCATTCCAGTGTAACTCATGTGGCTCCTGCATGTATCTGGAAACTGCTCCGACAGCATAGGAGAGATCAGGACGGGAGTGAGTGAGATAAAGAAGACTTCCCACAAGCTGGCGATACAATGTGCAATCAACCAATGGTGTGTCTTTGCCATTCTCAAGCTTTATCCCTGATAAGAAAGGTGTGGCTACTGGCTTGCAGTCACTCATGTGAAATCGTGCCAAAAGATCTCTGGCATATTTTGGTTGAGAAATGGTAATGCGAGAATCACGCTGATGGATCTCTAGTCCAAGGAAGAAATTTAGCAAGCCCATGTCTGTCATAGAAAACCGCTTATGCAATGCAGTTTTGATGTTAGTAATGACAGAAGCTGAACTACCCGTTATCAAAAGATCATCTACTAGAGTACTATGATCAACAAGGAGTCAATTTTCTTTAGAAAATAAACATTGGAATCAGATTTGCAGCGTACAAAATTTTGAGATAACAAATAAGAATCCATCTTTGCATACCATGCTCTAGGTGCTTGCTTGAGGCCATAGAAAGACTTCTTTAGTTTGCATACCAGAGATGAATTCTGCATGTATCCTGGTGGCTGCTCCATGTAGATTTCCTCCTCGAGATCACCATGAAGAAAGGCATTCTTCACATCCATATGATGCACCGCCCATCCTCTTGCTGTTGCAATGGAGAGAGCTAGCCGAATGGAATCCATTTTTGCCACTGAAGCAAAAGTCTCATCATAGTCAACACCATGTACTTGCTGAAAACCTTTTGCTACCAATCATGCCTTATATCAACTAACTTGGCCATTTGATGCTTTCTTGGTTCGGTAAACCCACTTGCATCTCACAAGTTTGCGATTTGAAGGTAGCGGAACCAAATCCCAAGTCTGGTTCTCAATGAGAGAGTTATATTCCTCATCCATGGCGGCTTCCCATTTAGGATGCCCATTTGCTTCTGCATAAGTTTGTGGATCAGATCCATGCATCATATAAGCATGCATGGGCATTGATGGCTCCATAGCTAAGAGTGCTTGTGGATCTTCCTCAAACAGAGTGATAGAGGCAGGATCATCAAGGATATCACTCATGCTGCACCATTTTTGTGTTGAAGGTGGTCGAGAATCTTACGAACTACATGCAGAAGTATGATCTCGATGTTCAACAACTGGTGGTCTAACAGGGGTCACAGGAAAAGACTCATCTTCATCAGAATGTTGGTCTGAAGTTTCATCTGCATACTCATCAATGAGTGGTGATGAAAATTTGGTAACAAGTTCATCTACTGGTGCATGCGAAATATCTTCGTCAAACTTTACACTCCTTTCAATAAAGAGCTCTTTAGTGTGCATATCAAGCAATCTGTACCCTTTGACTTCATCAGAATATCCAACAAACATGCATGCTTTGCTTTGAGGCTCCAAAGCCTTTCTCTTCTCTGGAGGAATGCGGGCCCATGCTCGAGATCCAAAAATGCGGAAATGACTAACTTCAGGTTGCATGCCAGTTCATGCCTCAAAAGGTGTTTTTCTAGTAACAGATTTATGAGGAGATCTGTTCTGGATGTATGAGGCACAATTAATAGCTTCGGTCCACAATTTCGACGGAAGAGATCTTGCATGCAACATGCAATTAGCCATCTCTTTCAAAGATCGATTTTTTCCTTTCAGCCACGCCATTTTGCTGTGGAGTGTAAGGAACTGTATGCTGCAACTGTATGCCTGCTTCATCGCAAAGATTCTTGATATCTTTGTTGACATATTCCGTCCCATTATCTGTGCGGAGTATTTTGATGCGTTTTCCAGACTGATTTTCCGCATGCGCTTTGAAAATCTTTAGATGTTGAAAAACTTCAGACTTGAGTTTCAAGAAGTAAACCCAAGTGAATCTCGTGTAATCATCTATAAATGAAAACACATATCTTGCTTTGCTCATTGAAAGCACCGGAAATGGACCCATGAGATCACTGTGTACAAGTTCCAAAGGTGAAGAGGCTCTTCATGCATGCCCCTTCTCGAATTTTTCTTGTGGATGCTTTCCAAGAGCACATCCATTACAAACACCATCTAAAAATTCAATGGTTGGCAATCCTTTGACCATCCCTTGCTTACTAAGTTGTTGCATATATCTGAAATTCAAGTGCCCAAATCTCTCGTGCCAAATCCTACTTTCTTCATTTGCATGCGTAAGTAGCAAAATAGAATCTGATTGAGGAACAAAATCAGAAAATGTATACATACGAGATTGATCATTTACCTTGCCAGATGCAATCTTCAAATTAGTTTGCATGTCATAAATGCTCACGGAATCTGGGGTAAATTCCACTTTCCTTCCGCTGCCAGTGTGTGTCATCTGATACACTGAGAGAAGATTCATAGAAAGCCTTGGAATATGCAAGACATTTTCAAAACTTCCATCTTCGAATTGCACTCTTCCTTGTCCAGTTGCTGCAACTGCAGAATTATCCCCCATGAGAATGGGAGGACCTGAGTATGCATGTAGAGAAGAAAAGGATTCCTTTGAAGAAGCCATGTGATGTGAAGCTCCTAAATCGATGATCCATTCTTGTGGTGCAGAATGAAGAGCAATCAAAGCATGCCCGTTACCTCCTGGATCTAGTGCTTTTTCTCCAGACTTCTTCTTAGCATTCTCAGGAATGTGGTCTCCAAGATTGTGTTGCTGGAGTGTCTGCACCATAAGATCTATAGTCTTCTTCATGCATGCAGATTCAGGACGAAAACCACGGTGGCAATAATTGCACATTGATTGCCCTTTCGTTCCTTTCCTTTCCCTTGAGCCAGATGCTCCATCAGGGGGTTTGGGATGTCCTCCCTTTCTTGGATCAGGATCCTTCTTCCCTTTTCCTTTCTGATGGTCTTTGGAATTTGCCTTTCCTTTTTCATGCACAGTAAGTGCATGCGCTTTGGAATTTTTAAGTGTGCCCATTTTGATGAGCTTATCTTGCTCATGCATCAAAGACTGAATAAAAGAATCCAGTGAAGGCATCTTCCAAGCTGCACTAGTTGCAGATCTGACTGTGTGGAATGTAGAGATGAATACCGCATACTCTGGACCAAGTTTTGATAAAATGGAAAGAATGAATTGATTTTCTTGCTTGGATTTGTCGATCCCGCATCCTTTCAGCTGAACCAACAAGGCTTTATACCTTGTGAAAAAATCTTGAATGTTTTCAAAGTTTCTCAGATCTAATGAGTTTAAACCATTTTGGAGAATGTGATCTTGCATTTCATCCTGTTTTCCAAACAATCCTTCCAAAATTTTCCATACTTCATTTGGAGTTGAACATGATTCAACATGAAATAGCAGTTCCGAAGAAATAGATAAACATAGGATGCCGAAGGCCTCGTCCATGCGATTGAAATATCTTGTTTTCTCCATTGTCGATGTTGGTTGAACTTTCGTTTCCATGGTTATTCGAAATAAGCCTCTACTTCTGAGATGAAGTTGAATCTTTGGCTTCCATTCGAAATAATTATATGGAGTGAGAATTGCCGATTGTGGAAACTCCAATTTAGACTCCATCCTTTGTTGTTGCTTCAATCTTCTGAACCTGCAAATAAAATTGCTTGTGCACTGATTACAAATCCCTGTGGTCTGATACCATGTAAGATTTTTGAGATACACAGATCTAGATCTGCAAAACAATAAAAAAGCTTGCAATAGAAGGAAGGAAGCGAGCAAGAATTGAGAAAGGAATGAAAAATTGATTCTACAATATTAGTTTTAGAATAAATACATAAAAGCAACTAGGTTAAGCTTAGTTGTACATGCAATAACTAAAGCTAACTAAAGCTAAGTGTGCTTTATCTTATGTTAATGTGTACATGTGCCACATGCAAGCAATAAGTTAACTGGAGCTAATCTAGGTGCATGTACACCAAGACAGCTAGTCTAAGTGCATGTACACCAACAACGGGAGCTAATCTAGGTGCATGTACACCAACACTTAGGTCTCAGCTCACGGTGTTATATAGATCAAAGACAAAAAGCGGAGGGGATAGAGAGGTTAAAAGAACTGGGCAGTACAACAAAGGGCATAGGGGAATGGTATTGCAGTGCATGTTCCGGTAATTCCATTTTATTAATTTCATAACTTTGCATGTTTAGGTAATCAGTGAGTGCAAATTCCGATGTGAATGACCGGTAATAGCAAACCACACTTTCCGGATACTTTAAAATATTAAAAAATATTACATTTGTAGAAAACGTTTTGAAAAAATATAAAAACATTTATTCATACAAAATAGAAATTAACAACCGTACGGAAATAGCGGTATAAAATGGCGTCTTCATTTGTGGAGTGAGGCTCTTTCTTCCACTAATATATCGAAAATGATAACAAACAATTAGAATTAAATTATTAAAAAAAAAAAAAAATTTCACTTATTGGTTCACGGATACACGGGTGAGTGGGTAGCCGCTACATCCAGGGTTTTAAACACTGAGTGGACACCACCCGAAGGACATCAACACCCCTTGGCCTATTTAATGACCTAACCCCAAAAGCTTTCAGGATTTGACCCTGTGACCTCCCATTGGCGAGGCACTTGATTTGACCGATTGAACTAACTCTTGGGGCTAAAAAATAAAAATAAAAATTATTATATAGATAATATTAACAATAACCATATATAATTTTATAAAAAAATACTCCATAAAACTGTAATTAATTAATTATTTAGGATAAAAAATATTTAACTTATTTATATTTTGGAATATTTATATAAAACCTATTAAATACATAAATTTTGTATTAATATCAAATCCAACTGTCTTATTTATAAACTTCAAATTGGAAAAAATAAATTGTATTTTGAACACAATGATTCATTTTGAACCACCATTAGAATCTTTTTAACCGAAGCCTTGAAGACCTGATTGTTATGAATCTTTTTAACATAAGCCTCGAAGGCTCGATTGTTATGACTATTTTACGATCACTAGAAATGTCTTAGACCATCCTTTCCGATATTCAAAATTTTCATGAATCAGTTACTATAAAAAAATATAATAATTTAACATAATATTTATATAAAAATGATTAAATATATTTTTTTGAAATAGGTTAACATCAAATCTCATTTTATCTTATTTGTAGATTTTAAGTCATAAATAGTAAATTGTATTTTATACCCACTGAATCTATTTTGGGTCGCCATTTTAATCATTTAACATAAAACCTCAAAAATAAGGTTGCTGGTTATCAATATCTTCTAGTAACTAAAAAGGTTTTTTGATATTCAAAAAATTTATTAATTAATTATTTAAATAATAATTATTTTATATTTTTTAATAATGTTTATAAAATTTATTAAAGAAATGAATTTAGTTTGGGTTAACATTAAATCTAAATTTATTTTATTTAGACATTTTAAATCACACAAAAAAATATTTTAAACGCAATAGTTCTGTTATCGACCACCATTTGAATATTTTAATTTAAGGCTTCACAATGAAAGTTGGAAGTTATCACTCTTTCACAGTAACTAGAGTGCTAAACTAATTGTATTTTTGTAGAGATGATTGAAGCCCATTAACCTTTCCTTATTTTCTTTCGTTTTCTTAACCCCAATTCACTTCATGTTAAGGGTTTTACCGGGATTAGTTAGAGGTCAATTTTTTATTTTTTTTTGGATTTTAGGAGATATTTTACTCCATATCAGAGTCATAATGATCTTATTTGAGAAGTGTTTCCATTTCTCTTACTCTAGATTTAACAAGAACATTGTTTGAGGAAGATATTTATAAAATTTTAAATTATATTGTGACTTTTGGGTCTAGAGTGGTTTCTTAGATCTAAATTTTTGGACAAGCCTTCTTGCTAACATTTTGCATGTTGTTCTTCTATCATTTCTAAAACGTTTTTATCTAGTGCATTTCATCCATTTGATTTGGTTTTGAATTACTCTATCCCCTTCCAAGGCATTCAATCTTATAGAGAGGAGTCATGGGAATGAGATATTTTCTAATAGTTCCTACAACAAAACATGGTATTTTATTATTCTGAAGAAAAAAAAAATTGAATTCATACCCTTTCCAAGATTATCTTGTCAAGAAAACCTTGCCTAATGTAAATGTTTACATAAAATGATCAACTGTTAAGAGACCATCTATTATCTAATAGATATCTTCTTTTGTAAATATGGCTAGGTAATTCCTAATATCCTCTAACATTGATAACACTAAGATATTGTTTGGAAGGCTTTAGAAAAATACAAAAATTGGTATTATAGATATAGAATTAAATATAAGGTTAAAATATTGGAACCATTGAATGACGAATACACACACTCTATCCCAAAGCCTTGCTCCCCACCCCCAAAACCATTGACCTCTAATACACTCTCATAATAAGTGATATTGGAAAATGAAAAATGATAAAGGATTTTGAACATAAATATGCCTTATAGTTTTTGATATCCAATTTGCATAGATTGATTTAGAAAACATTAATACCAGGTCAAATACCTTTGAATAGACATATGAATGAATTTGAGTCATAGTAGTAGATTAGATTATTGATGTTTTGTTTATTTAGTTTCAAAATTGAAATATTTGGATTTTTCATTATATAAGACGATCTTCATGTGGATCTGGAAATTATTAATCATATATGGAATAATGAAACAACAAAGAGATAAATAGAAAAATCATGAAAATAATACCAACATTGTATTAAGAGGGAGGGCTTTCCTTTTATAAGAAAGGTGACTTCTTATTAAATTGATTACAAATAGTTTTGCATTGAAACAACAAAACATTATTTATTTATTCCCCTCGTTCCTTAAGTTGCCCAACTAGTTTGCATAAGAAAAGAAAATACATATTTTAGAAAAATCAAATACATTATTAGATGTTTCCTTCCTGATAATGAGTATTTTCTGAAGGGGTGCTCCTCTCTTGGTTTTCAAATTTGTCCGTATTCAATGAGGGAAGTGTACCTACTTCCACCACCAAATGAGAAAAATTGCACAGTAATGTGTATGTAGACATCCATTTTTTTCCTGTTGGTGTGTCCCTTCTGAGCTACATTGTATGATATGCATTTATTCTAGCAAGATGTCATCATCTTCAAATCATGAATTGATCTGGAATTTTTTGTGATACTCTAAAAGAAAAATTTTAATTATGTGATACCTTTTAGTGACACTTATATTTTCACATGTGTTGACGGTGTTGCACCCACCAACATGTCAGGGGATCTCCTCGGTAAGAATTCCCAATTAGACCTCAGACCGTTTGGTGTAGGAGTCCCAGTAGTGGGTCGTACGGTAATGCCTTGACCGTGATTTCGCATAGAGGCAAGTAATATAACTCTGTTGCTAGCAAGGGTGTGACAGTTGCAGTGAGTCAAGGAAGGTACATGAGAGGTTCTAACACAAGGGGGTTAAGATGAGTGTACCCCTTGGAAACCTGTGATAACACTCGGCTAGGAAGGGAACACACGAGCAAAGATACATCAAAACATGGAAGGCAAGTTAGCGAGCAATCCAAAGTGATGGTTAAACCAAAAACACATTTCAGAAAGACTCATACATACTTATAAAAGATAGTCTATACATGCATGAGTAAGAAAACCAATACAGATATCATTTAGAGTAAACCAGATAGCATAGAATACAATACGGCATATGCATGAAACGTGTTGGTTGTTATTATATAAAGAAGTGTAAGTTCCAATCATACATTACATCTGTGTCCAAAAACTAGTCCCAATAGCAAAACGTTATAGCCACAACTGCCTACTCATATAAAGAGATGTACTAGCTCTACACAGTGGAGAAGAAAAGGCTCGTTACAATACTATCCAAGCTCTCTCAAAGATAATCTTATCAAAAACTTGGTTGACCAAAAGTCTATATAATGAGTTATGAGGGACTATTTATAGGAAACGGTAGGGGTGACCCTTGACATTCCCATTTATGACAGTTCAACTACCCTCATGACTCTTCATCTACTTTATAATTGTTACAACCAACTATCGACACTTGACTTACACTTCACAAGGTATTACATTGCAATTCACATGTACACATGTCAAAAAAAATGTCTTGAGGAAGCCATGCTAGACATCACTATGACTTAGACAACCATGGAAGTCCAACTCCTCAACATCTTCATGATGATCAATAGTAACATACTAATGCCAAGATCGATAGTCCTTGATGGTGTCCATGTGCTTCGCAGTGACATCTGTCTGAAACCTAACTCTTTCCTCCATAGCATCCATGTACATTGCTCAGGCTCCCCTATCCAACTTGTATGAAAGCATGTGCACCATTGTCTTCAGTTCTACCAGACCAGGAACATACTTGTGCATTATGTCTGCACTGATGTGAAAGTCTGGGCTAATGGCAATGTGCATCAACTCGTGAATGCACGAGTTAAGCTCTAGTCGGACCTGTGCCTTCGTCTTCGCCTGGGTGGGAGTTCCAATAGATGGGATCACATGTGTGTGCACCAAAACATCCATACTCTTGAATACTAATGGATGTGAAGCTTGTATGCTAGTGATGAGCTGCGGGAGCTCTTCATTATTCTGGATCTGGCTCTAGATATGTGCCTTTAGCTGAACCGCATTGGCCCTTATCATCTTAGGCAAGTGAAGCAGGGCTCCCTTGTATTTCATCGTCCATGCTTGCATGTCATAAATAGAAACATGTAATTTCATCAAGATACGTGATCTTCTAACACATCATTGCTTCCATCCACTGAGATGGATGATTGCCTTATGCACGGTACCAAACTTGGAGTACAACAATTGCATAACCATATCAAGGGACAATACTTCATCTTGTATTGCCTTCTTTAGTTCAGCTCGACCGGACGTTGTCACCAACTCTCCTCCTTGCATGGCTATCTCTAGTTGCTTCGCCATTCACTCATTCTCAGCTATGAGAAAGTAAACACTTGAGCTAGTGGCTTTGTCATACACTCTGGTTGCATCGTCCAAGACTGCTGGATATTTGTGCACACCAGTCATGATCACTCGTTCCTCAACTTGCAGGAGATGTATGATCCTCCAAGGTTAACACTCTGTGACACTGCACAACTCCATGTTACAATTCATCAAATTATATGTTGTGCATCTCTCCTTCTGGCTCATCATCAATGATCTCAATGCCTCCTTGGTCACTTGAGACTTGCTCCTCATCTGGATGCAGTGAAGCAAGTAAGTCGACCTCTTGTTGTTGAGGCATTAGTTTGGTGTCTTGTTCCAACTCTTGTTGCTCAATGTCTGCATCCAACTCTTGGAGTGCTTGTTCTATCTCATGAGAGAAATCTTTCTCCTACAATGATTCACCCTGTTTTCTTGATGCCAGCTATTCTGATGAATTAGTTACTTGTACGGGAGTTGTTTCATCTATTTGCACATGTTGTGCCCCATACTATACATGTTGCTACTATGCTTCCCTCTCCTCTTTGCGCATCTCTTGTTCCTTTCAGAGTTTCTCCCTCAACTCATGCAACAACTTCTATGCATCCTCCATTCTTCTCTCATCCGTCTTCATTTGCGTGATTCACATGTCGCGGTGGTGCCTCTTTGCTTCTATAGCCATAGTTTCTTTCTCTACTAATGGATATGATTAGAACTTGTAGCTTTGCTCCTCTTCAATGTGATTGACTATATTTCGCTTTCCCTTGTTGCACACTGGTAAGCTTGCCTTTGCTACTACTACTGCTTTTGGTGCTGGTCCTCTCTGATATTCCGCTTCATGTCTCTTCACTAACCACTCCACATCAAAGCTGACCGATTCATTGAATCTGGAGGACTTGTAACAATATCTCCATGGGTCCTGGTCCACCCAATGACATGCCCCGTTGATCCAGTTGAACTGTACTCTCATGCATCAATCTTTCACAATACAATGTGGGTCATATGGATTGTAGCCTCAATGGTCGAATGGCTACTTCTTCATCAGTTCTACTTCACCACCCACGTTATTGATACTCTAGATCTAACATAACCCAATCCGTAGTGGAAGAGCAGGCCAAGGTGCATTCTTCATCTGGTGTAGTCTAGCTATCAATCCTGCCGAGATGTGAGATGCTACCTCTTGCATGACAAGTATGTCCAAGGAAAACTTCAATAGAACATGCAGAGTCTTCTCTGCACTAAACATTTGGATGAAGGTGTCGGGTGGTGAGGCACACCAATTAACAATCTGTCAGTGCCTCGATTTCTTCCTTTGACATGTTAGAAAATTACATATTACAAATCAATGGAACACATAAAATATATTGCAGAAATATAAACACAGAAAACACATAAAACAAGAGAGACACAGATATACATGGTTCACCCAATTTGGGCTACGTCCATGGAGAAATAGGCATTCCTTCCTTTTATATTATCTAGCAAACTAAAGAGATACAACCTACAATAGATCTACTGTAATTCCATCTTCGCTCTCACACAATCTCCTATCTCTTTCTCACTCAAAATACATATCTACATCGACACAATACAATTTTCTCATATATAGCGACGGGTTACATTCTAGGGAAAAAAACCCCAAATTAAACATAAATTCTACCATCAGATCTCAGCCTAATAAATGACCCAGATTAACTACGAAATTACAACATTTTACCAGGCAACTTTATAAGGTTGTTACCCCCCTAGACCCCCCTGGCGGAGTACATTTTACAGGCAGAGTTGCTGCTACAATATGCATTTGGGTCCAATGCAGTGATACCTCTGAATAAATAAGATAGTCATGATCCACACCTAACATGACATGAAGGGTGGATCCTGTTCAAATATCATCTTGTAAACTGGGGTGACAAAATGATCGGACAGTCGTATGATTACTCCTTTACAGCTACATTCAAACAACAACTTGAAATATGTGTTCGCAATAGTCTCTGTTGGTGACCATGCCTAGTCCAAGCCCGAGAACTCATATCAGGCACAAATCTCATCTAAGATGTAGGCAGACATGTAAATCTATACATGCATACCTTCGAGTGACTGTTGAGCCTTCGTTACTTGTTCCTTTAGCTGATGAGCCAACATGTCAGACCAGTTACATGGTTTTCCTTCTCTATCCAGTTGGTCCAACGCGATCACTGAACTCTGTGGGAAGGTTTCCATGCTTTCTTGGCCATATAGTCGACATGAAAATATGACCAAGTGTTGATACTCCTTCTGCAGTATCTTTTCCTTGTAGATCTAGTTGGGTTCCAACCTGAATCGATCTGACTCCTTTACCCAGTTCTTCAACATGTCTCTCAAGTTAGAACTGTTGTTGGGTAAGTTGAAGGAAGTCTTAATGATAGTCGCGGGCTCTGAAATCTCATACATTTCATCATAATCTCATTCCTAGAAGGTTGCAAGCTTCGTCCCACTGAAACTGCTCAAGGTCATCTTATCGGGATCAGTGTGAGAGACGATCCAATGTATAATGTCTATGCATGGGAACATGGGGTATCTGCATGCAATCTGGTACATTCCAAACTTGTGAATGTTCACATACACCTAATGGTCTTCGAGGTATTCCTCAATAGTGCCTGTGAATGCTTCATTAACCTCTTGCCACTTTAGTTTGATGTCCTTGTCTAGAAAAAATTTTGTATCTTCATAGATTGGTAGACTAGAGGACACTCACTCAACTACTTCTCTAGCTGCTTTTGTGCCAGTGTCCTGTGATCCTTCTCTCTTGGAGGCCATTGATCCTGTACTGCTAAGAGGCGGATGAAAACCTGAAAGATCTGGAGACAAAGCAAAATGCATGGCAAGAAATCTATCAGTGAAAACCAAAGAAAATTTAGGGAATGACATAGAACATACCTAGGGAACTGATAGGCAAGATTACGCAATTTCTTCTAGGAGGCTGGGTGGCTAACTGCCAGAATTGTGCAAAAGGCTATCTAGTTTTTCTGAAAGGCAAGAGAGGCTGTTGGATCTATGAAATGCGCAATCTAGACTAGTTGTTGACTGTTGGGATTGCACAATGTGCAATTCCAGCTCGGAGTGACTACAATCTCAGCGACTAGACTGTGTAATTTTCTAGGCCAGTAGTCACTGTCCCTCAGAAATGCACAAAACAGTCTTGGAGGAAAGTGTCTGTGTAGTAATGTGCATTTCTGGAGAGGAATCAGAGCCTTCCTTCTCCATATTGCACAATTTTGTCTTAATGAAGGTAGAGTCCAGGCCAATGTTGGTTAGACTCACTGACAGGAAACTGAAAACAAATATGAGAATGAATGCATGGTGACACTAGGTGAAAGAAGAAGTGATTGACAATGCATGCAAACATGAATGGAGATTCGATAAACAGATCAACATGCATGTGGGTGAAGTGAGTCCCCGAATCGACGACGTTCCTGCAAAATAGTTTCATGAATACGACAATAGTGAGATAGCAACAAAAACTGAAACGACACTAGCACTAGGTAGTGTGCATGTAAGCGATAGGAAGCGTTCAAAGAAATAAAAAAAACAACACTCACACAAGCGAAAACACAAAAGTGACAGAAATGCTGAGAAAAACAAGTTGAGGCCGCTTACTCGTGAATAGCTAAGTCGGATGTGTCGAAGTGTCCTGGATGTGCTGTGGGATATTAGAGCTCTAAGATCTATGTGAAAGAATGAGCCCTGATGCGTAGAAAAAATAAGTTTTTAGCTTATGACGTGCATGCCACAAATCTAGGAAAAAGCAACACTTGGAGGAAAGTTCCTAAACGAACTTTGCATGTAATCTCTAGCTGCTAAAAATATCTCCCTAGTTCATGGGATACTTTTTGAATGTTTTATTTTTCTATTCCTGGAAAAATAAGGACGTGGATGCAAATCAAGTTTCCTTGGTCCTGGGTGGAACTAGTTAGCCAAACCGCTCATCCATGAAGCTTCTCAACTGGTGGAAGGAAATGTGCATTTTTGGCTGGGAGCTGGGATGGTTTCCCATTAGATTTGCATAATTTCTAGAAAGATTAGTTGAATGCTACCCATATTTGCGCAAATTTTTGGCTGAGTAGCCCTGCTGGGGAAAATTCACCCAATTTTCTCTGTGAGGGTTGACTGGCAGAATTGTGCAATTCTGGAGCCCAACAAGTTGATAGACAATATTGCACAATTTCTCGAGGGAATGTTTGTTTCCCTCTAGAATTGTGAAATTTCTTGGGGGAGCTACTCAGCCTATAGCTCGATCAAGTCCAGATGAACAACCTATTAGGGGAATGCATCAAGCTGTGATTGACAGGCTGCCTTTATGCAAGAAAAACACTGATGCTTGTGTACTTAACGAAGCAAGGCAAGGTGTTGTGGAAAGTTTTTAGGGAGGCTCCAAAATGAAGCTAAGTAAAAAATTTGGAGGGTGGTTGTAGTTGCTACAACAGTTTACGACACACTGGTAGAACTCCAGCTCTCTGAATGGACCTTGTTCGTGAAAAGCAAGTCTAACACCTCCGGAAGTATTGTTCAATTCTTAGTTTGTCTTGGTTTCACACTAGCTTGATTGTAAGATGTAACATCTACCAAGATCTTGGTCAATTGACACACATTCCAAGCTAAGTCAACACAGTTGTTTCAATTTGGATTAAGGGGTATATTGGTGCAAAATCAAATTAGTTGTCAGAGTCTTAGTTTTATCTCTGGTGTTTCTCTGCTACCAGCAGTCCTGAATAGTACCCTGGTGGAGTCACATAGGAACACAAGCATGGCTTAGTTGCTAGTGAGCCTAGTCAGTACCCCGATGGAGTTACTTGCATCACCTCTTTGCACAGGAATCCTTTCTCTTCTTTCACCTTATCCATTTTGAATTTTGAATTTTTATACTTCATTTTTTTTTTCATTTTTTTCAACTGTGCATAGTAATTATTCATTTCAAGAGGCAAAAGAGGGATCCTGACTTATTGAGAGCAAAATAGTTTTTTCCAGTAGAGAATTAGTTTATTATATCTCTGTTGTGCTTGTTAAGGTTTTACCCCTCACCTTTCTCTACTTGACTGAGCTAACAATGGTTAACCCAAAAACAATCGACTAGAGTAGGTGACACCAGTTAGCACCCTAGCATGGTATTTTCACCAAGGTTCAATTCGAATAGTACATATTTTCCTTCGACGTATCATAGAATAAAAGAAACAAGTTCTTCATATAGAGGCAAGACGACATATATCCAAGTAGTGATAGTTGTACAAGCCCTCTTGTACTTTACCCAGCTTGTTTCATGATTCATACATGGTTTCATGCCAAAACTAACCTATGAATAAAAAATCAAACTAACCAACAACAAAGTAAAGCAAGAGAAAAAGAAAAAGCGAAGGCAAAGTGAGTAAGAAAACAAGAAAGAAAACAAACAAACAAACAAATCAAGTAAGCAAACAACCATCCAAGCAAGCTCACTGAAAGAAAACATTACTCCTACTCTTAAGCTAATAGTTGATGTGCCTGATTACTTGAAGTGATATTTCCAATGTAGCCACTGGTGCATTGGTTGACCCATGTTGGTGAAAGCTTGGTCCGCGAGCAACCCAGTTGTGCGAACCAGCAAGAAAGAAAGATATAACAATGAAGAAAACCACTCTTCATGTTTCAAGGTGCCCAAAGGACATAAGTGATTGCAAGTGCATGACAAGCAGTTCGTGGACTTGTCATGGTACTGTGCGACACTGTGTACAACTTTGAAGCATAAGAACACTCTTGACTATGACATGAAAGAAAATGAAAGAAATAAAGATAACTTGCATCGTGCACATTTTCTTGTAATGTAAAACTCCTCCAATGCATGAGCGATAGGATCATGTAGTTCGAGTGGAGGAAGTATGATCTATGTGTGAGATGGATCTTCAATGCATATAGATGAGAGATGAGGAGTCTCGGGTGATTGAATAATTTCCTGATGGGAAGTGTGACTAACCCTAAGAGAGCGAGGACCTGACATAACCATCATCTTGGGCTGAAGTGCCTTGAAAATATTGCATATTTCAACTTCACCATCAGGTAGATCATCATAAACTGGTGGCTTTGAAAGATCAATCGTGATAGAGTCATGGTCGAGATTGAATATGGGAGTAAATGGATCACGATAGCCACGATCCAAAAAATCAATGAGCTCATTGTCATCCTCGTGATCAGACGAATAAAATAGATGGGTAGATGGAAAGTGAACAAACTCATCCTCTGTGTTTTCGAAAAGGGCAGATGAAAGACCAAGTGGATTTTCAATGAATAACTTATCCTCTTCATTGTCAAATGATGGACCAACATCTGGTGTGTCTTATGAGTGATCAACAATGGGTGCGTCCGTGGATGAATATACACATACAAAATCATGGATGGAACGTTCACCAAAGATGTTAGAAAAAGATAGAGGAGGCTCGGATGGAAGGGAGTCATCCTTCACCGAGTGTTGATGCTCAAGCTCACACTCATACTCTTCATGAATGACAGTGCATGTTGGTTGTGCAACACCAACTCCATCAATGGCTTGTTCCTCATTCAAAACATGTGTAGAGTCTAGAATGGAAGAAACAAGACAATATCATCTGAAGGATCAACTGAGTGTGAATACGGAGGTTGTTGAACATAATTTATATGACAACTCGAAGTAGTCACAACCAAATTTGTGCGAAAATTAAGTGAGGTGATGTTGAGAGGATGTGAAATTTGTACAAGTGTGTGAGCATGATCCTCAACATCACTCGAAAGTGGTGGAGTTATTTGATGAGGGGATGTCAGACAGTCACTCGTGACAATGACTGCATCCATATGAGATTACGTAGCTCGATCATTGAAGAAGGTTGAGGGAGGCATTTAAAAACTCTTCTTGGGATGAGGATATTTCTTGATGCAATACTCGAATCATTCCCAAAGATAGAGGAACTTGATCTGGCTCCTTGAAGCTTGAAATTGCAAGTCACGGAAGCGCTGCCAAAAATCCATAATCGATTCATGTGGAGCCTTGCGTTACTGTAGCAGTGTTTGGTCAAGATGGTCTGGTTCAAAATTATAGAAGGTGTCTTCAATGACATCCCAGAAGTGCTCAAGTGAGTACACGCTACTCAGCCGGTAGGCTGAAAGGCCATCGAAGTGGAGATTTGCGAAGTGTGTATGCAATCAACAAGTTGGCATGTTCATCAGAACACCGATCTTCCTCATGAAGCATGTAAAGAAAGCCATGTAATTACTCAGGCCAGGCCACTTCGCCTTCACTATATTACATGTAAGTGGAAAAGTGATCGAAAAGCTCCCTCCTAATGGTGACATCTTCATGATTCGAAAAACATCGCAAAGGGAGAATAGTGCAAGAATCCATGAAAGATATGCAAAGGTTCAAAATAAGATGAGATACCACATCTTGTCATCTGGCCCTCCTTCTAGCACTAGAAATGTTGACAGTTCTCGACCTACCAACATGTCAGGGGATCTCCCCGGTAAGAAGTTCCAATTGGACCTTAGTCAGTTTGGTGTAGGAGTCCCAGTAGTGGGTCATACAGTAATGCCTTGACCAAGATTTCGCACAGAGGCAAGTAAGATAACTCTATTGGTAGCAAGGGTGTCACAACCATAGTGAGTCAAAAAAGGTGCATAAGAGGTTCTAACACATATGGGCTGAGATGAGTGCGTCCCTTGGAAACCTGTGATGGCAATCAGCTTGGAAGGGAACACTCGAGAAAAGAAACATCACAACATGGAAGGAAAGTTAGCGAGCAATCCAAGGTGATGGTTAAACCAAAAACACATTTAAGAAAGATTTCATACATACTTATACAAAATAGTCTATACATGCATGTGTAAGGAAACCAATATATATATCATTTAGAGTAAACCAAATAGCATAGAATACAATACAACACATGCATGAAACGCGATGGCTCTTATTATAAAAAGAAGTGTAAGTTCCAGTTATACAATACATCCATATCCAACCACTAGTCCCAATAGCGGAACGTTACAGCCACAACCGCCTGCTCCTCCAAAGAGATGTACTAGCACTGCGTAGTGTAGAAGCCAAGGCTCATTACAATACTATCCAAGCTCTCTCGAAGATAGTCTTATGAGAAGCTTCGATGACCAAAAGCCTATACAATGAGTTATGAGGGACTATTTATATCAAAGGGTGGGGTAACCCTTGAGATTCCACTTTGTGACACTTAAACTACACTCATGACTCTCCATCTACTCTATGACTATTACAATCAACTATCGACACTTGATTACACTTGACAAGACATTACATTACAATGCACATGTACCCATGTGAAACAAAATGGTTTGAGCAAGCCATGCTAGACATCACTTTGACTTAGATAGCCAAGGAAGTCCAACTCCTCAACATCTTCATGCTGATCGAAAGTAACATAATGATGCCAAGATTGGTAGTTCTTGATGGTGTTCATGTGCTCCGTGGTGACATCTGTCTAAAACCTGACTCTTTCCTCCATAGCATCTAGGTACACTGCTCAAGCTCCATTGTCCAACTCATCTGAAAGCATGTGCATCATTGTCTGTAGTGCAGTTGAACCACCAACATACTCATTCATGATGTTTACACTGATGGGCAAGTCTGGGCTGGTGACAATGTGCATCAACTCGTCGAAGTATGAGTTAAGCTCTAGTCAGACTTGTGCCTTTGTCTTTGCCTGGGTGAGAGCCCCAATAGATGGGATCGCATGTCTGTGCACCACAACATTGGTACTCTTGAATACTCGTGCATGGGAAGCCTCTATGCTAGTGATGAGTTGCAAGAGCTCTTCATAGTTTCGGATCTGACTTTGGATATGTGCCTTTAGCTCAACCACATTGGCCCTCATCATCTTAGGAAAATGAAGCGCGGGTCCCTTCTATTTCATCAGCCATGTTTTCATGTCATCAATAGCAGCATGCAAGTTCGTCAAGATACACGCTCTTCTAGCACATCATTGCTGCCATCAATTGAGATGGACGACTGCCTTATGCATGGTACAAAAATTGGATTACAACGATCGCATAACCATATCAAGGGACAATACTTCATCTAGTATTTATTTCTTCAGTTCAGCTTGGGTGGACACTGTCAGCAACTCTCCTCCTTGCTTCAGCGTCTGTAGTTCCTTCGCCATTCGCTCATTCTTAGCTATGATCAGAAAGTGAACACTTGAGCTAGTGGCTTTGACATACGCTCTGGTTGCATCATCCAAGGCTAGTGGATGTTTGCACACATTAGTCACGATCACGCATTCCTCAACTTGTGTAGGAGATGTATGATCCTCCAGAGTTGACACTCTGTGAGACTGCACAACTCTATGTTGAGATTTGTCGAATGAGATGTTGTGCATCTCTCCTTTTGGCTCTTCATGAAGAATCTCAGTGCCTCCTGAGTCACTTGAGACATACTCATCATATAGATGTAGTAAAGCAGGTAAGTTGACCTGTCGGTTGTGAGGCATGATGTCAGTGTCTTGTTCCAACCCTTTCTGCTCCATGTCTGCATCCAACTGTTGGAGTGCTTGTTTTATCTCATGAACAAAGTCTTTCTACTATGATGGTTCACCCTGTTTTCCTGAAGATAGTTGTTCTGATGAATCAACTACTTGTACAGGCATTGTTTTATCTGTGTGCACATGTTGCACCCCCTATTGTACCTATTACTATTGTGCTTCCCTCTCCTATTTTTATAGCTCTTGTTCCTTCTAGAGTTACTCCTCAACTCATGTAACTCCTTCTATTCCTACTCCATTCTTCTCTTATCCCACTAGCTTTGTGCGATTTGCATGTCGTGCTGGTGCCTCTTTGCCTCTATAGGCATAGTTGCTTTTTGTACAAATGGATCTGCTAAGAACTTACAGCTTCACTCCTCCTCCATGTGATCAACAATATTCCTCTTTCCCTTATCACGCATTGGTATGCTTGCCTCTGGTGCTACTGCTGCTGCTGGTGTGGGTGCTCTCCAAGATGCCACTTCATGTCACTTCGCTAACCAGTCTACACAAAAGCTGACCAGTTTATTGAGTTTGGAGGAGTTGTAACAATATTTCCATGGGTCCTCCTTTACCTAATGACATGCCCCGTGGATCTAGTTGAAATGTACTCTCATGTAGTCATATTTCACAATACAATGTGGGTCATACGGACTATAGCTTCGGAGGTCGAATGGATAATTCTTCATCAGTTCTGATTTGACATCTGCTTGCTCAATATTTTGGATCTCATATAACCCAATCCACAATGGAAGAGTAGGCCAAGGTTCCTTCTTCTTCGGGTGTAGTCTAGCTGTCAATCCTGTCGAGATGTGATATGCTACGTCCTAGATGAAAAGTATATCAAAGGAAAACTTTGGTAGAACATGCAGAGGCTTCTTCGCATTGACATTTGGATGAAGATGTCGGATGGTGAGGCATAACAATCAACAATGTCGATCAATGCCTCCATTGCTTCCTTTGACATGCAGGGTGGATCATGTTCTAATATCATCTTGTAAACTGTAGTGAAAAAATGATCAGATAGTCGTGTGATTACTCCTCTGAAGCTGCATTCAGACAATAAATTGAAATATGTGTTCATAGCAGTCTCCACTGATGACCATGCCAACTTCAAGCTCCGGAACTCCTGTTGGGCACAGATTACATCTAAGATGTAGGCGAACATGTAAATCTTTACATGCATACCTTTAGGTGACTGTCGAGCATTCGTTACTTGTTCCTTTAGCTAATGAGCCAACATGCCGAGCCAGTTAGATGGTTTTCCTTCTCTAGCCAGTTGGTCCAGCATGGTCACCCAACTCTATGAGAAGGTTTCCGTGCTTTCTTGGCCATATAGTCGACATGCAAATATGACCAAGTATTGATATGCCTTCTGCAGTATATTCGTCTTGTAGATCTCATTGGGTGTCAACTTGAATCGAGACGTCTCCTTTACCTAGTTCTTCAGAATGTCTTTGTAGTTAGCATTGTTGTTGGGTAAGCTGAAGGGAGTTTTCATTATTGTCATAGGCTCTGACATCTGATACATCTCATCATAATCTCATGCCTAGAAGGTTGCAAGCTTTGTCCCATTAACACTGCTCAAGGACGTTGTCTCAGGATCAATGCGAGAGACGATCCAGTGTATCATGGCTATGCATGGGAACGCAGGGTATCTGCATGCAATCCTGTACAAGTCGAACTTGTGAATGTTCACATACACCTAATGGTCTTCAAGGAATTCCTCAAAAGTGCCTATGAATGCCTCATTAACCTCTTGCTACTTCAGATTGATGTCCTTGTCTAGAAATGATTTGGTACCTTCGTAGATCGGTAGACTAGAGGACACTCACTCAACTGCTATTCCAACTGCATTTTCGTCAGTTTCCTATGATCCTGCTCCATTGGAGGCCTTTGATATTGTATTTCTAAGAGGCATATTAACACATAAAATATCTGGAGACAAAGCAACATGCATGGCAAGAAATCTATCAGCGAAAACCAAAGCAAATTCAAGGAATGACATAGAACATACCTGGGGAACTGATAGGCAAGATTGCGCAATTTCTTCTGGGAGGCTAGGTAACTGGCTGCTAACAATGCACAAAAGGAAGTATGAGCTCTCTGGGAGGTAATACTAGCTACTGGATATGTGTAATGCACAATCCAGACTGACTACTGACTATTGCGATTACGCAATGCGCAATTCCAGTTGGGAGTGGCTGCAAGCTCAGGGACTACATTGTGCAATTTACTGGGCCAGCAGTCACTATCCCTTATAAATGTACAAAACAATCCTGGAGGATAGTGCTTGGGTAGAAATGTGCATTTCTGGAGAGGAAGACATAACCTTCCTTTCCCAAACTACGCAATGTTGTCCCAGTGAAGGCAGAGTCCAGGCCAAGGTTGGCCAGACTCACTGAGAGGCAAGTGAAATAAAATATGAAAATGAATGCATGGCAACACTAAGTGAATGTAAAAGTGGTTGACATTGTATGCAAACATGAATGAAAGATTGAGTAAACAGATCAACATGCATGTGGGTGAAGTGAGTTGTTGAATCAACGACTGTTCGTGCAAAATAGTATCATGCATGTGACACCAGTGAGATATAAATGGAAATTGAAATAGTGCTAGTACAAGCTAGTGTACATGTAAACAACATCAAGCGTTTAAATAAATCAAGCAAACAACACTCGCACAAGAGAACACAAAAAGCAACAGAAATGCTGAAAAAGACAAGCTAAGGCAACTTACCCATGAATAGCTAAACCGGATGTGTCAAAGAGTCTTGGATGTGATGTGGGATGTTAGAGCTCCAAGATCGATGTGAAAGAATGAGCTCTAATTGATCGAATAAAAAAGTTTTGAGCTCATGATGCACATTCCACAAATCTAGGAAAAGTGACACTTGGAGGAAAGTTCCTAAACAAAATTTGCACGTAACCTCTAGCTGCTAAAAATAGATCCTTGAATCATGGGATGCCTTTTTCATGTTGCCTTTTAAAATTCTAGGAAAAAGGAAGACATGCATGCAAGTCAAGTTTCCGTGGTCCTGGGTGGAACTATTTAACCAAACTGCTTATGCATGAAGGTGCTCAACTGCTAGAAGGAAATGTGCATTTCTGGCTGGGAGTTGGGTTGGCTACCCAAGAGATTTTCACAATTTCTAGGTAGAGCAGTAGACTGTTACCCAGATTTGCACAAATTCTGGGCTGAGTAGCCCTGCTAGGGAAATTTTGTGCAATTTTCACTGTGAGGGTTAACTGGGAGAATTGCGCAATTCTGGAGCCCAACAGGATCACATAATTTATGGAGGAAAGTCTTGTTTCCCTCTAGAGTTGTACAATTTCTTGGGGGAGATGCTTAGCGTGCAGCTGTACCAAATCTGGATGAACAGATTGTGAGGGAAATGCATCAAGTTTTGATCGATAGGCTGCCTTTATGCAAGAAAAACACTGAAGCTTGTGTACTTGATGAAGCAAGACAAGATGTTGTGGAGGTTTGGAAGGGAGGATCCAAAACAAAGATAAGGAAATATTTTTGAGGGTAGTTGTAGCCACTACAACAACTTGAAACATGAGTAATACATTCTCTAAAGAACACTTCAACAATACATCAACATAAATAAGAAGCAGAGAACAATGAAGAAATCATAACACAACACATGATAATGAAGTTCATAAAATGTGGAGTATGTCTCTAGGGCCTAGGTCAAGAGTGGGGAAGCCACTCCATTATTCTCTACAAAATATGATGAGTACACAGAAAAATCTCTCTCAATATGAGGATGAAACTCTTATCTAAAGTCGCATGTCTCCTCAAATATAAATTATACTAGAAAGAAATCTCATGCATAAGACATTCTCCTGTAGCATGACAAAGGAATTATCTCTCAAAGAATTGGCATAAATGAACTCTCACATATAAGTGGCATAAAATGATCCTCTTGAATCTGTTGTTGAGACTCAATTCATACTCGTCATCATCACAGTCTCAAAATTCTGAGACCAATGGTTTCAAACACAACTACTTTCTAGAAGAGTGTCAACATGGCCCTATTTCATCTCCGCACCATCTTGGATTTTTTTAAATGTATAAAATGATGAATTTCCTACAAAGGTTTAGATATCATTGTCCTACTAGAAGATACATATATCACTAGAATTGGAAACATATATCCATCCTTGCTCTAAAATAGAAACAAACAAAGTGGCTAAATGCATCATTATACCTCCCAATTTGACGATGACCTAAAAATAGTTGTGAAAATGCCAAAATGGGTTTTCATAATGATCCTTCTGAAAAATCGTGAAATTTGACTATAAAGTTGACCTTGTTCTAAAATTACTAAATATGGGCCTCTAAAGAATCTAAAAGATTCATTGCAGATTCATGTGTCAAGGTTCCACCTTCAAGGCTTTTCCTTTGGAAAATTAGCTACACAGATCAAAAAAATATCTACACCATCATATTCCTCGCAAAATTGCAAGAAATGTAAGTATTTATCTGACATATTTATGACTCTATCGAAATCTGGCCATCGGGGAATCTAAAGATTCCTCTACTCAAGTTTCCACTATGTCATGGTTTTACTTCTGGATCATGTTTCTGTTGGAGCATGAGGGTTACACTACCCATCATTTTTCTGCTAGCTCTTGGCTCCATTATAGTTCCTCTACTCCATCCCCTGGTGGAATGGAGTATGTGGGTTTAAATAATATTTCATTTGTGGATTTACCAATAGCCCACGTGGGCATTCTCAGTTGGAAAGATTAACTTTAAGGCGGCTGTTGTGGAGTGGTCCCTAGGGATAACCTCATCGACCCCCATTTATAACATATGGTAATGTTGTTTTTTATTTCAATGATGGCAGCATATAAAATTTTGGGTTCCAGTCACTCTGGGGTAGTAGATTGGTGAGATAGTCGGGGTGATGCGCATTCAAATATCGCCAGCCCCGACATGTTATGGCACAGTCGTTTTGTTGGTGGATTTTCCATTTTTTATGGTATGGCCCCATATTTAACATATGGTTATACTAGTTGCAAGCTAGAAGGGTTCTACCACTCGCGGACCCTTTATATATTTTTTTGATTTTATAATTCAAAAGAAAAATCTGCCAGATTGTTTTAGATGTGACTAGAAAAAATAAACAGGCGACAAATTGACCAGTGCCAATAGCCATTAAGTGATAACTTGTTTCTCAGTTAGTTAACGTCAAATTTGGAGGATTTCTACATATTTAGGTAGAATCCCAAGTTTAGTGATCCTCCAAATTTAATGGGCAATAAAAGTCTTGCTCCTTTGACATGAACTTTGACTACTACTAACTTGCACATATGAAATCGAGTTTGAATGTTAGGTCCCTATACTACTAGTGTAACCCCTTATTGTTATTAGTGTAACCCCTTATTGTTATTAGTGCAACCCCCTTACTATATTGTTGTTGCCATGAAATTTCCACATTGTTACTATTGTTATTGTTATGCCCTTACATTATTATTGTTATGTCGGCTCTGATTATGTTATGACCCCTTATACTTCTATATATATAAAGCATGTATTGTCATTTGTATCATCCAAGAAATGTTCATTTGTGTAATGTAAAGGAGGTTGCCCCCTCGAAGAGGCTAGTTCTAAGGATTTGATCTATATTTTCTATCTTTTTTTGAGATGATTTCATAATATTTGGTATCAGAGCTTTGGATTCTAGGGTTTCACTACTCCAAACAGGTCTTCATGGAATTATCGTTATAACATTTTTTTGCGACGTTTCAGAAGCTAAAAAATAACCCATTTGTGAAGAAATTGGGTCTGGATTTCAAATCTTTTATCACTATATTTTAGGAGATATGATCTAAGGAAGATAAGGTTTTTGCAAGCTCAAAAATTCCATCTCAAATAGGTCATCGTTGAATTTTTGCTAGAATTCATTTTCTACGAAGTTTTAGGTTCTTAAATTAAAACCCATTTGAACCAAAATATTGGTGAAGCTCCCGCTTGAATTTCAGATTTTTCTTGGCTATATATTCGAACATATGGTCAAAGACATTTAGGGTTTCTCGAGTTCCCCGAATTACATCTGAAACAGGTAACCTTGGGAAAATCGTCATAAATCTCTCTCGGTGCATCTGATTCAAATTTCTTTAAAAGTGACAAAAATAATATGGACTGTAGTTGTTGGGTATCATTTTCAGAACCTAAGGTTGAAATAGTGACATGTGGCACATCGTACAAGTTCGCTCTACTGAACCGGTCTATAATTAGGTCATAGCGGGAGATTTGGCATAACCCTTTTGCTTGGAATCCAATTGCAATCATACTTGCAGGGTTAGAAAGAGGACTCAGAGGGTTATCATAGGTCAATAATTCAGAACCTAAAGTTATGAAATTATAGAGTTATAATCATTTAAATATTGAGCTCTCAAAATCAAGAAAAATTGATACGAGGAAGTTTGATGGTAAAGATCAGGTAAATTGGACACTACAGATGGAGCAATATTTTGATCTACATGAGGTGCAACTGTTACAAAAGGTATGTATTTCATCTTTACGTTTAGAACTAAATCAATTTTTATTGTATAAAAGGCTTCGTTCTCGTAAACCACTTGTCGCATGGTCAATTTTGATGGAAGAAATAATAGCACATTATGAGGATACAAAGAGAGACACTTTCTTTATCCAATTGATAAATATCAAACAAAATGGTTCAATAGTTGAGCACATTGAGGACTCTCAAAAATTGAATATAAGGGTAAATGATATTCCAGCGAAGTAGACGATTGATATCTTCATAGGGGATTTAAAAGATAACATCCAACATGAGGTTCGCCTTTGGGAACCTGATTCATTGGAGAAGGTATACAGGTTGGCAGCAAAACTGGAAAGAAAAATTATGGCAACAAGGAAGTCTATCCCTAACAACTATAAATATGGAAGTGTTGTTTCTCCTGGCCTTCCACAACCAACAAGGTTGACACAACAAAAATTGGAAGAAAAAGGAGAAAAAGGGCTTTGTTAAAATTGTGATAGCAAATACATTAAAGGTCATAAGTGTGTTGATAAGAAGTTATTTTACATATATTGTGAAGAGGAGGAATAAAAGGATCAAGAAACTTAAAAATAAGAGGATATACACCGAGAACCAACCCTAGGGAAATAACAAATGAATCCGACCATATCTTGTACTGCATTGGCAGGAATTACCACTCTTCAAACTCTTAAGATAGAAGGACATATCAAGAAGAAGAAGGTTCAAGCAGTCAAATATCACAAATAAAAGGATCAATAAAACTGAAAAGAAAAGGATACTCACCAGGAACCAACCCCAGAGAAATAAGAAATGCATATGACCATATCTTGTAATGCATTCGCAAGAATTACCACTCCTCAAATTATAAAGATAGAAGGACATGTGAAGACGAAAAAGGTAATAGTGTTAATTGATTCGGGTAGTATCCATAATTTTATTCATTGTAATATAGACAAGGAATTGAATTTCTTCCTATATCCAACATGAGAGTGTCAAGTGATAGTTGCAAGTGGAGGAACCATAAATTTCTTTGGAAGGTGCCATAATATCAAGCTATCCATGGGAGAATATGTATTGAATAGATCAATGCTTTCCATTCCAATGGGTGGTGTTAATGTTGTACTGGGAGTCCAATGGCTATAATCCTTGGGTACAATAGCTTTTAATTTTCAAGAAATTTTCATGAATTTTTTTTAGAAGGAAAGGAAGTTGAATTAAGGGCTATCACATGGAAACCGAGAAAGACAAACAACTCTGACGGAATGACAAAGCTTATAAAGAAAAAACAATGAGGTGTAATTGCACAATTATGTTCACTAGAGGTTCCCGCATCAAAATCATCTATTTCTCCAGATCTCCCAAAAGTCTTGGACAATTATTCCAAGGTATTTGAGACTCCCAAAGGCCCCCCATCTATTCCTGATCATGGTTATGATATTTTTTTGATTCCAGGAAATTTTCCTCCAAACATCAAACCTTACCTAATGGAAAGGCACTTAAAGGCAGAAACAGATCATGATAGTCTTAAATACTTTTTAGAACAAAGATTATCTCCAGAAGAATAGAAAAAATGGGTCGCAAAGATGTTGGGTTATGATCCTGAAATCATCTACAAAAAGGGGGAGAAAAATGTTGTTGCAAATGCACCCTCAAGAAAGGATGAGGATGTGGAAGCATCTTTTGTGCCATTTCTGTTATCCGACAGATTAGATAAGCAAAGCAAACGATGAATGGAACAATGACTAAGAAGTGTGGGAACTCATTCAAAAGTTGTAGAAGATCCTAGTTCAAACAATATTTCCAGAACTTGACAAATAAAAAATCATAATGCAACCCAAAGCAGTCACAGAAACAAGAAATCGATAGCTACAGAATCGATCAATTTCAGAGTATCTCATCAAGTGGAAGAACTTACCCGCTGAAGATTCCACATGCGAGAAAGAAAATTTTATACAGAAGCATCCAAAACTCCTCAAGTGTTGAGGAAAACACTTTTTGATGGAGAGGAGCATATTAGGTCCCCATACTACTAGTATAACCCCTTATTGCTACTAGTGCAACCCCCTTATTATATTGTTGTGCCCATGTAGTCCCCATATTTCTACTATGGTGCCCCATAGAAGCTCACTATTGTTACTATTGTTCCCTTACATTATTATTGTTATGTCGGCTCTGATTATGTTATGACCCCTTAGACTCCTATATATAGAAAGGACGTATTGTCATTTGTATCATCCAAGAATTGTTCATTTTTGTAATGTAAAGGAGGTTTCCCCCTTGAAGAGGTTGGTTCTAAGGTGTTGATCTATATTTTCTATCCTTTTGTGAGTTGGTTTCATAACATTGAGTTTCATCCATGTCATTAGAATCTGGATGACAAGATCTTTGATTTGGTGTTGGGTTTTTCAAGAAATCCAAAGAATTCAATTTTTAAGCCTCTCCAGAGCCACATGTATCATTCTTCCATGCTGAGTAGATTTTGGTCCTAGAAAAGCATAAACATGTCTACAATTTCGATCAACATAACAACTCCCTCTATCAGGCCAGCTTCCCCTCTATTCACCTTTGTACTTGGGAACTCAGAATGATGAAATTAACACTTGTATCATATGAAGACCCATAGCTACTAATAGATGTTCAATTACAAGCCTAAAATAAGACCCAAGTGAACCCCATTCTTGACAAGAGTTTATAACGCACTCATGGTTAAGTTTACATAAAATGCATGCCCCATGTTATCTAACTAAAAGGCCAAAAATATCACCATGTTTCTTTCATAAGTGATGGAAAACACTTCACCACTTTAACAAGTGTTTCACAAGATGTGATTTATAAATATGGCCATGCTTATCTACTTGAAAATGTTATGATGCTACCATATCTCAACCAACTAGTTTATGCTGAAAAATGTAACTAGTGCCATCTTTATAATTGTATTTGAGTCATGATGTAATCTATTTGACAAAAGAAAGAAAAAGAAATTTTATTATAAAAGAAATTAATTTATTAAAGTGTGGGTTTCATGCTTGGGTCAATTATTTGTAGTACAAACCATCCATTGTAGCCTTCCAGGTTTTATGTCAAGAGTCCTTATCCATGTCATAATGTAAAAGACCCTTCTCAGGCTTCCTCTGTCAAGAAAGAAATTTATTATTTTGTAAATTGGTTCTTCTAGGAATCCTCCACCAAGTCAACCTCAAGAAAATATAATTTAACCTCAATAAGGTAATTAGACCTCATTGACTCACTATATATTGTTGCTAATTGACTCATTTGGACCACATTTCTCTTAAGCTCAAATTGCAGTAGTTGGAAGTAGTGAAATTTATGAAATTCAAAGAAGAAGGAGGAAAGGGCTATTGAAGTAGAAGGAAGTCTTTATCTGGCTAAGGAATTCAAAATTTTCTTGATCTTACCTCAGATGTGCGAAGGAAGTGAAGCTACAAGAGGGCCTAAATTACAGTCTTGAAACTGAGCCAAAATTCTATAGTAGGATCCAAAATCTATCCTTGATGCAATATTGATGCAATATTGAAGCAATGTTGATGCAATATTGTTACAATTGATATTTGAAAGTTGGAAGAACAATTTAAGGGTTGACTTGGTGGAGGAGGAAGGTATTTTCTTCTAAGTCCTTGGTCTATCTCAACTTAAATTTGCTAGTGAATCTAGTTTTATTGGGTTTTCCCCTATAGATGGGTTTTAGCCCAGGTTGAGTTCCTACATCTAGTGTCATTGACCTGCATGTTTTGTTTTAATGATTCCTTGATGAAACAAATATAAAATAAGAACATAAGAATTTTAATAAGAACACAATAATATCAGAAGTAATTGTTGACATAAGAAAATATTTTTCCTTTCTTATGTTATAACATGGTGTCAGAGCCAAGGTGAAGAAGGAAGTAAAATGAAACTTGAAGATCTATTACAGAAGAGGGGATCAAGATAAGGTAATTAGGGAAAATGATTACAGAAGGAGAGAATACCACTATATATAGGAACTATGTCAACTATAATGAAGGGATTAAACAAGATAGAAGGAGCCTCCAATTACAGGGCATGAAAAAAAGGGGATAGATATTATCCTCACTAAGCACAAATTTTTTGAACTTATTCAAGGAAAATCCAAGAAGCCCTCAAATGATGCGGGAATGGACAAGTTTAGAGACACCAAAATCTTGGCCACGAATCTTAAATTATATGGAGTAAAGGAAAACCTAATTCCATACATGTGCAACATAGACTCTCGTCAGGAAATGTATGAAGCTCTTTACAAATTATTCACCATGAAGAACATTTGTTAGATAGATAGCCTCATGAATGAACTAAGGACAATAAGGATAACGAGAAACAATATTGTGTCATCATATTTTTTTTACAGATATCTACAATAAGAGATAAAATCCAAGAAACATATGAGGTCGAACTAGAAAAATAACTGATAATTTCTACTCTTCTACGTCTATGAAAATCCTAGAGTTCTTTTGCATTAGGCATTAACAGTTGGAAAGATAATCAAAACTTCAAACAAATGTGGAATGAATGTAGCCAAGAAGAAGCCTGAATGTTATTATTAAACAAAAGGAAGGGGTATGAAGAAGACACTACATATAATTCCTATTATGCTCATCATAAGAAGGGGGTCTTCAAGAAGTTCAAAGAAGAAATTTGACCTATCCAATATTGAATGTTACAACTGTCATAAGACGGGTCACTAAAAAAATCAATGTCTTGAGAATCCAAGGAATAAGAAGAGAGATAGTTGAAAGGAAAATATTATCGATGAAGCTTTACCAAAGAAGAATAAGGATAGAGAATCAAAAGTCAAATATTTATTTGATAGAGACTCTTAGGAATAGTATCCCTTGCATATTATTCTATTTTAATATTTGTAATATTTCTTTTATGTTTTGATTTCTAGAATTCTTAGGTCTAATATGCTTTGTTAGAATTTTTTGAAATTGTTTTGATAAGTTGTAGGTATCCCTTAGTAAGATTGTATTAAGATGGGTCCAAATATCCACAAACTGAACCTTCACTACCATCCACATATTTGCATCCACATATCCACATATCTGCAGACTGAACCTTCACTACCATCCACATATCCGGAGACTGAACCTTCACTACCAGTAAATATGATGCAATGGTCACTTGTGCCTCTCAAATACTGAAGCACCCATTTCACTGCTCACCAATGCTCCTCTCATATTTTCCATGAACCCGCTGACAACTCCAACTGTATGTGAAATGTCAAGTCTTGTAGATACCATTGCATACATTAACTTTCCTACTGCATTTACATATCGTACACAAGACATATACTTCTTTTTTCCATTATTTTTACGACGCAACAACAAAGAAATCTTAAAATGGGAAGCTATTGGAACATTAACCGGTTTCACATTGTTCATACCAAACTTTTGAAGTACATTTTCCACATACTTCCACTATGATAACCAAAGATTTACATTTTTTTTTCTCTGTGTATCTCTATGCCCAATATATGTCTTTCTGCTCCAAGATCCTTCATACCAAATGTCCTAGAGAGTGGAGCCTTTAACCTATTGATCTCTTCCATGCTTTTGCTCACAATAAGCATAGTGTCAACATACAAGAGTAAGATAATGAATATGCCATTGAAACTTTTGAAGTATAGACAATGATCACACTCACTTCTAGTAAAGTTATGGCTTACCATGAAGGAATCAAACTTCTTGTAGCATTTCCTGCGATACTAACTCAGGTCATACAATGGTTTCCTGAGCTTGGAAACTAATATTTTGTTGCAATCTTGTAAAACCCCTTCTGGTTATTTCATATAAATATCTTAATCCAAATATCTATGAAGAAAAGTTGTTTTAACATCTAATTGTTCTAACTCAATATCATGTAATTCAATTAGTGCTAGCATAGTGCAAATATAAACAAGTTTTATGACTGGTGAAAATATCTCATGAAAGTCAATACCTTCAACATGAGAATGCCCTTTTGCTACCAAACTCACCTTATACTTTTGATACTTCCATCAAAAATTTGCTTTAATTTTAAGACACATTTTCATTCACCAACACTTCTCCCTTCAAGAATTTCTACATGATCCCAAGTTTTTTTCTTGGCTAAGGAATCCATTTCTTCATCCACAACCTTTTTCCACTTTTTGCTATCAACATCACCCATTGCTTCTTGATAAGAATAAGGTTCCCCATATTCAGTAATCAATGGAATTGATGAAGAAAAATCCTCATAACTTTTGGGTGTTCTTCTTTCTCCTGTAGATCTCCTTAAAGTGACTGGTTTCTAGACCGATTCCTAAACATTCACATCTTCCTTTGCATCTTCTTCACCTTTTTCTTTAGAAGTCTCTCCTTATGTTTGACTTGCTGAAAAAGTTTTAGCCTCTAGATAATTCTGTTGATTTGGTGATACATATTCCCGTTCAACATTTACAACATCTGATTTTAGAAGAGAAGATTCATCAAATGCTACATCTCTATTAATGACCATCTGACATGAAGAAGGATCCCACAACATGTATCCTTTCACCACATAGTCACACCCAACAAAGACATAACATTTTTATTTTGGGTCTAACTTTGAACATTGATTATTTGGAATAAGAGCATAGGCGTCACAATAATCAATTTAAATCAGAATCATCACAAGAGTGACATGACCAAATTTCTCGTAGAATTTTACAATTAATGGAAATTGAAGGTGATATGTTTATCATATAGCAAGCAGTAGATATTGTTTTTTCCCATAACTCCTTTTGTAGGCTATAATTATTTATCATTCTTTTGGCTCTTTCCATAATAGTCTGATTCGTATGTTCAACAATTCCATTTTTCTGAGGAGTATAGAGAATAATTTTATGTCTAACAATCCCTTCACCTTTACAATGTTGTTCAAATTCTAAGGAAGTATATTCACTGCCATTGTGAGTTCTTAAACATTTAATTGATTTCCTTGTTTTATTCCCCCCATTATAGCTTTAGATTGTTTAAAAATATTAAATACATCAACTTTTATTTTCAACATATACGCCCATACTTTCTTGGAGAAATCATCAATAAATGTTAAGAAGTATAAAGCACCTCCATAAGATATAGTAGGAGATGGTCCCCAAATATCATAATGAATATAGTCCAAAATTCCTAAGTTACTATTATGACTTCTGGTTTTAAATTTTTGTTTACTCTCTTTTCCACATATAGAATGTTTGCAAAAATCCAAACTCAAGGATTTCAAATTAGGAAGAAATTTTCAATTCATTAACACCTGAAGATACTTCTCACTCATGTGACCCAACCTATAATACTATAGGTGAGTATCTTATTCTACCTTCTTAGATACAATCCTTCCCTCACTAGCCTAATTACCTACTTTGTGACTGTAAAGATTTCTGATCTTCTCTGCCCTCACACTAGAGCATCTTTTGAAACTTTCAACACTCCATTATGACTTATAAATTTGCAACATTAAAAGTCCAATACCCCCAAAGAAATAAAATTATTTCTCAACTCAGGTACATGTCTAACATTATTCAATGGTCTAACTGTATCATCATACATTTTAATTCTAGCATTTCTCATCCCAACAGTCTAACTAGATATATTATTACCCATATACACAAAACTACCATTAGAAGCCTCATATGAAGTGAACCAATCTTTGTGCAAAATCATGTGATTAGAAGCACCAAAATCTAACAACCAATTTCCATAATTCTAAGAAACATTACAAATAGGAAAATTTTCATCTACCATACCTAATTCAACAGTTAAAAATTCACCAATCATACCAGCCTCAACATGATTTGATTCTCTATTTGTGTTTTCAATAAAATCCTTTCTTTTCCAACAATATTTCTTGAGATGCCCTATTTTGTTGCAGTACGAGCATTTTTCTTTACACCTCTTGTATTTTGATTTTCATATTGAAGAACTTCTTTCTTTCTCCCATCTTCCCTTGGATCAACCTCTAGCTACCATGGGTTTTGGTGTAGAATTTTCAATGTTATATTTCTTCCTTCTTCAGATTAAAAATTCACAACATAATCAAATTCCAAAGATTCAGTTGTGCTCAAACTAATAAAGTCAGAAAGTGATCCCAAGACCTGGAAAAGGACCATAATAAGGGAATAGATTTATCTTCTCCTTCAAACATGGCCTTCATATCTGATAACTGGAAAATAAATGTATTAAATATATTTAAATGTAAAACAATTTTAGTGCCCTCCTTCATCCAAAGGCTATACAACTTCCTCTTCAAACAAATTCTGTTGTTTAAAGATTTCATCATATATAGAGTCTCCAATTTTACCCACAAACTTGCTGCTAAGGTTTCTTCAACAATGTTGAAGAGAACTTCATCTTCCAGGCATAACCTGATGGTACTGAGAGCTCGGGCATCCACATCCTCCCAATCCAAATATATCATGCCAAAATGTATATTTTTAACCCCATCTACTAGTTTGGGGAACCCTTGTTACACCAACAAATCCCTTACTCTCGGTTTCTAAAATGAAAAAAATATTCTTTCCACTGAACTTCTACACCTCACACTTATCATTAGTCATGTTTTTGATCTTCCTACATAGGATCTTTAAAATAACTTTATTAATGATAAAGTTATGTTGATTCCTCCAACTATGGTTTTCTCTTTTTTAATTTTTTTCTTCAATTAGGAATTTTTTCTGAATTTCTATATTTTGATACCTTTAACTAGAGTTGTTTTTGGTTTATTTAAGTAGGGTTTATTCCTTTATTAAAAAACTCCAAACCCCCTACTCAAATTTTCTTTCAAGTAACCAAAAAAATCAATAATTTTATGAGATAATTTTTCGAAATCCCACCTTACTTCAGAAACCCAACTTAACTCTTCAGAATTTAAAAGCTTCAACAAACAATTTTTGTTTTTTTTTTTTGTTTTGTAAAAAGAAAAATTACCCGAGTGGTTTATGCATCTCTATCTCTCTATGTTTTTTTGGCGGCTCTCTATTTTTCCAGCTGCTCCTGTTTCTAGTGGCTTTGTCTCTTTCATTCGACTGGCAAATTCTGCTCCCTCAATCAACCAGTGGCTCTGCTCAAGAAGTCTTTCTTTGTCTTTGAATCGACCAGCTTAGCAAAATAGAAAAGGTCCTTGTCACACAGTGGCTAGCTCCCTTAATTGGCTCTTAAAATGGAGGCTTGGTGTCAGCTGGCAGCGACTAAACTTGTTCTTCGCAAGCAGTTCCTTCCTCAATCGGTGGCTTATAAAATTACTATGAGTACCGCTCCTAACTCTCATCAATTAAATTCTTACTGGTGCGGTGACAAGAAAAAAAAGGCTGCTTTGCCGACTTTCTTCTACATAGGGTCGATGACTACACAATGTATTGCAACGACACTTACTTCTAGCATCGAGAAAATTCCTTTTCTTTTCAAACCTCTAGATAGACTGTGAGAATGTGGCTTAATGTTTGCATGACTTTCTCAGTGACTTAACCAAATAGGGTTTCATATCAATGAATCCTTGTGACGGCTCGTCATTCTTAGCTCGTGACTCTGCTTGACGGAGGGCACTGGCTCCGAATTTCAGATAAATCCTTCGACAATACTCAATACGCAATTTTCTCCAAAGTGACGAATGTGGTATTGAAATCTCCTCTCTATACACTGTAATATTTTCAATGGCCATGATAAGAGTTTACCTCACGTCGCTCATAACTTTTCTCTTATTCCACTTGTTGGTATTTGGATCCATTAACATTCAAACAAGAAACAAATGCATAAAATAGGAAACTGAATCACACAATTTAGACAACAGATTATGCGCTAAAACCTTGATAGTGTGTCAAGGAAACCTCCAAGGGGCAAGGGATTGGAATTCTTATTTTTCAAAATGACTCTCCAAGTTACAAGAAGCCTCTCGGGAAATCACCAATTAATATCGGCTATTTCGTTACAAAATTTCCTTTCGTTACTGAATGCTAACATAGATTTACCAAAATAATTATATCATTTACATTAATTTTTGTCATTTTTTTAAACAAAACGAAAATAAGAAAACTAATTTGATCTTCTTGTACAGTCGGTATTTTATGTGGATAATTTTATATGTATCTGGTTCTATCGCGCTTTCTCAGAAAACCTTGTCTTCTTCCAGAATCAACACAAGGTCCCAGGTTTATGTAGAAATGCAATACTAGTCATTGAGATTCGTAGAAACTTATTCAATTTCTCAAAATGAAGAAGCTTAGTGGAAGAATATTCACAAAAAGATTTGTAGAGATTTACTCAATTTCTCAAAATGAAGAAGCTTAGTGGAAGAATATTCACAGAAACAAGAAGTTTTTTTCAGAATTGTCCAACAAAAGGTAAACATTTTAGAAAAGTCTTCACACAAGTCGTATCTATACAGTAAAAATTAGAAAATTCATTTTTGACACTAAAATAAAGCAAACAGGCTTATCTGTCATTAGAGCATAACTTTTAGGTAAAAGGAAAGAGGCAAAGTTAGTTTTTATGTATCTATAATTTTTAACTATCGATTACAAATTTTCTTTAGAATGCAAGTTGTTTTCCGTATTCTTCAGAAAATACTTTTCCAAACTCTTGTGGAATTGAAGCTGGATTTTCTGATGTAGATATCGCATTTACAGTTTTCTGAAGCTATAATTTAAACAGTATTATGGAAATGGAAAGTGTAGAAAGAAGGGAAACGTGATTTCTACTTACATATTGCCTCGGTGTGGATTTTAGTGTTGGGAAGTCTAGTATTCATCATGATTGAAAATCCCTTCCAAAAATCCTTTTAGAAATAATCTGTTATTACAATTACATAAGATGGTTTATTTCCTTCCCGGGCCACTGTTATTCTGCTACCCGTTCTTCAAATAGTCAAATCTAGAATCCATAATCACACAAATTTTGGGTTTCCTGGCACAAAAATAATAACAGCAAAGGATTTCCAAAGAGGAATGCTTCTTGACACTAAAATAATAGCAGCAAACCCTCCGGTAAAGCCAAGTTCCTTTGTGTCCAACTTTCGCTGAAATTCAATAATTCCTCGCTTGACTTCATATGTAAAATCTAAGGAATATCGTCTGCTGACAGAAGCTGTGTATTGCTGCAAGAAGACAAAAGACAGGTAGGCTATAACTCAAAATCAAACGGTCTATAGTGAAAACAGTAGGAGGATTTTTGTTTCGTTGTATGATAACAAGCGCAAAAACTGAAAAAAATATATTTGTGCATACAACCAAGGTGAAATCAATGACAGGGAAGAGTAGAAAGATGATAAAACACGACAAGACCCTCAAGTCAATGGCAGGGAGGAATAGGAACATGATGATGTCCTTTCCACTTGATCAATCGCTCCCTGGGGTTCGCTCCCAAAGAAATCCAAATTTGAAAATGTAGAGAGAGTGGTAGTCGACCAACTAATGCCATTGTCTATCGCTCTTCATGTCTGTAAGGATGGAGAGCTTGCCGAAAAATATGCACACAAAATTAAAATGAGACGCTGTTTAACGGCAGTCGTCCATCCTCTTGTAAAGTTGTTACCGATTTATGTATATTATAATAAAGTGGTTTCGAAATCAAACATTAAATTAATCTTTTTTTTTCCAGCAGAAAAAGAATTTTTCGTTATTCCAGAGAAATAAAAAATCTACATACTATATCAAATTGTTGGTAAAAGACATCTGGCTAGCAGATGTAATACAAATTGTTGTTAAAAGACATCTGGGTAGCAGATGTAACAACCAATGATAGAGCGGATCTAATTACAAGCCAAAATAATTATTAGATAAAATCAAAGAAAATCATAGGTTGTCAGCCGAGTATGATGTACAACAATTATCCCTCTAGGAACATATATAGGACTCGATTTACGGGAATTGTATTTTTGCTGATATCCCTAAACCTGGGAAAGGAGCGGAGAAGAGATAGAAGTGAAAAAAACATAGATTTATGATGTAACAGAAGTGAAGAAAAAAATGAGAAAGTAAAAAGTGATCAACGGATAGCCATTGTATGTGCACTTTGAGTTGAGATGCCAGTCCATTCTTTGAAATAGATGGCACCTGTGTCCATGGAATTCCCTATTTTTCAAACAGTTTTGTTGTTCAATTTAGCTCCCTGTGGGTATGCATGAAATCTATTTCGAGAAAGTGATTTTTTAAGCTCCATAATTATATTTTTTCAAAGAGATAGCCTTAGGATTTCTAGTTGAGCGTCTCTTGCTAGCTAGCCTATAAGATGTATTGAATCTCCTAGAGTTTGGATGCTTCTAATATTTTTCATGTTAGGAAGAAACATTAGAGCCCACCAAGCTGTTAGCTCATCCTTTGTACTAGTTCCCTTCCCTATTCTAATTTTGAATTAAATAGAGAAAGTTCTAGACAGCTTAATTATGCCCCCTCCACTCTTCGCTCTTGTACAACTCTATTGAAAAATCCAACTAGACAACTTTGAGGTAAATTTGAGATTGCGATCCTCTTTTGGATTCTTCTCTTTTGCTTCGGATTGTATTCCTTGAATAGTGTCACAATGACATAAGATAGTTGCGGAATCTTGATGACATAATTTTTTAAAATAATTTTCTTTAGGAGGAGCCAAATTTCCCAAGATACAAATATAGGTAAAGGGTTCAATCTTTTTTACTTCTCTTACTCGTGATGAAGGGAATCCTCTAAAGAAGGCTGGTCACAGCGAGATTTTTTGTTAACTACCTATAATATCGAATTCTAAATCTCCTTGGAAACCCTATAGTAGACAAAAAGGTTATTTATATATTCTTCTTCGTTTTTATAGAGGCAACAAAAGTTTGGACTAGAGAAACCTCTTTTTGGGAGGTTTTCTTAGGTTTGAAATTTATTATGCATAACCATCCAAAAAAACACTTACTGAGGATGCTCTAGTTCCAAATATAGTTCTTTCACGAGGAATTAGACTGATCTATTGAATAAAGGACTATGGATTCATATGTTAGTTTTGCACTCATCCTTTTCAAAGAAGTGATCTAGCTCCAATCCAGTTGATCTATAAAGGGGCGTAGTGTGAGACCATTCGTATATATATTTTTTGTGAAAGAAATCCATTCATTTGCCAAGGATCCCTTTGCACCCAAATCGGGAGGAGTACACTAGTAGTTGAGGAAGGCTACTTTCGTTTGTGGATGTACCAGGGTTTGAGGAGGATTACCACTCGGGAGTTTATTCCTCGTCCTCAATTGGCACACCTAGTTGTTGTAATGCGTAAATCGTTACAAAACATATTTATTCGAAAACCCTAAGTGATTATTTAATTGTGTAAATTTTCCCAATAGTTTTGAAATTTTTCAATATTTTGTGTAGGGACTCAGGGATTCAAGGGTTACGACAAGTGATTTTCTAGTTTCTGAGAATTTCTTCGGTGATAATCACATCAAAATTCATTTGTCGATTCATTTTGAACCAAACAGTGTGGTTCATCGTCACTATAAGATGAAGAATCAAATCAAGGAAATGGGTTAAATAGAGAGACAAATCATTACAACAACTATACAAATGAGGATATATATATATATATATATATATATATATATATATATATATATATATATATATATATAGATATATTTTAATTTAAATAAATAACTAAATAAAATATATATATAGATATATTAATATTATTTTTATACATATTCTTGGAATTACGATAGGTTTTTTACCCAATTCATAATATGGATACTTTATTATGATTAAATATATGAGGTATTATAAAAAATATTATAAATAATGTTGAAATATTATTTTTATTACAAAGTTTAATTAGTAAGAATTCCTAAAAAAATTTGGCCCCATCTCACAAGATCCAAGATGGCTCAGGGTTTGAGCCTCAGGGATTAGTTCATCTTGAATTAAGTTATGGGTGCTAAAGTATGGTGGGATTGGATCAAGGGAGGACAAGGCCTATGGAAAAACATATGTACTAAAAACACAACATGCTGCTATAGACAGAGGACATTCTCCGATACCAAGATCCTCGCAAGGGATCCTCAATATGGAAACTCATGGCAAGAATATAAACATAATCACCCAACACTTTTTTTGGGAAATTAGAAATGGTAAAAGGACACTATTTTGGGAAGATTCATGGCAAAACAGAGAGAAGTTTTTCAGTCACAAAGACCTTCGGGATATATTTCTTTACACAACCAATATAATTCTCAGTAGGTGGATCAATTCTTGAAACCCTCATTAGCTCCCTCGGGATGGAGGCAATGGAAGACACATTAGTATTGGCCCAATTCTCCCATATCGAATCAATGGAAATGATTGGAAAAAGAACATACAATGACGAAAATTCACCAGCCTAGATTGACCAAAGATTCTTAGCTGGGGCTATTCTAGTTGGGATATCTTCAATACTAAGGAAGCATACAAACTTCAATCGGAGGATCATCGGAATCAACACAAACAACTATGAAATAAGATACCGTATGCTCAGCTCTCGCCGAAAATAGCCTACTTCTTATGGCTAGTTTGTAAAGCGAGAATCCTCACTTGGGATCAGCTTCAAAAACATGGTATGCATGGTCCATCATTTTTCTCTTTATGTGGTCAAGAAAATGAGGACCTAGAACACCTCTTGAACTCTTGTTCTTTTGCTAATCATCAATGGAGAGAGATAGGCACCTTGTTTGGCCATATGGATAGAGACTTCTTAATAATTAAGGAAACCCTTATCTTATGGCAAAAAAGTATATTTTCAAGCCCAGTGCTCAACATAGCTTGGGCATTGGCTTTAGCATTCCCCCTTTGGGCTACTCTAAAGGAAAGAAACAACAAGATTTTTAAATACTGCCATAAAATATTGAAGTTTTTATAGCAAGGCATAGTCCAAAATATTTGAGAAAGAATATTAGCAGAGAAATGGAATCTATATGAGCGGTTAGTAGCTTCTCATGAAGCTAGAATTTTAGCTTTTTTAAATCTGTCCTCTTCTATGTTTGCCCCAAGCTCCTGGAAACTTCTAGTTGCCCCTATAGCATCTCCCCAACATTTCTTTGCTCCTCTAGATGGTTTTGTTAAGCTATGTTTTTATGGTGCATCCAAGGGAAATACAGGTTTAGAAGGTTATGGGGGGTCTCTTCTGGGGTTTAATGAAGTGTGTGAGACTGATTTATGTGGGAAATTGTGCTCTTGCAACCACTAATGAGGAAAAATTTAATTTTGTTAAACAAGGCCTCCAAATGGCTATTAGAATTGGCTACCGAAAACTCATGATTGAAGGAGACTCAAGGATGGTGCTAGAAATCATCCAAAATTTCAATCAAGGAGAACAATGGGAAACAATCAACTACAATTGCCGCATTGCTAGACTAGTTCAAGAATTCAACGATATCCTTCCCAACTTCGATTATATCCTTACCTCTCATGTTGAGCGAGAAGGAAATAAATTTTCATATTTCCTAGCAAATTGAAGTTGCGCTCATGAGGGTAGATCCATTGAGATATATTGGCCTCTTCCTACCCCAGAAGTTGGTTTGTAGCCCCTCAATGCAATCCTAGAACAGGATAATAAGGAAAGTCAATAGTCTTTCCATGATCAAGACCCATATCCCCAATCGGAGTGCAAGCAGGAAAATATCGATTATATCATTGTATGATGGACACTCTCCAGATCCTAAGGTGATCCCTTTCCACCCTCCACATGCTCGTATCACATTTAGCGATGGCAACACGTATGGATGCATTCAATGGAATTAACAAATATGGAAAGGTTTCTTTAACTCGACATGCTCCCGGCCTTTTAAGTGTTCAACCTGGTAAGTCTTCTATTTTTGTATGGGTTTCACATAAGTTTGGAATCGAGAGACCCTTCAAACTGTGGCAAAATTTCTTAGAGGTATCTCATGGTGCTCTGGTTCACTCATAGTGGGTTCAAGTCATTGGTTTCAGGTATGTGTTCAATCTTATCACTTATTTCTCTATCGTCACTCGTTCTTCCTATCTGAGAGTTTCATGGGAAAATGGATACACATTGTATAAAATGGTTTGGGAGATGTATACTTTGGAAATGGTTATGGTTGTCTCTGAATTTCTTGAAGGTTGTCTCATTTTCTATATTCCTATTTTTGTGCTCTATGGATTTTTGTTGGTGCATATGGGTATTATGTTGATTAGGTCAATGGGCCACTCATGGTTTCTTTGCTTTCTTCCTTGGTGTTCCAACCTTGGTTTTCCTCTGGCATTTTGTGGCTACGATTTTCATGCCCTCAAGTCTCTACCAAGCTATGGTTTTATTTTTAATTTTTCCCTCAATTGTTCTGATTATTGCTGGACTTATGGGTCTGAGCATTGAGATTTCTTTGATTTAAGGCTTTAAGACCACAATTGGGGCTACTATTAGGTTTTTCATGAGTTGTGCTTCTCACAATTGATTACATTGACAAGTTGTCTCAGGTGCGACCCATAGAAGCACTCTGATCCTCGGTATTAGCTCACTCTAGGTCCACATTTTGGATGTCAATTTGTGGGTTTGAATTTTTGTGTCACAAGCGCAACATCATGGCCCACATTTGTTCTAGAAGAGGCCAGATGAATTGTGGTTCTCGTGGGCTCAAAAGTGAGGCCAATACAGGAAAGGACTCCAACACTCTCAACACATCAACTGGTAAATCTCATGGATGCAAGTCCACCTCCATGATCATCGATGAACAAACTATATCGTGTCACACGACCTTAGCCCCGATTCATCATCTCATTGGTAAATAGTATGAAGAATTAAATCGGATAGTGGGACTACTGCACCTTGACTTAGATGATTAGTAGAACTTGGTGCTTGATCGAGGGCATTCTTGGGGTTGAGTTTCTCAGTCTGAGAAAACTCTTTACTCGTATTGGTTGATGAAGAAGCTCCTCTTTAAGGCCCTAGAACACATTCCTTTAGGCTTTGCCATGACTACTCAAGATTTCCCAAACTATAGAAAATATTTTCAACAAATCAAATTTCAGTTACAGTAGAAAAACGGCTGCCTCAAGCAGTAAGATCATTTTAGAGAGAAGGATTTTTTTTCCTTATGATTCCCCCTAAGGGAAAGAAGAATATTATGGACACAAATTCAAAACAAAGCTCCTCAGCACAACAACAACATATGGAAAATGTCGTGGAGGAGTAGACGGACATTTTTGCCTCACCTACAGGGGTTCCTATGCATTGTCAGGTCAAGCACTCCATTGATATGACCCTAGGTACACTTCTACCCAATGGATAGATCTATCGACTCTTTGTTTTGGAGGACGATGAGATCAAGAGGCATATTCACAAGCTATTGGAGAAAGGGCACATTAGGCCAAGCTCATCAGCATGTGTGAGCTCGATTGTATTGGTATAGAAGAAGGACAAGAAAAAAATATGTTGCATTGACTATCATGCGCTGAACAAGAGCACTGTCTAGAATAGTTACCCAATCCCACAGATTAATGACCTTATGGACTAGCTAAAGGGACCAAATATTTCAACAAGATTGACTTGAAGTCAAGTTATCACTAGGTGCCTATCGATCCCTCTGGTGTGTTGAATACTACCTTCCAATCTAAAGAGGGCATTTTCAAATGGTTGTTCATGCCTTTCGGGTTGACGAATTCCCCCACGGCCTTCATGAGGTTGATGGAAGATATCTTGCGACCCTCAACCAATGCATTCTTAGTGGTTTATTTAGATGACATTTTGATCATGAACTAGAGTTGGGAATTACACCTCCACCATATTTGATACGTCCTTCAAACACTGTGACAACACAAGCTATGTGCCAATATCGAGAAAAGAACTTTTGGCATGACCTAGGTTCAATAACTGGGGTACATCATTGATGAGTAGGGTATCCATGTGTACTCTACTAAGATACAAGTCATTCAGGATTGGCTAGCCCCAACCACTCTAACAGAGCTCTGCAACTGTCTGGGCCTTTCCAATTCCTACTGCAGGTTCATGTTGGGGTTCTCTCATATTACTTGGCCTTTAAGTCAATTAGTCAAGGGCGAAGTGAAATTAAATTTCTTTTGGTCCGAAACCCAATAGAATATGTTTACTGAGTTGAAGCAACACCTCTTCTCTAAACCAATACTCACATTGCCAAACCTGAAACAACCATTTGATATTGAGGCAGATGCCTCTGACTATGCTATTAGTGTATTTCTTACTCAGTAGGGGCATCCAGTGGCCTACAACAGTGAGATACTTTCACACACAGTCTAAAATTATCCCACCTATGACAAAGAAATGCATTCCATTATGGAGGTCTACTATCAATGAAGGCATTACATTCTTGGGAAGGAAACAATCATCCACACAAGCCACCGAACCTTGTAGTTTAGAGAGTCACAAGGGAAGTCATAGAACCATCGCCATCAGAAATGGTCCATATTGCCTCAGACGACCACTAGTTAGGGAGTTCAACTCTGTGCTCGAATCCTATGGCACAAGACTTCGAGGTGGCCTCATATTTACAAGAGTGATTGAGAATTTGACAATACATACTAGACACTCATTAGAGGTAAGAAAGCTCCAAATTTTCACCTCTAGGATGCACTGTTATGCCACCTAGGGCATATTTGTGTTCCTTTGAGTGAGCATGCCAAAATGATTTGGGAGGCACACTACATTGGGGTCACTCAAAATTTCGGAGTAGAGAAAACAATGGGAATAATGCATAAGTATTTCTTTTGGCTGAACCTTCATTAGGATGTTGAGTGGTACATTAAATTTTTCACTTCCTACGCCATTTCTAATCTGACCATGAAGAAGAAAGGCCTATATACTCCTCTTCCTACTCCTAGTTGACCTTGGGAATCCATCTCCATGGATTACATGTCAGGCCTTCCATCTTATAAGAATGGAAACGATTGCATTTTCATGGTCTTTGACTGATTCTCTAAGATGGCCATTATGGTGAACTATAAGAAGAGTATCATAGCAGAGGACATTGCTAAGATCTTCTTTCAGCGAGTGGGGACACACTTTGGGATCCCACAGTCCATTGTCTTAGATTAGGATAGTAGATTCCTAAGTTTATTTTGGTCAAGTCTCGGGTCGATGCTTGATAGCAATATTACTAAGTCCACAACATTACATCCCCCAACTGATGGCCAAATAGAGGTCGTCAACAAGATGATCATAGACATTCTATGCATGTACAACTCGAAGCACCAACACACATGGGATGAAATCCTACCCTATGTCTAGCATAACTATAATAGAGCTCTCTACATCTCAATGGGCCACATCCCCTTTTAGGTAGGGCTAGGATTTCAACCATTATGCCCCATTGATGTGTCCATACGATTTATAGCTACTCACGCAAATTTGGCTCACATCTAGTCTGAAACCGATAGGGCTAAGAAATTCATTAAGTGCATTTGACACATCCGCCAACTGCTCCTTGTTATACTGGAGAGAGTCATTGCTAAGTACAAGCATTCCCATGATCAACATTGGGTTATGCACAAGTTCCAGTGTGGTGAAAAGGTTTGGCTACATTTGCAGAAGGAGCACCTCGCTCGACCACACCACAAGCTTTGTCCACTCCGATATGGGTCATACACCATCATTAAAGTTGTAGGGGACAATGCCTTTGAACTCAACATTCCACCATTCCTTTGTATGCACCTAGTGTTCAATGTCGATTGCCTTTGGCCATAATTTCCACCATTGTTCGACACATTCAACATTGCAGAACAACTCACACTAGCAGAGCTAAACCTAGACCACATGGAACAAGCCACAATTGATCAGATCATGGAGACACAGATCAAGAACACTTGACAATAGAGGATCTAACTATATCAAGTTGTCAAATCAGGCCATGTCCTTCACTAGGGCAAGTGGTTCACCAGGGACTAGTACAACAAAAATTTCCTCACCTCATGGAGGCTCTGCACACAATGGGGAGCATTTTTTCTTAAGGAGGGAGGATTGATCTATGTCGATATTGGTATCCACCCACCTATTCCACTTGGACCTCCAGTTGTTTAATCTTTTTCCTCATTTATTACAACATTTACTATCTTTTTGTTGTTTTTTGGGTCCTAAACTTTTGGAGTAGTTTTGACCCCTAAATGACATTTCTTGAGGTCCGCAATCGGCCCATAGCCATAGGTAGAGGCCTGCCACAAAACTTGTATTACTTGGAGATATCTTTCCAACAAGGTATGCAAAACAGAGATAATATGAATGAGTTACAACCCTAGGAAGTTGATTGTCCAACTAACGCCAATAGGGTGCACAAACTCTTGGCGTTCCATCTCTTGGGGTTAGGGTTTTGGTTGTTTAGGGTATTCCCTTATTGTTCAATAATAAATAGGCCATTGAGCCTCATCATAATATAGTTGAGAGGCATGTATTCACCAAATCTCTTCTTAGAGATAAGCTACCATCGCTTGAACTAGTTTATTTCCATATATGTTTCTAAGCATATTTCAGTATTTGATATTAAGGAAATGAAGTGTTATTTTTGTTTCATCTATATATTTATGGTTATATTTTTTTGCATTCTTGTTTAAGTTCGGATAAGAAAACCATATTTCTAAAGAGAAAACCCATCTCCTTAATGTTTTCATTAATAATGGATGTAGTAGGCATGAGGTTCTTAAAACATTCCTTAAAGCTAGCAAAGGTCCTAAGGTTAAAAAAATACCCAAAAGATCATATTTCACGGGTGCATCTCGCTTTCATCCAAGGGATCACAGAGAAGATAGTGAAAATCTTGAGGAAGCATAATGATCCCTCAACCTTTAAACCCCTTAACACCATTTGAAGCTCCTTAAAAGATGTAAAATACACAATGAACCCCAAGGATATGAAATTTTTGTATTTTATACCATGTTTTTTTGGAACCCCCTACATTTGTCAAATTGACCACTCTATAAATTAGAGGATTTCTGAGCACGCAACCAACATTGAGCATGGAAGGACCCATAGTTTAGCTTTGATGGAGCATGTGGAAACGACAAAACATCATATATATATATATATAGTCTAGAAGACCAGATGGAGCCTATTCTAAGGCCTTCCCTCTTCTTCCCTTACCTATTTCTCAGTGTTCAAAATTGTTACTTTCTCATATTGATGGACTTATAAACTATCAATTAAAACCTAGGTAACTAACCTAACTCAAACACGAATAATTTAGTCTTATAATACTGCAACTACATAACATAAACAAAAAACACAACATGATTAATCTCATTTGGCCTACCACAAAATCATAGTGAGGAAAAGAATTGTCCTCCAAGCCATCTAGAACTCGTTTCCTCTAACCAAATATCTCCTGGAGCCAATTTCACATGTAGATAAATTTCTTAGTAGTGTGGTCCAATGTAGATAGATTTATTTTGGATCTCCTCCAACGGGACTCCAAAACAAGGTTTTTCCCCTCCTAGCCAACATTTTTCCCTTGTTGAGATAATCTATCTCTAGTGAGAGGAATCTTTGCAGGGAGGCCTCTACCCATAGTCGTTCTTGGTCTTTTCCTAACTATTCTATAAGAGTATGGGATGTGAAATTATCTATACAACCTTTTCTCACTGTATTTATAACGTTGACCATGTGGATTTTTTTTTAATATTAAAATAGAAAGAACATTTGTGTACATCCTGCGTTCATACTTGACCCTTAGCATGCCCCATAGTATGTAAAAGTAAATTCAATGGAAAATTAAATAAAATATTTAGGTAAATTAAATAAAATATTTAGGTAGTTCCCAGGTATTACAATATGAAAAAAACTATTTGTAACTTTTGAATGCATAAATGGATATGGGAAGTCCTCTTGACCTCTCTTAAATTACACAACTTAAATTTACAATTAAAACAAATCTTTGCTAGATATTTTGAGTAGATATTAGGAAAAAAAAATAAAAATATATCTTCCCAAAATGTAAAAATGTAAAAGGGTACGAACACTCAAATAATTTATAAATACATATATACACTGTAAAAATTGAAATATTTTTACTTTTACTAGTATTTTTTAAATCGCACATTTTATATTAAAAAATCCATTTATTAAAAAATTCAATGGATTACAGATCTAAAAAAACAAAAAAAATATATTTCTTAATATCTTACTTTAATCTATTTCAGGCTTAAGGTCGAAATCACATCCAAATCTCGAATCAGAAGTGACACAAGGGCATGAAAGAATGAATAGCCTTTGTTGTAACATAGGAAAAGCTTATATTTATTATCATAAAAAAGAACAAGACCTTCTCACAGCCGGGCTTGCACGCAATAGTTTATTCTTAGTATCATGGCAGAAAACAAAGACACTTGCACGCGTTAAACAAAATGAATTCTGGCACAAGCCCTTCTCACTGTACGTCTTGCACACAGTAGTTTATTCATGGCAAAAAGGAAAGACACTCAAACGCGTTATCGAAACTCACACGCACATTCTGTCAAAACTCACACGTGTTACACAATGAATTCTGGCAAAAACTCGCACGCAACAGAGAAACACACGATCCATCCCATTATACACAATTTCCAAAGTCTGCAGCCGTGATTGTGAGCGGCGTTGGTTTCCCACGGTAACCAAATGTCCACTCTTGCTGGAAAGCAATCGGGTAACTGGCAGGTTGGATACAATTCACCCATTGACCCATTACTGGTGTACAGTCCAATTCGATGTTGTATGCCTTGCAATATTTGCAGTTGTTAATCACTTCCACCCCTACATAATCTTTGTTCACAACATGTGTGACCACTCGCAGGTCGTCAAGCCCACATAGTCTTTGGAATGGATCTGTCTGCGCCGCTGCGTCATAATAATATTCGTTACTGAAAATAATGTTCAAGATAATAGCATATCCATACCATATAAAGAAATTCATTATTATGTTCATTCTTCCATAAAGGGGAAATAAAATAACGAAACCTAATTTGAACCGAAACCTAATTTGTACGGAAACCTAATTTCATTATTATTATGTTCATCTTACCACACGGATCTCTAAATTTCATCGCGCGGAGAGCAGTTGGAGCTGAAGCTTTTCGTGACGGTTGAGTATTGTCAGAGGATGCGCACGTACAGAGGAGGAGTTGCGAGGATAAGAGACTGAAGAGGAAGCAAAAGAGGACGGAGGAGTTCATATTGGCAAACGAGTTGTCGTTGCTTGTGTTGGTAAAGCTGAGACGATAGAAGAAATACAACGGCCAATAGAAGATGCTGGTATGCTCCTTAGGTCTCAGCTCACGGTGTTATATAAATACAAGAGAGAGCGCGCAGGGGATAGAAAGGTCAAAAGAACTGGGCAGTACAGCAAATGGTATTGCAGTGCAGGTCCCCGTAATTCCCGTTTATTAACTTCATAACTTCATAACTTTCCATGTTTATGGTAATCTGTGATTGTAAATTCCAATGTTTAAGACCGGGAATTGCAGACCACCCTTTCGGGGTACTTAAAAATATAAAATAAATATTACGTTTACAGAAAACTTCTTCAAAAGTATATAACTATTTAAACATAGAAAATAGAAAATAACCACACTACAGAAATAGCGGTATAAAAAGACGTCATGTTTGGTTGAGTCAGACTCTTTCTTCCACTAAGATATCGAAAATGATAACAAACAATTAGATTTACATTATATATATATAGATTTTATAGTTAATATTAACAATAACTATATATAATTTTATAAAAAAAATACTCCCTAAAACTGACACTAAATTTAATTTATTTTTAAGAACAAAAATGTATTAATTATTTATATTTTTAAATTTATAAACTTCAAGTTCCTAAAAAAAAAGAATGTAATTTCAACACGATTTATTTTGAACCCCCATTTGAATAATTTTAATATTTTTGTGTTAACTAGAAGAGTGTTAGATGATCCTTTCCGATATTCAAAAATTTCATCAATTAATTACTATAAAAATAACATTTATATAAAAATTATTAAATAATTTTGTTTGTGAAATACGTTAGCATCAAATCTCATTTTGTCTTATTTATGGCCTTATTTTATTTATAGAATTCAAGTTACAGTTGGTAAATTGTATTTTATACCTAATAATTCAAGTTACAGTTGGTAAATTGTATTTTATACCTAATAGATCCATTTTGGACCACCATTTGAATCTTTTAACATAAAATTTCAAAAACAAGGTTATTTGTTATCAATATTTTGGGTAACTAAAAAATGTTAGACCATTATTTTGGATATTAATTTTTTATTAGTTATTTACTAAAAAATATAGTAATTAATTATTTTATATTTTAAAATAGCGTTTAAATAAAACTGATTAAATAAATAAATTTAGTTTGGGTTAACATTAAATCTAAATAATTTTATTGAGAGACTTCAAATAAAAATGAAAATAAAGTATATTTTAATCTCAATCGATCTTTTGTTGACCACCATTTGAATCTTTTAATTCAAATCTTGAAAATGAAGCTTGCAAGTTATCATTATTTTGGGATAAGTGAAAGAGTGCTAGACCAATTTTATTTTTGTAGAGATGATAAAAGACTATTAAAATTTTCTTTCCTTTCCTTAACCCCAATTCACCTCATATTAAGGTTTTTATAGGGATTAGTTATAAGTAATACTTCTATTTTTTACATTTTAGGTGATTTCCTACTCCATTTGGGAGTCACAATGATCTTATTTAACAAGTGTTACCATTTCTCTTGTTCTAGCTTCAACAAGAACATTGTTTGAAGAAGATATTTATGAGATATTAACTTTTATTTACATATTGTATGTTGTTCATCTACCATTTCTAAAAGATGTTTCTCTAATGCATTTCATCCCTTTGATTTGGTTTTGAATTATTCTATCCCCTTCCAAGGCATTCAATCTTGTAAAGATGAGTCATGGGAATGAGATGTTTTCTAATAATTCCTACAATAAACAATGGTATTTTATTTGTCTAAAGAAAAAATCATTGAATGCTTCCCCTTTCAAAGATTATCTTCTATAGAAAACCTTGGCTGATGTAAATCTCTACATAAGTTGATTATATGTTAAGAGACCATTTGTTATCTAATATCTATCTTCTTTTATGAATATGGCCAGGTAACTTCTAATATCCTCTAACATTGATAAAAACAACATATGGTTTGGAAGGATTAAAAAACTGCAGAAATGGGTATTATAGATATATAATTAAATATAAGGTTAAACTATTAGAACCATTGCATTATAAATAAGCACACTCTACCCCATAACCTAACCCCCACCCCCTAATTGTTGACCACTAATACACTCTCATAATGAGTGATATAGGAAAATTGAACAATGGAAAAGCATTGTGAACATAGGTATGCCTTGCATTTTTTTATCTAATTTGCATAGATTGATTTATAAAAATTAATACCAGGTCAAATACCTTTGAATAGACAAATGAATGCTTTTGAATCATAGTAGTAGATTAGATTATTAAGATTTTTTTTACTTAGTTTTGAAACTCAAATATTTCGATTTTTCATTATATAAGATGATTTGCATGTAAGTTTGAAAATTATAAATCATGCATGGAAAAATGAAACAACAAAGAGATATATAAGAAGACCATGAAAATAATACTAGCTCTCTATTAAGAGGGAGAGGTTTACTTTTATAAGAAACGTGTCTTCTTATTAACTTGATTACAATTACTTTTGCATTAAAACAATAAAACATTATTCAATTATTCTCTTCCTTTCCCGAATAGTTTTCATGAGAAAAGGAAATTACATATTTTAGGAACATGAAATACATTATTAGATGTTTCCTTCCTTATTATGAGTATTTGTGGAATGGATTCTCCTTTCTTGGTTTCCCAATTCATCCCTATTCAAGGAGGGAAGTTTCCATGCTTCCACCACCAAATGAGGAAAATTGTGTTGCAATGTTTATGTAAAAATCAAATTTTCCTATGTTGGTGTGTCCCTTATGAGCTACATGATATTGTTCTAGGCCATTTTGTTGCATCTGGTTAATAGGCCTACAAACCAAATCAATCAAGATCCATGAACATCTTGTCATCATCCCTACACAAAGCCCTAAACATGCCTCTTCTAAATTCTTGAGTTTCTGGGTCTGACTACTTCAAATCAATGTTTTTTTATGCCCAATGCATGTTGGCCCTTTAGGTACCTGCATTCAACAACAAGTTGTTCCATTATACATTAACGCTGATCACCAACAGGTTCCCCCTTGTTAGGCGTGTGGTTATTCTAGAAATTTGGGAAAAAGAAAATCCTGAATCTTCCTCTTCCAGATGCTTCTAGGAGTTTTTTCAACCATTTAGCTTGGATAAGAAATTTCAATCCTATCTTATCCTACCTTTGATATTTCACCTCTTATCCTTTGGGCCCATCCTCCCATCAATAGTGGATCTCAAGCCTAGAATGGTAAATTGATAAGAAATCTTCAACTACCACACTCTCCTATATATTTACAACCATCTACAACATCAGAGTTAGCTTTTGGAGATTGATCATGCCCTCATGTTGCTACCTTGAATCTATGAGAGTCATCATATTCATGTATTACGGTGAAATTGAGGTGTGCTTTGTGACAAGGAAGGATAAGTCAACTTGGGGAGATCTCTTCAAGATCAACTACTATTCTTGGTTTTAAACTCTCTCCTGTTCATATTAATAGGAAGATTATCATTTTCCTATATGTGTTATGTTATGTTTACATTCATATGTTTCAATTCTTTGCTTATCCGATGAATACAGTAATTGGATAATGCTAAATAGATGTCATGGATATTTATTTTGTTATTATTGTATGTGCATGTTCTAATTATAGAAATCAGGGCTACAATTGGAGCATACAAGCAGCGAGGAGATTAAAGCTTGCAACGAATTTTAAGTAAGCCCCTTTTCATTCTTCATTGTCTCTAAGGGAAATTTTATGTTCTTTTCTTTCTGTTGTTCCAGTCCAGTCTAGTAGGTCTAGGGAATATACTTGTGTTCACAGTCGTAAATTCCACATAAAAAGTTGGTGAATCCATTGGGGATCATTTCTTTCCCTTATGGTTTCCTTTCCTTAATACTTGTTTAACCTCTTAAACAAACCTCCATTACCTCACTCAACCTGAATTGACCCTTGGAAGACCTTTCGTTAAGCTTCATTTGATTTTTTTGTTGGGAACTTGACCTTTACCTTGATCATCACACCCATTGGTTTATAGACAGAGCATTAGAGTGCTCGCTGGCCTTATCTGCACCTATGTTAGAGAACATTGTAGCTTATACACACTTGTTTCATGAAAAGAAAACTCTTTTTATAGTCTTCTGTTTGATTAACTTTGTTCCAGTTGGTCCTCCTTATGCTCCTAAGTGTGTCTCGGTCTTTTAACAACCTTCATATTTTTTTACTTTAGTTTTGAGTTCCTTTGAGAAGAATTTGTTTAGATTTTTCTTTGTTCTTATCAATAAGGTCATTAGCAAATTCATTGCTTGATCACTGGATTTATTGAAGGAATTGGCATTTTAGTCATCGTTATGAATAATTTCTTTACCAATGATTAGGAAAATATCTTAGTTTTCATCTGAGAATTAAGTGGAATCGAAAAGAAAAATCATGTGCATCATGCATTACATCTAGGGTTTTGTGTGAAATTGGAGTTCAGAATAGTTACATTAGTGGAATTGATTAACAATCTTTCCTGTCGCACCTTATATGTTGCATACTCTTTGTTTTCTTCCCTTCCATACATAGATATTTATTGAAAAGAAAATTTTCACTTTATCATGCTAAATTGCATTCTTAAGATATTAAGGTGAAATTCGTGGTGAGCCTTGAAAGCCAAAACATAATTCAACATAAACTATAAAATTTACTAAATCAATCAAAGGAGGATTTGTCACATTAATGCAAAAATTTAGAGGTCTAGGCTAGAGATGTGTTCTGACTTCTTTAAATGTAGGAATTGTCATTTCTTGTCGGCATTACAATCTGGGGCTGATATCCCATTCCCTCTATATAAGTGTATTGGATTGTCCTCCACGTACCTTCGGGTATATTAGATGGCCTCAAAAACCTTTTTATTAATGAGGCCTCTATTTTCTTCATTTTCCATTATTTTCCATCAATTTCTTCCTCACATGCAACATGTGACCTTTCACATTCCTAATTTCCATTATTTTCATAAATAAATTGCCAAAAATGCAAATTTTCCTTTCCAAAACCTTTGTCATTTCATTTTCTAATTTCCTTTAGATATAAACACATCAAGTGATTCCCACTAGGATATACCCTCCCAACATTTAGCTTGGAATAAGTGTCCCTTAACCATGATCTTATTTTTCCTTTATTAAATTTTATTACATGAACTTTTAACCAGGGGCTGTTATAGATCCCTCCCCCCTGGGGAATAGCTTCCTTGGTGTAAAACCACACTGAGACCTCAAGAAAACTACTGAAAATAAAACATACTTCCGATGGAGCTTTATAACTAAGCTTGTTGTAGTATTTACAATGAATGACCAACTCAAAAGAAAAACATCATGACAACATCAAAATATAAGAACCATACCACTTATTGGAGCTTTGTAGCATAGCTCTTATCGATATTTACATCCATATACATATGTACATATACCAAGACATTAGAAAAACATATGCCAAACATCTACCAAACATCATACCAAAACTGTTTTTCCACCACCAGCAAACAAAGAAGGATACATGGCCCGCATCTGATCCATCATCTCTCATGTAGCTTCTTTTGCCCCAAAGTGCTTCCATTGCACTTTAACGTGCTTTATGGCTCTATTCCTCAACATGAGCTTCTTCTGCTACAATATGCACTGAGGCTCCACCTAGAATTCTCCTTCTTGTTACACCTACAATACAAACCAAACAATAACATGGACAACATCCTTTATATACCTTTTAAGCAATAAAATGTGGAAAACATCATGGAATTTCACTGTTGGAGGGAACCCAAGTCGATAAGCCACTGGTCCAATCCTCTTAAGGACATCAAAAATCCCACAATACCGTGGTCCCAACTTAGCACATGATCCAATCCTCAAAGAGATCTTCTTGGGCTTGATGCGTAAATACACATTCTCCCCAACCAAAAACTCCTTGAATGCCCTATGCTGGTCTTCATAACTCTTCTGTCTATCTTGTGATTCCTTTAGATTCTTCTTTATAGCCTAAATTTCTTGTTCCATGTCTGGGAACATACCGAGTCCAATACATACATTCTTCATTCGATCACTCTAGCTAATGGTAGTATTACAAATCTACACATACATTGTTGTTGTCATTTTGTATTTTTGATGTTGAGGGAGTAAATGCATAGGACATCATCAAAACCACTTTAGAAGCTTAGATCTAGCCCTGCCAGATTCAGAGAGGGATCTCTCTATTTAATTTAACATTGTTTTAGTGTAAGTTTTAGACTAGCTATGATTGTACTTATTTGTTTTCTTTGATTGGTTTGGTTGATTTGAGTGTTATAATTCCATTGGGCTATGGATTCTATATATTAAATTGGGTTTTGTATCAATTTTTTCAAGGAGTTCTCACAGGGCAAGCTAGGTTGCACTAATTGGATCTTTTTATCAATTAAATGAATGGTGGAATAGTAGAATTGCAAGGTTCAGTGCAAACCAAGGAGAAATTAAGAATTCCTTGATCTGACATGAGTGGAAAACATTAAAATTAAGAATAGCCAAAATAGGGAGCTCTAAATAATGAATCCTATTTATCACAGTTTTTGTTGATTAATTCATTTTTTTATAATAACATAGAAAGAAAAAACAATGTTTAGACAAATAGACAAAAGAGACACATCACCTTTTAGTACACCACATGAATCCTGTGAGAGGTCCCTCTATTATTGATGCTCCAGTGCTTTGAAAATTACAATATGCAGAAGGAAATTACATTTGGAAATCAACATTAATACTTCAAAAAATGAAGTATTTATAATAAAAATTACAATAATGCTTTACAAAATCATTGTCAAACTGACACTGTATTATTACCCTAATTAAAAACTAATATCATCTAATTTTGGCAAAAGAATAGACCAAGTACGCTATTGAGGAAAGCGATGGCCATGTTTGGGTGGTTTATGTTGCTGAGTCATCCAAAACATAATGAAATGCTGAACTGAACCATGCGCTGGCTGTAGTGTTGGAAAAATATTTCACTGCTCCCGAATTATTCCTTAGTCCAGTAAATCAAGTAATTGTTCCCATCTCTTTTCATCTGGCACTATTAACTTTTTCACCCAGCGGTAGATTTCATCTACCTCTGTATATTTAACAAAAGTTGGTTTCACGGTAAAAATATGCTTTACCTCATTCTGCATATGGAAGTTGTTTGACATGGTCTCCAAAAATGCCTTTGCTGGCATACTCTCTTTGATTCCGCTGAACTTAATGTTGCTTTTGGCTACCTCTTTCATCTTTAGGATATAGTCTTCTTGAGTGATCAGATTGTCATTGATGACATAGATACTGGTCATTCCCTTATGCATTAAGGCTTCAATCATGTTTGTAAATATGTTCGCCTGTAGCTCCAAGGTCTCACACCTTTCCTCCAACTCGTCAATAAGATTTCTTTTAGTCAATGATTTCTTAACTTACAGAATGGTGGCAGTTCTATCACTGACTCCCACTTCCTCCAGGTCATATATGGACTTTGAATTTAAGAACCTGATAACATTGGCAGATTCAGTTGACATTTCTCCTAGTTTTTCCCTTCCTTGCACAATAGACTAAGTGGCCTTCCCTATTAACTATTTCTGCTGAAATATAATTTGGATAGAAGGCCAATTCTCATTCATTGAGTCAAGTATGTTCGTCCAAATTATTTCCTTCGCTTGGGCCAAGGTCTGCCCAATATATGTGTCCCTCTCTGCCTGGTGCAAATTTTCCAAAAGTCTCTGAGATTTGTCCAATTCACCAGTCTGAGCAGCTTCAGCTTGGCCTTCTAGACTTCCAAAGCTTTCAATTGGTTCTGTAAGGTCTCAATTTCCTTGGATTGCAAAGACATATTTTTCAATTTTTGTGTGACTTGTTCAGCACTGGGAGTCTAAGTAGAAGTAGTAGGTGCAGTGGTTGTTCTGGTTGATGGTGTAATATACCTAGGGGGGATAGTATGGGGTACAAAGAGAGGTACCCAAGGGAATAATGTAATAATGGGATGGGCCATAGTAATAAATAAAGTGGCTAACATGTATCATGTAAGGGACCACAAGTAGTTAGCAATAATATAATAAGCTCATTGTATTAGATAGATGGTATTAAGGGACCATGCTAATGACCCATGGTATTGTATGTATGAGGCCTATATAGAGGTTAGAGGCTCCTCATGGAGAGATGTCAAGGATTATTGTATGAACAAGCATATGGCTTGTGGAGTGTTCTCCTTCCTTAAGGAGTGATTTTATGGTGTTACCCTATGTCAAGGGTTTGACTAATAAAGAAGCATTTCTATCTATTTCTATCTTGTCATTTCTCGGTTTATCTCTATTATCATATATTTTTGGGTCAAATATATTACAAGTGGTATAATATTGTATGAACAAGCATATGGGTGGTGGAGTGTTCTCCTTCCTTAAGTAGTGATTGTATGGTGTTACCCTACCTCAAGGGTTTGATACCAATGAAGAAGAATTTCTATCTTATTATTTCTGGGTATATTTGTATTCTCATATATTTGTAGGTGAGATATATTACAAGTGGTATCAGAGCATTTTCTTAGGCAAAGCGGAGATTTTTATTTTTATTTTTCACAAGAACTTTTGGGCAGTGATTTTTCAGATACGATCTATAAGTTTCGGTGCAAAAATTGTAGAATCTAATTATAGATTTGGATTATTTGCGAAAAATACCCAGTTTCAAAAATAACATCGGCCAAATCAGAGTACGGATGAGGGAGATATCACTGATTTAAAAATCAATTGTGTTGTTGAAATTGTTTGACGAAAATTCATGGACGACTGATATCCAATTAAGTTTCGTGATTTTTGTGGGGAATTTTGAGAAAAAATTGTAGATCTAAGATCCTCTTGAAAAATTACCCAATTTCAAAAAACAAATCAGCTGAATTGGAGTCTGAATGTGGGAGATATCACTGATTTAAAAATCAGTTGTGTTGTAGAAATTTTTGAACAAAAATTTGTGGACAACAGATATCCATTTAATTTTTGTTATTTTGTGGGAAATTTTGAGAAAAAAATTACATATATGAGATCCTCTTAAAAAATTACCCAATTTTAAAAAAATCGCTTGAATCAGAGTTCGGATGAGGGAGATATCATTGACTTAAAATTAGCGTTTTTTTAAGAATGTTTTGTGACGGCGGGACAATTGCAGCATGAATCTGAAATTTCAGTGCCTAGATTAAGATTTCTATCACATGGGTAGATGCATAATGATAATTCCATTTCCGAAAACAGATCATAACAAGGATTCTAATCTATATTGACTGAACTTTGGCCATTTTAAATTTTCGCCAAGTAAGTGATTTTTTTTCAAAACCCTCTTCATTGCTTCTAGCAATATGTTTTCAGGAAAAAATGATGGGCCGACTATTGAAAAATTTATAGGAGAAAAGAAGGTTGACTTCCTAGGGTATTGGAAGGGTATTATTTGAAAGATGAGGCTGCTATATTGTGGAAATCACTTGACAATGAGATTATGAAGTTATTCATGTTGATGAAATTGAAAAACTATTTTTGGACAAATGGTCTCATACTGGAAAGAAGGAAACCAAAAAACCTAGCAAAGATTTTTTTTTTACAGGAAATAAGGAAACAAAGAAACGTAAAGGGTTATCCTCCGCTGGTATCTCCTTATTATAGGTTCATGGATTAATTTAGAAGGAGAAGAGCATTATTTCTATAAATCCTAGATGCAAGCATAATTCTATCAATGTTAATTTGCAAAAAAATTGCAAGTTCTAGCAAAACACATTGAAAACACACAGGTTGATAATGAGGATGTTCAAGTTTATAAAGATTTGAAGCTTTCTATGGATAAGTATATGTTGCATTGTGATTTTTATACTTCAGATATGGATAACATGGATGTTCTTTTGGGATATCCTTGGATGGAATCTATGGGTACTGTCAATATTAATGTGCAGAAGAAATTCATGAAGCTCTGGTATAAAAAGAAGAAAATTACATTGCAGGATATTTCCATTAAGACCCAAGCAGAAACTATGGAAGCAGAAGCACAAAGCTCTAATGAAATTGACATGTTAGATGATGAGTGTTTGATGGTTGACAACCAAACACAAATATCAAACCAGGTACCAGAAAAATAGGTAGATCCAAGGAGGCTGAAGCAGAAAATGTTACAAGTACTAATACATCAAATGAGCAATCTATGGTTGAAGTAATTTTGGAAGATAAGCAACAACAAAAAGCACCACAACATATACGAGATACTAATTAGGCTCCATTAGGTGGTGAATTAAATAAAGTTACATCGTTGGTTAAAACTTCAGCATATCACCACCCACATCACCCCGCAAGAGAACAACCAACACGATGGCAACAAATTAGCCACAAGGACAACATCCCTCGCATGACAGAGAGAGAGGGGCTATGATCCACCTGCTACACATCAACACAAAAGATCCGCCAAGGTTAACTTCCATCTCAAGTGAGCAAGACACCAACTAGATCGAGGGTTCACCTTTGTCTGGGATTGCTAGATGTACGTGCATGGTATCAGTGGACTACTCTTTTGAGTAGATCTTATTATTTGTGTTCTTCTTATGTTTTGGGGATGAAACATGTTTAAGAGGGATCGAATGTTGTATACCTAGGGGGGATAGTATGGGGTACAAAGGGAGGTACCCAAGGGAATAATGTGATAATGGGATGGGCCATAGTAATAAATAAAGTGGTTAACTTGTATCATGTAAGGGACCACAAGTAGTTAGCAATAATATAATAATCCCATTGTATTAGATAGATGGTATTGAGGGAATCATGGTAATGACCCATGGTATTGTATGTATGAGGCCTATATAGAGGCTAGAGACTCCCCATGGAGAGATGTCAAGGATTATTGTATGAACAAGCATATGGCTTGTGGATTGTTCTCCTTCCTTAAGGAGTGATTATATGGTGTTACCCTACCTCAAGGTTTTCATCAATAAAGAATCATTTCTATATATTTCTATCTTGTTATTTCTCGGTTTATCTCTATTATCATATATTTTTGGGTCAGATATACTATAGATGGAAATTGAGAAAGAGGTACAACATTCAAGGGAACAATGGCTATCTTCAACCTGTCTTCCTTCTCGTTTATCATCTTTTCCAAACACTTCTTCCATTTTCCTAATTTGTATGTTTTGGTCAATAATCAGTTTCATCATGTCATCTTTTTCATCTTCACCTTCCTCAATGTCCTTCATCATTGGATATTTTGTAGCTGGTAGCTTGAGCTATTTCCTCAATGTTGCAATGCCCAATTTTTTCTTCTTAATAATTTCTTTAGTGCCAATAACATCCTTAGGGTCATGCCCTATCTTAATCACCAAGTCTTCCGAAGACTTGATCCCATTGTCTTTGGCCAAGGTGGAGACCTTCTCTATCTTCAACTATGACCATACATTTGCGAAAGAAACTTGCAATTTGGATAAGGACATGGCACTATTAGTCAAAGTGGAGGATACCATCTCACCAGTTAGTTTGTGCATCTCCATTTGATCAAATGGGATGTATGTCCTTTGTACTGAACTCAAAGGTGGTGCTCTTAAAGTTAGCTGCTGATTTGGGTTGTGAAGTCCGGGCCTCAAGAAAGGCCATATGCATTCTTCCATGTTCAGTATTAAATACTAACAAAAATCTACTTTGTGAACTGGAAGTCTACTTCCAGAATGGTTGTAGGTGTTGTTGTTCAATATTTCATTCCTGAGATTTATTTATCTGTACCTATCAAACAATGTCTTCTCTTTTTCTATTTAGATGATGAGCTTCATCATTAGGTAACTATATGGACCTTAATTCACCTTCTAGCTTAGCCAAATCAACTACTTTCACAATTTATTACATGTTTTGATTATACTTTGTTTAATGAGATGAATCAAAGTGAGATATTATGCCTAGTGGACTAATGTGCATTGAATGCAGGTTTGTGAGAGAAAATCAGGGAATTTTGGAAAAATTAAAGGCTGAAACTCAAATGGGACAAGGAAGAGAGGTTTTAGGAGGTAAATCCTCCTCATTTACTCCTCCGTCATTTGAATATTCCTCCATCAATCACACCATCTCGGAGTACAAGCAACCAAGTTATGAAGATCAAAAGGCAGCCGAGAAAGTGATAGTCAAAGTGTTAGTTCATCTAGTGTTTGGGAGCCGAGCCTCCCTATATTTAAGGAAGTCATTGGAGACTTCAGTTTTATAAATAAAGAGGCCTAGAATCTCATTAGGATTCAATTTTCTTTTGTAAAAATGCTAGTTATTTTTGAGCTCCAGACTTGTGGAAGACATTTCTATGGAATTTTCTGTTTTGATAATGAAAATGAACTTTTTCTTGATCCAACACTGAGTTAACTTAGAGGGCTAAATCTCTTGGGTTAGGGCCCAACCCTAGTAGCAAAGGCTCCTCTTATTGTATCTGTATTCTTAGATTAATTTCATAGGTTCATGGTTAAATTGTCCTTAGATGTATTTCATTGTATGTAGTGTAGATTTGATGAGTTTGTTTATTAGTTTGCTTCAATTTGTGCTTTACTTCAACAATAGGTTAGAAGGGATAAAAGGAGCATTAAAAATATGTCAGTAGGCATCTTGGCCTCACCTCTTCCTTTAGGAATCATGATTTGAGGAAAGGACCCCTATGTAGCCCCAAAAAGACATAATTCTATTTTTTCATAGAATTTGGAGTTAACTGTACTTGAACCAGCATTTGATCAGTTTGTAAGTGTAGGATTTCATTACCATTTCTTCCATATTTATTCTTATAGTATATCTCATCAATGACTTCATCTTATTCTGCAAGTTTTCCTCATGCATGAAGTAGACAACTAGCTCATTAAACTCTGTTTTTCTAGCTTATTGAAATTCTTCTTGTTTACATGATTTTTGGGAAAATATCAATGTTTGATGCAATGCAGGTGTTTTAGAAGCAAAGAGAGATCTCATAGTCAGAAATCTCCTCCCAACTTCATCCATCCATGATCATTCCTTTCTTTCACTATGACCCTCACCAATTTCGTCCTTTTTTAGGAAACTTCTCAAAGCATGTTGACCAAATCCAACCATCTCCAAACCTTGGTTTTTAGTTCTGAGTGATCCTAAGCATTTTCTCACTCCATTCCATCCACCAACCACCTTCCCTAAGCCTTCCATCACCTTCAACACCCGACATTTTTCTCTCGGCTGTATCCTGTAGAAATACAGGGAACCCTGTAGGTTTTTAGGACATCATGTAGGTTTTCCTTTAGTCGCCTATTTTGAGATAGAATTGAGAGAAAACCTCTTGAAAGCTGCACAAGGTCACCTAAAGGTCTCCCAAACCTTCTAACCATCCACCAGAATCCCTAAAATACCTGCTACATCACCAAAAGAGATTATCTTTCCCACTTGTGTTTCCATAAAAAGAACAAAAATAAAAAAATACAGATTTGTGTGGCCATTTACATGCACAGTAGTAGAATGTTGATGCTTTGAATTTACATGCTTAATATAGTTGAATTTCATACATGTTAATTTTAATCTAGCACTCTTTCTGAAACATAGTCTCTTAGCAGTTAGGTACAAAATGGTGTCTTTTAGCATTGGATTCTAGTCTTTTTCCTTAATGCAGTAGACCATCTCTCTCTTAGAGTAGATTTCTGTTTCCCTCATCAGTAATCAAGCTTCTTTTGAATCCATAGAAGTTTGGCTTGACAAAACCTAGTGATCTCTCACCATCTGTATAGTGAAAAAAGGCAGAACCATCACTTTTACTTATGTATACAGAACTTTGACCTCCAAGTTTATACAAACCCCGGGTTGATAACATAAAGTTGGTAGCCCCAGGAGTTGCAACATTCTTGCTGCAATAATGGTGCTCATCAATTTTTGGCATCATTGTTGGAGAGGTGTCTGAGTAATATGTGATTACTGCTTTCTTTCTTCCATTTCTTGTTTAGGATATTCTGCTAGTAGTTTCATTTCTACAAGAATAATTCAGTTGCTTTCTTTTCCATTCTACATTCTTTGCTTTCCTTTCCATTCCGCAAGTAATATTTCAGTCAAATAATTAGTTTTCATTCAGTCGACAATTTCAAATCTGCAATCACTTTCAAAGTTTGAAAAAAACTCAAAACAAAACAAAAACATTTTTTTCATGCCTCATAGGAATAGGGATAACTTAGGGAAATTTTTTCCAAATACCCCCACTGCTTCAAACAACCAACCTTCCCTCTTCTTTGGTGGCTGTGAATTGGAGGAACCCTAAGGTGAGAAACCTGAAATATTTGAAGAACCTAGAGGGGAGGAACAAGAAGAAGAACCCATTCCTATTGATCTAATGGCTGAAAATATAAATGACAGAGGAAATAGAGAAAGAGTTGAGGGTGCCTTCCCAATTAGGGAAACAAATGGGGATACTAAGATGAAGAATATAAGCCCTTCTGCCCTTCATCATTTCCATGGCCTAACGTTAGAAGATCCAGACACTTTCTTATTTGATTTTGTTGTCATTTGTCAAACCTATGACTACACTAATGATGAACAGAATTTGAAACTATTCCCATCCACTCTCAACGATGCAAATTTGTGCTGGTTCATGGGTTTACTTGGGGATAACATCACAACTTGGGCTCAGATGAAGCAAGTCTTCAACAACAAGTATCGAGACTACTGTTGGTCTCAAGACACTAAAGATATAGTTTTTAGGATGACCTTAGGGTATGATGAATCCCTAGAGGATTATGAAGAAGGATTCTAGATTAGCTATAAAAGGGCCAAGTGCAAACTTGACCTTGAGTCACTGAAGCTAGTCCTACTTAGATGAGTAGGGGAAGATCTTCTCGATACCTTAAACTTGTTAGCAGGAGGGAACATCTACCATGTACCCTATGAGGATATCAAGACTGTCTTTAGAAACCATTCTACGGAAGCTAGGAAAAAGGGTAGTGGTAGTCAACCTATGGTCAATGCATCCTCTTCCAATACATCCATCAAGGGTGAAATTGGAAATATGTTCGAGGATTTCAAGAGTGAAATGCTACAAACCCTTGCCCTACAGATGGACACTATTCATGTTAAAAGAAAACATGAGGAAGAAGAGAGAGCCTTAGCAATTTTCTACCCTAGATGCACGAGAATGCACCCTAGAAATGAATACCCATTGAAATTGATTGAAAACTTCTCAGTCTGTGAAGAAAACCACTCCAAAGACAGGTTCCCTTCTCTACCTGGACTAAAATATGTATATCAAGGAGCTGAAGGGGCAACTGAACAACTGTGCTACATAAACCAAAGGAGACCCCATGGGCATAGGCCATGCCAACAAGGTATGCAATGGTAATCCCATGCATATTACAACCCCAACCAAACCACATCCATTCCCTCTTCGATGCTCCCTAATCATCCTTCCTAGTCTACACCTCCTCCTTGGTCCTTTGCACCTCAGTATCATTCCCACTTAACCAACCAGCCATTTCAACCATGTGCTCCACCACAACCTCAGTGGAATGCACCGCCCTAGCGGTGGAGGCCCCCATACAACAATGCTCTAGCTTTATTTCTTTCATCACCTACTCCACCTAAAAAACCCTAGATACATGCCCATCCAAATCCGAACCCGAACAATAGACATGCACAACAGGTATGTAGTGGAGAGACATCCTATCCTGCTCTTGTTGTGGAGATACAAGAAATCAACTTGAGATCTAGAAGGGTACTCCCAGACAGCCAAACTCTACCTCCTTCTAGGGAGGTTGAGGAAAAAACTAAGGAAAATATGCCTCAAGTGAATCCACCACCCTTTCCTGAGATATTAGCCCAACGACTCCAACCTAAGGCCAAGCTTATTGGTTACCCTCTCATCCTTGGGAGACCCTAGCTAGCCACTGTTGATGCCTACATTAGTTGCAGGGTTAGGAATATTATTATCAAGAATGGGCATATATCCAAGAAGTTAGTCTTATATCCTCCTGCATAGCCATCTCTATAACATAACTTACCTTTATGGCTGGAAGAGGAAGAAGAAGAAGAAGATGTTTATTACACCCAACTCTATACCTTAGAAGTGACCATGGGAGGGGGACAACTGGATGAAGATGATTTGATTGAACACATACTCCAAAGTCCAACTCCCAGTACATTGTCCTTAGAAGAAGTAGTAATGGAAACCCAGAACAACCATTAGGTTGATCTATGCTTAGCCGATTCCACCTCCATCCATGTCAAAACCATAGAATTCAGCCCTAAGAGAACCTTGAAAATCAACCCATCTCTTTCTGTTCACCAAGAAGAAAAGTTGTGTAACATGCTAAAGGAACACCTGGATGCCTTTTCTTGGAGTTACAAAGAAATGAAGGAAGTGCACCCCTTGGTGTGTACTCACCACATTTATATCAAAGAAGGTTGCAAACCAGTCCAGCAGTCACAAAGGAGGATGAATCTAGCTCTCAAAGATATAGTCAAAGAAGAACTAAAAAAGATGCTAGATGAAGGATTCATTTACCCTATATCTCATAGTGAGTGGGTCTCTCCTTTGGTGTTGGTTCCAAATAAAAATGGTAAGTGGAGGATTTGTGTTGATTATAGAGAGTTAAACAAACCACAAAGAAGGACCATTTCCGTCTACCTTTCATCGACCAAGTGCTAGATGGCCTAGCAGGGAAAAAGCTTTTCTCTTTCCTAGATGGATTCAACGAATACAATCAAATCCATATTAGCCTGAAAGACCAAGATAAAACAACCTTCACTTATCCCTAGGGTACTTTCACATATAGGGTCCTTCCTTTTGGCCTATGCAATGCTCCTACCACTTTCCAGGAGGCTCTGTCCAACTTAGGTAAGGTGCTAAACAAATACATTGAAATGAACCTATCCGTTAGTCTCGAAAAATGTGAGTTCTTGATGACTGAAGGGACTGTGCTAGGTCATTCAATGCCCCAACAAGGACTGCAAGTAGACCCAATCAAAATAGCTATCGTCCAAAGGGTTTGACCTCTGAAAAAGTAGAGAGATTACAAAAGTTTCCTAGGGTTAACTCGATACTATAGAAGGTTTATACAAGACTTTAGCAAGTTAGCTTCTCCTTTATCTGGGTTATTGACCAAAGACTCTAAGTTTGTATGGTCAAAAATTTATCAAGAGGCCCTAGACACCCTGAAGGACAAATTAACCACTGCACCACTTCTCCGAGGCCCAAATTGGGCCCTTCCTTTTCATATACATGATGATGCCTCAAAAAAATCCATAGGAGCAGCTCCAGGCCAGATAGATGAAAAATTTCCTTATGCTATTTACTTTATCAGTAAGAATATGTCGAAGGCCGAACTGAACTACACAGTGACTGAAAAGGAGCTCCTAGATGTTGTGCATTCATTAAACAAATTTAGGCATTACATTATAGGTTATCAAACATTTGTACATATTGACCATGATGCAGTCAAATATTTAATGAATAAATCTAATGTGAATGCCTAGATTATTAGATGTTTAGTTTGATCTAACTATTGTTGATAAGATTAGCTAGGAAAATATTGTTGCAGTTTTTTTGTCCAGATTAACTTTTCCTGCAGGTGAGGAAGGAATAGTTGATGAGTTACCAATTGAACACTTATTCTTCATTTCAGTTCTCTCTCCATGGTTTGCTGACATAGCAAAATATTTGGTATCTGCACAGTTCCCACCAAATTCGTCCTCTAAAGAGCAAAGCAAGATTGTGAGGAAGAGTGCCCCATTCACTTGGATTGTGGAAATCCTCTTCAAACTAGGCTCGGATCAAATTCTGAGAAGATGTTTTAGGGAGGAGGAAGTCTTTGACATCCTTTTGACCTGTCATGATGGGCCTTGTGGAGATCATTTTGCAGAAAAGAGGACATCATTCAAGGTGTTACAAGTTGGTTATTATTGGCCCACTCTTCATCAGGATGTCAAAAGATATACTGGTCAGTGTGATCAATGTCAAAGGATGGGAAAGCCTACTCCAAGGGATGAAATGCCTCTATAGCCTCAAGTGACTTTCGATCCATTTGACAAGTGGGACATGTATTTCATTGGGCCTATTGACCCGCCTTCCAAACAAATGAAATATATCATTATGTGCACTAACTATCTAACTAACTGGACTGAAACCAAGGCAATCAAGGCACCAACATAGGAGAAGGTGGTTGAGTTCTTAAGGAAGAATGTATTCTACAAGTTTGGGTACCCTACAGAACTGTTGATTGATCAAGGTAGCCAGTTTACCTCCAAAATGATTGAAGACTTCTCAATCCAGCACAATATTAAGCATAGAACCTCCACTCCCTATCAGCCACAAGCTAACGAGCAAGTGGAGGTGACCAACAGATCACTGAAGGGCATTCTAACCAAAGTAGCTAGCAGTAGAAGGAAAGATTGGGCAGATAGACTAGTTGAGGCCACCTAGGCCTATAATACCACTTGGAAGGCCACCAATGGATTTGCACCCTATGATATGGTCTATGGGAAGAAGGCTTTGTTGTCCATTAAATTTGAGTATAATACATTGAGGATGGCAGCTCAACTAGATCTAGATCTCAGCAATGCATAAAAGGATATATTTCTCGAGTTGAATGGTTTAGATGAGTTCAGAATGCAAGCCCTCCTATACACAGAGGTAACTAAAATTCAGAGGAATGTCTCACATGACAAGAACATCAGGGATAAGTAATTTCAAGAAGGTGATTGGGCTTTATTATATGATTCCAGACATAAATACTTTAAGAGCATGTTAAGGACTAGATGGTTATGGCCTTATGTTATAGAGAGATGCCATGATAATGGTTCAGTGCAGATGAGAACCATAGATGAAGAGGCCTTGATTTACTTGTTAATGGGCACAGATTTAATGTTTACAAAAGGCCATTGTCAAAGCAAGAGTTCATACATGGTATCAACAAAACAATGATGGTGGTGGAGCAAATCTCAACTCCTGTCTCATTAAGTCAATGAGAAAAGAAAGAAAAATTAGGAGACACAGGTGAAAACCTCCATGAGGCGCCTGAGTCCCACTATTGCGTTGAAATCCTCTTGAGGCTGACCAATGGTATCAAAAGAAAAAAAAGAGAAATAAAAATATCTTTGGGTGAAAACCTCTCTTGAGGCACCCAGGGCAAGTAGCTAGGATGAGAACCTCTTGGGGGCAGACCAGTTGTTTTCAAAAAAAGAATAAGAGAGAAAAGAAAAATATGAAAATTTTGTTTGTAGGTCAGCGGGAGGATGATCGTAGCAGCAATGACGAATCAAAAGGGACCTATTTAGCTCATAATTTCATTTCTCCATTCATTATCCTTCACCTTTCCACCATTCCTTTCATTTTTTCACTCATTTGACTCAGTTTGCAAGGGTTTCATGTTTTGTATAGGATTCCCTGTAAACCTACAGGATCCCATGAAAACCTATAGGATGATCATATAGGAATTGCAGTGGCTTGGGAATCCTAGAGGAAGTAACCCTAGGGCAAGGAAATGACTTGACCATGTCGAAAAAATAAATTCCTACATCACTATCTCATTACTATACCACTCTCCACCTTCATCACCCCTACATTCATCATTAGAAAAATTAGTTTTCAAAAAAAATTACAATTTTCAAGAAAAAACACAGAGTAAAAAGATGAGATAGAGAGTAAGGGGTATAGCACTTGAAGGTTATTTTTCATTATTCACACACCCCTAGACCTCCTCCCTGTCCATGTTCATCATCCTCAGGTCCCAGTAGTATAATATGATTAAAATTTTTAAGGGAGAAGCAACTACAAGACATATTGTAGGAAATATTGTAGTAGCCTATCCCACCAAACCTAATTCATAGGTTGCAACAAGCTTCAAGCATGGAGGTCCAAGGTCAAAGGAAGCTCCTCCACACCAGTAGCAACATCATCATCCTCAACACCAGGTACTTGTACTTCAAGAAAATCATCAAAGGAAAATTGTTGAAATATGGCAACAAGAATATTCCAATTTAATTTGTCCTTGAATTAAATTGTGAATCAAAATCGAATTTAGTCTTAAGAGCTACTTGGAAATAATTAATTAATTAATTTTAAATTAATTAGTTGGAGAAATTCAAGTTAGAAGTCTTTCTGAAGTCAAGCAAGAGTTATCCTTTAATTAAGGAGATAAGATTGGGTTATATTTGAGTTGTAATTAGTTAACTCAATTTACTGAGTTAAGTCTAGTTAAATTAGATCCAAACTGCTTGAGGAACTAATAGAGAGTTAATAGTAAATTGATGCATTAATACACTCAACAAGTGCTATTCTAGTTAACTGAATATTCCCTCATCAGAAACTCATGCCTGTCTATTCTAAGAAATACCCAGTTGAGATTAATGTTCAAGGACAATGTATTATCAGCTACATGTGTTTTCCCATTGAGAAAACTCATGCATGAGGTCAAGGATTTATCCTTGAGGATTGCACAGTTTTGAAAGTGAGTTTTCTACTTGGTAATAGGCTAATCATCCACAAGGAACAGTGCAAGGAAATATGAGCTTGGAGGGTAAAGGGGAAGGTTGGAGAGAAGCCAAGATTGTCTGCGAGCATCTGTGAGGATTGTACTAAGAGATGGATAGCTGTGAGAGCTAAGGCTTTGTATAATTCCTATGTATTTCCACCATCTATGATAATACAATAGTGTGGGGTTTTTAACTGAGGCTTTCCCCAAAGTATTTTCATGTGTACTGTGCCATTGATTCTTCTTCTTTTGGTTATATTGTTTAGCTTGATCTTCAAGCTTCCACAAATTGATAGTAGAAGTAGGTTATAGTATTCTTCTTTGATTTATATTGCATTATCGGGTTAACCTACATAGATTTTATACATGGTATTGGAGTTGTGAACAATATACTAAGAAGACATTTCAAAGTTTAAAGTGCAGGGTTGCAGGTGCAAATCAAATTCATATCATACTTCAAGGTTGGCCAATGACATTCTATGGCTTGAAACTCGAGTATGCCTTGGAAGGTAGCTCAAATTACATAGCATGGAAAGATAGAATGTAGGCTGTACTAGAAGACAATGGCTCGAAGGAATTCATTGATCAAGAAATCCTAAAGCCATCTTCAACTAATGCACAAGAGTTGGTTGAGTGGAAGAAGTGTGTGGCGAAGGAAAAACGGATCATCCTTGAGGGAGTTCTAGAGCATATTATCTTGAGTCTCCATGGGAAGAATACTCCATTTTCAATGTGGAAGACATTGAAGGACCTCTACCAGAATAGTAGTGACTAGAGGAAATTGGTGCTCAAGGATAAGATTTGAAGAATAAAGATGGAGATGGGCGATACTATTTCCACATATTTGAACAATCTCACCACCTACAGAGATGAGCTTGCAGTGTGAGAATAACTACTACCGATGATGATATGGTAAGCCTCTCTCTCCTTGGCCTTCTAAAGAGTTGGAATAGCTACCAGGACTTTGTGAATGGAAGGGAGAAACTACTGGATTGGGAATGACTATGGTTAGATTTTATGCAGGAGGAGATCAGGAGGAGCACACAAGATGGTTCTTCATCCAAGAACGATGATGAAGAAAATCTGGCCTTCGCAAGTGAGGCAAGGAAAGGGAAGGGGAAGGATTCCCATTTCAAATCAAATTCTTCTCATGGAGGGAAGAAGGGTGACATGTCTAAAGTAAGATGCTTTAATTGTCACAGGATGGGACATTATGCGAATAATTTCCCATCAAAGAAGTCCAAGAAGGGATCCTTAGAAGGATCGGAAGGTGAGGCATTAGCCTCTCAGTTCGAAATGGAATATACCCTCATCGCATGCAATGTGTCATCGATGATGGGTTGTGTCTAGTATCTTGACAGTGGAGCCTCATTCAACATGACTGGTGATAAAAATTTATTCAGCACCATGGTGGAGAAAGACCTCAAGATGCACATAGAAATGGGTGAGGATGGAAGGTATAGTGTTTCAGGAGTGGGCACGGTTGCTTTTCAGAGCGAGAATGGAGCTCCTCTCACCTTGACAGATGTGATGTATGTGCCTGGACTGAAGAAGAACTTGGTATCGGTTGCAATGTTGGAGGACAAAGGCTACGATGTTGTCTTTAGTAAAGGAAAGGCGTTCCTAAGACACAGAGCCATAGGTCGAACCAAGAGGATAAGGATTCAGGTAAAGAATCTCTATAACCTAGAGGTAGATGATTTTGTAGCATTGAGTATGAAAGGAGAATTGGTGCAAAGCTAAGGCATTCATGAGTTTTGGCACAAGGGGTTGGTCCATTTGCATCATAGAGCTTTGATGATAATGCAACAGATATCTACAGGACTTCCCAAAGGTAAACTTGAGCAAGTTGACACATGCAAAGGTTGTACCTTGGGAAAGTACACCAAGTCTTCCTTTCATGACCGAGATAGTTGAGCAGAGACTATCTTAGAGTGAGTTCATACTGATCTATGTGGAATATTCTCGATGGAATCCATAGCGAAGCAAAGGTATTATGTGATTTTCATTGATGACTATTCTCATAAATGCTGGATTTATTTCATGCAGAATAAGGACCAAACTTTCACAAAGTTTTATGAGTTCAAAGCTTTAGTTGAGAAAGAGTCAGGGAAGAAGATCAAGGCCTTGAGAAGCGACAATGGTGGAGAATGTGTCTCTCAAGACTTTAAGTATTTCTATGCAGCATAAGGAATTAAACAAGAATTGATGGCACATCATAACCCACAACAAAATCGGGTGGTTGAGAGGAAGAACAGAACTATTGTAGGGGCAGCACAGATAATGCTGAATGACCAATGCCTACCACATCACTTGTGGATTGAGCCATGAAACACAAAGGTCTATTTTCCAAATAAAAGCCCGAATTGCATACTTGGGATGAAGACATGAGAGCAAGCTTTCTCCGCTAAGAGACAAGATGTGGGTCACTTCAGGATCTTTGGCTCATCGGTATATTTCCATGTGACGAAGGATGCATGGAAGAAGCTTGAGCCAACAGCAAAGTTGGGGATATTTGTGGGGTACATTGATACACCTCACAACTATCGAGTGTACTTGCCTACCAATCGGAGGACAGTGGTTCACAGAGATCTCAAGTTTGATGAGCAGAAGGCCATGCGAGTTTCCCTTGAGAGGGATCTCCAACTATAGGCAATGGAGGAACTATTGCTTCCTAAGGAGGAGGAGCCTTAGACTGATGTGGAGTAGCCGCATGCAAAGGTTCAGGAGTGGAGACATCCACTCAAGCAGAGTCTTCCAGAGATGGACAAAAGCGCACAAGAGAAGTTGACAGATTGTTGAAGGATGCGAGAGAGAATGTGGGAGCACCATATTCTCAGCACAGACAGAGGAGGTCACCTAAGAGGTACACCAAATACATGGCCCTTTCTAGGGAATGTGTTGAGACCGAGCCATCTTCCTTTGAGGAAGCAGTGGAACAACCGATTTGGGTTGATGCTATGGTGGAGGAGTATGTCTCCATAGTTTGTAACAGTGTTTGGATGTGGTTCCAAGACCAGAGAACAAGTCAGTTGTGAGTTCCCATTGGCTTTACAAGGTAAAGCAAGGTACTGATGGTAGTGTGGAGAAACATAAGGCAAGATTTATTGCCCATGGCTTTTCACAGGTTGAGAGGATCATGTTGCTACAATATATTTCGACAGAGGAGAAAGATGCTGACTTTTTGACAAAGGAATTGTCAAAGTGTAAATTAGAGTTCCATAGAGACAACATTGGGGTGGCAGATAATCCCTTTCTTGTTGAGAGGGAGTGTTGAAATATGGCAATAAGAATATTCCAATTTAATTTTTCCTTTAATTAATTTATGAATCAAAGTCGAATTTAGTCTTAACAACTACTTGGAAATAATTAATTAATTTATTTTAAATTAATTAGTTGGAGAAATTCAAGTTAGAAGTCTTTCTGAAGTCATGCAAGAGTTATCCCTTAAATTAAGGAGATAAGCCTGAATTATATTTTAGTTGTAATTAGTTAACTTAGTTTATTGACTTAAGTCCAGTTAAATTAGTTCCAAACTATTTGAGGAACTAATAGTGAGTTAACAGTCAGTTGACGCATTAATGCACTCAATTAGTGCTACTCCTGTTAACTGAAGATTCCCTCATTAGAAACTCATGCATGTCTATTCTGAGAAAGACCCAGTTAAGATTAATGTGCAAGGACAATGCACTATTAGTTTCATGTGTTTTCTCATGGAGAAAAATCATGCATGCAGTCAAGGATTTATCCTTGAGGATTGTGCAGTTTTGAAAGTGAGTTTTTCACTTGGTAATAGGCTAATCATCCACCAGGAACAACGTAAGGAAATAGTAGCTTGGAGGGAAGAGAGGAAGGCTGGAGAGAAGCCAAGATTGCCTGTGAGCATCTGTGAGGATTGTACTAAAAGCTGGCTAGCTGTGAGATCTAAGGCTTTGTATAATTCCTATGTATTTCCACCATGTATGATAATACAATAGTGTGGGGTCTCTAGTTGAGGCTTTCTCCAAAGTATTTTCATGTGTATTGTGGCATTGATTCTTCTTCTTCTGGTTATATTTTTCAATTCGATTTTTAAGCTTCCACCAATTGATAGTAGAATTAGGTTATCGTATTTTTCCTTGATTTATATTGCATTATCGAGTTAAGCGACACAGATTTTCTACAACAATATATAAAAAAGAGGGAGAAATCACATGCAACCAACATACAACAAATACCTCATTTCTTCAAAAAACCACAGCAAGGTATTGTTACCAAAGGTAAGTATCTCGCTTCACTCTCTCATTTGCATAATGTAAGCAAAAGATGTAAAAATTGTGAACGAGTTGGTTTATAAAAGAAAGGTGGCCAGTTAACTTGTCCACCTTTGTTCAGTCAACGAGGAAAAAATAGTTAGTCCTCACACAAAGAAAAGGAGGATGTGGTTGAAAGCAATTAAGACTACGTATGCCCGAAGTGGGAGAGGATTACGAAGTGAGGGCAATGATCATGTGGTAGTGGAGACCAACTATCCAAAAATAGAAATTTGCACCTTGTCTGCTAGCACACCACCTCACTCAACCCAACCATAAGAGGAAATAAATGTTGATCCCCATGCATACATGCATTCATCTTCTCGAGGCTCACTCTAGAAAGGTCGCTCTCGGCCCTCAAGCAACCTACAGGAGAGGAAAACTTCATTTTTTTCCTGTGTAGGACCTCCTACAGGATCCTACATGAAATCCTACAGGATCCTAGAGGAACCCTACATGATACAATTAGGAAGCCTACAATATTGAAAGTGAGCAATTTCAGAGAAGGAAACATAGGGGTTGGCTACATCAAGCACTGTAAGGAGGTATGATCTACATTTCCGCCCATTTTTCAAAGTGGAAGGAACAAAAAAATTCTTATAGTTTGATTGAAATTGATATATGTATAAGGGAATTGTATCCATCGGAATTTCAGTCCCATTTCCTCCTTCATTAAAATTTTGTATCATACATCTCTACTCCATTCACCAGACAAAATGATAGGGGGTTTTAATAGAAGGGAGCCCATGATCACTGTGAGGATTCACCAACACCCTCATGTGCTAGAAATATTCACAAGGCATAATTGGATGGGGTACTTTGAGAAATTGAGGAGGTATGATGATGAAGTAGCCAAAGATTTTTCTCTCTCCCTCATTCCATTGACTAGGACCCATGCCATTGTTGTGGTGAGAGCCCTCTCCATATATCTCACCCTTGAACTCATAAGAACAATTACAACACTTCCCTTAGGAGTTCCTTGGAGAAAGGAAGACAAGGGAAATAACCAAACTGCAAAGAAGAAATTCTTTCTAGAGGGAGAGGGGGCCATGGAAGACAAGAATGGAGTGAGAAGAGCAAGCTTACCATACCCCTGGAATGTAATAAGCTACCACCTTATAAAATACATATCATGGGAAGGTAGGTATGGTGTGGTGTATGGATACCACTTTAGGATTCTTGAAGAATTGAGGTTTGGAACAATACACCCCCTCACCAAAAACACAGCATACCCTACTTCCTTCTTCAATCCATGATAGATGTGAGCATAAAAGTGAAGGAAGGAAACTACCAGAAGTTGGCCCATCATGTGTTAATGAGACTCATCATAAAAGATTCCCTCCATAATCTTAGAATTCTTATCACATGGGAAACTTTCAAAGACATACAGACGGAGGTGGATATAAAATCCCTCATATATGACAAAATCCCTACTTCCAGTGAATGGTATGAAGACGAAACTGAAACAAATGAGAATAACAATGTAAACTTTGAAACAAGAACTGATACTGTTACCTATTTCATAGAGATAGCAAAAAAGTGACCTGATTTTGAAAGGGTGATGCAAAACACACGTCTTTTTTAGAGCATAGTTTTTCACACTTTAATTTTTTTTATGTACATTGCATTTTAGAATGGTAGTGATTTTAATGCTGACTTAAGAATGTGGTAATTCTACAACAAGCCCTTTTTTTAAAAGACCTATTTTTTGACTTCAAATTTTTTAATGTATGAAATGTAAATAATTATTTTCTAAATTTAATAATTTTTGAAGTGTTATTCTTCTACATATTTTCCTGTTTTTATTTTAATTTTTTTTTTGTAGTGAGGTTTTATTGTTTTACATATGTAAAGAAGAAGGTCAATATTTTGAATTTTTGATATTCTACATATCTATACGTTGTTAATTAATTTTTCAATCCACATGAAATAATTGTCTCTAAAAAACAAATTTCTTTAACAATTGACATAAAAATAACCATTTTTAACATAAATATAACTAAAAAACTACACATTTTGATAATTTTTTGTAAGCTTTTCCTAGAAATTACATGTCAAAATCACAATTTTATAGGACAATTTTAACTAAAAATCGTTAAATACTAGTTTTTTTAATGAATTTTGTGTCAAAAAAATAACAATAATCATTGTTTTTTCCAAAAAATAATGATTAACGTAAAAATTAATGCGAAAATCATGTAATATAAATATTGAATGTATAAAAACCTTAATTGAGTGCTTATTCTTCTCATAAAATGTCAAAGTCAAAAGATTACAAGTATAACTAATTAATAGTTACAAAAAATGAGCTTGGTTTCCAAGTATAACTTAAGTTTAATCAACAATGTCACATAATCCAGACTCTTCATCCTCTGCTTCATTTTGCTCATTTTCCTCTTCTAATGGATCTTTGATGTCTGCGAATCTCCCAATGTATACCTTTCCAATCATTTCGTGTAATGGTGGTTTGGGTTCCTTTGCCTTCTTTGCCACACGTGATTCATTAAAGCCCCCTTTCTTCAACCTAGTTTCTTGCATTGCATCTGGAAGAAATTGAAGAGCATTAATTCTTTACTGCATAAAATTGAACTGTATCAGATCTTTTTCAATGGCAATGCAATTTCTTCCTTTTTGAAGGCAGCATGCTAGTGTTGTACCTAATTATCAAGCACAAAAGAAATAATGAAGTAAATTAGTACAATGACATATAAATTAAGAAATAACAGATTAAAATTCGATTCCATATAATAAACTTACCTGAGCTAGAAAATAAATCCAAAACCCAATCACCTTCATTTGAACATATGTCTATAATATAGTTAATTAATAACTGTGGTTTTTGATAAATGTTAACTATCTCTCCTTTTGCTTCTTTGTCTTCATATGTTAGTTTTCTCACAAGAACATCATAAGTCATTATTTGGCTATGACTCTTTCCATCTACCCGATTAAAAATCATAGACATATAGCTATCATCTTTTTCCCAACTATCAACATGGATGAACTCACAATCATTTATAAATAGTTGATCTTCACAGTTAAGAAGATTTGACTTTTTCCTATAACATGAAATAGTAAAAGTTCAATTAACTTGTACATAAATGAATTTTTTAACATTAATCAAATATACATTTTAAACGTCTTACCATGTAAGATGCATCCTCGAATTTGTTTTCCCCTTGAAGATTGACAATAACATTGCCAATTGTGTGTCTAAATGAAATGTCACAAATCTCCATAGTGATGACGTGACTTCTAAAAATCCCGCAACCACTTTACTAAGAGCTTGATAAGTATAAGGGTCACTATCATAGTCAATGTTTAGAATATTGAAACCATAGGGAATATTTGCAATAACTAGGGCATAATCCCTTTTAGGTATGAGTTTAGCAATGTCTTCACAGTCTCCTTGTATTACTTGATATTGATAGTGTCAAGCCCATTCCAAATGAAATTAGTAAGATTTGGATCAAGTTCATCATTCTTAAGATGCTTGTTCTTCAGTCTTTCGATCTTAATTTTTTCAATAAAGGTTCTGAAACTATCTGGTGCTTCATTTGCATCCTTCTTCATATTTTATAAAATAAAGAAATATATGTGTAAGTTATAAATTAAAAATAGTATACAGATGTATTAAAAATGAATGTATAAATCAACATGCCATTTTAAATGCAAGATAATTTTTTTTAATGATTATGTAGAACTTGAATCTAGATAGTTGCATACAACAACATCCCAACTATCTTCATTTAACAATTTAACCATTTGTTCTTGAATTTTGATGTAAAATTTGTGACTGCATAGATAAAGTAAAGAAAATTAAAATAATGATATGTACAAAAAGTACTACTAAGAACAATATGTTATATTTAAAAGAAAATTATAATCTAGAAATAAATAAAAAATAATTCAACAAAATTACTTTTGAAATTCCTGAGGCGTTTCCTTCGATGTTAATTCCCCTTACCTCACACGAGATAATATTTCTTTGACAAGATTTTCATCCTTCACCCCTTGCAATGCTTTCCAAGGTGTGATAGTCATATCTTCTCAAAGTTGCTTCATTTGAGGACTTGATTTTTTGTTGCTACATATCAATGGTTTAGACCTTTCGACCTTTTGGTTTTTAATGCCAATGATCTCCCTCATGCTAAAAATATCATTAATCAACTACCATATCTATCTAGTTATAAATTCTAACTGGAAAATGTTATCAACACCTCTGAATAAATCACTAAATTTGTCGTCTTTTTCGCCTTTCGAATTTATTTTCTCTTCAATTTGATAGCCTATTTCCATACAACATTCCATTCAGAAATCTATAGTAACATTTATCCTATCCCCACCACATTTTTCTTCAAATCCATTATGAATAAATCTAACCCTTTGGATGAAAGTCATAGAAATCCTATATTCATTATCTAAATTATGATCCCATGCCACTAACTTTTCTTCTATATCTGATAAACCAGCATAAATCATACATTTCATTGTTTCAAAACGTGGGTTATTGGAATATTCCTCCATCAGTTGTCTTTGAGCTTCTACAGAATGGTTCCCCCCAAGCAGATAATAATTATATTCAAAACATTTTGACTTATCAAATGCTTCTTTGTTGGGAACTTGAACTGGATTAGCAAGAAGCACATAATTAACCATATGAGCATATGGATTGTACCTCATCAATGTCTTCAAGTTGTGAACATGCAGATGGTTTGGCTTTCTGATTTGATATTTACATTATCCTTCACTTGCCTTAGAGATTTGTCTAACATTAAGCTGAAATGTACGACCACCCTCAATTAAGTTTCTCTTTGTCAAGTTTTGTCGAATGACATTTTGTTTTGTTTTCATAATGCCATCCTCTAAATCATCTCCTGGTGTAGTGATTTCTCTGCTTTCTTTTGAAGTTTCACTAGGTTCTTGATTGTTGGTAATGACTACTTCAAAATGTTTAACTTTACTTTTCTTGCTCATAACATTCTCATCCTTAACTGGAACATATTTTTTCTTGGGCATTGTTATCTTTAGCCTTTTATGGCTCTTCTCAATTCCAATGTCATCCTTAGTAACACCAACATATTTTCCACTGTCAGTTTCAACTTCCTCGTCTTCAAAAGTAACTTGTCTACCTTTGCTAGATTTATCCACTGGAGGATTTTTTTTTCTAATCCATTGGATGTAGTTTTGTAGCATGCTGAATTACTACATTTTTCTTGTTTGCCTTATCTTCTTCTGAGACTGAGTAGAAACTATAGAAAACTTTCATAATATCATGCTCTATGAAATGAATTCATCCCAACCTGATTGAACAACTCTCAACAAAATTCTGCCAAATAAAATATCATATGTTAATAAAAACAAAGTTATAAAAATATAGTGAGACAATTACAAGAACACAAAACACAAATATAAATAACAATACTTACGATATTTTGTGTCATCTCATTTACAATTTGCTTACACAACTTTGTAGATACCTCTCTCGTGTCATACAATGAATATGATAATTGGTATTTAATCCTTTCAAGTGACTTGGGTGGTTTTGTAAGTATGTAAACAACTTCACAGTCCAATACCGAACACATATCTATGACCTTTCCCATCACCTCATAAATTTCATTATCATTAGGTATATCAAAATATAGATATATATGCACATTTTGTCTTTCTCTTTCTTTCACATACAAGACATTTGATGGAAGTTTCACTTCTTTTGATTTCTTCCAGTATGAAATCATTTTCTTATCATTTGAGGCACTTGAAAGATTTGTAGCCATCAGCTCAGGTGGGGTTCATTCACCAATGTTTTTTGAAGATCCACATTTAAGAGCCTTTGGTCCAGAAAGATTCACATAAATCTTCTTTGATGCCATTCTCCTGAAAAAAGACACATATAAATCAATAAATCACAAAAAAATAATAACTTAAATTAACAATGAAAATGATATATGACAATTAATTTTATAAACCTGAAAATCTGTCGTCCAAATGAGTCGGCTATTGGGTTCAAACCCCTAGCATCCCAATAACTTCTGCCCCTCTCGAACCCCAGCCCCACCCCAACCCGGCAGCCCAATGGCCTGCAGGGGTGGCGGGGCTATTCCAGGAATCACCTCGCCACCTCCGTGAGCCGTTGGGCCGCCGAGGTGGGGTGGACAGCTACAGATAACCCTTGCCCCACCCCGGTAGCCCAACAACTCCTAGGGGTGGCGGGGAGATTTCAAGAATCGCCTGGCCACCCCCGCGAGCCATTGGGCCACCAGGATGGGGCAGACAGCTATGGATAATCCTTGCCACCCCTCGCCCCTCGCCCTACCCCAAAAGCCCAACGGCTTGCGGGGGTGGCCGGGTGATTCCAAAAATCATCTTGCCACTCCCGCGAGCCTTTGGGCCGCGGGGGTGGGGCGAGGTGCTGGGTAGCCAGCCATACTGCCCCTAACCAATGGGCCCATTTGGCCACCATGAGCATTATCGGGTGCATCACGTGCACTATGGATGTAGTGGGTAAGTTTGGCCCACAAATTTTTTTAATTTAAAAAAAATAAATTAAACTTATTTAATTTTAAAATTTGCAAAGAAAAAAAATTAACTAACCTTTCAAATGCGAAAATACTCCATTGAATATGTTGTTGATAGTGATGTAGCTGCTCCACAAATTCGCTCCAAGTCTTTTAATGATCCTTGGAAAACTTGATGTGATGTGAGTGATAGTGATAATGGAATTTATTATATAGGTGAAATTACAGAAATGTTTTACCATACGGTTAATGTGGGATTAATTTGTTTATAAAAAAAATTAACATGTTAATTTTGTCATGGCGATATAGGAAACTATGATAAAGTGAATATTATGGAATTGTTTTACAACATAGTGAATGTGGGATTAATTTTTTTAGAAGGTATTATAAAAATAAAAATAAAAACATTCAATTGGCTAGTAAATATTGTATAGTTTAACTATTAAATTAATTTAGGTAAAAGATTTAGTTTACAATTTTAAATTTAAAGATTTATTTCATAATTTTTTTTTTTAAATTTTCAATAAATTGTAAAATAAAGTAATGGAGGGAAATACATAAAACAAATTTTTTGGAGGGAAAAAATTTAGCGAAAATTTCATTCTTTAAGCTATATAATATCATTAGGAGAGTCTGCATTTGTATCATTCAACTTCTTTTATTTGAAAGGGATGGATTCTTTTAATAGTGAATTTTTTCTTTGTGAAGCATCAACATCTTCGTCGTGTAACACCTCTATTCATATTGATGAATATAACAGAAATGTTTCCATTATGAATAGAAAGTCAATTCTTCCACTTAGTCCTAATCCTAAGGACTATGAGAGCAGTAGTGATGAAAGAGGGGATGAAGAATTTCAAATAAATACAGAGTCACGGCTTCCACTTAGTGCTAATCCTAACGATTATGAGAGAAACAGTGTCGAAGAGCATGCTGAAGAATCTCAAAAGAATGGAGTGTCACAATGTCCACTTAGTCCTAATCCTATGGACTATGAGAGTAGCAGTGATGAAGAGCATGATGACGAATTTCAAAAGAGTGGAGTGTCACATTGTCCACTTAGTCCTAACCCTATGGACTATGAGAGCAGTAGTGATGAAGAGCATGATGAGGAATTTCAAAAGAATGGAGTATCGCAGTGTCCACTTAGTCATAATCCTAAGGACTATTAGAGAAGTAGTGATGAAGAGCATGATGAAAAATTTCAAAAGAATGGATTGTCACGGTGTCCTCTTAGTCCTAATCTTATGGACTATAAGAGTAGCAGTGATGAAGAGCATGATGAAACATTTCAAAATAATGGAGTGTCACAGTGTCCTCTTAGTCCTAATCCTATGGACTATGAGAGCAACAGTAATGAAGAATTTCAACTGAATAGAGTGTCATAGTGTCCACTTAGTCCTAATCCTATTGAATATGAAAGCAGCAGTGATGAAGAACATGATGAAGAATTTCAAAAGAATGAAGTGTCACGGTATCCACTTAGTCCTAATCCTATTGACTATGAGAGCAGCGGTGATGAAGAGCATGATGAAAAATTTCAAAAGAATTGAGTGTCACGGTGTCCTCTTAGCCCTAATCCAATGGACTATTAGAGAAACAGTGATGATGAAGAGTATGATGATGAATTTCAAAAGAATAGAGTGTCACAGTGTCCCCTTAGTCCTAATCCTATGGACTATGAGAGTAGGAGTGATGAAGAGCATGATGAAAAATTTCAAAAGAATGGAGTGTCACTTAGTCCTAATCCTATGGACTATGAGAGCAATAGTGATGAAGGACAGGATGAAGCACTTAGTGCTAATCCTAAGGACTATGACACTAGCAGTGACAAAGGGCAGGATGTAGCATTTTCAGTAAGTAAACAGTCACATTTTCGACGTAGTCCTAATTCTATGGACTATGAGAGCAACATTGACAATGCACATGAGGAAGAATATCCAATAAACATCGAGTCAAATTTTCCATTTAGTCCCAATTCTAAGGACTATGATAGTAGCACTAAAAAAGGGGAAGATGAAGAATATCCTCCAAGTATTTATTTGAAAAGCATAGCTGATCATAGTGTGGATAACATTCCTCAGACTGACGATGAAAATGCTGATACAAATGATGATCCAATTATGGAGATGTTGCCAAGAAATATTGTATTGAGGAGTAGGAACAGACCTTTTCGTATGAATGCATGATGTTCTAGTTATAGAAGCGGTAGAGTAGAATATCTTATGAGAAGAAGTTCTATCAGCACTCTCATTTCAAGTGAATGTTGTAAAAAAAAATTCTTGAAACATATGGATTTCAAATTTGCATTAGAGAAAAGGAAGAGATATTTTTCAATGAATAAAAGCATGCAAAATTCATATTTAGTTGGGTTCATGCAATCTACATTGGCAGGTTATGATTATCATATTGGGTCTTTATTTATCTGTAGAAAGGCTTTCAAAATGTTTCATTCGATGCATAATTTTTGTCTCTTGAGAATCCAAGAAAATTTGTAAAAGGATTCCACATTTTTTTTCAGAAGTACGTCATAAATGACAGTCTCTGCCATTATCAAACACTACAATGTCATAGATGAAAGGTTTTTTTTCAAAGCATGGAGAGTGTATGCCAAATAGAGAGACAATACATATTCCAGATAATTTTTCAAGATGAGAAATATACAACTTTTACAAAGAATATGTAGAAGTTGCTGAGGGACGTGGTTAGTTTATTACATATCAATATTTTGTGAAGGTATGGAAGAAAGAATTCAACATTATGCATATTCCTAAGAAGACAAGGATGGGGATTTGCAGTACGTGTGCTTCTCTTAATAGAAAAGGGACAAATGTAAAGGGTCAGGAAGAGGTAAGAATTCATAACTTTAACTTTTAAAATTGTATAGTCATCAACTATGAAAAGGTATTTCTTAATGGCTTTCTTTTATGTTCTGTAGATGCAATTGTCAAAGAACTTTAGGAGCATCGCGAAAAACAAACAAGTGAAAGGAAAAAGTTGTACAAGCATCGAAAGAAGTGTTATGATAATTTGAATAAATATTTCGGTTTGATAATTGATGGTATGGACCAGAAGAAAACACTTTTACAACATTTTGTTCCCACACCCAAAAATTTGCAGGAGGAAAATTTTATTCAGTATCACTTGGTCGGTTGTATGGTCTTCAATGGAAAATGTTTCCAAGGGTGTACTTCACAGCTCCAAATATTCATAATGATGTAAATCTAACAATAACCATAATTCATGATGTGATTTCTCATTGGTCTAATAATCTTCTTGAAGTTTTGTATGTACAATTAGACAACACTTGCCGTGAAAACAAAAATCAGGTTGTCTTTGGATATCTAAACATGCTTGTTGAATTGAGAATTTTTCAGAAGGTAAAGGTTGGTTTCCTTCTTGTTGGGCATACTCATGACAATATTGATTAGATGTTCAGTTGCTTTTCATTCACATTGAGGAGGAAGGAAGTTGGGAGCTTGCCATCATTAATTAAATGCATTAAGAAATCATGCATGCCAGAGCCTACTTTTGATGTGTTGGAAGAAACTATTGGCATGCAAATGTTTATTTTGGGATCACATGATAAGGACAAATACATTAAACAAATTAATAACATTAGCTTCCAACATCAATTTTGTATCAAAAAAATTGATAGGAAAACACTAATATGGTGCAAGAAGTATTCAACTATCGTAGAATGGGCCCCACCATCAGGTTTGGAATTTTTGAAGTTCATTCCAGATCATTCAATATTTGTATCAAAAATATTGCTATTACAATCAGTTGGTGAAGTTCATAATGCATCCAGATAGAATAGAGATATAAATTATTTTGATTTCCTAGAATAAATTTAAAAATGTATTAGATATAGATATGAGTAATTTGAAATTGCTGATTCAGTTTGGTGGGAGTAATTTTTCAATAATAAAAGTGATATCATTTCAACAACAACAAATGAAGATATACCTTTGAAAAATCCATTTATCTGGCTAGAAAATGTGTCAAATGAACATGAGGAAATAAACATTCTTGAACAATGACAATCTCAAGGTATTATTAATTCTTCGTAGGTAGAGGAAAGAGAGATGCATATTGGTTCCATAAGATTTCATGCACATGTGAAGCCATAGAAGACCTTTACAGGGGTTCAGTACAGGATATTAAGGAGGGTTGCATGATCGCAATGCTAGCAGATGGAGATCCCAGTGGCTATCCACTATGGGTTGCTAAGGTTATAAAGGTCTTTACAGAAAATGACGGTGTTACAAGTGTTGAAGTACATCGGTATGCCACAAATACACACCCATTCAATGGTGTGTATAAGCGAGAGATAGTAGTTGAAAAAAAAAGGCGGAAAGAGAAAAAGAAAGGGTACAAATATAAATCGTTGTTGCACAGACCTCTTAAAATTGGAGGATGTTGACATACATGTTTATAACTTCAATTTAACAAAGAGATGAACTCCACTTCAAGATGATAGAGATTTTGAAAAGGTTGTTACCAAAAGGAACAGTGTTGAGATGGGAGTCTGTTGAAACCAGTCATAGATCTAGAAGAATTTGAAACTTGAAATGGTGGGCATGCATGTGGACTCAGATGGGGCACTAGTTGATGAAAGAGAAGAATATGGAACATCTTCATCTGCATCCATTCATTCATCTGAAGATGTGAATTCTGATGGTGTGCAAGAAAATATGAGTGGTTTTGGATAATTGTCTAAGACAGTTTATATAAATGATGTTTGCATTGTATCTTGAAATAAAAAATTTGATTTCCATATGGTGTTAAATCAGAAGTTATGAGTCATTTTTATGTTGGATTATATGTCTTAATTATGATGATTTTTATTGTTTAGAATATCTAAAATGCAACATTAAATTAGAGATATAATGTATGTTTCATTCAATATACAAATAATGATATTTTGATTAATTTAGTCATGTAATGTGTTCATAATGTCATGGTTTTTTAATTTTATGGTTGAAAAAATTCAATATTTTTTTTCGTCTTTAATGTTTGGTTGAAAATAATTAGAATTTTAGCAATCTTTAGTGTGATGCTATTATTTGTTTAACAAGATGGATGAAAACTAATAGAATTTTAATGTATTTTAGATCCCATTATTTTATCTTTATGGTCATTACTAAAACATGTTGAATTGATACTTAGAAAGATAAATGTTATTCTATAAAAGACATTAGTGTGTTTTTTTCCTCATAAACAACTATTTTTTTGCACATAAAAATTTGCTTTTACTAGCATTTTTTTAAATGTTGAAAATTGACCCTAAAAAAACATTGTTCCAGTATCAACACTTTTTGTTTTCAGGGTTTTTTACACAAAATTTTCGTTTTCATTGCCATTTCTAAAACATGTTCAAAATAGACCCTAAAAAAAGCATTGTTCCATTATACACACTTTTCGTTTTTAGCATTGTTTTTTATGTTTATTTGGGGTTTTTTGGCTAGAGTTCCCATTTTGAGTTTATATTTCTCGTTTCAAAGTTTACATTGTTAATAACAAAGAAAGAAAAAACAATGTTTAGACAAATAGAAAGAAGAGAAACATCACCTTTTAGTACACCACATGAATCCTGTGAAAGGTCCCTGTATTATTGATGCTCCGGTGCTTTGAAAATTACAATAGGAAGAAGGAAATTACATTTGGAAATCAACACTAATACTTCAAACAGTGAAGTATTTATAATTAAAATTACAATAATGATTTACAAAATTGTTGTCAAACTGACAGTGCATTATTAGACTAATTACAAACTAATATCATCTAATCTTGGCAAAAGAATAGGCTACGTAAGCTATTGAGGAATGCGGTGGCCCTATTTGGGTGCATTCTATTGCTGAGTCATCCAAAATAGAATGCGATGCTAACCTGAATATTGCACTGGCTGCTGTGATGACAAAACCTTTCACTACACCCAAATTATTCCTTAGTTCAGTAAATCAATTAACTCTTCCCATCTCTTTTCATCTGGAACTGTTAACTTTGTCACCCGGTGATAGATTTCATCTACCTCTGTATATTTAGCAAAAGTTGGTTTCACCTAAAAATATGTTTTACCTCATTCTACACATGGAATTCGTTTGACATGGTCTCCACAAATGTCTTTGCTATCATACTCCCTTTCATTCCATTTAACTTAATGCTGCTTTTGGCTACCTCTTTCATCTTTAGGATATAGTCCTCCTGAGTGATCAGCTATTCGTTGATGACATAGATAATGGGCAGTCCCTTATTCATTAAGGCTTCAATCCTATTTGTAAATCTGTTCACCTGCAGCTTCAAGGTCTCACACCTTTCCTCCAACTGGTCAATAAGATTTCTTTTAGTCAAGACTTTCTTGACTTCCAGAATGGTGGTAATTCTGACAATGCCTCCCACTTCCTCCAGCTCATATTTGGACGTTGAATTTAAGAACCTAGTAATATTGGCAGCTTTAGTTGGCATTTATCCCAGTTTTTCCCTACCTTGCATAATTTTATCAGTGGCCTTCTCTATTAACTCTTTATGTTCAAATATAATTTGGATAGAAAGCCAAATCTCATTCATTGAGTCAAAAATGTTTCTCCAAATTGTTTCCTTGGCTTGGGCCAAGGTCTGGACAATAGATGTGTCTCTCTCTACCTGGCACAACTTTTCCAAAATTCTTTGATATTTTTCCAATTTAGTAGTTCGAGAAACTTTAGCTTTGACCTTATGGACTTCCAAAGATTCGAGTTGGCCATGTAAGGTCTCAATTTGCTTTGATTGCAAAGAAATATTCTGCAATGTTTGTGTGACCTGTTCAACACTAGGACTCTGAGTAGAGGTAGTAGGTGTAGTAGTTGTTCCAATTGATGGAAATTGAGAAAGAGGTAGAACATCCAAAAGAACAATGGCCATCTTAAAGATGTCTTCCTTCTCCTTAATAGCTTTTCCAACTCTACTTCCATCTGCCTAATCTGTATGTTTTGGTCAATAATCGATTTCATCCTGTCTTCTTTCTAAGATTTTCCTTCTTTAATTTCCTTGGTAATTGGATCTTCTGTAGATGGCAACTTGAGATGTTTCCTCAATGTTGCAATGTCCAATATTTTCTCTTAATAATTTATTCAGTAGTAATAAAATCCTTAGGGTGATACCCTATCTTAATCACCAAGTCTTCCAAAGAATTGATCCTGTTCTCTTTGGCCAAGGAGGAGACCTTTTGCATATTCAACTATGATTATACATCTGCAAAAGAACCTGCAATTTGGATAAGGGCATGGTAGTATTAGTCAAAGTAGAGGATGTACATCCTTTGTAATGAACTCAAAGGTGGTGCTCTTGTATTCAACTGCTGATTTGGGTTGTTCATTCTGGGCCTCAAGAAATGCCATCTACATTATGCCATGTTCAGTATTAAACACTGGCAGAACTCAACTTTGTGAACTAGAAGTCTACTTCCAGAATTGGTTGTAGGTGTTGTTCTTCAATATTTCATTCCTAAGCCTTATTTCTTTGTACCTATCAAACACTATCTTCTCTTTTTATGTTTGGACAGTGTGTGTTTCTATCTCAGTCTCCTTGTGTCCTTGTGAGGATGAAGGTTCAGAAGGAGATGTAGTGAAGCTGGTGGTTGTCGGTGGTGAATCAGTGGTGATGACAGTTTTCTGTTCCTCAATCTCTCTGTCTACTTCTGGTTTGTGAATTACCTTGGGTCTTTTCCTATAACTGGTTCTAAACTCTTTAGCTTCACTCACGGTTGTAGATGATGAACCTTCCTCCCTCTTCCTTTTTCTAGACATTTCCTTAGGAACAGGTGTCTAGAAATTGCAAGTGGACACAATCTTCTCTTTAGCTTCCTGCAGGGTACTTTCTTCCCATTCCAACTGATTGGAATATTGGTCTATGTCTAGCCTAGAAATATGAATCTAGGGAATGTTCTTATTGTCCACTCTTAGTTTTGAAATGATGTCATAAGGGTCATAAGCTGATGTGAAGCTCAAGCTGAACTTAATTTCCTTTAGTATCTTATCTTCCTCCTCACCTGTTGTTCTTGTGTTGCACACAAATGGTCCCAACTGTGTTTTAATTCTGAATTATGCCTTCTTCTTTTCTACCACAAAGTGGATCTCATCTGAGTTCAAAATATGCCTAATATATTCTAGTGCAAAGATCCTCACTGGGAGGTACTTGGGGAGCTTATAGGGGGCCAATTCATATCTATAGACTCTGATCTCTATGTAGTTTTGGTACAGGTACCAATATCTGATCTTTGCTTGGTCTAATAGATGTAGTATTTGTTTGATCTCCTCATTGATCCTGGGCTGAACTGTACTATAGAGAATTTTCATAGCTGGATGAACAATGTCTTCTATAAGTTGCTTGTAGGTGAATTCTTGTTGTTCTTTCATGACCAATGAGGTCCAAAATATCATTGGTTTTTGTTCCCCTCCATCATCCAATTTCTGCAATGCAAAACTGAAATTTTTTGCTTGATAGTAGATGCACATGTAAATTAAAACAGAGGTGTAACTGAACACCTGCTCTATAGGAAACTTGATGAACTACTCATGGATATTGTTAGCAAAGAATTGACTGAAATTGAAAATTGTAGAGGGCTTCCTGTCTGTGGAAAATGTGGAAAGGAATCCTAAAATGGGCTCATCTACCTACTGATCAGAATGGTAGCCTAAAATGTGAGAAAGGATAGAAATAATATTCTTGGCCTGATCATGGAAAACGGAAGAAGGATAAGGAGGATTCTTCTTGGGAAATTGAGCATTCTCTGGCAAGAAAATCTAAAAATTCTAGCTTTCGTAGCAAAATCCAACTTTTGATAAAGCTGGTTGAGGGCTTCTAAGGAGAAAGGGGAAACATTTTCCAAATAAGGGGCCAAGATCATTTGGTCTATAGATTTGGTTGTAATGGTGAACACAATGTCACGTGTAATGACAATTATGGCTCTTTGGGCAAAGACATAACAAGCTTGGCATCTTCTAGTAAATTCTGGGGCTTGAAATGTCAGAGGAAAGATATACTGGGGGAGTTTTGACCCCTAGAGTCCTATCTCATCGGTCTTATCAGTGTGTTTATCCTCTAACTTGTAAAGAAACATGAGGAAATCACAGTCACAGAGAGTTTTAGTTATTTTGTAATCCCTACCTAGTAACAGTGTTTGACCCAGGTCTATAGAAGGTGGAATTAATGGGTTAATGGCTTGGTCCTTGGTCTTAGTTTTAGGAGGCATGGCTATAGAAATTTTCTGAATAGAATGAATACATAAAGGAGGCTTACCGAGCTTAGAAAAGATAATAGTTCGTGAGGTGAAACAAATAGGGAGGTCATTGAATGTCAGGATGCTGGTGGTGAAAAAGCTCTGGCAAAGGTCGCTGCAGGAAATAATGAATAGTAGAGAGCAGTGAGAAGTAAAGATTGAGAATGATGGGCTTGGGATTTATTTAAACACAGAGGAAAAGTCTTGTTGGAAATGGAGCAGGAACATTACTAAACAATTATCAGGGAAAATTAAATGAGAAACGGTATTAAGCGGGAAAGCATTTAATTGGCACAACAGTCTAGACAGGTGGCAGGCAGAGAGTGGAGGAGGAAGAGTGGTGGGGGTGTGGCAGGAACGGATGCAAAATAGGTGGTTTCCAGAGGAGGTGGTGTCTAGTAAGTGGTATCAGTGGGGTCGGGGTGCAAAATCACCGCAATGCACCATGTACAGGGTAGGGCCCGACGGGAGAAACCACTTTCCAGACCGCCCCCCCCCAAGTGGTAAAGGGAGAATACAAAGGGGGGCTGAAAGGGAGTGAGGGCTGTGGATGGAGCGAGGGACCAAGTCCCAAGGTTTCGAATGGGACTGAGGGTTAATCACAAAGGACAAAAGTATTTTTCCTCTTTCACTTGTATGATTTTATTTTCAAACATAGGGTAAGGGGAAAATATAAGGTAATGAAATACTTTATCCCCATGTATATAATTATCTTCTGAACCTAGGATAAGGGATTAATAATAAATATTTTGAAATACATAATTCATAGCTTGCACTTCCGCTCTTTTTTTTTTCCCTATCCTCAAACTTAAGATAAAAGTTATGAATGGTCATATTTAAGCAAAATGCCTAATCCACCTACCCTTAGCTAGACTAGCATTTTTTATTTTATTCTCTAGGGCACACTTAGACTAGCAAAACCATTTTCATTTTCTTTTATGTAGAACAAAAATCTATCTAACATATCCCTTATTTCTCCTATTGACCGAGATTAAACAATTGGATTAACGCCATTATCTACCTAACTAATGATTTATCCATATTAAACTATTGGATAAAACATTATTCTCTATCTAATTTACAAAAATTCAAAGAAGTCTAATCATGATTAAGCAGTATGATTAAACTAAAGCAAGTGATCGTGGCATTTTGAAAAAACTGCACGCAACTTTATTTTACAGAAATGAAGCAAAAGCTATGTATGAGTAGTGGCATTAGACTTACAAAACTTTCAGTATTATTATATTTTTTATTTTATTTCTTTTTGGTGGGGTTTAATCTTTTCTCTTTTTTCAATTTTTTTATTTTTCTCTTTATTGTTTTTCTTTATACCCTCTTTTCATTTTATATTCAATTTTATCTTTTTATTTGGAAATCATTGGCAGATGATAAGTATTTACAAAATAAGATTCCTGAGATACATCACACAATTACCTTGATATCCTATAAATTATAGGACCCTAAGAAGTGCCTTGAAAGGACTCATCCTCAATGACTCCTGGTAACCACTGTTGTATGAAAACTCAACTAATGGAAGATACTCCTCTGATCATCTCTGCTAGTGCATCATGTACATATTAAGTGTATCCTTTAAGATCTTGTTGACCCACAATGTCTATCCATCTGTGTGCAAATGATAAGATATACTGAAGGCCAACTATGTACCCAACCCTAAAAATAGCTCCTTTGAAAACTTGGAAGTGAACCTCCCATCCCTGTCTGACACAATCTTCTTCGGAACACCATGTAATATCATGTTCTCCATGACGAAAGTCTATGCCATCTCACTAGTTGAATATGTAGTTTACTAGAATGAAGTGAGCTACTTTGCTCAACCTGTCGACCACGACATAATAAAATCATGCTGTCTCACTGTCCTCAAAAGACGTGTAATTAAATCCATGGAAATCACCTCCCATTTCCATTCCAAAATCGTAATAGCTTCTAGTGGACAACATGGATAATTACATTCTACCTTTGCCTGTTGACAATCCAAACATCTAGCTACAAACTCCACCAGTTCCTTCTTCAAATTTAACCAATAGTAGAACTTCTTCACCATCGTTAATATCTTTTGATATCTTAGGTGACCTGAGTATGTATTCACCTTAAACTCCCTCAGGATAAGCTTCTTGAGCTCACTGCAATCCAACACATAGATCATGTCCCTCAATCTCATTAAACGATCCACCGTGAGATGATAGTCTGCATCCTAATCACTTGTACCTATACCTGTACCTATACCTATACATGTACCTATACTTATACCTTTACCCATAGCTTTACCTATACCTATACTTCGTTGTAACCTGTGAATGATCTCCATATATCTGTCACATAGTTGATGTGCCTGGAAGATCCTATCCTTTAACTCCATCCCATAAGAACTCATAGCTGCTATATGATTCACCTGTACATTCCTGCTAAGAGAATCTACAACCTGGTTCTCCTTTCCCTTAATGTATATTATCTCGAAGTCAAACTCACTCTCGGTATCCAACCATCTATATTTCCTAGCATTTAGATTCAGCTAGTCAAATAAGTATCTCAACCTAGTGTGATGGCTCATTAGTACAATTCTCGTTCCAAGAAGATAATGCCTCCACATATTCAAGGCATGAATAATAGCTTCCAACTCAAGATCATGAGTCACATAGTTCTGTTCGTGGTCATTCAATTTTTGTACTCATAGCACACCACCTGTCCCTCCTACGTAAGGACCCCAACATTTCCTCTTTTACATGCATATGTACACACTACAAAATATTTATCCAGATATGTAATCTTAAGGACTAGAGGATTGGTTAACAACTACTTCAGCTACTCAAAAATACCTCCATATTCTTCTATCCATTTGAACTTCTTAACATTCCTCTGAAAGGATGTCATAGGATATGCAATGTGTGATAAGTTCCTGATGAACCTCCTGTAGTAACCATCCAATCCCATGAATGATCTCACCTAATTCACATTCGTAGGAGTTTCCCACTCCATGATGGCCCTTATATTTTTTGGATCTGGTGTTATGCCTTCCTTGGGAAGCACATGTCCCAAGTAATGCACATCTTTCTGAAAGAAGTTGCACTTCCTAAGAGAGGTATTCAACTAATTCTCTCTTATCAATATCATCACTGCTGCTAAATGCTCGACATTCTCTTCTTCATTCTTCAAGAATATCAAGATGTCATTAACGAATATAATAACAAACATGTCCAGATAAGGATGCAACACATTATTCATCAAACAAATAAATGTAGCAGGGGCATTAGTCAAATTGAATGGAACTACAACAAACTCATGATGCCCATACTTGGTCCCGAAGGCAGTCTTATAGATATCCTCTTCCTTGATGCATCCCTGATGGTATCCTGATCTCAAGGTGATCTTAGAGAACATTTTTTATCCCTGCAACTGGTTAAACAAATCATCAATCCTCAGCAATGGATACATGTTGTTGATCGTTACCTTTTTCAGATGGATGTAATGAATGCACAATCTGAGAATACCATCTTTCTTCTTGAAAAATAATACTGGTCTACCCCAAGGTGAAACACTTGGCCTAATGTATCCCTTGTCAAGCATCTTCTTTAACTGCAATTTCAACTCCACTAGCTCTGGGGTACTCATCCTATAAGGTGTCTTTGATGTTGGTGGTGCACCTGGAACCAACTCAATGGAGAAATATACTTCTGTATGAGGAGATAACTATAGAATCTGTGTTGGAAACACATCCTAATACTACTGCAATACATGACACCTCTTGAGTATTTTTTACATCCTCAACATCTTTACCGCTTCTCACTAGATATATGCACTGCAAACATCACACAACCTTTCCAAAAACTATGATTAACTTGCATAGTGGTAACCATCCTCATTGGTGTAGGCTTCTTCTTTCCTTTCAAAACCCCTTTTCCCCATTATCATAAAAGCACTCACTGACCTTGTTGAAGAAATCCACTTTGGTCCTATCAAGGGACAACCAATTTGTACCGAAAATCATGTTATACGATCCCAATGCAAATACATTCAATTGTTCTATTGTAGGCACAAAATTTAACTCAAATGAACAAGCTCTTACTCAATGGTGAAATATCTTCTTTGTACCTATAGACAAGTGTACCAACCAAAATTCTGCATGCACTTATTTTCTCTAACCACACTTATCCACGAGGTCAAGATTAATATAACTATAATTAGATCCGAGACCAATCGAAATAGAAACAACTTGATCATAAATCTTACCATTCATCTCAATGATATATGCCTAATGATTTTCATGCCTGTTGTCCACAATTGCTTAAATCCGAGGAATGCTATGACCAAAATCCCCAACTATATGCACCTCCTAAGAACTATAGATATGGGCACTAGCACCCTGATACTCCAGACAATCCCTCTGACGATGATCCTTACAAAGTTTCCAAGGCTGCAATGGTGCTCTACCATCGCCTCTAGTATGCTACTCTTCACGTCCCTTCTCAACTGGATTGAACTTCTTGTAAGGGAATACATTTTCTTGCTTATTGGAATCTTGACTTCTTCCTCACTTTGGTGGCCATTTTCCTTTAAATTTCCCATTTCCTTTCAAGTCACACTTAGTCTCAACTTTGTGGTTTGACTAGCCATAATAATTTCTTAGCATTCGAGTGGCCTCCAATGATTTAGGCTCATTGAACTCAATTCAGTCTCTCTATGTTGCTGGAAGTCCACTGATGAATGTTTGAACCTTAGACTTCTCCTCCTTCAGGTAAGACATATATCTAAACATCTCAAATAACCTGCTAGTATACTCCTCATCTATCATGGGACCCATATGCAACTACTAAAACTCCTTAGATTTGTCATCATTGTACCTTTCTGATAAAGAATTGTTCTTAAAGAGCCTCTAGAACTCAATCCAGGTTATCTCAACTTCCCGAATATGTTTAACATTTTTCACATCCTTCGACTAGATATTCGCTTTCCCATTAAGACTGAAAATGCCTATCTTATCTTTCATGTTCTCTAAATAATCATGCAATTTGAAGAAATTCCTCATACCAAGCAACCATGCCTTTGCATCCTGTGATTTCTTCATCTCCCCATAGAATATAGTGGCTTTTCTCTCTTAAACTTATCTGAAAAAGATCATCTATTACTCATCCTGTAAGGATTATAATGAAGACGATCATAATGCATGTCCGAACCAGAACTAGAATAGTATCTGTGTCTATCAACCCTCCTATCTCGAGTATCTAAGGACTTGCCATCTTCGATCGTGTCCTCTCCATCGAACCTGTACTCACCATGAGACCTTCTTCCATATTCTTTGTTAGTTCTATCCTCCTTCTCATGGCTGATCTAAGGTGGACCTTGTCGCTACAATTCTAATAAACTCTGAAGTATAGCTACATTTACCTCTACTTGTTTCCTCTGTGGCTCTATGATTATGTCATTCTTTGTCTTCCAACTCCTTATTTTTGCCTTTAAACTTCTTAGTGTGTCTTCCAAATTAGAAGAGTTCCCAACACCACGCTACTCATTTGACCCATAAGAAGAGTCTCGAGAATTGTAGTCTACCATCTTGCTACTCATCTTTGATATTCTTCCTGCAAGGTATTTCATGCCCGCTAAACCAAATCATAGTGAATCAACATACCTTAGCATAATTCGGGGAGGATACCTCATCTACAAAATCGAAAAATCATCATAGTACATCTGTAACATAATCATGAGAGGATATATAAATATAAAACATAAGCATAAAACCATCATTCTAACTAAAGTCCAGTCATCAATCCATGACCATATTATCTACACATACCATGACAACAACAACCATATCAATGCACACTTGACCACATGTGAATACAGACGTGCATAAACAACATATAACCAATCATACCCTCATGAAAACACACTTCAAAACAAAAACATTCTCTTTCACATGGCAACACCACTACAACCATGATTGACACCATGCAAATATAACAAGCACATGGCCTTACAACATAAGAAACACATATGAAACTGACATGAATGCATGACCGACATGCACCAATGATCCATTCCGATTGGTGAAACATACTCTGATAGCACTATGTGATATTAGATATGACCCAAAGAGAGTGCAACCCACTCTAATACCACTCTGTAACACCCTCCTTCCACATCTACCCAAGTAACCGACCTACTAGGGTAAACATGTGATGAGAAGTTACTATGATATGATTCAACCTCGTAAGTGACCTTAAGGAAGTTGAATTGACGTAAACACACCATAGTAGGCCTCTTTCACCTGCTACTCGACTCCGAGAATGCATCCCATTCATTCCCCTGACCAACCCCTAGGTCTTACTGATCCTTAGATGACTAAACACCTCGTCACTCCCTTGATATGGACAACGATGCGTCTAAGAACCTTCAGATGCATGCAAAATGTGGGTACACATGCGTCTAGGGACTTTTCTCCTCATACTTGTTCCTTTGACTATAATATTTGTGCAAATTTTCAAGCCCATAATCCATGTCACTGGCCAGAAATTGTTGTAACCTTGAGAATCCATAAATTACATGATGACAAGACTTACAAATAAAAGACTAACTCCAGGACTAGGCTTGACCATCCCCAACTAGGACTGACATTTTTTCAAACACTTGGCATCAGTGCCATCTAGAGGGAATTAATACAAGACAAATAATAAATGAATGACAAATCATATGACACTTTAGAAGAAGGATCGCCACCCTCTTCCTTTAACTATTTTGACATCAATTAGGACTTGCATCTATTATCCTTTCAGTTACAAGTAAATACATGAAATAACCAATAACATGACCACTCATATAACCATGCTTATAACCATCATTAAACCATGTAAATAAAAATCATATAACATCCATTAAAGACACATAATAACAAGTACCAAAGAAAGATAACTTAACTTTTATTAAGCATGGGGAAATCTTACCAAGTTTGGACTTCCATGTACCACCTAACATTAGACATGGCAATTTATTTTTTTCTTTCAACGAGTCACCCCCATGCCATCTTTCAGGAATGAATGTCGGATCTCATGGATAAACCAATCCAAAAACAACCGAGGGAATCAAGAGGTTAAACCACCTTTACCCTCACCAAATCGTTATCTTACAAAAACTGACACTGAGATCACAAAACTAAACTGAGCTTGAAATTCCTCCAGACTCCATCACTATCCTTGAGGAATTTTCCGTCTCCTTGCCTCTCATACTTTACTGCAATCCACAATGCATCACCAGGCCCTAAACTGAGATATTAGTCTCTCGGTCTTTACTTCAATCCACATCGGATCACCAGGCCCTAAACTGAGACTAGACCCTCAGGCTTTACTATGTATCACATCAAAACTGGTCAAGGGATTCCCAGGCCTTTGAAAATTTTCCTGAGACCACCTTCGCCCCGGTTTTCAAAACCATCCAATACTTCCAAAGATCAAAAATGAGAAAACAATCCCATCACACCATGGCTATCTAGAAAATGGAAAGGCAAGGCTGAAAACCATTGTCATAATGTACAAAACCATGCCACAAACAACAAGAGAACCACATATAAACATGCAAATACATGCATGTCAAAACTAGCCAGGAAATCACGCATGCAATGTGTTACCTCCATGTATTCCTATTGAGGATGCCTGATCCTTCTCTTCCTTTCTTAATCTTTTCTTTCCTTCCTTTCCTTGTCCTTCCTTTGCTTTATTTTCTCTTCCTTGTTCCAAAGCAAGAGTGCTTTAAGAGAACTCTAAGTGTCCACGAGTGAGCGAGAGAATAATGAGAGAGCTCCAAAATTGAATTGATCAAAATCCCTGAACTGATCCTGAGAAGACTTTTTATTAATGAGACCTCTATTTTCTTCATTTCCCATTGTTTTCCTTAAATTTCCTACTCACTTGCGACATGTGACCTTTCACCTTCATTTTTTCCTAATTTCCTTTATTTTCATAAATAAATTGCCAAAAATTCCATTTTTCTTTACAAAGACTTTTCCATTGCCATTGCCAATTTCCTTTAGCCATAAACACATCCACTGATGCCCACTAGGATAAATTTTCCCAACACTCAGCTTGGAATAAGTGTCCCTTGACCATGGTCTTATTTTTCCTTTACTAACTTTTATTACATGAACTTTTAGCCAAGGGCTGTTAAAATTCCCTCTGAATACTACCTATTAGCTTCTTGGAAAATAGGTGCTCTTCTATTGAGCTAACACCCTTCAAAGAATTAGAGCTTAAACTTTATAAATTCTAAATTCAAAAACTTTAATTAAATTATAAAACTTTAATTTAAATTTTAAGTTTAAATATAATAGGTCTGAAGTTTAAATTTTAAACTTTATAAGAAAGGATTAATTTTATATGAACAAATTGAGGGTGTGAGCTAATTGTGAGATATATGTTGTTTGAAGCTAATTTTAATTTTACTTTTGATTAAATTTGTAAGAAAACTTCGAAATGGAAAGAAATTATTTTCAAATCAATATGTAGACTAATTCTAGTTTTGACTTTAGATATATATGAATATATTTTTATTTTTATTTCTCAAACTTCATTGTAGAAATTTTGTTAGGGTCCCACCCTAACCCCCTTATTTATGTAGTAAGATTGAGTGCTAGTTATAGTTAAGTAAAGAGTCAATAAAGCCCATATTAATAATTGTAAGCGGTTAACCCGCACTTAGTGACGGGACCACAATTAATTGCAAATGGGCCATGGTATTAGATAGATGGTATTAATAAGAACCATGGTATTGATCCATGGTATTGCATGTATGAATCATATATAAAGGATAGGGACTCCCTGGGAGGAGCATCGAGTCTTATTTTGTAATCGAGCTCTGCTGTATTGGAGGTTGCCCCCTCGAAGAGGCAAGTGAACATTGCTTTCTGAATAATAAAATACTTGCTGTTGTTTCTCACTATTCTATGTTCTGGGTATATTTCTTCACATATTCTATATTCTGGTATCGCCTTGCAGGTTAAGAGCATAACAAACCTGACAATGATGAAAATATTGAGATCACAATTCCAACTCACTACTTACATAGTACCTTCAATATAGATGCTCAACTACCAATAACTAACAAAAGACATAATCCATTTCTTCAATTACTAGGCAAAATTATTATGCCAAAGAAAGTCAACAATGTTAATTTCTATGTATAACATAGTTTTCGTCTTCTACAACATACATGTCCCATATCAGAAAATTCAGTAAGGCTTAAACAATATTTTCAAAAAATCTTCTAAACCAACCAAACTGCAAAATGCAGGAAAACTTGTTTGTCTTCCATTTAGTCCATATCAAAGAATCAAACATACCCATTTCCTCTTGTCTTCTTCTCTGTTCTTCTATTTGGCCCATAATATGCTCTTTTGGTAGGACATATGCAAATTGATTTTGAAGAAATTGTCATCTAAAAGCTCGAATCTTTCTCATGTAATAAGTCATTTGTTCCATTCTACCCTATTAAGCATCAAAATATCATGCTTGTGCTAATTGTATTTTCCATAGATTGACATAGATTTCTAGAAAATAAGGAAGGATTTTTTTTTTAGAGAACGCACTTCATTTGCATCATTCTTTTTGTTTCTTGCCATCTTCATGTTTATCAAATCCTCTAATTTACCTGTATCCATTTGAGTTTCTTCACATTCCTTCGACCCATTTACACTAACAAATTGAATTGATTCTTCCCCTTTCTTCTTAGTGCAAGGAACACATTGCATTTCACGGTCATTATAGACATCATCTGAATTCCTAGAGGGTCTCATGGTTATCAAAAGGAACATTGTGTTAATGTTTCTTAACAATGTTTATTAATTTTTCATATTCAAAAATATCATGATACACTATTATGGGATGTTGTGCAAATCAATGTTTTTCACCGATTAGAGGAAATTTGATTTTAAATGGTTACCATTGAATTTCCATGTCATAATGTGTAAGCAAATCAAAATTCTTTAAATTTTAAAAGAGATACGGGTGTGACTAGGCACCTAAATGACTTGGCAATTGTTTTGATAATATAGTTTACTTACCTTAATCGTTAATGGAGCCCAAGTGACCAAAAACTACATAAATATTGAAAATAAATTTAATATTTTAATCTATAAAAGTTATAATACGAAGAATATTTTTCATGGGTAAGTGTTTTTTTAATAAGCTTAAATCATGGGTAGTCTATGCACAAATATTTAGCAACAAAGTACTAAAAATTAGTAATATTTTTAAATTTTTAAATAATATGACATTTAAAAAAACTTCCATTTCCAATTACTAGAATTTTACATTTTATTTTATTCTGATATGTTTTTCTTTCAAGTTTTAGAATTTTATATTTTTAAAATTATTTGTTTTTTAAAATTTAAGTAATATTTTTAAAAATATCCATATCTTCATTTTCAAAATGGAATGAACAACTTGTTTAATTTTCAAACTATGCACAAATATTTAGAAACAAAGTACCAAAAATTAGTAATATTTTTAAATTTTTAAATATTACGTTTTCTCACATTTAAAAAAGCTTCCATTTACAATTAGTATCATTTTACATTTTATTTTAATTTGTTATTTTTTCTTTTAGGTTTTAGAAATTTATTTTTTATATTTTTTTTTGTTTTTTGAACTTTAACTAAATATATTTTTAAAAATATCCATATTTTCATTTAAAAAAAATGGAATTAATAGGTTGTTTATTTTTCAAAATTGTTTCCTTTTCATATTTTTATTTGTTTTAGAAATTTATATTTCTTAAATATATTTTTTTTGTTTTAAAACAATTAAATAATATATTATTAGAAATATTCCTCTTTTCATTATAAAAATGAAAGGAATAGCTTATTTATTTTCCATTCTTATGAATGGTCGAGTAAGGGTTGGAAATCAAAGGTCACACTAATCTAGAAATCAATGGTCAAGTCAATTATTTTAAATAATCTAGAAATCACAAGTCAAGTGAATTATTTCAGATAATCACTTCATCGAGTAGGGATGGAAATCATAGGTCGCTCTCATCACTACCTGGAAATCACAACTCGCTCTCATCACTACTCAATGCCCAAGTAGGGATGCAAATCATAGCTCAGGATAATCACCAAGTAATGGCTGAATAGTGCTAGAAATCACATGTCACGCCAATAATTTCATAGTTTTTCACATCAATTATTTCAGATAATCACTACGCAATGGCCGAATAGGGATGGAAATCATAGGTCTTGCCAATAATTATAAAGTTCTACACGAAGCACCACTTATTCCAAAATTATGCAGGGAGGTTTTGCTATGGTTTATGCTATTGGAGAGAGGATTGTTTGATGATTACCTCGAGATTATATCAAGGTACTCCAAGGTTTAATTCCTTTCCCCTTCAAATACCGAATTAGATATTTTACCACATTGAAGCCATGGACACAACATCCAAATTAAGTGTGGAGCCAGTTGATCAAGAAAACCCACATTTTTGGTAACAATTTGAGTTAAATTTGAAGACATTTTGTCGAATGTGATGCCAATTGATCATTTGAATAATAGGTTTTGGAAGAGAAGAGTGCTCATCCCCTAGAGTAAGTTGCAAAGCTTCAATGTAATATGGGTAAGGATTCACCAGTTGGCAATTGAACCCAGTATCACTCAACATGTTACAAATTGAATCCTTTTACACTTCTGTGGAGTGATTGTGAATTCAATTTTCTTCTTGTCAAGGTAATAATTATTCTCCAATGTAATCTTTACAATTAGCATGCTCTCATGACCATCATATTTGATGAGGTCTACATTGAAATATGCCCCTTGGAGAGAACATGTTACCCTTTTGTTCATAGGCTTGGAATCATATGAAGGCTCCATTGTAACTTCGTAATCATGGATAAACATTGGTTTTCTTTTAAAAAAACATTGAAAAGTGGTTCATTATAATCACCAGTGGCCTCTCTTGGAGAGAACACTTGACTTTTTGTTAATAGTCTTTAAATCATATACAGGCTCACATTTCACTTCATTGTGATGGATAAACCTATATTTCCGTAAAAAAATTACTGAAAATGGTTCATTTTGATCACCAGTGACCTCTCTAGATTCTCTTCCATTGTTCATATTTCATTTTGTTTCTATCTCCTCTCATCGTATTTTGATAGATTTTAGAACATATACTTGCCATTTTAGAGTCCCATATATGTGTTTGTGAAAACAACTTGCAATTAAATTTTGTGTCAATCCTTCTAGATCTTGTTTGAGCTACTCTTTCTCACCATGAGTGAAAAAGAGATTGTAGTGCATTTTGAGTATCTTCTTCATTTTGTAAAATACTTATGTTATTGATAAACCTTCTTGAAGGGCATTTTCCAAAAGACATGTTGCAGAAATAAAAACATAGGTACTTTGATCTAGTAATGGAATATTGTCAACACATTCATATTTCATGCATAAGGGTGTCAAACAATGCCTTATCATATTCCACTAATGATACAATACATTTCCTTCAAAGGCTATATGCCACCACATATTTTTTCCTTTAAGAAGTTTCTCAATGTTGAATGCACTATTTATGTTACAAGTTTCCTAAAATAGCTATTTGTTGACACTCATAAATATCCTTATGTTTAAGTGTTAAAGGCTGAGAGGTACACTGAATGTAGGGCCACTATTTGTAAACCCAAGGGCTTCGTTCATTGCTTCTCACATACCTCAAACTATTACTCAACAAGAAATGCATGCATCATCACCCAAAATTAACAAAATATCTCATACAAATACTCATTCATTGTTGCTCACATACCCAGAATTGTTACTCCACAAGACATGGATGCATCCACACCCAAAGTAAACAAAATATCTCATACAATCATGGCCAAATATAGGTTATATAAGGTTGATTTCCAGGCCTATTACATGTTAAAAATTTTCATTTAGGGCTCTTATAAAGGGCCTAATTCATTGTTGACTTTAACCCTTGTCAACATCGCAAGCATGGCACAAAGGATCTACAAGAAATATTGTGTGTTCATCACGAGTACACAAGGATAAAACTTAGGGCTTCATCATTTGTCATGGGTTCCAAACATAATCTCTCCAAATTTGTCATATTTTCAACTTGAATTATTAGCTAGGGCTTCCAAATAGCCCTTCCTTTCAACAACACTTCAATGCTTCAGATATTAATGTTAAGCCTTTGTTATATCAACATTGGAAGGGTCAATTTGGATGGAAAAATATATTTGCAATGATCCACATAAAATCAGTCCCAATCATTTATTTGAATATGATATTGTTTACTTCCATGCGTTGGAAAAGGTTTTTGTAGGTTACCTTAATCCTTGCAAGGGATTTGAGTCAAAACCTGATTTTGGAATAGGTTTGTTGTAATTCCTACTTGAAATGCCTTATTTCCCAAAAATTTCTCCCAAAGGATCACCACTAAGGGCCATCACAATCAATGAGAAACACTGTTACAAGATTGTGGGTTTTTTGTTGCAATCTCATCCCTAGAATGCCACTTATGATATTGGGTAATGGTGAAATGGATCCACTTAATCAATCTCTTCTATCATGTACCCGAGAAAAAAGAATACTCTATGGAAAAAACTTCAAGAGCTAGTGCTCAGGTGGGTTGACGTCTATGATATATGTAAAATTTCTGAAAATATTATGAAACAATTCATGTTTTTTTAGAAAGTGGATGGAATGGGAGTTTCACATGCTCCAAATTTCTTCCAATTTAACTCAAATTTTCACCAACAATGTGGATTTTGCTAATCTAAAAATGCTCAAACTGTTTTTGAGGCTGAGAGGTACACTGAATTTAGGGCCACTATGTTTACACCCAAGGGCTTTGTTCATTGCTGCTAACATACCCAAAATTGTTACTCAACAAGACATGCATGCATCGTCACCCAAAATTAGAAAACTATATCATACAAGCATGGCCAAATATAGGTATATAAGGATGATTTGTAGGCCTATTACATGTTAAAATTTTTCATTTATGGCTCTTATAAAGGGTTTAATTCATTGCTCCCTTTAACCCTTGTCAACACTGCAAGTATGAAAGAAAGGCTCTGCAAGAAAAATTGTGTGTTCATCACGAGTACACAAGGATGAAACTTAGGGCTTGATCATTGGTGATGGGTGCGAAACATAAAATCTCCAGACTTGTCATATATTCAATATACATTATTCGCTAGGGCTTCAAAATGTCCCTTACTTTCAACAACACTTCAATGCTTCATATGTCAATGTTAAGCCTTTTTTATATGAACATATGAAGGGTGAATTTCAATGGAAAAATATATCTACAATGATCCACATAAAACCACTCCCAATCATTTATTTGAATATGACATGGTTTACTTCCATGCATTGGGAAAGGTTGTTGTAGGTTACTTGAATCCTTGTACGGGACTTAAGTGCACACTTCACTCTGGACTATGTTTGTTGTAATGCCTTCTTGAAATGCCCTATTTCCTCAAAATTACTCCCATAATATGACCATTGAAGGCCATCACAGTCAATGAGAAACACTATTATAGAATCGTCGATTGTTTGTTGCAATTTCAGCCTTATAATCCCACCCATGAGACTTGGTAATGGTGCAATGGATCCACATAATCAATCTCTTCTACCATGTACCTAAAAGGAAATTGGCTAGTATGTGTAAACAACATCAAGAGCTACTGTTTAGGTGGGTTGACCTCTATGAAAGATGTAAAATTTATGGAAATATTTTGAAACAAGGCACGTTTGGTTAGAAAGTGGATGTAATGTGAGTTTCACATGCTCCAAATGTCTTCAAATTGAACTCAAATTGTCACCGACAATGTGGATTTTGCTAATCTGAAAATGCTAAGACTATTTTTGAGGGTCTTATCTTTGTGGCTTAATAGTGACACCAACTTTAGTCAATGATGATCTTCATAGTCAAAAGGATATGAGAGTCTAAACACCAAAATGGTAGCTTGTTTGTTGTAATAGTTCACCAATGTTTCTAGGCTTAGAATGAAGGAAATTCCAATTTGTTATTTCCTTTGATCATGGATTTCCATAAATTTGAAAATTTTGGTCTTCATTCATGTGATTAATTGGGACTGCCAAATTCAAGAAAGGCTCCAAAAACATATTTTCCCAAATCACTTCAAGGATCTTCTCTTAGCAATAGAAAGCTATGGACTTAGACTTCTATATAGACTTATACATGTCTTTGTATTAAATTTCTTGTCAATTACTCTTCTCATACAATATGACTACTCAATAGTATGCTTGGACATGCTCCAAGTAAATTTGTTAACAATCACACTTAATCTAAGAAGCCTAAGTGTTGGGTATTTAGTCCATTTTTTGTATGTTTCATTGGTGATCATGGTTCAAGTTTTTATATATGTATCTCATGCAAACTTAAGTTTACTAATATTTGCATAGTTAAGAAATGAATGGATAATTTTAGTTTTACATAATGGGTAAAAATTTGTAGACAAGTTGGATCAATTAAATATAAATATGATCATTTTCTCAATTTTGATAGTTGATACAAAATATTTAGTAGGTTTACATACCTTTGTATCTTTATTGTAGTGACATGGGTACTCATCGATCTTCAGGTAAGTTGGAAACTATTATAGTTGAGAATACAAAGGATGAAATGGGTAAATGGATCCATTTCATGTTTCCATTGGATCTTGGGTTACTATGTATCCATCAAGGAATCAAATTTGTCGAGAAAGAAGAAGACTAGATGATTTAAAATCCCATTGGAAAGGTGTAGTAAAGGCATTTAAGAGGAGTCAAAGGGGTGAAAAAGTGGAGAAGGTGCTCATAGATCATGTGTATGAATGCAAGGACATCCTCAAAGAATTAGTTTCCCAACAAAATAATTTTCCTCAAATTGGACTAAATTGTAAGGGCTTGTCATTTTATAATTCTTGAAGACCATTACTAATTTTGTATTCAACTATTAAGATATGAATTCCCTAGATTAAATGGATGCTTAATTTCTGGTTTATAATTTTTATTTGCAGGTTTGTGCATTTCTAACTTTGAATAATGTGAGCCTGTGGAATGTATCAATAGTATTCTAATAGTTTTCCCTTCACAAATAGGGGAGATACTCTATGAGGGAAAGGATTCCACATCATTGAGAGAAGAAGGGGTTTGGTTTTACAAGTATAATTACTTTCTTCCAAGTAGTAAAAGGGTTGGACATATTGAAGAAGCCAAGTTACCCACGATTCATGAAATTGTCTTATCAAATTCTAATCCAACTTTAATTGATTACATACATTCAAAATTAGTCCTTAATATTCAATTTGGTATGCGGGAGAAGGCTGGTGCATGTGATCATTTTGGTATGCACCTAGCATTTCTAGTTTTTTTTAAATTTTTCAAGGAAGAGGACTCAATTACAATGACTAAGAAGATGTATGTTTGCACAAATCCCTCAAACATGAAATTATATATCTTATTTTACTCTGGATGGGATACAAGATTATATTTTGTGAATGGAGAGCAATTAATATGCCTATTAAGTCTAGAGACACTTCGTTTTAGGTAATGTTTTGCAATTTTCATTTCTCTTTTTCGTTGTTTTAATAATCATTTAACATCACTTGCTAACAATTTCTTCGATTATAACTTGTAGATGCTCAATAAAAAGGAAAAATCTTTATGTTTCTTTTATATTTTGACGATTTAGGAAAATAAGGGATAATGGAAATTGGATTTGGATGCCAATAGAGAAAGACAATAATGATGACACCCATTATCCTCTAATATCCATTGATGTTTTTAAGGATGGTGTACATTTCAAAACATTGTCCATGGAAGAAAATTGGACTTTGTTTGAATTTAGAAGACACATTGAATTTGAACAAGAATTGAGCCCCGATGATGACTTCTATTTTATTTAAAATGAAAAAAGGGTGAGAAAATTTTATAGTTTATTTGTGTGTGTTCATTTTATAAAAATATCCTCTTACTAACATAATAATGATTTCATCTTGGCAGATTGGTAAAAGGCGAGAGAAGAGCATCATGTGCAAAAATTGTGTTCATCCTCATAAATTAGAAATTTGGGGAATCTAACAGAAAGTCATCAATATGTATATCATTGTTCTCAATGATATTGTAAAATTACCATTTGTGGTCATGGATTTTCTAATGAGATTACTTATGGTTGGGATTATCTAGTTGTTAAGAATGTTGGCTTACAAATGAATTCTTATTATTTCAAAATGAAAAACTCTTGACAAGTTGTAAAAATTACCTAAGAGAATACTTATGTAAATCCTGGGACTTACAATGTTATCATAAATAGTATTCTCATGTAGTTTCAAATTTATCTTGGTGCTGAATATCTCTTATTATATCAATGCATAAATATTACTTCAAATTTCATGCTATTCCTCTAGTACTTTCTATTTATGCTACAACACAACCTTTATTTTACAGAAACCACAATACTTGCAAACCAATCATTGTGAACAACATTAGTTTAATTCAAGAATAAATGGAGAAATATCAACAATTGAAAACTTTGGAATCCTTGAATTACAATTTAATTCCTAGTGCCCAACCACATCTCCATAGTACTAAATGGTGTATTGACTACAATAACCAAAACATGTCTGGAATGTTTGTATGAGTGATAAGTTCCAGCTCTATGAATCGTAGTTTGTTGTAAATTGATGGAATAATATGTGATAAAAATGTAATCTATCATTTTATAGGAAAAAACACCCACCAGATAAATTGTGAGTGGGGACTAGGTATGTCATAAATATGGTATCAGACTTTCCTAAGGCTAGGCTTCTAAATATTTAATAGTGACCTAGTGCTTATGGTTTTGACTCTTGTGGAGTTTAAGTACTAGTCTTGATGAAGTGAAATATGTACAAATACAATAACAGTTAATGCTTTGGATGGCTTCTCAAGTTGTTAATAATTGCTTATGAAAACCCAATTTAGCTCATGTTATCGTGGATCTATTTCTCCTTGGATTTGAGACCTTTTATTTCCCATTTTATTATTTTATGTACAAATTATTGAATTTCATCATATATTTCCTTATATGAAGCATGAATTCTTTGGAATTTGATTACAAATACAAATGAATGGAATCTTGTAAAATGAACAACATAGCAGTATACTATAAACTGCATGAAGAGTTAAGTCCTGGAACAACTCTGTAGGTTTTTGTTGTATTTGCCAATCTAGCAAAATGTTCCTATGGCTCCACATAACCATGGATTTTAATATAATGTTACTATTGTGAGATGCATCATGAAAATTTGATAAAATTAATGTACACATCAATTACATGTGCTCATAGATCACAAATATTTCCACCATCTACAACATACAATATTACAAACCCTCGCTATATTCAAAGTGTAAATTTTTTAGTAATATAGATTAACTGTGAGGTCATTAATTGATTGGAACATGTATTAAAACAAATATTTCTATGGAAAACAAAATACGAACCTCTGTCTTTCAAGCAATTTTTAGGTAAAATGTATTGCAATTCTTTTCATATTTGATGGGTTGCTCTATTCATTGGAGTAATTGTACTCAAGAAATGGAATAACCATGTAGAAGTAGAGAAATCACTATTCGTAATAAATTTATGAATGCTAACTCATGACTCTAGAATATATTTTGGACTACAATTCTAAGTACAAGATCCTCAAAGACCAACTATACCTACCATTACTAGAAAATATGTAAGAGATGGTCATGGAAATTGCAAATGTCATTACTGGAATTTATTGTGCCACTTCTGATTTACAAACTCAGTGCAGGTCAGAATTTGCTAAGAGAACAATTGGTGGAGAGGCTTCTCAAGTTGGCTTCACTATAACTAGTCCTTATTAATCAAGCCCTGAATGTAACCATTGTTTCAGTACCAACACTTCCACGACCATTCCAAATTAACAATTCGCATTCCATCCATCAATAGTGAGCACAATTCAAAATAATTTTTTTGCTATAATTATGCAAAGGGTGTAGACTGGTATTATTAAAGGTAATTTTACAACTCCCATAATGTTATGGCTATTGATTATGACAACATTAATACATAGTAATAAAAGCTCCTAAAAGGGTGTTTTGTTTCCATGAAACAACGAGGCTATGAACTCATAGTAATATAATATTACTATGTTCTATGTTGACTCGATAGTAATATAATACTACTATGTTCTAGTTTGACCTGATAGTAATATAATACTACTTAGTTCTAGGTTGACCTTCTTACTCCTAATGATATAAGGAATGAGAAAACCTTTTTGAGTAGGTATTTATAAAGTAATGTGGTTATTTAAATGTGCTAATTTAGTTTCTTAATCATTTTCTTCTCTTGGGGAACAAAGTTGAAGATCATTTGCCTTTTTAGTGTACATTTAAGGTACCTTGAGGTAACTTATATTCCGAGTACACAATTATAGTCCTACTTATCAGTTTGTTTCTTCCATACAGAAATGAATAGATTTAGAAATTACCCGATTACACTAATTTAAAAGGAACATTATCAGTTTTCCTACTTTTAAGTCAAAATATTTGTAGTCCAATGCACGGTTTGTGACCTTTCCCTCTAATTAACTATTTCTTTACAGATCTATTTTGCACAAATTAATCACACCCTGAATTACGAACCATTAGTCATTTAGCCGATGTTGAGGTCATTACTGGTTGTTTTGACATTTTATGATCTTGTTATTATAGAACACCTACTTATGTGAATTTCAATGACAGTTGTATCTAGTCTTATGCTCAGAATGTTGTTTAGGACAAAAATATTCCAAAATGTGATTTTAAGGTGCTCCCATCAGAGTGAGAGAACCTAAGAGTACACCCTTTTCATTGGTAGCCATCAGAAATGGTATGTGGGCCAAGTGAAAAGTGACGATGAAGTTATTTACATTATATACACTAATATGCATTATTTACATTATATACAATTGCAAAGTAATTACATGCTTGGGGTCATTACAGGGGTACTAGATTTTGTTGTACAATAGGACTAGCATCAATTCCATGATGATGTCAGATGTATGATCCCTTTAAAGTTGGTTGTGACCATGGGATTATTTACATTATATGCATTGATATCCATTATATACATTATATACAATTGTAAGGTAATTGCATTGTTGGGGTCATTATAGGGGTACTTGTTTTTGTTGTACAATAGGACTACCATCAATGCCATGATGATGTCAGATGTATGCTCCCATAGGGAACTCCATGTAAAACCAATATGTTTTTCTAATCTAGCACTCATTTACAATCCCTAGATATAAATTACACATATTGGTCAAAAAACATACTAAGCATGTTAGAGAACCAACCTTGAGAATGTAGTTTCTGTGATGCACAAAGCCTCAACTCGAAGTCCAAATAGTGCTAAGAAATTTACATTCAAATAACTTGGCTATGCTCCAAAAATCACTATACCTTTATAATTTTTTTCATACCAACGAAAAGGTTGTATATGATATGAATGATATATCAAAATTCAGGTCACAACTCGGTATGTACATTCCTAATTGCTTGCAGTAAAAAAAAATTGGAACTGACGACTATCATTAAAATTAAAGGAGAAATCTAGATGGTTTATATCAAATTTCATTTTCATGAACGAATATATCTCAATTCACTCAAATAGGGAGGAATTTGATGGGATTTTTATGTAGTTCCTTCGCGTTTTCTATTCATGGATCTTAGCTTAGTTATACATTTTTCTAGTTTTTCTCCATCACCATATGTTATGTTATGGGTGTATGCCATGTTGTTTCTGGTTATGGGTTAAATATTCAGATAGAATGCTAGATAGGTTTATTTTTTCCCATTGGTCTTGGTACTACTATAGAAATAAACCAAATATAAAGACATAGTTTTCAAAGTTCTCAAGTGATTAGCATAGTGCACTATCATTGGCATTTGGCATTGGTCTTATCTTTCCATAATACTAAAATCAAGAAGTCAAACTACATTTCCATGAGTCCATCTCATTCATTATAATGGATGAATATTGAAGAACAAGGTTCTCAACATGATAGAGAATTGTCAAGGAACACTTGTTTTAATTTCTACAGTAAGCATATGTGTTGATGAACAGAAATGACCCATAGACATTAGGAAGTAAGCATATGTGTTCATGAAGAGGAAGGGCCTATATGCCTACCAAGTAAAAATTGACAAGGGTCTATAAAAGTAACAAGTTACAAAAAGAGATAAGCCAAGCATAAATCAACCAAGAGTATATGCAACCAACATGGAGTGAGATAACTGCCAAAATAGGAAAAAGATAAAGAACAAGATAAGGGTTATATCCATCTTATTGCCTATTTTTTATTACTACTTAGTAAAGAATAAATGCATCAGGAGATTATAATGGCATAATCATCAAATAGGTGAGAGGTGAGAAACTAATTCCCTAAAGTTAAAGGGAGCTCGTTGGAGTATCAACCAAAGGGGAAACCATGGTTAATAAGTTGAATAACATTAGCTTACTTCAAGAGTAATTGGAGCAACTACAATAATTAATAATAAGGAATCTTGAATTACCAGTGGAATATGAATATGCAATCTCAAATAGGCAGTCATCACAATGAAAAGGTTGTATATGATATGGATGATATATCAAAATTCAGGTCACAAATAGCTATGCACATTCCTGATTGCTTGCAGTAAAAAAAAATTGGAAGCTATCACCATCATGAAAAATAAAAGACAAATCTAGTTGGTTTATATCCAATTTCATTTTCGTGAACAAATCTATCTCAATTCACTCAAATAAGGAGGAAGTTGATGGGAGTTTTATGTAGTTCCTTCATGTTTTATGTTCATGGACCTTATCTTAGTTATAGATCTTTCTAGTTTTTATCCATCACCTTACCTCATGTTATGGGTGTATGCCATGTTTTTCCTGGTTATGGGTTAAATATTTAGTTAGAATTGTAGACAGGTTGATTTTTTCCCATTGGCCTTAGTACTACTATAGGAATAAGCCAAATATAAACACACATTTTTCAAATTTCTCAGGTGATTAGCATAGTGCATTATCATTGGCATTTGGCATTTCTCTTAGCTTTCCACAACAATAAAATCAAGAATTCAAACTAAATTTGTACAAGGCCATGTCATTCATCATAACGGATGAATATTGAAGAACATGGTTCTCAACATGACAAAGAATTGTTAAGGAACACTTATTTTCATTTCTGTAGTAAGCATATGTGTTGATGAACATAATTGACCCATAGACATTAGGTAGTAAGAATATGTGTTAATGAAGAGGAAGGGCCCATATAACTACCAAGTACATATTGAAAAGGGTGTATAAAAGTAACAAGCTACAAAAATAGAGAGGGAAACCATAAATCAAGCAAGAGTAGGTGAAACCATCATTGAGTGAGCCAGTTGCGAAAATAGGAAAAGGATAAAGAACAAGAGAAGGGTTAGCTTCATATTACTCCTTGTCCTTTATTACTACTTAGTAAATAATAAATGAATGAGGAGATGATACTTACATAATAATGAAATAGGTGAGAGGCTACAAACTAATTCCCGAAAGTTGGAAGGAGCTTGTTGGCGTATCAACCAAAGGGTAAACCATCATTAATAAGTTGAACAACATTAGGTAAATTCAAAAATAATTGGAGAAACTACAAAAACTATGAATAGGAAGTATTGAATTACAGTTGAAGTCCCAGTGCTCATGCAAATATCTGGAGTACTAAACGGTGTATCGAATATAATAACCAAAACATTCCTAGACTGTTCGAATGAGTGCTATGTTGTAGCTCTGTGCATGGTAGATTGTTGTGAAATGATGGAATAATATGTTCTAAAAATGCAATTTGTCATTTTATCAATTAAAGCACTCCCACGATATAAATTGTGAGTGGGGACTAGGTATGTCATAATGCTGGAATCAAACTTTCCTAAGGTTAGGCTTCTAAACATTCAATAGTGACCTAGTGCTTATGGTTTTGACCCTTTTTCAGTTTATGTAGTAGTCTTTATGAATTGAAATATGTACAAATATAATAACAGTTAATTCTTGGGATGGCTTCTCAAGTTGGCTTCATAATAACTAGTCCTTATCATTCAAGCCCTAATTGTAAGTGTTGTTTTTGTCCCACTTGTAACAAGCGTGTATCTATTGTTCATCAAGTTGTTACCAATAGAAACCTCATTTTCCTTAACCTGCTTGGAATAGGCCTTAAAAATAGGAGTCATAACCTGCTTAAGAGGCACAACCAATGATGCAGTCTGTTGGTTTTGTGTCCCTCCTTGAAGACATGGGAACACAAAAGAGTTTTCTCTTTCATTGTAATCATAGAGGGCACCTTCTGGATGACCCTTTTTAGGAGGCTTTGGGCTCTTCCTATATGAGATCAACCGTACTCTTGGTCCCCTCGAAATCTTGTGCGTGGTTGTGGTAACCAAATCAAAATATTCAAATGGATTTCTAGCTTCGTCAATTGGAATAACAATGTAGATGGGGTTAAAATGAAGTAAGCAATTTTTGTACATTTCATGACTGTATGCATTTATATTAAGGGAGAAACCTTTTACCTCTTGTGATGAATATCATCTACATCTTAGAGCTAGTACCGTTTCCATGGATGCACATTAGATACCTTACGCTAATAAGTATATATTCTTGATATAAAGAAAAGACTATCTTAAATGCTATCCCAACATGCGACAAAATTGTATTGAAAAAAGGGCCAAAAAATGGGGAAACTCCATGTAAATCCAATATCTTTTTAATTTGGAACTCATTGAAAATCCACAGATCTAATTACACATAATTCTCAATAAAAATACTAAGCATGTTAGAGAACCAACCATGAGAATGTAGTTTCTGTGATGCACAAAAACTCAACTCAAAGTCAAAATAGTGTTAAGAAATTTACATTAAAAGAACTTGGCTATGCTCCAAAAATCACTAATAAAGAAAGAAAATAAGTTGTAGACCTATTCCTTTTTGCAAAGATATGGTGAGTATCTCACAACTTCTATGGTTAAAGTATTTAATGCCAAGATTTTATTCAACTTTATAACTTTATGGGAGAAACCACAAATGTTTGTAAAGTGTGATATTCATACACATTTTTGAACCGTATGTAAAAGTCCTTGTAAATAATAGTAAACTTGTGAAGGTAGTTAGAATTAGATTTCGTTGAATGCATTCAAACTATTGCAATTTTTATCTCAACTTCAAAAGAAATAAGTCAATATATACATGCCATGATAAAAAATGAGAAATTAAAGATGGATTTACTAAAAAAAATGTTAAATATTGTCATATTACATAAGAAAGTGACCCATGTTGAGTGACTGGGGTCGGAGATTGTTTTGTAGTCAGTGAAAATCAGTGAGGATGGACATTGTCATTTTCAATAGAGTGAGTTACTTTAGTTTTATACTTAATGATGCAGGAATCATTGCATAAGAGAACAATGCATTCTATGGTGGCCTCTATTGTCAATTGTGGTTGCACAAGTGGGTATTGAGGGTCAAGATAAGACTAAGATTTGTAGTTTCAGTAAAATAGGTAGGTGGTTGGATATAAGTAAAGGTTTTTTTCAACAATCCTAATAATCAATAATTCACTTACACTAGAAGAAAGGGGATTGAGGAAAAAGGTAAGTTTGGAGGAATTCAGAGTACATATGCAACCTTAACTTTGGGCTTTGAGAAGAGTGTTCTCATTCTATGATTGACGGTTTCCTTTGAAGTCAAATATTGGAGATGATTACAACACTAGATAAACCCTAAAGAAAGTTGTTGTGGTACGAGAATGGTATTTCCTATTTGATATTGCCAAGGGTCATGGAAATATTGTGATGATGAAGCTCTCAAGGGTTTCAGTCCACCAACGTATTCTAGTGTAAAGGTGCACATGAATGTGATAACTGTGAAATTAAACTTTGAACCATGTCCAATATTTCCCAATGTATGGTAACAAATTTTCAGGGACAACATGTTTCAAGAATAAATAGTAACATTGTTCCTTGGGTTGAAACTTTCCTTAAAGACATAAATGAGTATGAAAATTGTGATAGTACAAGGTGTTCCCTAGATAGCCAGTGCCATTACCATGCTTTTATTTCATATTTGTGGACTAGTTTGGATTTTATCAAAACTTTGAATTTGATGATTTCTTGTTTAGTTTGTTTTCTCTGTCAAGAATCAAAATGATAAGGAAATAGAGTAGGGTATAACTTTAAATATCCTATAAAGGAAGTCAAAATAATGTATATAGGAAATATCATTATTGTCAAAGGTTCTATACATTCCCAAGAAATATGTTTACTGCACTAAAGATTTGATGTTATTGCAACTTCATCTCTTTATGAATTTTGAACCCTTAATCAAGATACCTTTCAGCATCCTATTTTTATTTTCATCATTGTTTGAGAGAGGCATCAATATATTGCTTGAAGTGCCTATATATTTCACATGAAATATATGGATGATATTATAGGTGCCAGGTTCTACTTTTCTCGACCAAAAGCCTACCAGAAGCAAAGGATTTACCAGAAGTTTCCACCTGATATATGGATCGGAAATATAGGGCGTTGTATAATCTATAGGTAACTTTACTAGAAGCTTCATGTCTATGTATTTTTTGTTCATAGTATGTATTGTAGAGGATACCATTTTATTATGTTTATCCTTACATTCTTTATAGATGAGAAAAATTTACAATGGCTTGGTTCTATATATATCAAGTTTGAATATTGTTGTACACTTCACTATATCAAGTGATGCTAGAAAATTTTAACCCGATTTGAAATTTTCATGTCCACAGTTCTTCCTTTCAAAATATTCAATGAAAAATAAGATTGCTATATAATCTAGGGCACTTTAAATAATGACATTCAATACTAAGAGTTAATTAGATAAATTCTAAATGAGCACAATTTTGGACAAGATACTTATCCACAATAGATCTTCAACAACATAAAATCATGCAAATAGTGTATAGGAAATAAATAGAAAGAACAATTGTTTCATTTATAATAAATATGACATTCTTTATTTACATCATGCATAATACAATGCGATAAACAATACAATATGGCAATGGAATACTAACACTATTGACGATGATGATCTTGGTCTCTATATGTGGTAGGATCTACTTAACGATGTCTGCATAAGGAAGGACCGAGAACCTGCTTGCAATATTGTGCAATCTTGACCTCTGGACATTTATGTAAACTTGTATGTCCTCTAAATTTGCCTTGTAGTTGGTTGTCATGAGAAAATCTTTCAATGTATTCCAAGTGATAGCTGAATCCTTTTCAATGAAGAGTTGAGTATATGATAAAACAGGCACAGTGGTAGGAGTGCACACAACTGCTTCATCAATGTGCCTTTATGTGGTGTCCTTTGAGTCAGAGCTCCTTGGGGCCATGATGATAGTAACCGATGGAAGAGAGGACACATCAAAAGTTGTAGTACCTCTAACATAAGATGCAGTAAGGGAAAAAATAAATCATATCTAGCAAACCATCTCATCCATCAAGCACAAAGTAACAAATTAGTCATGGGAAGAAGGATTGTGTAGTTTTTAGACTATAGGGGAGAGATTGGGCTGAAGAACTACACATTGTGTAGTCTTAGTAGGAAAGGGAGGAGTTTAAGGCTTGAGACTATATAATGACCAGTCTTAGTGAGGTAGATTGATGGAAAAGACAACACATTGTGTAGTCTCAGTGGCCAAGGATGAGGATTGGGACCTGGAACTACCATATTGGAATAATAGTAAATACACCAAGAAACATCTTAACACAGATTTGAATGTAAGTCTAAGTCTCTACAGATTAGGTGATTTTATGAATAATTAATCAATGGGGAAATAAATAAGAGTAGTCCCTTTGGAGAATACATAAGTAAAATATTTCTCCAATCATATAATTTATCCAACTTTGACCAATGAAAAATTTAAAATACTGTAAGACTCATCAAAGAAGTAACTTCTACTATGTCGAGGTCCTTTATTAGCTTAATGAACTATGAAGCATATAAAACATGGATTTTTGGACCATCAAAGTTGAAATTTTCATGTTTTACCTCTTGTCATGTAAATTAAATACGTTAGTTTTGATACCAAAAAACATATATTTCTAGAATTTTGATGTCAAAAATATTAATTTTTTACAACTAAAATCATGCTCATGCATGAAAGGGTTAAGGTAGTGTACCTAGTAAATGACTTTCTACATGCCTATATTGTGTACTAATCTATAAACTTCCAACTTTACAACTTACATAACTTTTTGATAGAGAATACAATTAGCATCATTAATGGATCATGGAAGGTCCCGTTGATGAATGGTCACATCTAGGAAAAATAATGATAATGAGCATACAAAATTCAATAAATAAATTAAATGGAAAATGTACAAAAATTAAGATACAAATTGCATACATTCCACTTGTCACAATCACACCTTCAGAAACCTCAAATCTCTTACGTTTTCTACTTAGCTCTGCCTGTTTTATCACTCTATGAAGCTCACTTGTTTCTCGAAGGCAACATTTTTTCTTAGATCCATCCATTATATGCCTATAAAATGCCTGACACATTTGGAAAAGAACATTTTAATGATTGGAAGCCCCTCCTTTCTGAGTGCATCTATGGTAAATGGTAGAAGCTAGCTTATGTGATTTCTCCATTTCCTCTATACCCCAAATATCTAGGCTTCCATATTTTGGTACAAACCATGGCTAATGTGCAAAAAATTGATGCTACAAACACACACATTTTAATGTAATGTTAGAAGACTAAAGAAATATACAAATTAAACTTAATTTAAAATATACCATATAAAATAAGATAAAGTACAAAGATGAAAAATAATAGTGAAATGTAACATGAATATGCATGCCATATATGTGTTATATGATTCTCTCCCGAAGCTTATTTCATTGCTTTGTTGAAGTTTGTAATAGCTTCTTGGAATGTTGCTACGTCACCTTCCATATATTTTTCCTTATCCATCAACAAAAATAAATATGAAACTTACTTCCAAGCACACTTCTTCTTTCTAGCTGATTCACGCCCTCCATTACTATGATCGTCTTCTACATCAATTAAGTCTTCATACAACCCACAACATCCATGTCCACATTTATTTTCAAGAAAATGACGTGCCTTGACACCTGACATTGATGGCTTTGCTGGAAGATTACCTCTTGTACCTAACCTCTTGATATCTTTTTCAATTTTGACATGTCCACCATGAAAACCCGCTTTCGAAAGAACATATTCAATGGCCTCAATTGAATTTTTAGTTTCATCTTGTGGGGTTTTGTTCCAAGCAAACAAAATAGATAAATACACCATCTTATCAACAATTCTCACAAAAGCATGCAAAGTGCACATGTGCACCCTAGTCAATGGTATGGGAAGGATGGAATCTATATTTTTGTCATGTTCATCATGGTCACAAGGACGATTTTGAGGACAACTCAAAATACCACCTTTCCAATTACCATCTTTTTGTTTTTTCTTCATGCAATATAAGCAACTATGTGTTGCATTTTCACCATGAGAAATATTATACATGCACTTGAGAGTTTTTAAATCAGTTGCAAGATGCCATTCCACAAAATATGAGCCATATCCTTCCACATTCAGTTTTTCTCCTTCAGCATGTGAAGCCATAAGTAATGGTAAATATTTTTTGGTAAAAAAAAATTCAAGGACTCATGGCACTCCTTGTTGACATGAAAATTTCCTAACCATAAAAGGTGATATTCAGATTGAACTTTAAAATATTTATCACTTGTCTTATCAATTTTTGGATCTAATGCACGATTCATTAATGTGATTGAAACTCTTTCATATTTTTCATTATTTACTAACTCCATCTCATCTAATTTTATCACAACAATCAATTTCCCACATGCCTCCTCAATAGAGATATCAAAGTACCCCACTATCAACTGTAATACATATTCAACATCAAAACACATGTTGTTTTTTTAACTAATGGAATAATTTCACTTCATACTTTTCTTTTACTCTTACTTGCAACTTCATGCATCACTTCTAAATGATCTGCATCTTCCAATGTATCAACATTTTTTTTATTTCGAACTCCACACTCTTTCCTCACATGATAAGGGTGAGGAACCAAAATATTATTTATGCCAACATTCAACATTCCTTCCCTTAGAACTTTAAAAAGACTCATATATGCTTCCCTGACTCTTTTTCTATAGGAAAATCCAGCCTTTGCCAAACTTGATATTTTTTTCATTTTTTGTTATCTATTCCTCCATCCGATTGGAGTTTCCTTCATTATAGAGATTCTCCTTTGAAGACCACAATTATTAGTTTTTAAACTCTCAATTTATTTTGATGAGTCAAAAAAATTTTGGTTTAATCTTATGATATCTTGATATTGATTCATATTATTTCGATGGAGATACAAGATATTTTTATTAAGGCCATGAATTGTTTTCTCTAAATAACTACGATTACCTTCCAAGTTTCTACAATATCCTTGAAGACCACTGTTTCCATTGCACACAAACCTGCATAACCATGTTATTGTTTTGAAATCAACATGAGAATTAGACACAAGTTCAATTGGATACAATTCTCCTTTTACCCAAAGATCCACATTTTTAGCTCCAGATTCCATAAAGGCATTGTAATCAATGTTAGGGACCAATTTTTTATTTTGATTTTGGATCGGCTCCATATCCTTACTTAAATTTATCCAAAAAACATAAGGACTCTTGTTTCTTATACCCACTATATGTGTTGAATAGTCATGTAAACAATCAAGATTATGAAAATCAAAACATAATGGAAATTACAAAATGAAAAAAATCAACTTTCACAAATAACAATTTGGGATATGTTCCAAGGAAAAGGAAACTTATGTAGATATTAAGGCATACCTCGAAGGTTTTTGGAATATTGTAGAATATGGTAAATCCATCTAAGCTTGTATACGTGGATTTGAAAAAACATAAATTTAGAATTAGTGAGTATATTATCATAAAAGTAGTCTTACAATAACCAACGATATCTTATAACAAGCAACAAATACAAGGAAATATTAATGGTATTTATAGGACATTTGAGTGGCAGTAACATATCGTACCATCATATACCATTGCCTAAGTACATATCATAAAAGCAATTAGAAGAGGTTGTTCTAAAATATTCTAAACCAACAATAGTTAGAGCACCAACTTTGAAGATTATGGAGAAAGTCTCACACCAACATCTCTGTAGGTAACATTTATGAAGGTCATATGGTAAATGGTAGCATCACTTAAAATTGTTTTGAACCTTCTCTCTATAAAGTGTATACATCAGAAACTGCAATCGCATTATACAACAATAAAACCTTTTCTTGGTTGTTTTTGAGCATGAAATAAGATCATACAACAACAATCCTTTGATAACATTTTGGTGTGGACTTTGAGTGCAAATAACAGAAGTAGAGTGTGCCATAACATAGTATAAAAACAAAACATTGAGCAATAAAATTAGTATTTGAACTATCCTTGTATCAGTGGTACTTAGGGAAGGATGTCCTGTAATTTGTAACAGACTTACGAAACATTTATTTGTCATTTTACAAGGATTTTGTTTAGTTGTTCAAGAAACAAAGAAAAAGAGATTCTAGCTTCAAAAGTACTATCTTTGGATGGATTTATATGCATAAAGAAAGAATCAATTGTTACACACATGACACAGAAACAAGGATCAAGAGGTTACTAAGAAATTGCATATCTGCAAGTATTTTCCTAATCCAAATTGCTTGACATGCCCATTTTGTCTCTACTCTATTTTTATTTTCCTACATTCAACCTTGGAAGTTAGGAGAGAGATAGATATAGTGGACTATAATCTTTTCCAAGTACTTTGATAACTTTTGCTTGGAAACACGTATCAAGAGGGTGATAAGAATAGGGTTGTAGAGTAACAAATCCATTATTGAGATAGATAAAACCATGATCCATGACATGGATTCATTTACCAATGTTTTTTAGGCCAAATATTGCAACACAATTGTATATATCTTGAACCAATGTCCCCACATGATCTTGAATGACAAAACACCAAAGAAATCTTTTGTTGGTGAGAAGGCACAAGTATTACATTTTTGTTTCTTTTTTTTTCAAATTTATATTCGTATTCATGATGAGAAAAGGACTAATCTTGAACCCTTGAACATAAAGGTGAACTTTGTTGGATAGATTAATACATCCAACGCCTACATGATCTAAACTAAGGTGCAGAAGAAGACATTGGTGAGAAAGGATATGAATTTTGATGAGGATAAATTGTCATCAAAATCATAGAAACATATTATAGTGATTAATGAATGTGAAAATTGTGTTCCAAATTCTTTTCTAAAATTGAAAAAGAAGTCAAAGTCAGATCAACAAGATTCTAGTCAAGGAATAGAGACATCATTACTTACTAGTGTAGTCAAGAAGTTAAGATGGCATACCTAAACATTGTACGGTGTATAGGAATAAGTGAGAGCATCTAAGTCCACGTATTAGGAGATTCATCAATCTAAGAAATTTACTACTTATGTTGCACTAATGTCTTCTATTCTTCAGATCTCATTGTCCCTTTTTTACTTCAATTTTATATTTGAGAAAGAATATTTCCATGGGAAAAAAATTTCATTGTAAGTCAGGGGGATTTTTTGACGTTAGATAAATATGGAACTTGATGAGCAGTGGCCAGTTTTATTAGTTGGTCACAATTGATGGTGAAGTAGATTTGAACAAAAAACACATGAAGGATGTTGTTCCAAATGATCAGTGAGAAATGTATTTCAAGGGTTCTGAAAAAAATTGGGCACAAATTGGACTAAACTTGACATCATTGTTGTACCCTTGGGATCTATTTATTTTACATGAAGTTTATATGTTGCGGATATAAGGATACCATTTTGAGGTCATGATGCACAAATATCCTCATCTCATATATTCTTGGTGAATGAAATAAGAGGTAGTGCTGGTACTAGTGTGAGAAAGAAAGACCATCCTCCTTTATGAATTATTCCTTACCAGTACAACTTCTATAATGAAGTGAGTTCTAGGTGGGAACACTATCTTCAGTAAGCTACTATGACCCATCAAAGTGTTTTTCTATTAGTTGTACTGCCATATTTGGCAAGAGATGGCTCAATATTCTTGCAAAATTATCCACCAAATATATATCATGGAGAATTGTCAAATCAAAATGGCTACGATACAAACTAAGGGATCCATCAGGGACCTGATTTATGATTTTTGGTTGTTTACCTTGTTTTTGTAGATGATTGGATTATTTCCTTAAGGAGTTCACGCTAGTAAACTTCCTTGTGGACCCATAAAAAAAATCTATTCATAATCATTTAAACTCATTTTCTATAGGTTGTCATATCAAATGACTCACCCATGGAATTATCAATGCACTAGTAAAGAAAAATAAAAGAAAACACTTCTAAGCTTAATGCTTTCTCTCCATTTCTAAGCTAACTAGGACAACTTTGAAACATTTTTGAGGAATTTCGATGGTGATGCTAAATTGGTCTTGAAAGGCATATCAATGGAAAACTTCATAGCTAGATTTCACAAATGGAATTTAAGGTGACTAAAATATTTTCTATAAAGTGCAGAATACCAATCACTAGAAACAAAGAGTTGTTTTGCTACACTATTTATAAAAATTGATGGACACACTCTTAGTTAGAGTCCTAAAAAATTGATGATGTTCGAAAATGATTGAGGGGCTCTTCCCATTCATGATCATCCTGGATGCTATTTAGGGCATTAATGTGATTAGTAAGAGTGTTCTCATAATGGCATCAAATTCAACATATAAACAGATCTATCTAGGATTATATAATAATTCAACTCATGTCAAGATGGTACAAAACTCTCTTATGCTCATCCAAAGAAAGGTATTTCTAATTTCTTCCATCATCTGAGTGAATTTCATTGATTTGTGCCCTACAGGACTAAAGTTATTAATGGTCTCAGTAAAATCACAAACTTCTGCAATTTACAATAGTCAAACTGTATAAGTCACTCGGGAAAGAACAATTTCCTTCACACTGAGCTCTTAGCTAGCATTGTCTTATATGATTCAATGGCTTAGAAAAAAGTATTTTGATTTACTATTCCTCAAAATTGGTAGAGGTTCTCTTGTAGCTGGAATTACAAAGAGAAAAGATTTAATTAAAAAATGCCCTAGGGGGGTGTGCAGTCTTTAGATCAAAATTCGAAAAAAACGCACCCCCCCTGACAAGTTCAAAAACCTTTGACACCACCATGAATGTAACAAAACAAGATTTGTAAGTCTTGATAAAGACTCTATATAGCATGATATATTTTTCCCTGAAGCCTCTAAATGAAGCATTGAAGCCTTTGAATCAATATTATGATCTTATCCTATGAATGAGATTTGTAAAATAGAATGGTATAAAATTCTAGTTTATGCAATATACAATTAATTTTAGAAAGTGGACAATATATGCATTTTGTGTATAATTTTCAAGTAGAAAAATTAGAATCAATCCATATTTGCAAGGAAAATATTATAGAGAACCCTCCCCTAGAGCTCAAGCATGAAATCCTCCCTCTAAGAATTTGGATGGAAAGCAAAGGTCTTCTTGCTTTATTTGATATATCAACCTAGGTAGTAAATAATTATCATTGTTCTAGTTCATCCTCCATCTCACTTCTTCCAATTTTAACCCCTCTGGTGTTAGTTATTATTGCCTCTCTCAAGGGTTTTGCTCTATATGATGATTCAATTCCTAGCCAAAGAAGATGAAATAAATCAAATTACTTTTTCGAACCCAAATTTCAAGCCCAAATTCTGTCTTTACCACTTCCTCAATGATTTATTGTATGGAAACAAGTTTGGAACACTAATGGATTATCTAAGATTAATATCTTTTATTGGTAACGATCTAGAAAATGGGAATATGAATATATATATATATATATATATATATATATATATATATATATATATATATATATATATATATATATATATATATATATATATATATATATATATATACCATTTATCTGAATTGATGGACATACTCTTAGCTAGACTCCTCAAACATTGATGATGTGATAAAGAAAGACCATACTCCCCTATGAATTCCTCCTTATTGGTACAACTACTGTAATGAAGTGAGTTCTAGGTGGGAAGAGTATCTTTAGCTAGCTACAATGATCCGTTAAAGTGTTTTTTGTTAGTTCTACTACCAGATTTGGTAAGAGATGGCTCAAAATTCTTGCAAATGATCCACCAAATATATAAATGGAGACTTTTCAACTCAAAGGGGATACCATACAAACTAAGGGGTCCATCAGGGATCTAATTTATGATTTTTGGTTGTTTACCTTGTTTTTCTAGATGATTGGATTGTTTCCTTAAGGAATTCATGGTAGTAAACTTCCCTGTGGACACATAAAAGAAATATGTTTATAATAATTTAAATTCCTTTCTTGTAGGTTGTCATATCAAAGGACTCACCCATGGCATGATCAATGCACTAGTAAAGAAAAATAAAAGAAAACACTTCTAAACTTAATGACTTCTTTCCATTTTTAAGCTAACTAGGTGTTGAAGGTGTTGGAACCATCAACATGTCAAGGGGATTTCCCCAGTAGGAAGTCCCAATTAGACCTCAGACTGTTTAGTGTAGGAGTCCTAGGAGTGGGTCGTATGGTAATGCCTTGATCACGATGTTGCATAGAAGAGAGTAAGATAACTCTGTCAGTTGCAAGGGTGTGACTGATGTAGTGAGTAAAGGAATGAGTATGAGAGGTTCCAACACTTTAAAGGGAGAGGAAGGTGAAGGTGAGTTCAAGGTTGAAAGGGATCAGTCCCAAATTGGCTAGGAACACACAACACAAAGGACATGCACAACTTCCGGCAGAGTAGTTGACCCGAATGTAGCAGTCACAACATATAAGGTAAGATAACATGAACAACACTCATGTATTAGTCTAAGGAAAGTGTGATGGTTGATATAACAAGGTTTAGAGAAAGGTCTGTCTAATGTCTAGCAAAGCAGTCGACGCAGATGGTGATAACATTAACAACATATGCAACACATAACAATAAGATTCATATAATTTCATACAAATCAATTCAGATACAAGTATGTATGTTAAACAACATATATCATTAAGGCAACTAGAGCAATCCAACTAAAATAACAACATATGCATGAAAATGCATTGGCTTTTATTATATGAAGAAGTGTGAGTCACAATCATACAATGCCCCATGTAAACCTGCTAGCCCCATCAATGGAACGTTACAGCCACATCCGCCTGCTCCTCCAAAGACATGTACTAGCTCCGTGCAGTGGAGAATCCAAGGCACGTTACAATACTGTGAAAGCCTTCTTCAAGGCAGTCTTAGTAGAAGCATAGCTGAACAAAAGCTCTTACAATGATTTATGAGGGACTATTTATAGCAAAGGGTGGGCTGACTCTTGACGTTCGCCTTTGTGACAGTTCAACTACCCTCATGACTCTTCACCTACTCTATGACTATTACATCCAACTATTGGCAGTCGACTTACACTTGACATGACTCAACATTACAATGCACATGTACTCATATGAGACAACACGGTTTGAGAAAGCCTTGAAAGACATCACTGCCACTTGGTCTGCTATGATGGGACCAAATCTTTGACATGCCTATGATTGTGAAGGTTGTGAGTTGATGCCAAGCTTGGTCATCTAGGATGATGTGCATGCACCTCATGGTGACATCTTACTGAAGTGAACTCTTGCCTCTATTGCAACTAGTGCATTGGTTCGGCCCCTTCATCCAACTCATCTGCTCACATGCGCATGGTCTTCTTGGGTATGGTTGATCCAAAAACACATTGATGCATAGCATTCATGCTGGTATTCAAGTGTGTTCTGGTGGTCATGCGCATCAGCTTGCCGAAATACATGTTCAGCCCCAGTTGGACTTGCTTCTTATCTTTGCCTTGGTGAGTGTGTTGAATGGGTTGGATTGAATGCATGCGCTCAACGACATGCATGTTGCTGAATCCCTTACATGCAATCAACAACATTTCACACCATGTTTATTCTGTGTCAGTTGCTAGGATAGATCCTTAACTCGTACTATCTCAGTTTCATCCGCAAGTTCATGCTGCGCCCATTGTTGTTCCTGTTCCTGCTGCAACTCATTGGACTGTCTGTGCAACTTCATGTTATTCTTGAGTTTCCACTTCAACACATGCAACTCCTTCTTTATTCCATATTTTGCCTTCATGTGATCTTCATGTCATGCCATCACTTCATAGCCTGAGTCTCCAAATTTTCTTTCATTATCAGTGGATCTGTTTGATCTTGCAACTTTGCTCTGCCTCTATGTTGTCAACAACCTTCCCCTTGCATTCATTGTGTTAGATGCATTCATTATGCTGCCTTCAGCTAATTTTCATGATTCTTCTCACTATGATGTTGCTACTTGATGTCCTTTTCCATGAAAAACTTGATGTCGTCGTGAGTAGGTAAGCCCATGAACACTTGATCGACTGTATCCCCAAGTGTACTCTCAATGGTGTCTTCGTCTCTTCTCTATTGGAAACCATTATACCGATACTGCTGATAGGCAGATGAACACCTGTGACACCTGGAGACATGGAAACACTCATAGAAAGCAATCTATTAGTCGAAAACAAAAATGAACATGAGAACTGACTTGCAACATACCTGGGTGAATGATCATGAAGGTTACACAATTTTGGCTGGAAGGTCGGGAGACTGACCGCTAAGACTTCACAAGGCACATTCCGAGCTGTTGGGAGACTGATTGGCTACTTAAACTATGAAATGTGTAATCCATTTGGGTAGTTGGTTGTTGGGATTGCATAATGCATGATTCCAGCTAGGAAAGACTGCTGGCCCAGGAACAGATTTGTGAAAAGTTTGGGCCAAACAGCCACTGACCTCAAGAAATGTGCAATTTAGTCTAGGAGGCCAGTGCTGGGCTAGGTTGCACAAATCTATAGAGGAAGGTGAGCCTTCCTTCTCCAAATTGTGCAGTGCATCCCATGTGAAGTCAGAGCTCAGGCCAAGGTTGGCCCGACTCGTCAACAAGCAACTGAAAGCAAGTAAGTCATTGAATGCATGGTGACACTAAGTGATAGCAGAAGTGATTGATAGTGCATGCAAAACATGAATGAAAGATTCAACAAACATATCAATATGCATATGGGTGAGGAAGCTTGCCGGTTGGGTGAAAGTCTGTGTAAAATAGTTTCATGCATGCGATAGTAGAGATAGCAACAAAAACTAAAACAAAGCTAGGATAGACTAATATACATGTAAAAGATAGAAAGTGTTCAAGGAAATCAAGCAAACAGTACTCCCACAAGAGAAAACACAAAAAGCAATAGAAATGCAACACAAGGCATGGGAAGGGAGCTTACCCCAAAACCAATGAGCTGAATGTACAAAATGCTCCTAGATGTGATGTGGGATGTCAAAACTACAAGGTTGATGTAAGGAATGATCTCTGCAGTGCCTGGTTGATGAGTTTTGATAACATCGAGGTTGTGATGCGCATGCCACAAATCTAGGGGAAGAAACACTTGGTGGGAGTTTTTTAAATTTCTCCTTGCATGTAACCTCAAATTTCCAAAGATAGATCCCTGAGACAAGGGACGCCTTTGCATGTTGTCTTGGCAGAAGTAGCTTGTGCATGTAAGTCTATTTTGCTAAGTCTCGGAGGGAACTGGTCAACTCAGCTGCACATGCAAGCGACTACTCAACTGCTGGAAAAAAATGTGCATTTTTGGCTGAGAGCTAGGCTAACTTCCCAAGGGGATTGCATAATTTCTAGGCCCAACAGCTGACTTCTACCCAGATTTGCGCAAATCCTGGACTGAGTAGCCTGCTGATGGGAAACATTGCGCAAATCCTACTCGGAAGGTTATTTGGTAGGATTGTGCAATCTTGGAGCCCAGCAGGATGTTAGAGGGAATTGTACAATTCATGGAGGGAAGTCTGGTTTCCTTCCATAAATGCGCAAATTTCATTGGGAAGATACTCAGCTTGCAGTTGGACCAATTCTGGGTAAGCAGCCTATGAGGGGAATGGATCAAACTGTGATTGATAGGCTGACTTTGAGCAAGAAAGACATTGAAGCTTGAATACTTGACAAAGCAAGGAAAAATACTCTGAGGTTGGTAGGGGAAACTCCAAAACAAACTAAGGAGAATTTTTGGATGGTGGTTGTAGCCGCTACAACACTAGGAAAAACATGAAATAATTTTGAGGAATTTCTATGATGATGCTAAATTGGTCTTGCAAGACCTATTAATGGAAAATTTTATAGATTTTCTTCACAAATGGAAATTTAGGATGACTAAAATATCTTCCATAAAGTGGAGAGGACTAATCCCCAGAATGCAAAGAATTAATTTTCTATACTTAATATCTAAATTGATGGACAAACTCTTAGCCAGACTCCTCAAACATTGATGATGTTAGAAAATAATTTAGTGGCTCTTCCAATTCAACACCATACCCAACATATTCATGATAATCCTGGATGATAATCATGGAATTAATGAGATTGGAAATATGGCTCTCATAATGACATCAAATACAACATATAAAAAGATCAATCTAGGTTTGTATAACAATTCAACTCATATCAAGGTGGTACAAAAGTCTCTTCATCTCATCCAAAGAAAGGCCTTTCTAATTTTTTCCACCATTTGAGTCAATGTTAGTGCTTTGTGCCCTACGTATCCTAAGTTATTAACTATCTGAGTAAATTTTAATATCACTAACTTCTACAATTTACCAAAGCCAAACTATTTAAGTCGCCTATCAGGAAATAACAATTGCCTCCACAAAATAATAGGTCTAAGAGGTTAAATAAGCACACTATGCTCTTTTATAGAATTATCTTATATGATTCAATGGATTAGAATAGAGTATTTTGGTTTACTACACCACAAAATTAGTAGAGGTGCTCCTGTAGTTGGAATTGCAAAGAAAAAAAAATTGATTAAGTTTAACAACCTTTGACATGACTATGAATGTAACAAAACAAGATTAGTAAGTCCTGATGAAGACTCCAAAGAGCATGATGGATTTTTCCTTCAAACCTTTTAATGAAGCATTGAGCCTCTAAATAAATATTTTGATCTTATTGGATGTATGAGATTGGCAAAGTAGAATGCTATAAAATTCTAGCTTATGCAATATAAAATTAATTCTAAAAAGAGCACAATATATGCATTGTGTGTAGAATTTTCAAGTAGATAGATTAGAATCAATAAATATTTGCGAGTAAAATATGATAGACAACCCTCCTCTACAGCTCAAATATGAAATCCTCCCTTTATGAATTTTGATCGGGAGCCACGTTCTTCTCACTTTATTTGATATATCAACCTAGGTAGTAAATCATGATCAATGGTATAATTCATCCTCCATCTCACGTGTTGAAATTTTATCCCCTCTAGTCTTAGTTATTCTTGCCACTCTCAAGGGTTTTGCTCCATATGATCATTCAATTACTAGCCAAAGAATATGAGTCTTGTTATAGAATAAAAACATTGATCCAAAAATGACCATTGTGGGATTTATTCCAAACACTATAAATCAAGATGAACTAAATCAAATTACTTTTTCAAAGCTAGATATCAAGCCCAAATTATGTCTTTACCACTTCTTCAATGATTTAGTCTATAGAAACAACTTTAGAACACTAATGGATTATATAAGATTAATATCTTTTGTTGGTAATGATACATGAAAAGCTTGAAACTCTGAAAAAGATTTAGAAAATGGGAATATGAATATAAATTATTTTTCTACACTATTTATTTGAATTGATGAATAGACTCTTAGCGAGACTCCTCAATCATTAATGATGTTAGAAAGAAAGACCATCCTCCTTTATGAATTATTCCTTATCAGTACAACTGCTATAATGAAGTCAGTTCTAGGTGGGAAGACTATCTTCAATAAGCTAGAATGATCCATCAAAGTTCTTTTATGTTATTTCTACTGCCAGATTTCACAAGAGATAGCTTAGAATCCTTGCAAATGATCCACCAAATATATATCATGGAGACTTGTTTTTTAGGAAAGAACAATTGGAAAGAACAATTGCCTTTGCACAATAAATGGATTAGCATTATCATATATAATTAAATGGATTAGAATATAGTATTCTGATTTACTACACCAGAAAATTGGTAGAGGTGCTCATGCAGTTGGAATTGCACAGACAAAAGATTTGATTAAGTTCAGAAACCTTTGACATGACTATGAATGTAACAAAACAAGATTAGTAAGTCTTGATGAAGACTCCAAAGAGAATGATGGGTTGTCCCTTGAAGCCTTTAATGGAATCATTGAGCCTCTGATAAATATTTGTATTTTAGACTATGTATGAGATTTGCAAAGTAGAATGGTATAAAATTCTAGATTATGCAATATAAAATTAATTCTAAAAAGAGCACAATATATGCATTGTGTGTAGAATTTTCAAGTAGATAGATTAGACTCAATAAATATTTGCAAGCAAAATATTATAGAGAACCCACCTCTAGAGCTCAAGCATGAAATCCTCCCTCTATGAATTTGGACTGGAAACCAAGTTCTTCTCACATTATTTGATATATCAACCTAGGTAGTAAATCATGATCAATGGTCTAGTTCATCCTCCATCTCACTTCCTGCAATTTTGTCCCCTCTAGTCTTAGTTATTCTTGCCTCTCCCAAGCGTTTTTCTCCATATGATCATTCAATTCCTTGCCAAATAAGATGAGTTTTTTTATAGACTCAAAACGTTGACCCAAAAAAGACCACTGTGGGATTTATTTTAAACACTATAAATCAAGATGAAATAAATCAAATTACTTTTTCCAAGGTAGATACTAAGCCCAAATTATATCTTTACCACTTCCTCAATGATCTAGTATATGGAAACATTTTTGGAGGACTAATCGATTATCTAAGATTAATATTTTTTGTTGGGTCACGATCCATGAAAAGCTCGAAACCGTGAAAAAACTTTAGCAAATGGGAGTATGAATATAAATTGTTTTGCTACACAGTTTACCTGAATCAGTGGATGGACTCTTAGCCAGACTCCTCAAACATTGATGATGTCAAGAAAAAATACCATCCTCCTTTATGGATTCTTCCTTATCTATACAATTGTTGTAATGAAGTGAGTTCTAGGTGGGAAGACTATCTTCAATAAGTTATAACGATCCATCAAAGTGTTTTTCTGTTAGTTCTATTGCCAGATTTGGCAAGAGATCTCTCAAAATCCTTGCAAATGATCCACCAAATATATATCATGGAGAATTGTCAACTAAAACTGGATACAATAAAAACTAAGGGGTCGATCAGGGATCTAATTTATGATTTTTGGTTGTTTACCTTGTTTTTGTAGATGTTTGGGTTGTTTCCTTAAGGATTTCATGCTAGTAAACTTCCTTGTGGACCCATAAAATAAATGTGTTCATAATCATTTAAATTCCTTTCCTATAGGTTTCCATATCAAACGACACACACATGCAATGATCAATGCACCAGTAAAGAAAAATAAAAGAAAACACTTCTAAGATTAATTACCTATTTTCATTTCTAAGCTTACTAGGACAACCCTGAAATATTTTTGAGGAACTTCAATGATGATGCTAAATTGCTCTTGCAAGGCCTGTCAATATAAAATTCTACTGCTTGATTTCACAAATGGAAATTTAGGATGACTAAAAGATCTTCTATAAAGTGTAGAGGACCAGTCAATAGAATGCAAAGAATTGTTTTACGACACTATTTATCCGAATTAATGGACATACTCTTAGCCACACTCCTCAAACATTGATGATGTCAGAAAATGATTGAGGGGCTCTTCCAATTCAACACCATACCTAGCATATTCACGATCATCGTGCATGATTTTTAGGGCATTAATGATATTGGCAAGAGGGCTCTCATAATGGCATCAAATTTAGCATATAAACAGATCTATCTAGGTTTGTATAATAATTCAACTCATCTCAAGGTGGTACAAAATTGTCTTCAGCTCATCCAAAGCAAGGTCTTTCTAATTGCTTCCATCATCTGAGTCAATTTCAGTGCTTTATTCCTTATGGATATTAAGTTCTTAACCGTCTGAGTAAATTTTAAAATAACTAACTTCTGCAATTTACCATAGTCGAACTGTATAAGTCACCTATCAAGAAAGAATACTTTCCTTCACCAAATCTAAGAGCTCCAAGAATCACACTAATCTCTTTTCTAGCATTATCGTATATGATTGAATGGGTTAGAATAGAGTATTTGTATTCACTACAACAAAAAATTGGTATAGGTGCTCCTACAACTATAATTACAAAGACAAAAAATTTAATTAAGTTGAACAACCTTTGACACCACTATGAATGTAACAAAACAAGATCAACGTGTCTTTATGAAGACTCCAGATATCATCATGGATTGTTCCTTGAAGCCTCTAAATGGAGAGGTGAAGCCTCTGAATCAATATTCTGATCTTAGCCTACGTATGAGATTTCTAAAGTAGAATGGTATAAAATTCTAGTTTATGCAATATACAATTATTTCTAGAAAGAGCATAATATATGCATTTTGTGTATAATTTTCAAGTAGACAGATTAGAATCAATCAATATTTGTAGGTAAAATATTATAGAGAACCCTCCTCTATAGCTCAAGCACGAAACCCTCCCTCTATGAATTTTGATGTAAATCCAATGTCTTCTCACTTTATTTCATATATCAACCTATGTAGTAAATCATGATCAATGGTCTATTTTATCCTCCATGTCACTTATTGCAATATTATCCCCTCTATTCTTAGTTATTCTTGCCTCTCTCAACGGTTTTGCGACATATGATCATTCAATTCCTAGACAAAGAAGATGAACTAAATCAAATTACTTTGTCCAAGCTAGATACCAAGCCCAAATTATGTCTTTACCACTTCCTCAATGATCTAGTATATGGAAACAATTTTCGAGGACTAATGGATTATCTAACATTAATATCTTTTGTTGGGTCACGATCCATGAAAAGCTCAAAACTCTGAAAAACCTTTAGCAAATGGGAATATGAATATAATATTCTTTGCTACATTGTTTATTTGAATTGATGGACCGACTCTTAGCGAGACTCCTCAACCATTGATGATGTCAGGAAAAAAGACCACCCTCCTTTATGAATTCTTCCTTATCGATACAATTGTTGTAATGAAGTGAGTTCTACGTGGGAAGACTATCTTCATTAAGCTACAATGATCTGTCAAAGTGTTTTTCTGTTAGTTCTATTGCCAGATTTGGTAAGAGATGGATCAAAATTCTTACAAATGATCCACCAAATATATATCATGGATAATTTTCAACTCAAAATGGCTACAATACAAAATAAGGGGTCCATGAAGGATCTGATTTATGATGTTATGTTTTTTACCTTCTTTTTGTAGATGATTGGATTGTTTCCTTAAGGAGTTCATGTTGGTAAACTTCATTGTGGACCCATAAAAGAAATATGTTCATGACCATTTAAATTCCTTTCCTATAGCTTGTCATATGAAACGACTCACACATGGCATGATCAATGCACCTTAAAGAATAATAAAAGAAACACTTCTAAGCTTAATGACTTCTTTCCATTTTTATGATAATTAGGACAACCTTGAAATATTTTTGAGGAATTTCTACGATGATGATAAATTGGTCTTGCAAGGCCTATCAATGGCAAATTTTAGAACTTGATTTCACAAATGGAAATTTAGGGTGACTAAAATATCTTCTATAAAGTGCACAGGACCAGTTTTTAGAATGCAAAGAATTACTTTTCTACATTGTTTATCTAAATTGATGGACAAACTCTTAGCGAGACTCCCCAAACATTAATGATGTCAGAAAATAATTGAGGGGCTATTCCAATTCAACGCCATACCTATCATATTCATGATAATCCTGGATGATATTTAGTGAATTAATGAGATTGGCAAGAGGGTTCTCATAATGGCATCAAATTCAACATATAAGCATATCTATCTAGGTTTGTATAATAATTCAACTCATCTCAAGGTGGTACAAAAGTCTTTTCAGCACATCCAAAGTAAATTATTTCTAATTTCTTCCATCATCTCAATGAATGTTAGCACTTTGTGCCCTATGGATCTTAAGTTCCTAACTGTTTGAGTAAAATCTCTAACTTCTACAATTTACCACAGTCAAACTTTATAAGTCATTTATCAGGAAAGAACAATTGCCTCCACACAATAACATGTCTAATAGGTTCAAGAAGCACAATAAGCTCTTTGCTAGCATTATCTTACACGATTCAATGGATTAGAGCATAGTATTCCGATTTACTACACCACAAAATTAGCAAAGGTGTTCCTGTAGCTAGAATTGCAAAGAAAAAAGATTTAATTAAGTTCAACAACCTTCGACACCACTATGAATGTAACAAAACAAGATGAATACGTATTGATGAAGACTTTATATAGCATTATGGATTGTTCCTTTTCTCATAAACAAGATTCTTAATAGTTAGGACTCTCCTTAAATCCATTCCATACACATGTTTCATCATGCAACGCAGTGTGTTCAACCATGCTATGGCTGCAACCCTTCCTCTTGCCTGCCTCAGTCGCTCTTCTTGAAGAGCATGTTAGATCTCCTCAAAGATGTTTCTTATGTGCTTATGTTCTTTTCTATGAACAAGCTAGCCTAATTTTTTGTCTCTTAAATTACCAATCTCCTGAATTAGTGAGGAAAGAGTTTCAATATTTGTCATGTGATCATACTTGCATGAGTTCATAAAAAATTCTATCTAATAGAAAACCAAATCCATTTCCACTAAATCAATAGATGATAATGGTACACCTTTGAGTATGGATAAATTAATTGAACCCACTTTTTGCTCAAGTACCAATAAATAAAATGACCATATAAGCGTTCTTCCTTCAAACAAATCTAAATGTTTACACAAGTTACGTTGCTGCATCAAAACATTAATGTGATTAAGAGAGTTGACATTAGCCCACATTGTCTGTTTTTCTGAAATTGCAATAAAATCCTCATACAAGTTGCACTATATTGTTGACAACTTGTAGTATATTACATGTTCATATTTATTTGGAAGTTGTTTCTCCACATCTTGTTTCAGCGGACGTAATATGAAAGGTTGCTATAAATTGTGTAAATTATCAACTTATTTATTCACTAGTTCTTGCCTCTCCCCTATTATAGATATTGGGTTACAAAACCAGTCTTAAATCATGCTATGACAGAGAGTGATGAGGCATCTAAAAATGTAGTGAGGACCAAAGTTCCATAAGATCACTCTAAATTTGACTTCCAATTTTTAATTAGGTGAAGCCCATCTAAAATAAGATATTTTCAGTTCTTCTGTTTAAAAACAAGGGCATATTCTATCATGAGTCTATATGTTGTGATGTACCACTATATTCTTTTAGACTTCGAACTCTTAGAAGCAGCCTTCTCAAGTGAAGTTGTTACTGCAACAGCTACCTCAGGCCGCAAGATATTATTTTTGCCCTTACTTTATGTGGTTATTTTCTCTTAGGGGGCCTTCAAGCTTCCTACAATCTTATGAAATTTCCCTTAGGATTCCCTATCTACATCAACAACCTTCACTCCAACATCTTCCACTCACTCTATTATCAAATTTACAATATCCTGAACAAAGGTCAATAGATAATGAAGGGATTCCATTTGGTCAAACTCTGTTACATTCCACTGAGAAGAATTCATGACATCTTTGATGGTAATTCATTCTTTCCTTCATTATGGTGTTGATGTATAGTGGTTCCAGAACCTTCAAGACTGCCACCTTTATATTTAGCATCTTCATCTTCATCACTGCTATTTACCTCTTTGTCCACCTTTATTGGGAATACGGTCTGAGTTACCTTAGTCTTCTATTTATTTTCCTTTTAGTCATCTTCAATACTATCTAGTATATTTTCCTTACTACTTTTAAATTCATGATTACTCTTACTAACCCACAGCTATTTACAGCCTTATCTTTTGTAACATTAAATTGGTTTATTGGAATATCTTAAATAATTACTCAATTTTAATTGAAAGAGATTGTAATTTTTATTATTCATTTCTTTGGTTTACAATGTACGTTCAATGCATATGTAATTTTTTTCATATTCTATGAATAGGAAAAATATTTTCTTGAGGGTCTTGTACCCCACTTAGATACATGATTTTCCATATTTATTTCCATTGCACCATTAACAGTTTTGAAGATCATTGAGGAAGAAGAGAGAATTCTTCAATCTGAAGGGGACATTGCAATAGGGATTTATGATCTTATTCTACAGATGCTATTGCATCAGAACATTAGATAAGGGTGCTTCCTAGCTCCTTATCTACACATGTTAATCATGGATCCTTAGTGTTCTTTGTTGGAGGAAACTCATGTTGAAGGGTATTTTTGAGGTATTTGGCTACCAAGTGGTTCTAAAATTGTTAATAATCACCTTACTTATGACTCATGTCTCTCTATGAATGTTGAATAGAGATTGGTTGATGTAACTCTAGTTGGTTGAGGAAATTGTGTTGCTTCAAGTGTTTTGGTCAATGCTGACAAGACAAACCATTGGGTGATAGGGATGGATGCTCCATTGTATTGGGTAATCTTGTGAAGTTTTCATTTAGTAATTGAAACGAAAATAAGTGTTAGGTTTAGGGATCCTCCAACGATTTCTTCAGGAAATTTCACATGAAAGGTAATTTCAAGTGGCCTTTAAGAAGTTAAAGGGTTCAATTTCTTGGCAATAGAAAATGCCTGACACTGGAGGTTGACAATTTCTTCACTGACCCATGAATATTTGCATGAAGAAATTGTAGATTTTATTTGGATATACATCATTTCCCTTTGTTAAATGGCATTCAATGTTTTTTTCCTCAAAACATGCCTCACACACAATGTCTCACTTATTGGAAATACTTAGGTGTTGGCATCTAGCAATTTTTCATTAATCAAAATGAAAATATACTGCAAATTTAATTTATGATATCTTTGATGCCAAAGTGCCCATGTCTTGTTCCCTTTTGGACACCAAGTCCTATTCTTCAACTCTATCACCACTAACCAGTCTAAATATCCCCTCTTTCCCAACAACCATACCAACTTCCTTTTAGCTCTTTTATCAACAATAAAACACATATTATTCCTAAAAATAGAAATTAAATGAGGGCTATGTTTCATAATTTCAATTGAAGACATAAGCTCCTTATCCAATCTAGGGAAAAGAATACCTTTAGGAAAAAAAACCTTTTACCTTTCATTTGTAACTGCACATATCCTTTAACTAGAACTTTGTATTCTTCTCCACCACAACAATCTCAAAATAAATTCTTTTCTTATTTGCTACAAAATCAGAGTGTAAATTATTTTTGTTATTGGAATGATGTGATGCAATCAAAGTCAAAGTTATTCACTCTAACCACTTTATTCCTAGACTAAAACTTTCTCCCCTTCTTCACGCTTAACTACATTTTCTTGCTTCAATTTACAGAATAGTGATGTTGGTTATGTAAGGTAGAAAATATCCCAAATTAAAAGCCCATTGAAGTGTCATTTCATTTTGTTAGAAAGTCAACAAAGCCAAAAGTGCTAATAGTCTATTTATGCTCAATGTTGGTATCCAAAAACATAAAAGTTTGTGAACCTGACTATATGTTATTAGCTTGGTTGGACATAGTAGATTCCTTTCTTCAACTAGTAGTTCCATGGCCCATCATTACGACAATAAGAAAATAATTAAATGGAATGAAATTTATGTTGGGGGAAATGAAATGAAATTTATGTTAATACACACCAAATACAAAGGGACCAGAGATTACATTGTTCATGAGAAGTTTATGCAAAAACATATATATAGTCCAAAATGCCTTGTAAGATGAGAAACAAATTAACTCGAAATTATATACTTTCACTAGATTAACTCAATGCTAACTTACAAGTATTGTAATTCACAATGAATTATGTTTTACACATTATAAACTATGAATTCGTTTTACATTTCATAAAGTCCATAACGATGTTGATTTGGGTGAGTTTTTCCCATTATTATCCAACAAAGACTTGATGGATGGAGGAACACTAACACTCTATAATACTGGTATAAAAACAAGACCATGCAAGAACCCTAGTGTCACAAGGGCAAGGTACATTTGAAAATAGTAGACCTCAAATATTTCTAACCATGCAAAGCATAGCAGAAGCACATTAATAAAGTTTGCAATGGTTATTCCACTGAAGAAAGAAGCCCCCAGTGTTGTAAGTGCATCTTAGAGTGTTGTGTCCTGTCTCCACTCATAGAGAATGCATGTGTAATGTGGACAAAAAACTCAATTGCAATGCTGATTGAAATTACAAAGTTCTATATAAATAATAAAGACAACCCCAAGTGCAACTAAATTAAAACATAAAACTGAATTTTAAAAATATGGACATAGAAGAAATATTAAGCTCAAAAGTTGTAGCTCGACTGCAAAAGAGAAAAACAAACTCAAAGTGACATGTTAAAATCATAATTTTTAAATTATTTGAAAATTACTCTCCATCGTAATTCATGTAAGAACAAAAAAACACTGAACCAACATACCTAAAACAAATTGTTATCATGTTAAGAAGATATCGACGCTAGTCCAAAAGTGCTCAATCTTTGTTGATAAATGTATAGAATGACCTCCAATTCATGATCAAAACCAAGAATATATAGCATGCGAACCTATTTCAAATAGTGAAATTGAAATGCAATTTTCATGGCTCCAGTTTTTGACTAAACCAATGAAATTTTCCGTCAAACCTAAATTGCCCATAAAAAAAAAAGACTAGGGTTAAAAAATATGTGTCCCATAAAATATTGGAGAGTGAGGGTTCACGAAATTGAACACGAATGATTCCGAAAATCATTAGTAGAAATAAAAAATAATAGGTTGCCCATAAAAAATGTGTTTCCAAAGTAAATAAATAAAAATTGGAGACGAAGGTTTCATGAAATTGGACACCAAAGATTTAGAAAATCATGAGAATAACTTGGACACCAAGAATGCAGAAAATAATAAGGAAAAAAAAAAAAAATTGCCAATAACAAATTGGAGATCCAACGTTAAAAAATGTGTTGTTAGATAAATCAAAATTGGAGATCCAACTTAAAAAAATGTGTTGCCAGATTAAAAAAAAATTGGAAACCAAGGGTTCACGAAATTGGGCACTGAAAATTCAGAAAATCATGAGGATAACTTGGACGCCAATAATTCAGAAAAGCGTAAGGAGAAATTAATTTAAAGTAGAGGTTCAAAAAGAGGAAAAATTACAGTAATATTTTGTCCATGAAAATTACGCATTAAAAAATTAAAAAATTAGCAATTGTGAGAATAAAGCAATTTTTCACAATAAAATATTCTCCATTAATATTTTTTAGAAAAATAGGTTTTAAGGTGTTAATTTTTGTGCATATCTATTGTTATATTGAAAAAAAGAAATATTGCTAAAACAAATGCTATTAATTTTAATCAGTTTTTATTAACAACTAATTTTGTTCCATATATTTTGGAATTTATATAATAAATTTGAAATAGTATATTAAATTTTGGATTAACAAATTTTATTAAATCTTGTGTTAATAATTAATTTAAATATAAAATATATCTATGGTTATTTTGATAAAAGTGACATTTATTTAGGTAATTTTGATAAAAGTAAAATAATAAAAATAATATATTAAAAAATTGTCTACATGGCATTATTATATTAATTTCTTATTTTTTCTTAGGTGGCTATTTTTGAGTTGAAATTTCCTCTAATTGCATTTTCTATTGGATAGGGTTGGTCTATATGATAACAAGAATTGTTCATGCTTGTGTGAAAAATACATTTTTGTTAGCTAGTAATGGAAAGAATGTTAGAATGTTGCTTGTGAAGAAGGAAAATGAGACAATAAAAGAAGAGGAAGAAGATTCATGTTATATTTATCCAAAGAATTTGTGAAGGAGGAAATAAAAGTAAGGTTTTGTTTTGATATTATTCCAAAGAGTTAGAGACGAAAAATGAGGGAAGTTTTTCTAGAAAAAGTGAAAGAGATGTTGACTAGATTTAAATAGGTTATTTTAGAGTAGTTTCCGTATGCATTACCACATATTAGAAGTAGTACCCATCAAGTATATTTGATACCAAGTTTTAGTTTTCCTAACAAAGCTCAGTATCGTATGCCACCTACTTAGAATGAGGAGTTTAAAAGACAAGTTCATGAATTTCTAGAAAGTGGTAAGAGAGCTTAAGCTCTTGTGTGACACTTGTACTAACGAGAAATAATGGTGGATAATGAAGAATGTGCACTATTTTATGGCTACTAAAAAAATCAAAATTAAGTACAAATGCATGAATTGATGGCATGTTTGATAGGTGCAAGGAATTTTTACTAGAAAAATATTTAAAAAGCAGGTATCATTAGATTAGTATCTGTGAAAGCAATGAATGAAAAAATGATTTTAATACTAAGAATGAGCTTTATGAATTGTAATCATCCCATTTGGATTTACAAATGCATCAACTTCCTTCACAAGATTGATGAAAGTGTTGATGCCTTATACCAATAAATTGGCATAAGTGTACCTTAATGAGGGAGGAGTTAGTTTATTTATAGCTTGTCATGTCTAAAAAAGGCTTAAATATGGGATGACTAGTTCTTAATAGCACATTTGAAGTGCAAAGAATTCTGGATTAGCTACTTTTTATATGAATATTATAGAAAACTTCAACCTGATATGTAGAACTTTGACCTCTTGCATAAAAAGGTGAACTCAAATGAAATATTGTTGCACAGAGAGGAATTTGATCACTAAAAATTGAAAGTCATTATAAGGCTATGGTTGGATTTGTTTAAAAAAAATATGAGTTAATTGCAAGATTAGTCAGACAACCATTTGTTGGTGGGAAACATTCCCTAAGGAAAGGGTTGAAAGCCTCAACAGAGCAGAATAAGACAAGCAACGAAGAGCACTAAAACAAGCATGCCAAACATACTAATTATCAAAGTTGGATTGGAAACATACTCGCAGTTCCTACATTTTATGATGTTCCCATAGGGTCCAAACACTTTTCTTCCTCCAAGACGTAGAGACTTCCAATTCAATCACATAAGCATATACATAATAGATAATTCAATGCACATACATATAAATATGTTATGTCATCATATATATTAATATAAACTATCATTCATGAGATAACAACATATCAAGAACAAGACATTAACTTATTTATTGATTAACAACAATAATTGTAGGAAAGGTACAACCTAATCCAGGCCAAAGGCATCAATGAAGGCTTCCTCTGGATTCGTCCAGCCCAAGCCATGAAGATAACCTCTCTAATAAGCGCAAGAATGTGCTATATAAGGATGATGTTATAACACCCTTATGAATTTTCTTTTTAGACGATTACTATTTTTAGATATTAAACTATTATGGGATTTAATGGCAAGGGAGGACACGATGAAATTGTATTATTATTATTATTGAGTTAATAAATAAATTTATTGGGAATATTCTGTAATAGCACTAGAGTGTAGCAGACTTATTGTGAGCTTATAACAAGTTGTGGTGGTCAATTCCACATGATGGACCTTCCCTAAAAAGTCTCCTGAAATTCCGTAGGAGAAAAATAAAATAAAATTAACATAATGGGAGAGAAAAATTATGTTGATCGTTTAGTTGGAGAAAAATACTAAGTGAGGTGGAATAAAGAACTATGGGAGAAAAAAAAAGGCTTGAAAGAAAAATAAAAGTATATTTTTCAGAAAAACTAAAACAAAAACTCTTAGGGAAAAGGTTTCCAGACCTTAAAGTACGACATTGCTAAAATATGTTGGGAAGAAAAATCTATAAAATAAAAAACTACACAAGAATCAAGGAGGTCATTGAATCCTAAATTCAAGAAGGTATTTGTTATAGACATTTTTGGGCCCTACAACCCCAAGCATGAAATGTCCATAAGCCAAGGGCTCCTAAGTCCCTAAAGGTGTTGTTTGAACCCCTAAAAGAATAAGGTCAACTGATTACAGCTTCTCCCAGAAGTTCTCCATGAAAAACTACTCAGAACTGGTCAAAACTGGATCATTGCACTTGCTCCATGGCCAGAGTGCGATGCATTGCACCTTGTACACACGGGAAGTGCATTGCATTTCAAAAATCCCTTCTATGGGGTGCAATGGACGAGAAAAGACAAGTGGAAAAGACAGTTTGCGAGGTGGATGATCATGGAATCTTCCAGAAACTTCTCTTGGGACACTTGCCTCTCAGAATCGCCCAAGGATGAGTAAGAGATCAATGAGATCTCCAAGTGGCATCAAGAACTATCAAAGAGAAGACACTAATCAAAAACCCAGAGCTGACTCACACCTCTACAAATATCTAAATATAGATCTCTCATCCCAGAGATCCAGAGGTTGGAGGCTGGAATTTTGGATATTGTAAGGAATTGTTGTTGGTTTCTAGAGACAAACATCAGATTGTTGGGTGATCTAAGCTTTGTTTGAGGTGAAGAGGGGCTTCTTTGCTGGGAGGTTGATGCTGGGTGGGAACAACTGGTTGTAACTCCTCCTGGATCTTTTCTTGTTTATCAATAAAAGCTATTTGAGTTTTCCTCCATGCTTTTGTATCATTGATGCTTGTTACATTTGTATGGTCAATTTACATCTGATCCTAGATTGTTTATGATTATAGATCCATGTCTTTGTATAGTGCTATGCTTCTGTGATCTTATAGCTACTTTGTGAAGCTGGGCGTGCAAGGGAGCAGGTAGCTGGGGACTATCAAAGAAGAGAGGGATCGAATCGAAGGATTAGCGCAAGACAGAGGTTGGTCTTTCTGTTCCTCTCTATCTATAATTCATAAAGGAAAAACAAAAGTAGTTTTTCTCTGTTTGTTTCTAAGGCAGTTGTCACACCTTAGTGGGATAGAGCAGTTCTAAATAGACACTTTTCCTTGTAACAAAATGGCGACCATACTGGGGAGCTAATTAGTTTGTTTGTTTATCATTCTTTGTTGTCTATTTCATAAACTTACAAGTAGGATTCGAACTGCATTTGCCATAACAAATGCAAAGTAGACAACTGCTACTTCAATCCATCTACTAGATCTGTTTATGATTTAAACAACTGATTCACAAACTATCTAATTGTCGTTGTGATAGCTCTTAGATCCTCCTTACATCTACCCCTGATTGTTTCATTACTGATTGCTTTTTGCTCGGCCAAAACCCAAGAACTAAACTGCAAACTGTGACCCAGAATCCAAACAGAGTCTCGTTTCTGGCCCAGTGCAGGTACTGTTCAGAGATTCTGAATTTCAGCGCACTTCCCGAGTGGACAACCTGCGCTGCATTTCAGATTCTGTGTGTTACAGGTGCACTGATCAGACTAGCTCTGTGTAGTTGTGGCTTCTGTGGTTCATTCTTTCCAGTTCTATTCTTGAATTTTGCTACCTATGATCAGTATATGTCTGTTTGAAAGCCCTTCTCCTTACTGTTATTCTACCTCCTTTGTACAAAAGAACTGTAGATGTTTTTGTGTGTTTGTTGAGTCATTTGCATTTCTCCTTTGCAAAAGTAGCGTAATCGTACTGTCGCCCTTTGATTTGAAACTGTCGCAAGTGTCGATTTCAATCGTAGGAAAAAGTTTAATTGCTGTTGATGGTCGATTATCTTGTTACTATTGCTTTTGGTCTAAATTTGTAATTTTATAGTGTCAAGAACAAGTATTCATTTCAAAATCGTAAGGTGTTGTAATCGTCTCCATTTTTTGATTTCGAAAAGAAGCTTGTTGATATTTGTCGCTCGAAAAGAAATTCAAATTTGTGCATCAACTTTCTTTTTAGCATTCATATACTAAGAAAGTTGATAAAAAATACATGCATGTGCATTTGCATATAGACAGTCTGATTGGCTTGATTTAGGAAAGTGCATTTAGAGTGTGCTCTTTGCTCTTTGTGAAAAGATTCTGTCTTTCTTTTTCCCTAGTAGCTAGGATTTTCATTGCATAAAGGAGATAAAAAGTTTGTTTATCATCTTAGATTGCATTTTAGGAATTACATCTACATCTCGTGGTGAACCCAAAAGGAAAACTTCATAAACAAGATCAACTTAAAATAAATTCAATGAATCTAACAATGCTTTGGAACTTAATGCACAACATTTAGAAGTCTAGGCTAGAGACGTATTCCAGCGTCGTAAAGCCTGGTAACTGTTGTTCTCACTGATGGTTGGGTGATTCCTTCACTTTGAGATGATAAGTGCCAGTACGGACTTGTGCTCCCACATACCGTCGAGTATATTTTGGGAGACCCTAATAGGCTTAATCCTTTATCCATAGGAAGCCGTGTCTACCGCCCTATCGATCGCAATGCACTGAACATAGCATTCTGGAAGATTGGCTGTCGTACCGTAAAAAGTATTCTGCAGTTTTGCGATTGGTTTGGTAATCCCTCTACCTAGATTTCCAGAGCAGTCCCTTTCATTCCTTTTCAAACTCCTTAACAGAAAAGGTCCATCTGAGCACTTGTCACTTCAAGCTCATTAAAAATCGAAGGCGACTAGAGTCATCTTTTGTTTTTTCTCGACTCTTAAAAATTGAAAAAACAAGTTGTGTCAAAGCGTCTAAAATTCATCTAATTCGGAAACATAATTACCTTTTTAGTTGATCAAAGTAATCCGCAATTGTGGAAGAAAGTCAATAGAAATCGCTAAAAAATCTTTTGGATAGACTAGATATGTCTGAACAACCATCAACATCCAGGACTGTGTCATCCGACGCAGCAACGGCATAGCCTCCTGCTGCTACTCCAACGATGTTTTCCGGTATATCATCTATCGCGGCAAGTTATCAACAACAAGCAAGAGTCCAATCAGGGACTGTTTCGACAACATGGTCTGTTCCTATTTCTTCATCCAGATTATCATATGGTATTTCTTATGTTGAAACTCAACAAATTGATCCAATGTGTCTTCAAAGGCCAATTTACCCTTTAAGTACTAGATTGCCACCATATGGAGGGCAGTATGCCTTTTCATTGTTCCCTCCCAGAGAACAACCATATGGGAGTTTACAACAAAGTTTAGGTCAAACTGGAATTACATCTAGCAGTTGGGTACCAATACTGCCTCAGCAACCAAGGGTTGTATATTCAATGCAACCAGTCCACCCTGTGTCGAACATTCCCACTATACCTGCTGTGGTGACTGAGTCACAAGTACAAGTGCTACCTGTTGTATGTCAACCCCAAGTTTCTCAGGTTGCAATACAACAGCCTCTTGTCTCGATAGCTCAATCACAACCTCAGGTTAGTGCTTCCTTATCTAGAGCGACTCAGGCTCAAACAAGTACTATGACTTCTCATCTTGGTCAATCATCTAGTATTAGGCAACAACAAATGGTCCAACAACCATGGCTGATTCAATCTCAACAACCGCCATTCCAGCAATCATATCAAGGACCTGAGCAACAAGTCTTTGTAAGTAATGGGCAACCGCATTTCCAAAGCGGTTATCAACAACCATATTATAATGGTTATGCCCATCAACCTTGTTAAAGTTTCCAGCATCAAATACATTATGCTGGTATGCAAAGACCCACTGCTCAGGCGATTCCATCTTATCCTAGGTATCCTTCGCCTAACCTGAATAAACAGTTGCCCTTTGTAGCAACTCTGGAATTACCAGATCTAAACCGGTTGACGAATGATCCAATTGCTTATGCCCCTTGGTGGCCAGTGATTCCACATAAACTTCCGTCAGATATTCCTAAATTTAATGGAAATCCGGGTGAAGACCCGTCGAATCATGTGATGACATTTCATCTGTGGTGTTCATCAAACACCCTAAACAATGATTCGATTAGCCTTCGCCTTTTCCAGAGGACGTTAACTGGTCCGACAACAAAATGGTATATCGAGTTACCCAGAGCTTCGTTTCACAACTTCAGTACCCTAGCCACAACCTTTTTAACCCATTTCAGCTACCAATAAGGTACGAAACCGGAACAGAACTTCTTACCAATTTCAAACAGACAACGACCGCTCACATATCCGATCATATACATGAGTGGTGACGTCATCGTAGAATGGTAAAAACATATGTTCCCAATCACCTCTTAGCTGAATGGTTTATCAAGTCATTACTACCTTCCATCACGAAAGATGTGGCAAAGGGGGGAGTCATCACCAAAGAGCGGGTCATTGCTCGTGCGCAATATTTAGACTTGATTTATACTCAGTCTGGCATGCTCTATGATAAACCACCTGACGTTCCTAGACCGGAATTCTCAGTCCCTCCTCCTCCTAGATCAAACAATGACTCTCATGCCAACGATGGCATGATTGGTGCAACAAACACGAAATCGAAAAAGGCTACATCTAAAAAGGCCCGTAATATTTCCAGTCAAAATGCAAATGAAGAACTTCCCGCCTCAGAAGTAAATGCCGTGTCAACCGACAAGGGCATACAACTGAAGCAACCAAGAGGCAAGAAGAAAAAGAAAGGGAGAAAAAAGAAGCAGGATGAGTCATCTCCTATAAAAGCTTCTGCAAACCCTTCTGGGCAAAGGAAACCCCCTGCGAGGTGTCATATATGTGATGAGGATCATCGGACGAGAGATTTTCCACATAAAGATGAAGTTAAGAAACTCTTCAAGAGCTCAAAAACCTCAGCAGTATTGACTAATCCGTTTCCAAACCCGGGAACCAAACTGGTTGCTAATCAAAATGCTTCCCGATCCCAAGTGCTTATGTTGTCTATCTCAAAGCAGCAAAGTGATGCTTTGACAAGGAATAAAGATTACGGGAATCCACAGCTGTTGAATAACAAGGCTAATGAACAACCTAGTAGTTCGACAACAACTTTGACCGAAGTTGTGCCACCCATCATTCCTGAACCAATGATAAAGTCACCAAATGGAGTAGTACACAAATCGACATTTAATCCTCGTGCAAAAGTAGCACAAAATTATAATATAATAGAGGACCTGGCTCAATAGTCGTCCGCTATGTCGACACTTGAGGTACCGCAAAATTGCCCCTCCCAAAAGTAAGCTTTATTATCAGCAATAGGTGGGATTGGCCCAATGGATTCCAATCTTGTGGCCTTTGATCATAAAGGATATGACCCTCAGTTACCAGCTCAACTAGCTTTCCTTATTAAAGTGAAAGCCCTCAACAAAACTATTCATCGAACAATTATTGATGAGGGGGCATCTACATGTATTATGTCGATGACTTGCTGGAAAAATTTAGGCTCACCACCCTTGTCGAGATCGTCAACAACGTTAAAAGCATTTGATGGATGATCATACACTCCATATGGGATTTTAACTAACTTGCAAGTTGAACTGGGGGGCAAAATAGTAAAAATTGATGCTGAAGTAATCGACGGAAACCTCGATTACAACATTCTACTGGGAAGGCCCTGGATATATGCCATGGCTGCAGTTGTGTCGACCTACTTCAGGAAGGTTTCATTTCCCTTTCAAGGAGGAATTACAATCATCAACCAACAAACATTTCTCCCCAACAGTTCACAAGTTACGGGAAGCATTCCAATGATCCATGGAAGCAATCATTCGCTTCAAAATATCGGAGTAGGTCTCCTAAAAGACCCTGCCTTAATGGGTACTTTTGCCCTACCGCCTCCGAGGAACCTGGCGGAAGTGGCCACAGTGGAAACCCGCAATATGAAATATTCTATATCTAATGGGTTCAGAAGATTCCTAAACATTTTGTCAGCATGGATCATCGCCCTAATAGAAATATTGTAGCAATCAATTTTCTTGGCTTGGCGGGCAAACCCAAATCAACACTCATCGAATGTTTGGATAGATAGGTCTAAGGAATATGGCACCTCTTCAGATCCTTGGTCGCATGTAAATTCAACAGACGAAGGAATCATTCAATCAATGATGATAGGAGAGGCACCATGGGAAGATCACCACCATCGTTCCCATCTCCCGGATTACAACGAAGATTATTCCAATGACCTTAATCATCCTTCAGTTTTTGATTTTCTGTCAAATACTGTAAATACGGTGGATTATGAGGATAGTTCTTTTATTATGTCAACCTCATTAAAAAATGAAACAAATCCCCTTTCCAAATCTCAAAGGTAAACCTTCATTCCAACCACCGAGTTGAATGCAATGAAGCTTGGGGGGCATGCACGTCGATTTGTGATATTATGCTGGGGGCATGCAAACTTATCACGAGCAGTGTTACTGCAGGGTTCAAGCTCGTTAAAAAATAAACCCGCCACAAGTAGTGTTACTGCAGGGTTCAAGCTCGTTAAAAAATAAACCCGCATCGAGCAGTTTTAGCACATTGTTCAAGCTCGTTAAAAAATAAACATAAGACATGAGCAAATGTTTCCCCCCACATTTAAGCTCGTTAAAAAATAACTGTTCCCCGGTAAATAACCATCATGAATGTAGTACTTCAGCCATTAAAGCCTTGGTCGTGTTTGCACCGTCACCTCCAGTTTTTCATTGGCCGACCATTCACCTCCATTTGATTGTTTACCCATTTTGAGGAGCAACTGCGAATAGTGATTTCACTAGCCACCCTTGTGACACTGCCGTGATTGGAAAATTCCAAACCTTACCTGGAATTAGCTGCTACCCATTTTATCACTCGTTCCTCAAAAGACGAGTCTCCTTTAAGCTCTTTTCAAATGACTCGTAAAATATGAAAAGATTGCCGAGCCATTGGCCTCTCTAGCTCGTTAAAGGGACAGGAAGTGCTATCCATCCTATAGATTTTAATCTTTTTGGACCTGAGGGATTATTACACAAAAAGATCGAGCGCTTGTTTTGTTCGGCTCGTTAAAAGTATCGAAAATTCATCCCTTCTGTATTGTTTTATACTTTTTCGGACTTAAGGGATTAGATGACAAAAAAGGAATTTTGGAGTTACCTTTACGTCCCTTTTCAGTCTCTCTAAAATTGAAAAGGACTGAGTTATCTTTGTCGTTAAACTCGTTAAAAGGATTAATAGCGACAAACTTGTCTATAGACGAGAACGACTTTCACTATCACTAGGCTCGTTAAAACATAACGATGGGTTTGCCCAAAGGGAAAATTATAGAACAATCATATGTTATCCTCCTCAAGCTTGACAAAAATAAAGAGGTGCTGATCAGCAATGACTGGGGAAAAATTGGGAAGAAAACTTGAAGAAACTTTGTTGGTAGCAAGTCGCTCTTGAACATGACACTTCCACTCCATGTCCGAGTCGGGTTGGGTTGTATCATTCACCGGTCACATCACCATGGTCACGCCATACCATCCACATTTGGGGTTAATGCTACCAATCCATCACATCAGTCTCGCCGATATGTTCAAGAAAAGTCATTCAGAGAATTCACCTGTGTCTCACCCACTACCATACATTATACTCCATTCTTTCATGACCGCCACCCTGAACCTTATATCACCATATCATTTTCACCTCCATTAAAATCATTTGCTCCGTTCCGTGTCATTGATGTGGGATTCATTAAGGCCCTCCTGTGATGGATCACTTATTGTCGACATCAACTCATTATCCAAGAAGTTGATCTAGGAATACCCCATTCAGTACTTTGAAGCTTGCATGCCTCAATGCCAAGTTTCTCACTTCCGGCGACAGGTTTACATCAATGGCCTTCAACCGAAAGATCTTGCGTGGTGTTTGATGCCAAGTCCTTTATTCACACCACGTGAATTGTACTGCAGTGCCTTGAGGGTCATTATCATTATCGGTGATTCCTCTCGCACTTGTTAACAGTTTACATCATTGACTGGTAATCAAGCGATGTCTTTCCATGTTCGACTTCAGAACATTTCTCACATGGATCGACTTGTACTCCGAGTGAAGATCGAACGAGATTGAAGACCCCTGATCTAGTTTCATCCATCCAGGCTGCAATATATATTCAGGGAAATAAAGACATTAAATGTACATCATTGCTGCACAGATAATCATCCACTCAAAAGGATGATGGCTCTATCAGAATCATCCGTCTACACTCAGACGATTGTCTGTCCTATTTACATGAAAATGAATTTATAAAGCTGAGCATGGGAATGCCTACCTCAGCTAGATCATGAAAATAGTATGAAGATAATGTATTGTATTGTATCTTATTACAGGTCTCCTCCCAACATTGAAAGAACTTCGGATCCTCCTAATAAAGAATTTCACCCGACATCAAAAGATTAACGACCTCATGCTTTAGGGGGCAACTGTTATAGACATTTTTGGGCCCTAAAACCCCAAGCATGAAATGTCCATAAACCAAGGGCTCCTAAGTCCCTAAAGGTGTTGTTCCAACCCCTAAAAGAACAACGTCAACTTATTACAGCTTCTCCTAGAAGTTCTCCATGAAAAACTACTCAGAACTGGTCAAAACTGGATCATTGCACTTGCTCCATGGCCAGAGTGCGATGCATTGCACCTTGTACACACGGGAAGTGCGTTGCATTTAAAAAAGCCCTTCTATGGGGTGCGATGGACGAGAAAAGACAAGTGGTGGAGACAGTTTGCGAGGTGGATGATCATGGAATCTTCCAGAAACTTCTCCTGGGACACTTGCCTCTCAGAATCGCCCAAGGATGAGTAAGAGATCAATGAGATCTCCAAGTGGCATTAAGAACTATCAGAGAGATGACACTAATCAAAAACCCAGAGCTGACTCACACCTCTGCAAATATCTATATATAGATCTCTCATCCTAGAGATCCAGAGGTTGGAGGCTAGAATTTTGGATATTGTAAGGAATTGTTGTTGGTTTCTTGAGACAAACATCAAATTGTTGGGTGATCTAAGCTTTGTCTGAGGTGAAGAGGGGCTTCTTTGCTGGGAGGTTGATGGTGGGTCGGAGCAACTGGTTGTAACTCCTCCTGGATCTTTTCTTGTTTATCAATAAAAGCTATTTTAGTTTTCCTCCATGCTTTTGTATCATTGATGCTTGTTACATTTGTATGGTCAATTTACATTTGATCCTAGATTGTTTATGATTATAGATCCATGTCTTTGTATAGTGCTATGCTTCTGTGATCTTATAGGTACTTTGTGAAGCTGGGCGTGCAAGGGAGCAGGTAGTTGGGGACTATCAAAGAAGAGAGGGATCAAATCGAATGATTAGCACAAGATAGAGGTTGGTCTTTCTGTTCCTCTCTATCTATAATTCATAAAGGAAAAACAAAAGTAGTTTTTCTCTGTTTGTTTCTAAGGCAGATGTCACACCTTAGTGGGATAGAGCAGTTCTAAATATACACTTTTCCCTATAACAGTATTCGCATGGGGAGAACTACAAGAGATAGTTAATGGTTGGGTGGGACATGCATAGTTCCGAAATCTACCCGAAGAAGTGATCACGGTTGGACAAATTTCTTCCCATATGTTTCAGTTGATTTTGATTAGTTTAATGATATGTATGGATATAATATAATAGATGATGTATATTTGTAATCTGCTCTATTTACCTTTGATATTTCCAATTGCATGCATAGTTCCATGGTCCTTTATGTGCATGCATAGAATAATAAATTTTTATTTCTATTGATGAGAAGTGTGTTGAATTAGTATATAGCTTTGATTTATGGAGAACGATATGAAACACTACATAATTAGGTGAAAGTATACATATGTGATACTAGTTTGGAATAGTATAGACGTACAATAAATTAGAGAATCTGGTTATGGATTAAAAAACCCACAAATGAAATAATAACAATTGTAGTTTTAATTTGGAAGCATATTCGATAATAATCTAAAGGCAAGTTAAGAATATAGATATATAAACCAGGCATGAATGACCTTGTTGTTTATCAAGGCAATTGGTCCACAATTATATTGGTTTAGGGAATAATAATGATATTTCAAAGTTATTCTATTTTATACATAATATACCTAGGCAAGGGAATGTATCTATATTGATTTGGATAAGGAAACATGGAACTCCCATGTTATTTCTAACTAGTGAGGGAATGAGAGTTGTTTGTGAAACTATTTAGTAAGAGCTATAAAATACCCTATAATGTTCTAGACTTACATATATTAAACTAAACTCTATGACTTTCCTGAGGCTTCTATAGAAAATAAATCCGAACCTTATTAGTCTCGTAGCATTATTGTGGAGATCATTACTGAAAATAATTAATAATTGAAGGAATGTCAAAAGGGGGGGAAATGGAATTAAAAATATAAGGGAAAGAGTCGAAATGTAGTTGACGATTATCCATCATAAGGAAGAAATTAGTTGAATTAGAAAGAAAGAAGGGGTGGAACTTGAAAAATAATATGACAAACAAGTTCAAGATTGAGAAATATTTTTTGTATATGTAAGCATGAATATATATGTCTATACCAATATACACATGAAATATTAATATGGTTACAAGAAAGGTATACATCGGATATTGAAAAGAAAAATATATATACATAAAGAATTATTCGTTATATACATGAACGACTGCACTCGTTCTATTACATAAATAGAGTGATATATATATATATATATATTGTTAAATTGCATAACCATGGAATAAACATCTTAATTTCCATATTATACTTAATGTTATCGAAAGCAATTGAAAATAGAAAACAAATTAACTACTAATGTGAATCTTTGTTCCTACTATCCATGTATAAACATCGCAAAGAATTACAGACTCATATGGGTGAAAATTTGTGAGCTTTGACAGAAAGAAATTATTGGATGAGTAGAAGAAATATATATACACCAGTATGAAATACACAAATATGTACCAACTCATAACAAGAAGTAAAAAGAGAATAGGTTACAAATGGAGAAGCCAAATCTAAACATAATTGAGAATCTATTACAGTTTAAGCTTTAGGTAATAACCTTTGATGATAAGAAATGTCACACATGTTTAATTACATCAAGCCTCCTTAGGTAGTGTAGGCTAAGAAATTAAAGAGAAATTTTAACAAAACCCTGAATAGGGTTTTAATGACCCTAGTCAAATAGTCACCATCTCTCATCTTAGGCATACATAACATAAAATTTTGAAATAAAACCAACATGTGAGACAATGATACAGTAGTCAAAGTGTTGAAAAAAGGAAGTGAAAAACTTTAAATCTAAGTTGAAAAATTCCTTTTCGACGGTGCTGATGGTCATTACCTATAGAGGAAAGGTAAAATAAGAGGTTAAAGAAACAAAAACCCTAATTTTTTTAAAATATGTGTGTGTGTGTGTGTGTGTTTGTGATACGAATAAGGGAGAGTCCAAAATTATACCTACCTTGGGCTAGCTTACACCTATGCACCAACCCTATGCATACCGAACACATAAGTAGGGCCACAATTATTAATCTGATATTGACTATGGATAAACTGAGTTAAGTAAAATCCTCAAAGAAAGAATGAAAAAGGAAAAACCAGAACAAGAGACACAATTCCCTCATTATAGAAATCTTACTCTGTAACTCTCAAATAGAGGCCATCAATTCCTAGAAGCAACCACTATTTTTCTAACCTGGAAAACTTCTTCAAAAAAAAAGAAAAAGACAAAGTGAGTGAGCGCTTCTACGAAAGAGATAAATGATGGATATGAAGGAATAAAACAAATTAAATAATATATAAACTTTAAAGTACCTGTAGAGGTCATGAATGACCCAAATTGATTTTGGTTGTTAGATTTGTTTCTAGAAGTGGGTCATAGGTGGAACAACGGCCATATGGCCATTAAACGATCCGAAAGTGTGGCACTGTGTAAACTATCAGAGCAACACTCTGATAGAATAATCACCTCACTGAGATAAGCGGATTTTCAATGTGAATGATGCCACAAGAAAAATTGTGCAAAAAAAAACAATTAAACCAGTTGATACAACAAAAGAAAAAAAAGTTTAATACTTTTATCCCAAGAGCAATGAAGGAAACCATGTTGATAAACCTTTTAATAGCAGACATTATTGTGAACATGAAATGGGTGGCTCAAGGAAGCCAAGACAACTTGTGGAGTTGCAAAGCGGTGGTTGCACCAGGTAAAAGCATGTTTGAATGAGAAAAATGAGGTTTCAACATAAGAGAAAGGAGTTTTTCTAACACTATTAAACGTTCATCGTTAGGTTGTAAAAAATTCATCCAGGCCATTCATAGTGAATATACTCCTATACTACCCAATCCATGTGAAGAGAACATGGAGGGACAAACATGGGGAGAAACCGTAGTGCCATGTGGGATAGAGCGTTGAGCCTCATTGATTTTAATATCTGACATTGTTATGAAAACCCAAAGGACACGAAATATATGTATTATATCTAGAGAATATGTAGGTAAGGATCAATACATGGAAGGGTTCTAAGTTATTTAATTTCTTGAATTGATATAGATATGGTTATATCTAGATCTTGTCCTCATTAAAATATATCAAATGAGATGGAAGGGACTAGTGTAATCTATGAAATGATCTAAGGAATAGCAATTTTAATGGTAAGTGGATAACAATAAATGAAAGATCATCACTTAATAATGTAACCCAATTTTGTGTTCATGGAAGATAAACACATAAGGGTTCATAATGAATTATAGATATATGCCATTAGTGAAATCAATCATGTAGTGAAGAGTTTTACTACTCCTAATAATAATCAGGCATATGTCTTCATCCAATATTGATCCTTTCACAAAAAAAAAAAATATCATTGAAATCTAAAAGCATTACCACATGTAGTGAAGATGCATATGAGGGAACAAATAAAAGGGTGTTTTGAGATAGGTGTAGTTATTGTAATGTAAAAGGGAATATATTCTTTTGGTATGGAATTTTGAGGTATGTTACATATGGTATCAGACTTGTAGGTTCAAATATTTAGTTCTATTGCCCAACCCGCAACTGTAAGATATGAGTGAGTTGTACGCTCTAAACTATGCCTAAGGAAAAAGCATAACAGAAGAAAAAGTACAATTGTAGAAACTATTACGTGTTGTGTAAATGGATGTGACATTTTGGGTTATAAGGCTATTAATCAAAGTGGAAAGGAAAGTATAAAACTGCATAAGCCTCAAACCAGCATTGTGTTGAAGGAGAGGTTTAGGTGAAGTTGGGAGGGAAGGTACACCTTCAGAAAATTATTTCTTGGACAAAAAAAATAAGAAATAGATAAGTGATTTGACTGAAAAGTTTGATCATAAATTTCTTGACACAGAAAAGGAAGGACATAAGGAAGACCTCTTCAGGAGAAACTACAGTGGAAACTACAGTTAAATTTAATTTTTCATTTCAAAGAAGGATGGGTTATGAAAAACTAAAATTGTTGGTCGTAACAATATATGGAACATTAAGGCCTATCAAAGCTATAGGTTCAATACTGAGGTCTGGTTTTAGAGAGTAGAGATAAGTAAATATGAAACTTGTTATATTTAATTCATGTAAATTACGAAAGGTTATTGTATGATACGTAATGGACATATTTCCTTATGTGGATTAAGATGTAAAATACTAACATTTCAATTATTTATTAGCAGTGAAATCCAAAACCTATGACTAACAAAGTGCTTACCTAAAACTTATGCAAAAAAAATCAATCAAAAGCCCATTTATGGTAAAGTGGTAGCCCTATTTGGATTTGGTATTCATTAGTAGAGATATCCTTACTCAAGTGAAAAAATTTCCCTCAAGCTTACAGGGTAAGTATCATGGATGGTTTCCTTTGTTGTTTCTTTGTCTTATACAACCAATAACAACAACATTAAATTGTAGAAAAATTGTGTGGTAACCAAAGAGTTGGAAACCCAAGGATTCTAAATCCTAAGGTCATATGATTTTTCTATTGACCCATCATAGTGACTTACAACATATGCTTATAAGTGGACTGATTATGATTATGATTACAATTGAGTTTTGATTTTAATTGGAAATTAGGGAGCTTCGTGAGCATTAGTAGTTGAAGATGGTGTGATTATTGGCCTATTTTAGGTTCCCAGTTTAACTTATTTGACATGATATTTCAAACATGATTTTGTCTCCATAAGGAGTTGTTGTAATTTGATACTATATCCAATATAGAGAACATGAATTTGATAAGTTTCCTTATGGGATTTACATAATAATTTTCACTATTTGCATCATGGAAAGACAGTCTATGGTTTGACAAGAATGTTTTGAGAGTCTCGGTGATTTGAAAATGGAGAGGTTTTGTTGGAAAATTCTAGAGGATGTTAACCATATAAATAAGTCCATATTGGAGAAAATGAAGAAAGGATTATTGACATTAGCACATTTTGAAAATAGGAAGAAGAGATGTAGCATATATATATATATATATATATATATATATATATATATATATATATATATATATATATATATATATATATATATATATATAATGATCTATTTACAAGCCTCATGATGCAACGTATTTGAACAATGATTTCCTAAAGTCTAAATATTGGAGGTGTGAAGCTAGTAGTTTACTTTAATAGACCGCTAAAAAATTATAGAAGAGTAATTTTCAATACTTAAAGAGGAAAAATTGGAAGCCTCATCCCAACAATCCTACTCTAGGAATTCATTATTAAAGACTTAAGTTAGGATACCCCGTAAGTATTCTATTGAAACTGCTTTTGGAAAGGGTGATCCTGGAAAGTTATATCATATGAGAAGCTTAGAAGAGTTTCAAAGAAAAAGAAAAAAATTGTGGTGATGCTGTATGGACTAGGAGGAAAGTATAATGATGAATCATTGCAGAAATTAGTGGTACCAAAATTATGTTCCACACATGGTATGGTTAGAGGAAAAATGTTGTGAAGTTGCTACTAGAAATTGAGATACTCCGCAAAGAATAAATCGATGACCATACCCCAAATACATTTAAAAGAGAAAGAATTAAATAGAGGATAAGAAGTAATATAGGTACAAATTTCCTCCTGTTATGAAACTAGCTCAAGAAAAGATAGAAAAGATAGATCAATGCCTTAGAATTCAACCTCTTCAAGGGGGCAACCTCCTTTACATTAAATAAATGAACAATTCTAGGATGATTCAAATGAAAAAACCTCCTTTCTATATATAGGAGTCTAAGGAGTCACAATATAACCCAGCTGACCTAACAATAATAATATAAAGTCACAAAAATAAGAATAGATGGATTCTATGGGGCACAGTAATAACAATCTGGGGATAATAGGGGCACAACAATATTAATAAGGGATGAAACTACAATAGTAATGGGGTAATCACTAGTATTATAGGGACCCAACATGCCCCTATCCTTCAAAAAAGTGTTGCCCTCAATGCTTCAGTAGTTCTAGATGCTTCTATATAAAATTTTCATCCTCCCATGTGTAATCTTCAGCGGATAAGTTCCTCCGCTTGATAAGATACTCCGAAATTGATTGATTTCATAGCTATTGAGTTCTTGTTTCTGTGACTGCTTCCGGTTCCAATATAATTTTTCCTTCCTCGTCAAGTTCTAGAAATATTGTTTGAATTGGGAGCTTGTCGCTTATAACCTTCTTTAAACATGAAACATGGAAAATTGGGTGCAATCGAGAAGCTGCAGGAAGCTCCAATTTGTATGCCATAGTACCAATCTTTTGCAACACCTGGTACAAACCATAATACTTTGGTGATAATTTATTATCCTTATTAGCTTGCTTGAGGGACATTTGCGTATATGGTTGTAGCCGTAGGAATACCCAATCACCTACATCAAAACTTCTTTCGTTGCGATGTTGATCTACCTGTTGCTTCATGCTATTCTGTGCCAACATGAGGTTATCCTTTAAGAGTTGGAGGACTTGTTGTTGATGTTCGATGTGATGTTCCACTGCTTGAACCTTAGAATTTTCTCTTAAATATGATGTGATGGATGGTGGTTGATATCCATAAAGTGCCATAAATGGGGTCATTTTTGTTGTTGTATGGAAGAAAGTGCTATACCACCATTCAACCAGAGACAACCATTTGACCCATTGTGCCTGTTTATCAGATACAAAGCAATGAAGATATCCTTCCAAACATTTGTTTACTATCTCAATTTCCCCATCAGATTGAGGATGATAAGATGAGATATGAGATAAATGAGTACCAAGACAAGAAAATAATTCTGTCCAAAAATTTACAGTGAAAATGGGATCTCTGTCACTTACAATAATTTTTGGGTTTCCATGTATCTTTTGAATTGTTTCCATAAATGCAGTGGAAACTGTACTAGCTTTAAATGGATGTGATAATGCACAAAAGTGTGCATACTTGGTAAGTCTATCAACTACCACCCTGATGACACTCTTTCCCTTAGACTTGGGTAAACCTGTGATAAAATCCATTGAAACCTCCTCCCAACGTTGGCTTGCAATGGATAAAGGTTGTAATAGACCTGGTGTCTTAATTGTTTCAACTTTATTTTGTTGGCAAACCAAACATTCCGCCACAAATTTTTGAATATCTAATTTAAGGCCATCCCAAAAAAATTCCTTCTTGACGCTGTGGTAAGTTTTTAAAAATCCTGAGTGCCCTCCTATGGGAGAAGTGTGCAATTCCGTAAGAATCTTTTGTTATAGTTGGGAATTCTTAGAGAGGCATAAGCAATTTTTGTACCATAAATAATCGTTTTTCTAGCTAAATGTATCAGACGTACTGGAAACTTGTTGTAACTTTCGAATTAGTGCCCACACTTCTTCGTCATTCTTCCATTCCTCCCTTGCTTCGTTTATCCAATCTGGTTAGATAATACGAATGGTGCACAACAATGCTTCCACATCCTCATCCTTTCTTGAGAGTGCATCTGCCACCACATTTTGCTTCCCTTTTTTGTAGATGATTTCCAAGTCATAACCCAACATCTTTGTGACCCACTTTTGTTTCTCTTCAGAGGATAATCTTTGTTCTAAAAAGTATTTAAGGCTATCATGATCCATTTTTACCTTGAAGTGTCTTCCCATTAGGTAAGGTTGCCATTTCTTAAGTGCATGGAGTATTGCCAACATTTCCTTCTTATAAATAGCTTTGTGTAAAAACTTTCCCTTGATTGGATGACTTTCAAAAGAAATGGGTCTTTCATCTTGAACTAAAACAACACCAATTCCTTTTCCTGAAGCATCACATTCCACAATAAAGGTTTTTGTGAAGTTCGGTGTAGCTAAGACCGGTGCTTGGCACATTGCCCCTTTAAGATGTTTGAAGGCCTTTGTTGCTTTTGGAGTCCATGAAAACGCATCTTTCTTCAATAATGTTGTTAGAGGTGCTGCTATTCTCCCATAATTCTTAACAAACTTGCGATAATACCTTATGAACCCAAGAAATCCTCGCAGATGCTTTACGGATGTGGGGATTTTCCATTCCTTAATGGCTTTAATTTTTCTAGGGTCTACCTTAACTCCTTCATGAGATACAATATGACCTAGATATTCCACCTCTTGTAATCCAAAGAAACATTTGGATCTTTTTGCATATAATTTTTTCTCCTCCAATAGTTGTAGAACCCTTGTCAACATGTTCAACATGATCCTTCCAAGACTTGCTGTAGATTAGTATATCATCAAAAAATACTAACACAAATTTTCTAAGGAATGGTTTGAAAATGGAATTCATCAAACCTTGAAATTTTGAAGGTCTATTGGTCAGGCCAAAAGGCATGACCAAAAATTCATAATGACCCTCATGAGTTCTAAATGTTGTTTTTGGAATGTCTTCAGTCTTCATTCTGATTTGATGATATCCTGAACGAAGATCCGACTTGGTGAATTAAATTGATCCATGCAATTCATCCAGTAATTCATCAATGACGGGAATGGGAAACTTATCTTTAATAGTGAGCTTGTTGAGCTCCCTATAATCTGGACACATGCGCAATGATCCATCCTTCTTGTGCACTAATACTACTGGAGTAGAGAAAGAACTTTGACTCGGTTGAATTATACCAGCCTCTAACATTTTTGCAACCATACATTCAATTTCACTCTTTTGGGCATAGGGATATCTGTACGGCCTGATGTTTGGAGGGACACTTCCTGGAATCAGATGAATAACATGATCATGATCAAAAATAGGTGGGAGACCTTTGGGAGTCTCAAATACCTTGGAATGATTGTACAAGACTTTTTGGAGATCTAGATAAATAGATGATCGCAATGTGGAAACATCTAGCGAACATAATTGTGCAATTACACCTATTTGTTCCTTTTTTAAAAGCTTTGTCATACCGTTAGAGCTGATTATATTTCCCAGTTTCCCTACAATGCCCCTTAATTCAACTTCCTTTCCTTCCACAGAAAATTTCATGAAAATTTCTTGGAAATTAAAAGCTATTGTACCCAAGGATTGTAACCATTGGACTCCTAGTACAACATCAGCACCTCCCATTGGAATGGTAAGCATTGGGCTAGTCAATACATATTCTCCCATCGATAGCTTGATATTATGGCACTTTCCAGAGCAATTTATTGTTCCTCCACTTGCAACCATCACTTGACACTCTGGTGTTGGATATAAGAAGCAATTCAATTCTTTTTCTACCTTACAATGAATAAAATTGTGGGTACTTCCTGAATCAATCAACACTATTACCTTTTTCTTCTTGATTTTCCCTTCTATCTTGATGGTTTGAGGAGTGGTAATTCCTGCCAATGCATTACAAGATATGGTCGGTTTCATTTCTTCTTTATCCAGACTTTGTTCCTGGAGTATATCCTCTTCTCTTAACCTTTCTTGCTCCTTTTCTTCTTCCTCTTCGCAATATATGTAGAATAATTTCTTCTCAGCACACTTATGACCTTTAGTGTATTTGCTGTCACAACTGTAACAAAGCCCTTTTGCTCTTTTTTCTTCCAATTGTTGTGGTGTCAACCTTATAGGTTGTGGAAGACTAGGGGTAACAACACTTCCATCTTGATAGTTGTGAGTGGTATGCTTCCTGGTTGCCATAATTTTGCTTTCCATTTTTCTTGCTAACCTGAATGCCTTCTCTAATGAATCAGGTTCCAAAAGGTGAACATCATGTTGGATATTTTCCTTTAAATTCACCATGAAAACATCAGTCCTATGTTCCTCTGGAATTTTTTACCCTTATGTTCAATTTTTGGAACTCCTCAATGTGCTCCATTATTGAACCCTTTTGTTTAAGACTTATCAATGTGATAAAAAAAGTGTTGCTTTTTGTATCCTCATAATGTGCTGTCAATTCTTCCATAAAAATTGCCCAAGTGATAATTTGTTTACGAGAGAAAAGGCATTGATACCATAAAAACTTATTTGGTTCCAAATATAAAGTTGCAATACGTACCTTTTGTGTGTTTTGCACATTATTGAGATCGAAAAATTGCTCCATCTGTAATATCCATGTTGCAGGATCCTTGCCATCAAACTTCCTCATATCAATTTTTGGAATATGGTGGGTCTTCGATCCCACATTAGAGTCTTAGAAATCATTATCAACATTTCTTTTGTTTGCATCATCAGTTTCCTTTACTACCTTTTCACCATTAGTAAGTATTTTTTGTAGAAAATTTGTCAAATCTGTCTTCAAATCTGCCATGTCTGCCTTCAAATCTGCCATGTCTCTCTTCAAATCTGTCTTCAAATCTATCTTCAAATTGTCCATCTTAGCTTCCACACCCTTTATCTTAGATTCCACGACATTTATCTTAGCTTCTGTTAGCTTTTTTGAGAGTGACATTCGTTGCACTTGTTCTTGTAATTTTGATATATCATGTAGCATTTCTTCCTCTTCTTCATGAGTCATGCTAGAGCTTTCAGGTTGCTTACTAGGTGCTTGAATTTTCTTTCCCTAGGGAATCAGTTACTGATAATAATGCTCTACTATGCCCTTTGAATTCCTTCACAATAAATTTTCAAACCAAGATTAAGCAAATATTTAAAAAAATCTACACACCTTTTTTCACTTTGTAGGAGCTTGATATTGCCTCTAATCTATCTCTATAATTTCTGATCATCTAGTTTTGAAATTGCCACCTACAGTAGCCCTTTGTGTCCTCTTTCCAATGCCACCAGTCTGACCCAAATTGGATTCTCCAAGTAAGAGTTATGCAAAATATCCCACAGTGACTTGATTATAGACTAGTTCAGTAGAGAAAACTTGTACGACGTACCACGAGTGAATATTTCGACCTTTGGCTCTAAAAAAGTTCATCCTCTTTCTGCAACTTTTGACGAAATTTCAATCCGATGCTCAGAGAAAAAGTTATGACGCTTTTCCCCAGGTCACCTGTTTGGAATGTAATTTAGGAGTCTGCAAAAAGACCAAATTCCTTAGATCATATCTCCTCAAATATAGCGCGAAAAGCTCTGAAGTTTGGACCCGAGGTTCAATACGATGTCTTCTCAAATGGGTTTTTTATTGGCTTCTGAAACATCGCAGAAAAAAGGCTATAGAGAAAATTCCACAATGACCTATTTGGAGCAGCGAAACCCTAGAATCCAAAGCTTTGATACCAGATGTTATGAAACCAGCTCAGGAAAAGATAGAAAACATAGATCAACGCCTTAGAATTCAGCCTCTATGAGGGGGCAACCTCCTTTACATTAAATAAATGAACAATTCTTGGATGATTCAAATGACAAAAACTCCTTTCTATATATAGGAGTATAAGGAGTCACAATATAACCCAGCCGACCTAACAATAATAATATAAAGCCACAAAAATAACAATAGAGGGATTCTATGGGGCACAGTAATAAAAATCTAGGGATAATAGTGGGACAACAATATTAATAAGGGATGCAACTACAATAGTAATGGGGTAATCACTAGTATTATAGTGACCCAACACCTCGCAATTGGGTGCACCAACATATTTCAGAGTGTCATTGGACAATCTTAAAGTCCATGAAAATGATAACAGAAACAAACAAATAAAAATGAATACTCGACCAACAAAATCATGATCCTGGATATCCTATTCCTATCAATGAAAGAAGGAAGCACTACCTAACTATATAAGTCCATTATGATTAAATGAAAAAAAACTTAAATGGAATTCTAGGGTTCAAACCTGCTTCATAAAGGATTACTGCCAGTCTCCTTCAAAATATATATATGGAATATAAAGAATCTATAACCAAGAAAATTGGTTGACAAGAGGATATTTTAGGGAAAGGTGTACGAACACATATGTGAAGGATCTACTAAGTAAGTCAGTATATAGAATAATTAGAGACAATGAAGTTGAAAATAATTGTAAAATTGGTATTTTAATTCCCTCAAGGAACTAGAAAAACATTAAGGCACTAAAGGATAGTGTAGAAAAGATGAAAAAAACATCAGCCTTACGTGGAAATGGATAAGGATAAAATCAACCAAAGCTAAAATCCAGAGGAAAAACATGAAGCAACATCAATATTAAAGATGAAATATCCTCAAAAAAGAAATTTGGGATTAGAGAGTAGTATTACTGAAGGATTCTAATGATGTCACTGGATAAACTAGGAATGTTGATGGGATTTGCTAGGGTAGGCTAAAAGAGTGGCCAAACGTTAAGACAAAAAATGCTAAATGGTGCAGCGAAACTGTGGAGGAAAATCCCTAAACTTAACTTTTTCTAGTAATGTACTCTTTTAAAATAAATATATACACATAGGAGTGAAGATATATGGAACTGATGAAAATATTTTTTCTAATATATTGTGTGTTGATGCACATAGAAATGAAAAACGTAAAATCTCCATGGTTGTACACAGGAGTAAGATGCACGTAAATTTCGTAATTAATTTACAATGCTATCCAAAATAGAAAAATCAAGTGATTGAATTAAAACAAATAGTGGATAAGGTGTAAAAGGGAAAAGGAGTGTTGTAGATTTGGGAAATAACACTTGCTGTTTAAACCATGAACCTTAAGTTTATCAAAATATTGCTCCATTATCTATGTTGGTTTGTGAATTCCTTAATTCTATCCTCATACTTTCATCATTTTATGGAAGGGTATGGAAATAAGTAGCAGAACGATCACAATGGACTTGACTATGTCCACATTGAAACGAAACTCGAAAAATATAACAACCATGGAAGTGGTTGCGATAACAGATTATCTTGCATTTCAGTATGCATGTTTATTTGATACACTGGTACCAAAGTAATAGCATAAAATAAGAGGATGCAAGTGGTGCAATAACTATTTTTTCCTCTTTGTAAGCAATGCGAAAGGAACAATGGAAATTTTGTATTTTGAATGTTGCATTAAATAAGGCCCATATCACTTTCTATAGTTGTGAATAAATATACAAAGGATCTAAGATATTGTTGTGATGCTATATCAATGTTACTAATATTGTTTGGATGCATGTGGATAGTTTTGTTGGGTGCAAGTGGAATACAAAATAGGAAACACATGTTTTGTATGTGTGGAAGCATGCTAGAGAAAGAGCACAAAGTTAATATAAGGGTATGTGTGCTTATTTTTTTTTTCCGATGAAGAAAATCCGTAATTTCCATTAATTCAGAAAATTACATGTTGTAGATGCTAAACGCATATGCTGTAGTGTGGGTAAACCACTTACAAAGCAATACTCCAAGAGAAGTATGCAGAAGAGCCCTCTGACAGGGCAGCAAGTAAATGGGTATGTAAACCCCAACAGGAGGATACCCCTACCCATCTCAAACAAAAATAATAGAAAAAAAAAAATAGCTCCTGAGGAATGTGTAGAAAATTCGAAATGGCCACCAAGACAAGAAGGAGAGGCACGAAATGGAGGTAGCCACATCCTCCACCACCTCCTCAAACTCTGCTCCTGAAACCGAAGAACCCAGAGGAAGATACCACCCATACATCCTCAGAAGCCAGAAGAAACCATCCAGAAACAGCCATGATGAAGCGGTACGAATCGATGCAGAGACAGACTCCACACCTCAGATCCCTCAACGCTCCATATTAACTGCAGAGGAAAGCCAGCAAGCGGCCAAAAATAGGACCCAACGCCTCAGCAAGGGAACCCATCAGGTCCCAACAGAGCAGAGGCGGATCGATTCTGGGGGTAGAGGCGGCTAGGGCAGGCACCTCGCCCCCACGAAGAGCATCAAGAAGCCCAACAAAACCCTCGCACCCGCTCCGTGGCTTAGCACAAAAACGCCAAAGTCCAAAAAAACTCTTGGTGAGACAGCCAAAGCAGAGCGGCACGGAAGTGCAAAAACCACCGAAAACTAGTAACTATGAACACACTCTACCGCCTCCCAACTCAAAGCACAAAGCAAGTCATCGGAACCCTACCGATGAACCTTAGAGCCCAAGCAGAGCAGGCCACCCACCCAGGATCGTCAGACGAAGACAAGGTATTGGACTCAGAGCCGCATTGAGGTAAAAGAAAGAAAAGCACGTCGCAAGGGAAGAGGTCCGCAGGAATGAGGGGAGCGGAATCCCCTCCACAGGCTACAGAAACCTCATAACTTCAAACCCCACCTGACACTGCGAACCCCGGCACAGGTATAACAAAGAAACTTTGGCCGCACAACAATGCGTCGAAGCACCAAGCGATGGCAACAAGAAGAGCGGCCAGAAACCACACCAGAGGCAAGCCCTGCCGCCGCAGGCGTAACGGCGGCAGCAAGAGCCAAATGAAAACCCTCGAGTATGTGTGCTTATTAGTTGAGCCATCAATCCAAATAAAGTGAAGTGCAAACACATGGTACCGAAGAGATGAGGGTAGGAATGAAAAACAAGAGAATTTTATTTCTATCTTAAGACAAGTTGGAATTAAAGGAACACTGAGGATGGTGTTTAATAAAAGGGTGGGAAGATGTAACACCCTTATGAATTTTCTTTTTAGACGTTTACTGTTTTTAGACATTGAATTGTTATGGGATTTAATGGCAAGGGAGGCCATGATGAGACTGATGTCATGGTGAAATTGTATTATTATTATTGAGCTAATAAATAAATTTCTTGGGAATATTAATGAAGAGCTCTAGAGTGTAGAAGACTTATTTCCATCTTATAAAACATTTTGGTGGTCAAGTCCACATGATGGACCTTCCCTAAAAAGTATCCTAAAATTCCTGTGAGAAAAATTATGTTGATCACTTAGTTGGATAGAAATACTAAGTGGGGTGGAATAAAGAACTACAGGAGAGAAAAGAAGGCTTTAGAGAAAAATAAAATTATCTTTTTCAGAAAAACAAAAACAAAAATGCGTAGGCACAACATTGGTAGACCTTAAAGCATGACACTGCTAAAATTTGTTGGGAAGAAAAATATATAAAAAAAACCACACAACAATCAAGGAGGTTGCTAGATCTTGAATGCGAGAAGGCCTTATATTGGGGGGAATTGTTGGAGACATTTCATGGTTGGGTGGAACATGCGTAGTTCCTAAATCTTCCTGAAGCATTGATCAGGGTTGGATGCATCTCTTCCCATATGTTTCGTATTATTTTTATTAGTATAATGATATATATGGATATAATATAATATATGATGTAATTTTTACTGTACTTTGTTTAGCGTTGATATTTGCAACTGAATTCATGGTTCCATGATCCTTTATGTTCATGCATAGAAGAATCAATTATTATTGCTATTAATGAGAAGTGTGATGACTTAATATATAACATTGATTGATAGAGAATGATATAAAATGATGCATAATTAGGTGAAAGTAAACATATGAGATACTGGTTTGGAATAGTACAAAGTAAAATAAATTAGGGATTATGGTTATGGATAAAAAAACCCACAAACGAATGTATAAAAGTCGTAGTTTTAATTTGGAAGAATATTTGATGATAATCTAAAGGCAAGCTAATAATATATGTCTATAACTTAGATATGCCCTTGTTCTTCATTAAGGGAGTTGCTCCACAGTTATATTGGTTTAGGGAATAATAATAATATTTCAAAGTTATTCCACTTAATACATGATATACCTAGGCGAGGGAATGTAACTTTATTTCTTTGGATAAGGAAACAAGGAACTCCCATGATATTTTTAAACAATGAACGAATGAGAGAGTTGTTTGTGAAACTATCTAGTAGGAATTATAGAATACCCTATAATGTTCTAGAATTACATGTATGAAAATAAAACGTATGCCTTTCCTGAGGCTTCTTTGGAAAACAAATCTAAACCTTGTTAGTGTCCTAGCATTAATGTCGAGATTATTAGTGATAATTATTATTAATTGAAGGAATATAAAAAGGGGCATCTATGGAATTAAAAACACAAAGAGAAGAGTCCCATGTAGTTGACAATTAGCTACTGTAAAGAAGAAATTAGTGGAAATAAAAATAAGAAAAAAGCGGTGGAACTTGAAAAATAATATTACAACCAAACTCAAGATTGAGAAATATTTTTTTCTATACATAACCATGAATATATACATATATACCAAGATATACATGAAATATTAGTATCGTTACGAGAAAGGTATTCATAGGATATTCAAAGGAAAAATATATATACGTCAAGGATTAGTCAATATATACATGAACGACTACACTCGCTCTATAACATAAATAGAGCGATATATATATATATATATATATATATATATATATATATATATATATATATATATATATATATATATATATATATATATATAATTTGTTAAATTGAATAACCATGGAATAGACTCCTTAATTCCACAATAGAGTTAGTGTTACGGAAAGCAATTCAAAACAGGAAGAAAATTAATCACTACTGTGAATCTTTGTTCCTACTAGCCATGTATAAACATCACAAAGAATTATAGACTCACAAGAGTGAAAAACTTTGAACTTTGACTGAAAATAATTATTGGATGAGTAGAATAAATATATATACATTGATATGAAATACACAAAATTGATACCAACTCATAACAAGAAGTAAAAAGAGAATATGATTGAAATGGAGCAACCAACAATAAACATAATTGAGAATATATTATAGTCCAAGCTTTAGGTGATAACTTTGATGATAATAAAGGTCACAACTGTAAAATTACATCAAGAATCCATGGGTGGTCTAGGCTAAAAAATTAAAGATAAATTCCAAGAAAACCCTTAATAGGGTTTTACAGACACTAGTTGACTAGTCAGCGTCTCTCAACTTAGGCATATAGAAGACAAATTTTTGAAAGAAACAAACCTATGAGACAATGATACAATAGTCAAAGTGTTGAAAAAAAGGAAGTCAAAAACTTTAAATTCAAGTCGAAAAGTTACTCTTAGACGGTGTTGAAGGTCATTACCTATAGACAGAAGGTAAAATAAGGGGTTAAAGAAACGAAAACCTTAAAATGTGTTCACTATATATATATATATATATATATATATATATATATATATATATATATATATATATATATATATATATATATATATATATATATATATATATATATATATATATATATATATCTGTTTGTGTGTGTATAAGAATAAGGGAGAGTACAAAAGTATACCTACCCTGAGCTAGGTTATGGCTACGCTCCAACCCTGTGCATACCAAACATATTAGAAGGGCCACATTTATTAATCTGATATTGACTATGGATAAAATGAGATATGTAAAGCCCTGAAAGAAATACTGAAAAAGCCTGGAACAAGAGACACAATACCCTCATTATAGAAATCTCACTCCATAACTCTCGAATAAAGATCATCAATTCCTAGCAATAGTCATCGAGTTTCGAACATGGAAAACTTCTGCAAAAAAAAATAAAAAATAAAGTGAGTGATCGCTTCTACAAAAGAGATAAACGATGGATGTGGTGTAAAAAACAAATTAAATAATATATTTTGGCTTAGGGGGTCTTAACCAAAGTTCAAATTTAGTTGCGCCAACCAACGAAACCCTACACTACTAGCCCTTTCGGTAACAACCTGCATAGCACAGGCTGGAGTCTCACCCGATGCAGTATGCGGGGATGCTGGAACCAAGTTTCCACATCTAGAGATTAATGTGATGTCTTTTAGTGTCCTAGATCTGACTTTGCATACATCTATAAGCCCCTAGGGCTTGGTACTGTAACTCTACTAAAACAACCTCCAGAGATTCGTGAAGGTCTACAATCAGCTTTTGTAGACCCTTATTAGTTGATTTACCCACTTACATGCATCGGAGAACAACTGTTAATTAGTTTTCACGTAGATATACCTATTTTATTAAGTAAACATAACAAAATTCAACACAGTCTTTGCGGAGTTACATAAACATGCTTACATAAATCATCTAACAGTTATTTAATATAATCGTGCATCATTATATAAATATCCCATAAACATATTATTCATCAACAACACAAGTCATAAACAGAAGTAAATAATAATACACAAGATTTCTCTAGAAATATCTTCTTTATTAATTTCCAGTTCAAAATATAGAATCAAAACTTCCCTGTGCACCCAGCTGTAGGGGTTTGCGCACTTAGTTGTGGATTCTATCTAGGTCTCTATGCACTCAGTTGCAGAGCCTTTCTCTCCTATCTAACCCACTTGTTTGTTCTAAGACTTCTCTTATATCGACCCATTATTCATAGGGGCTAAAATCCCTGTGAATCCTCACCATCTACATTCTCCACATCCACAAATCATGGAGACTTTACATCATTTACAAAAAATGACATCAAAAATTGGGTTATTTTAACTCCAAAACTGACCCAAGGGACCCCATCCCAATAGGCCCCCAACACAAAGATCATGAAGGAATTTCACGTGCATGTTGATGCTTCTTACATTGCATTAGGTGCAGTGTCAGTGCAAGCCCGTGAAGGAGAGATGGAGCACCCTATAGCCTTCACGAGTAGGAAATTATCAAAGGCCAAAACAAATTTCTCAACAATGGACCGTGAAGGATTGGCCATGATATACGCGCTACAAAAGTTTAGGCACTATCTGTTAGGAGGACACTTCAAGATGTACACAGATCATTCTACCTTGAAATACCTAGTTAATAAGTATGTGTTGGGGGGGAAGACTTGTAGAAGGCTACTATTATTCCACGAGTATGATTTTGAGGTAATTATGATGCCAAGGAGGTTAAATGTAGGACCTGATCATCTGTCGCGAATCGAAACCACAGAGGACCCTAATAGTTTGTAGGAAGTATTTCTAGACGTGCAGCTCTTTGCAGTGCGTTTAGTAGATAACTATTTTGTAGATATTATTCACTTTTTGACTACAGGGACTACACCCAAAGGGTATACAAGTCAGAAAAAGAAGGAATTAGTAGTGCGCATGATAGACATTTTTGTAATTGTGAGACATCTTTATAATATGGGTACAGATGACATATTGCGAAGATATGTACCTGATTTTAAGAGAAATAGCATTCTTGTTGAAGCTCATGGAGGGGTTGTGGCGGGACATTATGCAAGAAAAGCGATTGCGGAGTAGATTTTGCACGTGAGTCTATGGTGGCCAATGCTGCACAAGGATTCTAAGCTATATTGTAAGGCACACGATGCATGTAAGAGAATGGGAAGACCATCACGAAGGGATGAATTACCACTACAACCTCACATATCATTGCAGCCATTTGAAAAGTGGACGATTGATTTTGTTGGGACAATTCAGCCCTTAGGAAAGAAGACAGGTGTGTGCTACATCAACACCACGACAGAATATCTAACCAGATGGGCAGAGGCAAAATGAGTTAAGGATTGTACAAGGGATACAACAACAAAGTTTTTGTTTGAGCATGTGTTAACCAGATTTGGTTGTTCGAAGGAGCTGATGAATGATCAAGGTACGCACTTCCTAAACGAGATGATCGACGTGCTAATGGAAGAATTCCAGGTCTACCATCAGAAGAGCACTCTGTATCATCCACAAGCTAATGGAATAGTTGAGGCATTTAATAAGATTTTGGAGAATGTGCCAACGAAGATTTGCAATGCGCAGCGGAATGACCGGGATGTGCGCATATTTGCAGTACTATGGGCTTACAAGACTACTTGTAAAATGCTGACAGGGTAGACACCTTTTAGATTGGTATATGGTGTCGAAGCTTTAATGCCTATGGAATATATCATTCCTAGTCTAGGCATAGCGACACTGACGAATATGGCGGATTGCGGGGCCTTATAAGAATGGCTCACGTAGTTGATGGAGATTGAGGAGGATACATTTTTTTTTGGATTTCATCAACAAGTACATAAGGAACATGAAAAAGCATGGCACGATCGACACATGAAACTTTACAAATTAAAGGTAAATGATCTAGTCTTGCTATATGATAGTAAGTTCACTAAGTTTCTCGGTAAATTTGAGATGCACTGGTTGGGGCCATATATTATCAAAGAAATTACAGATGGAGGTGCAGCTAATCTTGCCAAGCTGAATGGAGAACATTTTCTCGGAAGAGTGAATGGAAGTCAATTGAAGTTGTATACAGGGGATCTTACACAATGACTATATGGCAGTAGTACAGTCTTAGTGCTCCATGCAGTTGCAAGGGAGCATGGGACTACAAACTACACTGCTAGGGTCGAAGGACTACGCAACAAGCACTCTGCGTGGAAAATGGTGAAGTGGCATCATACGAAGTTGTGCACAGGAAGCTGCACTATGGAGGGAGGATCTATGCAGCACAGCAAAAAGGTGATTGTTGAAGTCACTGTTCATGATTTGATAGCTAGAATTCGGTGAAGATGGGCAGTCTGGTGGAATTTAAGGCCAAAATCTTTAAGGAGCTTCCACTAAACAACATTAATGGGGAGAACTTGGTGGGAACAGTGAAATTTTAATTCAAAAACCCTTATAAATTATGTGTATCAGTCCAATAGTGAACACTTTGCACACATGGAGTTTTTTTGAAGTTTGTTGTCTGTTGCTTATGAGCCAAGAATTTTGGTAGGGATTCTTCGCCCACACAGACATTTCTCTTGATGTCCATGAGCTATTTATGGAAAAGATGACAGCCACCAACATCGCAGAAGCTTCGAGTGTGGAAGCCACTGTATCCGATGCCCTAGTCCCTCAAATATCTAGTGTTGAACCTACGCCTGTGGTGCCCATGGCGCCGAGGTCACCAAGGCAAAAATAATCCATGGCAAAAGAAAAGCAACCTGTAGCATAGGAAGAGCATAAAAATCTAATGCAGGTCCGTGCTTCCCCAAGGAAGCATACCATGACATGAACACAGGAAAAGGATAAGCATCCAGCAAAAGGATAACATAAGGTTGTAGACATGGAGGTTAAAGAAGGCCAGGGAACAAAATATGTTGACACTAAAGGAGAGGAGCCCCTCACAAACCTCCCTTAGTATATCCCTCTAAGGAAGGGAAAGGCGAAGATTACAAAAGACTCGGACTTTGAGAAATTTACCATTTCCACACCCATGTTGCCTGAGCAAGTACCTTTTGAAGGTCCACAGCTCGTGCGAGTCCTGCTATTAAAGATGGAGGAATGGGACCTAGTGGATCACGCTAAGTTGCCTCACTTAGCAATTAAAAAATACATGAAAAGAGTTTATTATGAAGAATCAGGTGTTACATCACTTCAAATGGAGGAATGAGTTCACAGTGTTGAGAAATTAGGATTGCTTGACTTGCTATGGGTGCCACATTACCACAACACCCCCATCAATACAATTTGCATACGAGAGTTGCTCACTTTGGTGCATGATGGGTGTTTATGGCTAGGAGGGCCTATCCCCATCATTGACATGTTGATTCATAGGATTATGCACCTCCCTCATGAAGGTTTGAATCCGGCCAAGAAGTTTGGTGGAAAGACGAGGGAAAAGGAGATGGCAGAGCGAACAAAAAATATTATGAACCTGTGAAGAAGGTGCGCGAGTATTCCATCATGTCAAAAAATATTATGAACCTGTGAAGAAGGTGCGCAGATATTCCATCATGTCATGCAGATTAACTTCCAACACCCATAGTGTCTCTAGTGGCTCAGTGCGCGAAAGGCGTATTGTTCAATTGGTACAGATACCTCTGCCAAGAGTTCATCACAAATTGTCGTGAGGCCCAGGATGAAACAAAGTCATTTCATTAAGCTTGGTTGTTGCTCTCCATTGTGTTGGTCACATGGGATCTGTCGGAGGACAACCAATTTCCTCCGTTGGAAGAAGGATTTCCAGAGGCAGCGTAATTCACTCCGTTATGAGCTATGAAGGACCCCACGCGTGTCATAGAGATTAATATCTTTTGGGTTTTTATGGAAGCAAGTCTCCACTTGGAAATTAACCAGCACCCAAGGTTGTCCCCAACCATGTACACACAGCTGTCAGCCTACGCAACCTTCAAGGATGACTTTCACAGAGTATAGATCCAGGGGTGGAAGGATCTAGCATAGAAGTGGCATAATTTTCCATACTCGGTGACAAAGACCAATGTGCAGGAGGTAGGGGCGTGTTGGCCAACAGATTGGCATGCCCCTTTAGTTGTAGCTTGTGGGCCAAGCACAGGTGCAAAGAGTGCGGCCGCGAATAAAAGGAAGGAGGTAGCTAAAAAAGTTGCACAAAACTTGGTTGCACAAAGAAAGAAGGATGCTACATAAAAGGCTCAGATTGAGAAGGAACTCATTGCCAAGGAAAAGGCATAGTAGGGGCAGTGCGAGAATTAGAAAGGTGACAAGTCACCCTCGCCAAAAACTGAAACTAAAGAGCTTACAGGGCAAGGCGGCGAAGGTGAGGAAGGGCAACACACCCCATTCATTCTGAAAAGGCAAGAATTGGAACAACATGCTAGATTGAGGAAGAAGTAGAAGGCTCAGAAAACACAGGTCAATCACCTGGTGCTCAGAGAAAGAAATCTGGATGAGATCGGTGATAAATTCAGGGACGTCACCACAGAACTACTGTTGCAGTTGGAACATAAGTACACACAAACATTGCAAGGAGTCTAGAAGGATCCTCGAGATTTTTAGTTCCAAGCAACTAAGATCTAAGCAAATGTTGGAAAAGTAAGTGGCGCAACAGGAAGTTTGGCACAATGTCAAAGTATAGGAGTGGAGCTAATTCCATGGCAGTCACAAGATGTGCAAGTTTTCCCATTGCCTACAGGTTCTGTGCACACTGAAACCAAGTAACAACACCCCCTCCTTGATAAAGTCCTGAAGATGGGACCGAAACTTGCCACGATGTAACTGGAGCCATTGCATGCACTATTACAAGGAGTTGTGGAGGAGCTTCGCATTTGAGAACAACAAGAAATTAGTGTTGTCAGCGATATCACGGTTAATAATTAGCATCTGTTCACCAAGAAGACGCATGTTCTGTAGGAAAAGAAGGTGCTCTAGGTGCAAAGTTTGCGACTAGAGTCAACAGTCATGGAAGCATGAAAAATAGTGCCTGAGCTTCATATTCTTGAGGATGCATAGCCAGAAGAAAATATTAGAAAATTAGTTGTTGGTGTGTGTGAGGCCACAGCTAAGGTTAGTCAAGTTCAATTTGAACACAACATGAACATTACCAAGTTGCAATTGATGATGCAGCCATCAACTCTATCTGAGGTATGGGAGAAGTGCAGAGCCATGATCAAGGAAGGACTATTTACCCTGGATACCATAATTACATACTATACTACAGCATTTGAGTAGGCCATGGAGTTGGTCACCAATTTGCAGGAAGATCCAAACTTGTAGATATTGAATAATTAGATCACAGAGTTGATGTGGTAGTATGACGAGGTTAGGGCAATGGTGCGCTCCACTGCACCAGCATAGTGCCTAGCCAGATTATAGGAGGGGAAGCATCTCCTCATGCAGGTGGAAGAAGCATAAAATAAGGAGGCATTTCTTAAGGCTAGGCTAGAGCCATGGTTGAAAGAATCTTATTAGATCATGATAATCATCCAGGATAAGCTGAAGGGCTTGTAGCGGACACAACAAACAATGAGGTTGGCTGCAGGTAGCTACGTAGAGCACTGCCAAAGTTGTTGTTGTTTAGGAGGAGCTGGGGGGTCTTTGCAGCAAGATTGCAGTGCCAGCCAAGTGACTCGAGGGCAAGTCACGATCTTTGTGTTGGGGGCCTGTTGGGATGGGGTCCCCTTGGGTTAGTTTTGGGGTTAAAATAACCCAAGTTTTGATGTAAGTTTTGCAAATGATGTAAAGTCTCCAGTATCTGTGGATGCAGAGCGCATAGATGGTTTGGTGTCATATGGGTTTTAACCCCTTGTTTATGTAAAAGTTGAGTTGGTTTTGAGATCCACCCATTTTTCGTAGACCATGGGATTGTATGTAAAAAGCTATAAATATGTGTGTCTCGGAGAGTCTAAGAGAGAAATCTAATAATCCTGGATGTAATGGGTCGATAGAAGAGAAGTCTTAGCACACATAAGTGGGTCAGATAGGAGAGAAAGGGTCTGGATCTAAGTGGTCAGAGGCCTTTCTCTCCTATCTGACCCACTTCTCTATGATAAGACTCATCTTCTATTGGCCCATTACATTCGGGATTATTAGATCTCTCTTTTAGACACTGTAAGGCACACCTATTTATATATTTTTACATACAATCCCATGCTCCATCGACCATAGGTCTATCTCAAAATGAGCTCAACTTTTACATAAATGAGTGGCTAAAACCACTTTGATTCCTACCAGCTATGCGGTTCACATCCACAAATTATGGAGACTTTACATCATTTACAAAAGTTACATTAAAACCTGGGTTATTTTAACCCAAAACTGAACTAGGGGATGCCATCCCAACAATATATAAACTTTACAATACTTGTACATGTTCTGAAAGACCGAAATTGAGTTCAGTTGTTAAAAGTTTTTCCGTAAGTGGGTCATAGGTGGAACAAGGGCCATATGGACATCAAATGAACCAAAGGGTTGGAAATGTGTAAATTTTGAGAGTCACGTTCTAATTGAATAATAATCTTTGTGAGAAAATAGGTTTAGGTGCATAGAAGATCTATGAGTAGAAGTAAATCTATATGAATAAAAGGAATTTCAATGTGAAGGAGGCCACCACAAAGTCTATGGAAAAAAATAAAATAAATTAAATCGATTGATGGAATGAAAATAAATACATAAGTGTAATACCTCTACCCCATAAGCGATGGAGGAAAGCCTGCTTATAATCCATTCAATAGCATAAATTATCGTGAACACAAAATGGTTGGGTCAAGGAAGCCAAGGCACCTTGCAGAGTTGCAAAACGTCGTTTCTTCCAAGTGAAAGCATGTTTGAATGAGCGAAATGAGATTTCAACATAGGAGATTTTGGAAATTTGATTATGTATATGTGGTTGTGTAGGTGTTGGAATTGATGTCAAACAAGGGTCATCATGATGATTGGGTGTTCGGATGGAACTCTATGGTAGTTTTAGGCTTCTTGTAGAAAATCATCATAGTAGTGGGCTTACTGAAGAATCCATAAAATGATCATCATTGTAGTTGGTCTTCAACTGGAAAAAGATTTAATGAGCATAGAATCTTACAGTCATCTTCCAAGACATAGAAGGAATCAATGACTACATTGGACCCTCTCTAATAGAAATTTATTTGAAACATATTTCCAACGACATGTGGAAGTCCAAAAATGAACTCCTAGATAAAATGATATGCTCTTCTAAAGTTTCAGGGATTAAAGCCTCAACAAGGAAAGAATATCGATAATTTCATATTGGTGGTCGACACATATCAGCGATCGCAACATCAGAGCATCAACCATATCAGCGATCACAACATTAGAGCATCATCCATATCAGTGATCACATATTGGAGGTTAGGCATACCAGCACATCGTAACATCAAAGCACCAAGCATATCACTGCATTGCATATCAGAGATCCAGACTAATCAAAGATCGGTGGTCAAAACATCAGAACTTGGAGGAGATGAGCTCATTGAAGCCTCACGCATATTGATTATATTAGAATTAGAACTTCTGAACATAAAAACCTTTTAAAAGTTACGACATGGGTAAAGTTCCAATAGCATTAAAAACTTTTGGGAATGTCGATCAAGGATTAATAAACAATTTCATCGCAAAACCAAAGTTCGGTGAGCCCTTTTTCTCTCTCCTCTAGCAGGACACGTGGTGACTTATGATTGGTTTCGATAAAGATATAGTGGCAACTGATATTAGCATGACGTGGTGGTACAGAAGGACACGTGGCAGGCCATTTCGGTGTTTTGAGGGGGCCTAAGGGTGAAACTCTGGGTGACACGTGTCCCCACTCATGAGATGCCATGTGGAAGTGATGATGTCATATTGAAGATTGCATATCAGAGGTTGACGATGTTGGTACTTTGTAACACTGGATATGTGAAAAAGTTTCGATAAGGGGCTCTGATATTTGGCTCGCACATGGTCTAGAAGAACTTAAAGAACCAGGGGAAAAGAGTTGTTAAGAAAGGGATAATACCCTCGGTAGGAGTCTAAACGCTCTAGCATGTCAAGGTTAAGTGGAGGGTCACAACCCTCGATCCTATGGTGAAAATGCAAGAAGGGCTAAGAAGAAGGGGATCATCATATCGGAGGTCAATAATCTGCAGATTAGAATATTGCACCACTATGAAGATTGTGATATGGAATCACTCTGATAAGGAAGTACAAATCTTTAAAGAATGTATGGGTTGGAAGATGCAATATTGAATGAAGGCACATAGGAGTTAGTAATTGAAAAGTGATAATCATGTGGAAGACTCTGTAACAAAAAACCAAGGAGAACATGGGTAGCATAAATGAATTCGAGTACCTGAAGGATGTGATCGACTTCTTTGTGCACATCTTCAAAAATTTAAAAGTAGGTATGGGACTCATGAAGTAGCGTTTGGGTCACCTAATAATTAGTTTCTCAGTATGGAGTTCCATGTTGTTAGAAAATAAGGACTACAAGGTCGATCTGTGTTTCTTCACTATGACCAAAAACTGATAGGAGATGCAACAATGGCAAGGGAAGCCATCCCTAAGTACAACTAGGAAGCCAAAGGACATGTAGCAGGGTCTACCTTGCGCGGAGTGCCTCAGTAGAAAGAAACCATCACCTATAATGAAGAAGTATGGGTTGTTGAGCAGATGTGTGAGAGTATTGACTTGTGAGTGAAGCGCATAGTGATAGTGAGGTTGAAGTACCTGAGAGGACTTTGTGTGATAGTTCAGCAAGAGTAGTGGGAGAGATATGTGGACAATGTTGAAGGCAGGGATGAAGAGCAGTCAATTAAGATCCCTTAACAGAGAAGGCAAAGTGCAAATGAAGTGTTTCCGTGAGCAACAAGAGGAGATCTACTGCAAGTGAGCATAGAAGGTTCAATGCAGAAGTCAAATCTGTCAACAACAATTGTTTGCTATTGTACTTGAAAAATTGTATGCCTCCATTTTCAGTTTGAAAATTGTAGGAAATAGTATAACAGTGGAACGGGCAGGTTGGTTCCTCTTGGCAAGTTGATGCTTGCTAACTAAAGGGGTCAGTGCATCTTGTGAGAGGGTTCTCACAAGCAAATAAATGTAATTAAGTGGGTGCTTAATTTACATCATAAACAAACAAGAAATTGGTGGTTTTCTTCCTCTGGGTTTCCACGTGAAAACCATTGTGTCAAATGTGTGTGCTCATGTGATTTTTGTTTAAACATGTGTGTCTAAAATATTTTTGTCTTGTTTTATTTGTGAATGAATTCTCTTACAAGTTAAAGGATATAAGAAGGGACTAAAAGCTTAATAAAAAAAAAAATAAGAGTTTGTTAATTACTGATTCACCTCCCCCTCTTAGCAATTCCTTATTCCAATAATTCGTATCTGAGCAAGGTTCCTTCAGCAACAATTTAAACACTATAAGGTAGACTATAAGGAATTATGTCTAGGAAAAATATCCCCTATCTCCTCGGTATTACCAACACTTGATCTGTGGCTTAACACCCGATTGGTCCATTAGAGAAGCTTATGCCAATTTTCTTTCTTTTACATTAATAAATTGCCTAAAGTGGCCGTGTTGGCTTAGGTTGTGGACTGTTTCCCTCTTTGAGGGTTTTAACCATGTCAAGAACAGTGGTGTATTGATATGTGCTCTGTTTGTGAGCAGTGTCCTTTGGTGTTATAGCTAAGGAACTTACCCTTTAAATTCCTACATGGTGTTAGAGCTATTTAAGGGCCGCATCCATTGGTGATCCAAATTGGAAGCCGATACAACTGCATCCGACTATTGTTTACTAGATCTACTGTTTCTGGCCTCTTTCAGGATGAGAGGACTTCTCTATTGTGTTAGGATCATCTGTTCTAGTGAGGATCCCCTTTTGTTTCACGCTAAAATGTTTTCAGTAGCCCTAGCTACATCATTTTTAATTTCTAGATGTATACAATTTTTATTTGTAGTTTTAGTTATTTATCTCTCAATTTATTTTGGTTTATTTATCTCTCAGTTTTTTATTTCTGATCTATACCTTTCATTTTTGTGTATTCTCTTTGCCCCACAAATTTGTGCGATATGGGCAAATCAAAAATAGAAAGGAAGGATTTTTCTCATGTGTATGCTCTTTTCCGTTCTGCCTTAGTGTGATCTCAGAAAATTAGAAACATTGATGAAAATATTTAGTTTCTAGCGAAGGCTAACTTCAAGCCATAAGATTTGTGTTTTTTTGTATGTCCATGTTGGGTTGTGTGGTTTTTTGTTTTGTAGGCAAAAAGGGATTTTCAAGTAAGCATGCACCCCAAAACTTTAGTGACTAAAAAAAAAAAATACCCTTTTAAGCTAGCTCACTTGGTGCAAAGTTACTTTATGAGAATAGAGGTCTTTAGTTCAAGTCTTTCCTTTTGTTGAGTTACTTTTTCAAAAAGCACATGTAACTTATTTTTTAAATTTACTTCATGTAAAAGTGTTCTCACCCATTATAAAAACTGAGTCACTTATAATTCTAAAGTCTCTTTATCTTTTATTTAAGTTACAATTTAGTGGTTAGCTCATAAAGTACCATTGTAAAAGTTACTTTCACTTATTTATAAAAGTTGGTCACATAAAAAAAAAAAAATTAAGTGAGCTAATTAGATTATGTTTGGAGGGGGCAGTGGGCAGGGGAGGTGTTTAAATATAACATTATCATTCACTTCCACACATTCACATACTTCGTCGACATGTTCAATAGTGTTTCTTCAAAAAGCCATAACTTCCTCATCTCGAAGCCATTTTCAGAGCCTTTTTTTTAATCGGCGTAATTTTTAAAGATATTTCCATTGGGACACTTAGTTTCAGCGTCTACAGCTTTAGTTTCTGTTAAAATGGGAAGCCCATGCTAAGTTGTTCTTGACAGCACCAACTACCTCCAATGGTGGTCCTACATTGTGGATTTACTTAGAGTTAAAGGTCTTTACAGAAAAGCCCCAAGCCAAGAAACTAAATCTAAAGATGAAGATAAGGCAGCCAAATTGGAAAATAGGAAAGATCAAGCACGTGGGTTGATATGGATGTCTATTTCTCCATACCTTAGATTCCATATCATAGAACTTGATATCCCTAATGGAGCAATGAAATAGCTTAGTAAAGTTTTTGGAATTAAAAATGAAATTAGAGCCTATCAACTTGAAAATGAGTTGCTTAAGTTGGACCCAAATAATTTTTCTTCCATTGAATATTTTTTGTCCAAGTTCAAGACCCTTAGAATTCTCTTGGAAGGTATTAAGATTAAGAAAGAAGATGGTAGCCTTATCTATTCCATTCTTACTAAGTTGGGACCAACCTACTATGTGTTTGTTTCCACCTTCCATTCTACTAGAGAAGCCTTTATTTCTCAAGGACAAGACTACAAGTCCCCCTCTTTTGATGCCTTTTGTGATTCTTTAATAAGAGAACAAGAAAAACTCTTACATCTTGGTCTTCTTAATCTTGGAACTCTTCTAAGAAAGCCTTAGCTGCCCAACAACAACCATGTTTGAAGAACCCTAAGAAGTAGTATCCTAAAAAGAATGGTCCTAAACCAAACAAGGTTCCTAAGAAATTTCAGTCTCAAAATGAAAAATCAATTTAACAAAATGATAAGGCAAATAAAAACAAAGGGAAGAAGATTGATATACATTGCAATTTTTGTAATTGAGATGGCCACTTAGAATCCAAATGATTTAAGAAGATGGAAGCCTTGGAAGCAACAATGAAGAAGTATAACATCCATTTGGATCACTCTTCAAATTCAACTTCATCTTCATGAATAACACTTTCTGCATGTGGTTGTCAAGCATCTCAATCTGGTTATGCACTAAATGTATCTTCTTCTTCTCATTCTCATGAGTGGCTCATTGATTCTGGAGCTTCTTATCACATGGACAAAAAAAAAGCCATGTTTTCTTCTTTAGATGACTGTAAGACCAACAATATATATGTTGGCGATGATAGATCTCTTAGTGTTGTAGGACTCGAACTGTTCATCTAGACAATGGTAAATTTAATGATGTATTATGTGTTCCAACCTTATCCTACAACCTTCTATCTGTATATCAGATAACTCATTCAGGTGAAGGTAAAACCATTGAATTTTCACCTCACGATGTTGTAATTAAGGACCTAAGAGATCCTAGACATATTTTAGCTACTGGCATTGTTGGGGATTCTACAATGTTGTATAAGTTTAACAAATTTTGGTCATTAACTCTTCCCTCGGTATTTGTTGCTCATAATGATGAAGTGAGAAAACTTTGGCGTGAGCGATTTGGTCACTTAAACTATCGCTCCCTTCAAAATCTATGTAAAGGAAATATGGTGACAGGTCTTCCTATGTTATCTTGCCGAGATGGTGTTTGTTCTAGATGTGTACTCGGAAAACATCATCAGGATAGTTTTCAAAAATGTGCCTCTTGGCATGCCTCAACCCCTTTACATCTTGTGCATAGTGATTTATGTGGTCCACTTCCAGTTGTTTCATTCTCTCGGTACAAGTATTTGTTAACATTCATTGATGATTTCTCCAGATGCACTTGGGTGTATTTCTTGAAACTCAAGAGTGAATTATTTGGCATGTTCTTGGCCTTTAACGACTTTGTTGAGAAACAATATGGACAACAAATTCTTAAGCTAAGATCTGATAATGGCGGAGAATATGTTAACAAAAATTTCATCAACTTTTGCACTGAGCATGGAAGTCAAATGCAACATATTGTTCCATATACTCGACAACAAAATGGTGTAGCTGAAAGGAAGAATCACACCTTAAAGGAAATTGATAATTGTATGTTTCAATCTAAATGACTTAGTCTTAATTTTTGGGTAGAAGCAATTAACTGTGAAAATTACATAGTAAATCACACTCATACTAAGGTTTTAAAGAATATCACTCCAAAAGAAGCATGGCAATCAACTAAACTAGATGTAAGTCACTTTGGTGTTTCTGGAAGTGAAGCATGGGCCCATATTCCAGATGAGAAACATAAATGCAAATGGGTTTACATAACCAAGTTTGGACCAGATGGAAAATTTGATAAACATAAAGCTCATCTTGTTGCTAAGGGTTTTTCACAAGTTGAAGATATTGACTATACTGAAACCTTCTCCCCTATTTCGAAAATGAACTCTATTTCCATTGTTCTTTCCCTTGTTGCCTCTTTCAAATGGGAAGTCCATCAGATGGATGCTAAATATGACTTCCTGCATGGGGACTTGCATGAATAAATCTATATGGAATAACCTCATGGCTTTATACAAACAAACTCCAGCCTTTTATGTCGGCTTAAGAAATCCCTTTATGGTCTCAAGCAAGCCCCTTGAGATTGGTATGCCAAAATTGATATCTTTCTTTTAGATATTGGATTTTCTAGGTGTCATTCTGACAATACTATCCACACTAAGAAAGTGGGTGCATCTCTTATCATTCTTGTTCTTTATGTTGATGATCTTATCCTTACTGGTAGTGATCCCAACCTTATAAAGCATGTGAAGTTTAGCCTTAGAAAGAAGTTTGAAATGATAGACTGAAGACACTTGCATTATTTTCTTGGTCTTCAAGTCTTGGAATCCAAAGAAGGTATTTCCCTTTCCCTGTCTAAGTATGCCTGTGATCTTCTACGCCACTTTCACATGGAAGACTGTAAGCCAACCCCTTCTCCCTTTTAGTCTACATCCAAACTTTCAGTCACTTGTACTTCCCCTGAAGTTGATGCTACCTTATACTGTCAGCTTTGAGGAAAACTTTTGTATCTGACCCATACCCCTCCTGACCTTTCCTTTGATGTTGGCCTTATTACTCAGTTTATGAAAAACCCACATGAAAGTCATTGGAAAGAAGCTAAAAGAATTATTCGTTATGTTTGATGTGCAGTTTAGTTTGGGATTCATTATAGTGCAAAAGATTCTCCTCTATTGGTTGGTTTCACTAATTTCGATTGGGCTGGTGACCCTGATGATCGAAGGTCTACTGCAGGTTATGTCTTAACTCTTGGTTCTAGAGCTATTACATGGGCTTGCAAGAAACAAAGTGTCATTTCTCTTTCTTCAGCAGAAGAAGAGTATCATGGCACCATAGAAGCTAATAAGGAAGCCCTATGGCTTTGTCAAATAATATTAGAGATTGGCTTTCAGCAGTAGCATCTGACTACACTTTGGTGTGATAATCAAAGTTCCATTCAACTATGCAAAGATCCAGTCCAACATCAATGCAACAAAAACATTTTATTATGCATGCACTTCATCAGAAAGCTCATTCATGAACATGTTCTTGAAGTGCAATATTGTTCAACCGATGATCAATTTGTAGACATATTTACAAAGGCTCTCATAGAGGCGAAGTTTACTAAACTTTGATTTATGGTTGGATTTCAAGAAGTTGTCACTTAGGGGGGATAGTCTTTAATGCCTCCTTCCTTCTCTTATTGTTTCATATTTGTACATCCCTCAATCCTATCCCAAGTTGTTCTTAAGGGTGGATGTTAGGATATTCTGACACATAGGAAATAGTTAAGTATAACTTGGTCTAGTGTAGATTTAGGTAAAGTGTGTTTTTTTACTATGTACTTTTGTAACTTACAATTTGACAGTCATGATATGTTCTAGACATGAAGTGATCTAATGGTTCATTCTCTCCTCGATATTACTCACACTTGATCTGTGGCTTAACACTCAATTTGTCCATTATCTCTATTTAAGGAGCATGGAGGGTCATTTGTAAGGTGACCATTCATGAGAGAAGCTTATGTATATTTTCTTTCTTTTATATTGACAAATTTATTGAAGTGGCTACATTGCCTCAGGCAGTGGACTATTTCACTCTTTGAGGGTTTTAACCATGTCAAGAATACTGGTGTATTGATATGTGATCTGTTTGTGAGCGGTGTACTTTGGTGTTCTATGTGAGGAACTTACCCTGTAAATTCCTACATGGTATCACAGCTATTTGAGGGCCTAATCTGTTGGTGATCCAAATCCTATCCCCTCTGATACCATAGGCTTTAATGCCTCCTTCCTTCTCCTATTGTGTCATATTTGTACATCCTTCAATCCTATCCCAAGTTTTTCTTAAGGGCGGATGTTAAGATATTCTGACACATAGGAAATAGTTAAGTATAACTTGGTCTAGTGTAGAGTTAGGTAAAGTGTGTTTCTTTACTATGTACTTTTGTAACTTACAATCTGACGGTCACGATATCTTCTACACATGAAGTGATCCAACAATTCATTCTCTCCTTGTTATTATTCAAACTTGATCTATGGCTTAACACCCGATTGGTCCATGATCTCTATTTAAAGAGCATGGAGGGTCATTTGTAAGGTGACCGTTCATGAGAGAAGCTTATGTAAATTTTCTTTATTTTACATTAATAAATTTCCCAAAGTGGCTGCTTTGGCTTAGGCCATGGACTGTTTTCCTCTTTGAGGGTTTTAACCACATCAAGAATACTGGTGTATTGATATGTGACCTATTTGTGAGCGGTGTCCTTTGGTGTTCTATTTGAGGAACTTACCTTGTAAATTCATACATGGCATCAGAGCTATTTGAGGGTCGCATCCGTTGGTGATACAAATCCTATCCCCTATGATACCATAGGCTTTAATGCCTCCTTCCTTCTCCTATTGTGTCATATTTTTACATCCTTCAATCCTATCCAAAGTAGTTCTTAAGGGGGGATGTTAGGATATTCTAACACATAGGAAATAGTTAAGTATAACTTGGTCTAGTGTAGAGTTAGGTAAAGTGTTTTTCTTTACTACGTATTTTTGTAAATTACAATCCAACGGTCACGATATTTTCTAGAGACGAATTGATCTAATGATTCATTATCTCCTCAGTATTACAGACACTTGATCATTGGCTTAACACCCGATTGGTCCATGATATTTATTTAAATAGAATGGAGGGCCATTGGTAAGATGACCATTCATGAGAGAAGCTTATGTAAATTTTCTTTCTTTTACATTAATAAATTGCCCAAAGTGACCACATTGGCTTAGGCCATGGTCTATTTCCCTCTTTGATGGTTTTAACCACATCAAGAATACTATTTTATTGATATGTGATCTGTTTGTGAGAGGCTTCCTTTGGTGTTATATCTGCGGAACTTACCTTGTGAATTCCTATAGCTTACTCGAGTAGAATGTTATTCTTTTATGGGAGAAACTATGATTTCTGGAAAGTGAGAATGGAAGCATATCTTATGTCCTTGGGAGTAGATGTTTGCACTTCAATACTAGTAGAGTACAATGTCCCTGATATTCCTCCCACTGATGCAAATGGTGAAAAATTATATGGGAACAATGCTAAAGGAAATAATTCCATTCTCTTTGATCTTAGTTAATAAAAACTTGTAAAATTTATGCATTTTAAATATACTAAGGAAGTATGAGTAAAACTTAACAAAAGTCATGAAGAAGATGAGAAAGTGAAGCAAGTGAAACTTTAGTCTTTCAGAAGCAGGTTTGAAAGCCTAAGAATGAATGAGAATGAAAGCATAGAAGAAAAATTTCTCAGATTTGATTAAGTGACTAATATGATTAGAGGACTTGGTGAAGAAGTCAAGGAATAGATGATTGTTCAGAAAATATTAAGATCTCTTCCCATCAGATTTAATGCCAAGATCTCAACTATTGAGGAAATGGATAACTTAAAAGAACTCAGGATGGATCAGCTGCATGCTACTCTCACAGCCTATGAGATGAGAGTAGGAATAGAAAAATATGAACGAAAGGAAGTGGCTTTCAAAGTATCCAAAAAGGGAAAGGAGCACAAAGATCATCAAGATGACTTGAGGTGTGAATCTGATTAGGAGTTGGCTCAACTAGCCAGAAAACTAAAGCATGGCTCAAGAATATATAAAGAGAAGTTTGCCTTTAAGTTTTTTTTGTTGTGGAAGATTTGGACATTTCCCTTACAAATTCCCTTATAAATAAAAGGCTAAAATGGAAAAGGATATGAAATTTGGAAACAAGTCTCAGACACATCAGAAGGAAAAGCCACATTAGATGAAGGGGTTCTACTCCAATGAGGATAGTCCAACACCAAAGTCAGATTGTGAAGAGTCATCGGTGAATGAGTTAGATAAGTATCTTCTTATGGCCTTTGAAACAGACTCTAAAAAATAGGATATTAAGGACTCTGAAGAGGAATATTAAGTAGGAGTAGTAGACCTTGAAGGAGAACTCATCAATAATCTCGTCGACGTAAAGAAATCAAGGAAGAAAAATAAGCAACTGAAAGAATAGTTTCAACATGAGGAGGAACGTATGTATAAGTCTAATAATGAAGGGTTTGACTATCAAGAAGAAAAGCAAGAAGAAGTTATCAAAAGCAAGGTCAGTCTAGTCCTTATAGTAAAATAAAACCAAGGAAATTGTTAGAGATTGGAAGAGGAGAACAAGCAGTTGAAACAAGAGTTGCTCAACTTAAAAAGAGAATGATCTTACGAATATGAAAAGATGATATCCTATCTTTGAAAATTGAGTTGGAGGAGGCCAAATGAAATAAGAGGTTCTGCAAGACCTGATACAACAATGGGCAAAGAATTGTATGATTATTGAGGCAAAGGTTGTCTACGTAAGAATCAATATTGAGAAAACAAATATCGAGAAGGGCCTAAGTGAAATAGTTGTTGAAGGGACAAGGAGAATAGATCAAGTCTTGAATGGTGAAAGGCCCTCAGGAATCATAAACAGTTTGGGATACTCTCTGACAAAAGAATATTCTATTGGGAAGATAAACTTCAGGTCTCTAGAATTCGAGGAATCATAGATATGTCAAAGTAAGCATCATGAAAGAACTAATGAATACAAAAGAGCAGTTATTTAAAGAGGAAATTGTCTATGCTGAATGAATCAATCAGTCAGACAACCAAGGTATTTCACTGTAAATGCTCATAATGCTTCTAACAATAGGCATGCTTATTTTTTTTATGGTCACTACTATAAGTGTCATATCTTTGGACATAGAGCCATTGATTGTAGAAGGATCAAAGTAGAAAGAAATGTGAATCTCAGATATAATAAGCATCATATTTCTAAGTCTCAAAACTTCTCTCTCAGAATTTGGAATGTCTTCTCTCCATTACTAAGTGAATTAGAATGCTTCAAATGTAATTATTTTGGGCACAAATTTAGTGAGTGCAAAAGCAATTTTGAATACCTGTCTAAGTCACAAAGTGTATGATAGACAACTATCCAAAAGGATAAAGGGAGATGGAAACCAAATACTAAAAGGAACATGCAATTTGGACTTGCCTTATCAGCTCATAACCAAGAAAACAAATGGAATGTAGACAATGGTTGTTCCAAACATATGACTCGACACAAAATCATTTCTTTGTCGCTCAAGGAAAAGGATAGAGGAAGCAACATCACTTTTTGAAGCAACGCTCCAGCAAGAATCAAGGGGAAAGGAGTAGTCAATCTTGATAAAAAAATAGAAGCAAAAAATGTGCTATATGTAGAATGTCTCAAGCACGATATGCCCAGTGTTAGGCAGATGTGTGATAATGGCTATGGTGTGGCCTTTTGATCTAAAGAATGTGAGATCTGCAACATAAAGAATGGAAAACTAGTGGGAAAAAAAATCAGAACCCACATGAATGTATATGTTTTTTTCGATTCCAAGGTCAACTGATATTTTAGCAAAATGAGTGAAGCATAGTTGTGGCACAAGAGGCTTTGGCATGTGAATTTTGATAGTTTGATAAAAATAAGAAAGATGGAAGAAGTGAGAGGATTACCAAGATTGTCAAAGCCCGATATCACAATCTGCAAGTTGTGTCAGTTTGGAAATAAGACTAGAACTAATTTCAAATCCAAAGTGTTCACCTCAACCAGACCTCTGGAGCTAATTCAAACAGATATTTGTGGCCCAACAAGAGCAAAAAACTCAAAATGAGAGAGGTATTTCATGTTTCTCATAAATGATTTCACCAGGGATACTTGGATTTTTCTCTTAAAAGAAAAATCAGAAGCATTAAAGCATTTCAAGAAGTTTAAATCTCAAGTATAAAATGAGAAAGATTTAAAGATAAAATTCTTAAGATCAGATAGAGGGGGATAGTACACCTCAAGAGAGTTTGAGGAATTTTGTGAAGAGCATGACATTAGGAGGCAATAGCCAGTCGTTAGAAATCCTCAACAAAATGGAGTAGTAGAGATGTAGAACATAATAATCCAAGAAATGGCTAGATCAATGTTAGATGAAGTAGGATTGTCTCGCAACTTCTAGGGATAAGTAGCCCAGGCACCAGTATATCTATCAGACAGAACTAAACTCAAGCCTAATGGTGATAAAACTCCATATGAGTTATGGAAGGGAAGAGCTGCATTAGTTAAACACCTCAAGGTGTTTGGAAGAAAGTGTTTCATTAAAAGGAATGAAAATAACCCTAGGAAGTTTAACTCTCATGCTGACGAAGAAATATTGCTTAGATATTGTATTCGAAGAAAAGGAGATAACTTTCACAACAGGTAGACAAGGAAGATTGAGGATTGCATCAACGTGATAGTAGATAAAGTAGGTTCACAACTTGAATCCTCTAAAAGTAATATGAACTCAGATGATGAAGAAATCTTAGATTTGAGTTCCACCGATCTAAATGGAACAGACTCAGACAGTGAGGGTGAGGAAGGAGTCACGTCTTTAAGGCTAAATATGCCCTCCAGGTATGTACAGAAGGAACATCCTGAGAGTCAAATTCTTAGATATTAAAGACAAGGTGTCCAGACAAGAAGGAAACTTGTGGGCCATACAAGTTATGCAAATTTGTCTCTACTATCATAGATAGAACCCAAGAGCCTCAGTCAAGAAAGTGAAGATAAGTCTTGGGTGAAAGCCATGAATGAAGAACTTGACCAGATTGAAAAGATTGATACATGGGAGCTTGTTTCAAGATCGAGAGACAAAAATTTTATTTGAACCAAGTGGGATTTCAATAACAAAATGAATGAAGAGGGTTAAGTAATGGGGAACAAAGCTCATTTCGTCTACAAAAGATATGCCCAAATAAAAAGGGTATATTTCAAAGAAACCTTTGTACCAATAGCTTGAATGGAAGCTATAAGAATCTTTCTTGCTCTTTCTATCCATAAGAATATCAAGGTATATTAGATGCATGTGAAATCTGCTTTTCTCAATGGATATTTAGAAGAGGAGGTTTATATTAAGTAGCCATTAGGATTTCTACTCTCATCCAATGAAGGGATTGTATGCAAACTAAATAAGCCTCTGCTTCATTTAAAAGAGGCCCCTAGAGCTTGGTATGAAAGGTTTGATAGGTATCTTCAGCAACAATGGTTTAAGAAAGGCACAGTTGACAATAATCTTTATGTAAAAACTGAAGGTGATCATCTGCTGATAATGGTTGTGTGTGTTGATGATATAATATTTGGAAGAGATGTGGAATACTTGGTCCATAAATTTGTAAATAGTATGCAAAGAAAGTTTGAAATGTCCATGATTAGAGAATTGTCCTTCTTTTTAGGTTCGCAAATTATCCAATCTCCACAAGGAGTGTTTATATCCCAATCCAAATATCTCAAGGAAACTATGAAAAAAAATGGAATGGAATATTGCAGACCTGTTAGCATGCCCATGACTACAGGTTGCAAACTATGCAAAGAATACAAAACATTGTCGATAAATCAGTTTGAATATAGGTCAATGATAGGAAGCTTACAGTATTTAACTACTTCAAGGCTATACATCATGCAAGTAGTGGGGATTTTGGCTAGATTTCATGATCTTCCATGAGAAAGTCATGTTGTTGTTGTGAGGAGGATCTTCAAATATCTTCAACATACAACAGAGTATGGACTGTGGTATGCTAAGAGTGAAGATTTCAATTTTGAGATCCTACATAGATGCAGATTGGGTTGGAAGTCTTGATGAGAGGAAGAGTACATATGTTGAACCTTTCTTCCTGGGTGAATTCTTGGTGTTGTGGGTTAGTAAAAGACATGGCTCTATCTCTCTTTTGATTGCTGAAGAAGAGTATACTACTACTGCTACATGTTGTATGCAAATTATATGGATGAAGCAAACATTGAAAGATATAAAGATACTATTTTTCGATCCCATACTAATAATGAGAGACAACGCAAGTGCCATCAACATCTCTAAAAATCCATTCATGAATTTAAATACTAATAATATTCCTATCAAGTATCATTTCTTGAGGGAACGAGTTGCAGCCAAAAATGTAAAACTTGAATATGTACCCACTAAAGAGCAATTGGAAGATATATTTACCAGGCCACAAGTAAGGGAACCATTTGAGTATCTCAGGCAGTTTTTGTGTTTTGAGGTGCCCTAATGGGGAAAATTTGGGTGACATGTGTCACCACTCTTGAGGTTCCACATGGAAGTGCTAATGTCATGTCAAAGATTGCATATTAGAGGTTGAGGATGTTGGTACTTTGTAACAATTGATACGTGAAAAATTTACGATAAGGGGTCTTTGATATTTGGCTGGCACATGGTCTAGAAGAATTGAAAGAACCAAGGGGTGGAGAGTTGTTAATAAACGGACGATGGCCCATGGTAGGAGTCTAAATGCTTTAGCACCTCAAGGCTAAGTTGCAAGTCACGACCTCTGGTCCTATGGTGAGAAATGCGGGAAGGGCTAAGTAGAAGGGGCTCGTCATATCGGAGGTGGGCAGTGATAATATGAGAATACTGAACCAATGTGAAGAATGCAATATGGAATCACTCCGATAAGGAAGTAAAAAGCTTTAAAGAATGCATGGGTTGGAATCTGTGATATTGAATGAAGGAACAAATGATTTGGCAATTGAAAAGGGTTAATCCTATGGAAGACTCTGTAACAACAACCGAGGACAACATGGATAGAAGAAATTAATTCGAGTACTTGAATGAAGCGATAGAATGCTTCACACACACATGTTCATCCATTTAAAATGAGGTATGGGACACATGAATTAGTGTGCGGGTCACCCGATAATAAATTTCTCAACATGGAGCTCCAAGTAGTCAGATAATAGGGATTGCAAGGTCAATATTTGTTTATGGACTATGACCAGAAAATGATAGGAGACGTAATAGCGGTAAGGAAGGCCATGCCTAAGTAGAGTTGGGAAACCAAGGGACATGTAATAGAGTCTACATTACACAGATTACCTCAGTAGAACAAAAAAATCGCTTCTAATGAAGAGGTGTGGGGAGTAGAGAAAATGTGTGAGAGTGTTGAGCTGTGAGTGAAGCGCATAGAAATAGTGATGTTGAAGCACATGAGAGGACTTTGTGTAATAGTGTAACAAGATCAGCGAGAGTGATGTGTGGAGAATGGCAAAGGTAGTGCTGAAGAGAAGTGAGTGAAGAGCCCTTGACAGAGAAGGAAAAGTGTAGAGGAAGTGTTTCTATGAATATAAAGAGGAGATTTGCTACAAGTGATCACAGGAGGAAGAATGCAGAAATCAATTCTATGAAAAACAAAACTTTGGTATTTTAATTATAAAATTGTATGCCTCTATTTTTAGTATAAAAATTGTATGAAATAGTAGTGTTATATGGAATTTTCATCTGTGGTTAAACACATTTTCCTTAGGTGGGTAGCTACACCTAGAACAACAGAAAGAAAGTAGTTTAATCTTTTCTTATAATAGATAGATGAGATGAAGGAACTTACTTGTACTCTTTCGCTTCCTTAATCCCCTTTGAATTGCTCCTGTTGCTCCCACTTCAACTAAACCCACTCAATTGGTACTTGTATCAAGAGAAACAGAAACAACAAATAATCAAAGCATACATGATCTTCCTATTATAATCGAATGGAATCAAAGACATTGAAACACATAATCATCATAGATATGAACATGAATATGAGAAAAGGAATAAACTCTTTATTAATGTAGAAGGAAGAGTGTCACTGAATACAGTTCAATCCTATGGCACTCCTCCAGCTTCAGTCCACCCTCGCCACATTAAAAGCACACTATTCCATCATAACATTTCTTTACATGAACTCAATTCTCAAACCAACAAAATTTCATTACAAACTTTATATTCTATCCCCTTGATCACTATGATGTGTGCTCAATTTATATGAAATGGAGGTGGTTTTACCATAAATGAGGGTATTGAATGGCCTTCCAAACTTGGAGTTAGTTTCCATGGAGCAAGGGGTGAGACGATAGGAGGTTAATGGATCCTTAGCCTATCCAATTTTGAGCCCATATGAGGAGATAAGAGATGGGAACCTTCTAGAGTCATCTAGAATGAAGGAATATCCCTAGAACCCTATGCAAATTTTGCTCAATCTCACCTAGCGCAAGCTAAAGAGGGCCTAAGTGCACTGCTGTGTAGGCCACTGTGGGCCTGCTTGCTCTACAACACACTGTCTCAAGGCTTGGGCTGCGTTGGAGTCCCAAGGAGGCATTTTAGGAGGGCTTTAGGCCATGAAAGTTTCATAGAAGGAGGCGTTCAATGAGTTGACTTGTCTAGGGCATGCAACAACTGAATTAGGGTTTGATGAGCCCTAAAAGTACTGATCTGAATGTCAAGAGTGATGTGCCCAAATAGACCTGTAAGACAATGGCAATGGCAGGTTGGTTCCTGGAAACTAAAGAGGTTGGTGACTCTTGGAAAGTTGATTCTTTCTAACTAAAGGGGGTCGGTGCCATCTGTGAGTGGGTGATCATGAAACAAATAGATGTAATTAAGTGGGTGCTTAATTTACATCATAAAAAACAACAAATTGGTGGTTTTTTTTCCCTCTGAGTTCCCACTTGAAAACCACTATCTCAAATGTGTGTGCTCATGTGATTATTATTTAAACATGTGTGTTTGAAATATTGATGGCTCGCTATATTTGTGCATGAATGTTCTCACAAGATAAAGGATATAAGAAGGGACTAAAATCTTAATAAGAAAAAGAAAAGAGTTTATTAATCACTAATTCATCCACTGCTCTCATCAATTCCTTATTCTAATAGGAGAAAAGGGTTTTGGTAACCATAGTAAATGTTCATTGTTAGATTGTAAATAATTCATCCAAGCCATTCATAGTGCATGTACTCCTATACTACCCAAGCCATGTGAAGAACACATAGAGGGACAAACATGGGGAGTAATCATAGTGCCAAGTGGGACAGAGCATTGAGCCTCATTAATTTTAATTTTTGTCATTGTTATGCAAACCCCAATGATGCAGAGTATATGTATTATAGCTTGGCTATTAAGGTAATAATGTAGGTAAGGATCAATACATGGAAGCATTCAAATTTATTTAATTCCTTGAGTTGGTAGAGATGTGGTTATATCTAGATATTGTGCTCATTAAAATATATCATATAATACAAAAGGGCCTAGTGTAATATATGAAATGAACCAAGGGACACCCATTTTAGCAGTAAGTGGATAACAAGAAATGGACTATGATCACTTAATAATGTTACATAATTATGTAATCATGGAATTTAGACACATAAGAGTTCATAATGAATTATAGATATATTCCATTAGCGAAATCAAATGTGTAGTGAGGAGTTTTACTACTCCTAGTAATAACCAGGTGTAGTTCCTCATCTAATATGGATCCTTGCACAAAAAAATTAGAATATCATTGAACTCTAAAAGCATTACCACATGTAGTGAGGATGCATATGAGGACACAAATAAAACGGTTTTTTGAGATGCGTGTAGTTATCGTAATGCAAAAGGAAATATTTCTTTTTAGGGTATGGAATTTTGATGTATGTTATGGATAAGAATCTCTACAAAGGAAACCAGGGTTTCGCACGGACTTGGAGTGCAAGAGGCACGAGAGAAATAGACTTGATCTGGAAGAAATTGGGTATAATGTTGATGTCCTTTCTTGTTGTAATTAGGCCTACCTAATCGGTGTATTTAGATTGCCTCAAATTGGTTATCTCAATTATGACACGGGCTCATGTAGGTGGTATTTTGATAAAACCTATAAACCACGCCCGAAAATAGCATTTTATATTACCTTTCTGTATTTCAAAAGGTATACATGGGTATAGTGTTATGGGACTTGCGTATGTACACGATTTAGTATGGGAAGAGTCACATAAGGATTTTGAGATATTATTTTTTTATATAAAGTCAACTCTACATGGGAAAAGGGACTTCCCTTGGCCAACATCAGGTCTACAAGAGTGTTGAATGACGTTATAACACTTGTGGAGAATTTGATAGGTCAAGAAATATGAAAAACTCAATAATTTAGTGAAAAGTTGAATTAGGCAAAATAAAAATATTCTATTTATTACAGAGAGTTTTATACAATTGTTCAAGCATTGAGGAAGTGAAGGAATTAGTTGGTTGCAAAATATTTTGTGTTCTACACGGACATCATGAATTAAGGTATTTAAAAAATGAGTATAAGTTGAATCAAATACATATGAAGTGAGCTTAATTTATGAATGATTATACATTTTTCTTGAAGTTTAGATGAGGAAAATAAAATAGAGTTGCAGATGCCTTGAGAAGGAAATCATCCTTGTTGTCTACTACGACAGTAGATGCAATACGATTGGAAGAGATTAAAAAAAAAGTTGTATGAAGAAGATCCAGATTATTCTCAAGCATGGAAGGCAAGGAAAATGCCATGCATGATCAATATAACTCTACCTAACCTTTTTTCATTCAATATGGACTTTTATTAACAATCATCCATTGTATATTCCAAGATGATTTGTGAGGAAAAATAGATATTTGCATAGGATAAGGTTAAGTGTACATTTTGGTGGTTGATGTTATTAAGAATTTAGTTGAGTGCTAAATATGTCAATAAATGACTTGAACACAACATCATTTGCCTTTATGAAAAAGAAAAATGTCGAAACACATGTCTATACATTCCATTTCAAATACCAAAAGCACCTTGGGAGATTATTAGCATGGATTTTGTGTTTACGGATTGTCAATAACTCAATGAGGTAATCAATCAATCATTGTCAACATACATATATTTTATAAAATGGCATACCTTTGCAAAAAGATTAATGATGTCACTACCATAGTTGTCTTGTATTTCCAAGAAACTGTAAGATTACATGGATTTCTTCGAAGCATAACATGAGAAAAGGATAACAAGTTTTCCATACATTCTTGGAGAATATTATAGATGAAATTAAATACCATATTATAATTGAGATATGCCTATCAACAAAAAATTGATGGACAAGCTGAGGTTGTTAACAAAAGTTTTGGAAACTTATTAAATTCTTGGTTGGTAAATTACCAATACAATGGGATCAAGTGTGGATGCAACAGGAATTTTCCTATGTTAATTTAATAAATATATCCACAAGCTGGACTTGAATATGGTAAATTAATAAAAAATATAAGTAAAAGTCCATTTCAAATTGTTACCCCAAGATCCACAAAATGAGTGGTTGACTTAGCACCGTTACCAAAAGAAAGCCAAAAGATTGCATATTCCAGCTCCTCAAAATCACATGAAAATAATTCATGAACATGTGTAGGAATAGTTATAGAATAGGAGACAATAATAGAAGCAAAGAAATGATACAAAATGTAGAATCAAAAGTGTTAAAGAAGGATGTATAGCATTAGCACATTTGAGAAAAAATAATTCCTAACTACTCTTATAATACATTGAATGTGAAGAAGATCAACCCTTATAAATATAATTATGCTTTGGGGCTACTCGCAGTGTTGGGTATCTCACCAATAGTTAATATTGTTTATTTATATGAATATCATGAAGGGATAGTTAAAGAATGTGATGAGTGGTTGGACTTATGGGTCTAAGTATCGGGACTTGTTTTGTTCAAGGCTCCAAGACCAAAATTGGGGCCACCATTGGGTTTTTCATGAGTTCTTGTTCTCACAATTGATTACCTTGACATGTCCTCTCAGGTCCATCCCCTGGAAGCACTCTGCTCCTATTTTTTCTCTCATTATGGGTCGACATTTTGGGTGTCATTTTGTTAGTTTTTATTTTTGTTCGTTTGTGTCACAAGCATAACATCATGGCCTGCATGTCTTCTGGAAGAGGTTGGACCACTAATGGTTCTCATGGTCTCAGAAATAAGGCCAATATAGTTAATTCCTCCACCATTCTCAAGACATGAACTCGTAAATATCGTGGATGCAAGTCCACCTCCATGATCATTGATGAAGAAAATACAACGTTTCACATGAGCTCAACCTTGATTCTTCAGTTCATCACCAAATGGGAAGCAGAGTTGAATGAGACAATGAGACTACTGTAACTTGAATTAGATGATTGGTAGACCTTGGTGCCTGATCTGGGGCATTCTCGGGGTTGGGCTTCTCGGTATAAGAAAAATTTTCACTTGTAATTGTTGTTAAAGAGCCTCCTATTTAAGGCCCTGGAACAAATTCCTTGAGGCCTAGCCATGACTACTCAGGATTTCCCAAAATATAAAAAATATTTTCAACAAATCAAATTCCAGTTACAAGAGTAAAACAGATGCCTCAACTACATCGAGAGGCATATCTCATGTGTTCCGCAATATCAACTTCCGAGGTCAAGTGCAAAGGATCCGACTCTAGTTGACTCAGTAGATGACAATTAGTCTGGCATATCACCTTTATCCTACATATTAATATATGCATCATTATTTATACTTTATGTACTTTCAATATGTTTACAGATATCTAGATGCTAGGTAGTTTAAGGACAATCATACGTTTTTAGCATGGGTGGATAGACTTATTCTATTTTGTTTTTGGATGGCTTATCATGTTCTTATGTGGCCAACAGGCTTGGTTTCCCTCCAGGCAGGTAGATGCCACCTAACCATTTAGCATATGGATGTAACCTTCCTGTTTTTGAATGACACTGAAAAGAAAGGTCCTAGCAAGCTTACAAAAAATATTAGAATTCCTACAAGATATTTTTATTACCATAGTCAAATGTTTGAACATAAATATAAAAATAGACCTTCATTAAGCGTTGACCCTTCCAAACCTGTTGTTTATTCCTCCTTTGTGTATTGTGTTTCAATCTCTTCAGGCCCCTTAGAAATGTTTGACTTAACCCTAGCATTTTCGCCTCCTTAGGTTTCCCTTCTTTTAAGTCTTTGGGTATTGATTTTAAGGATATTCATATTAACAATAATAACCATGGTAATAGACATAATAAATTTCATTATTTTGGATATGATAGTATTGTTAATATTAGTAAAGTAAAAGATAATGATGATGATGATGACGATGATGGTGATAATAATAATAATAATAATATTCCTTCTCATAGTAATAGGGTAGTCAATCTTTCTAGTTTTTCCTTTGCCCCTCCGGTTTATAGTCATCTGGAGAAGGGATTAAATTTTTCGCTTGCTCGTAAAAAAATCCTGGTGGATGAAATTATGTGTGACATTGGGTTTGGGATTAGGGCCTTACCGGATAATACTAAGCATATAATAAGACAAGACTGCACTATCGTACTTACGAAATCAAAGACCCCTAAGAACAACATTAGCAAGGAAAAGTTTGATGCCCTCAAATATTTCAACACAAATGAGGAAATCATTATTCTGAAAGAGGACAAGGCTGTGGTCATATTTATCCTTGACAAGGAGGATTACCATAAGAAGATGTTTGATCGCCTTTGCAATAGAGGAGGCTACATAAAACTTAATAAGAGTCCCTTGAAGAGGATCTCTAGAACAGTTGTCGTAGCCATAAAGTATAGTAGCACTATTGGCACCTTTAGCCACAAATTCAATGAGAGGAGCCCTATAACTCCTAGCATCTATGCGATTCCAAAGATCCATAAGGATGGGGCCGCCCTGACAGTGATCGTTAACACCATAGTATGGCCAACCTATATTCTAGCTAAATATTTAGCTCCAGGATGCACTATTATGCCACCTTGGACATATCTATGTTCCTTCAAGAAAGTGTGCTAATATGGTTTGGGAGGAAAACTACAGTTGGGTCACAGGAAATTTCAGAGTATAAAAAGTAGTGGCAGTACTACAGAAGTATTTTTATTAGCCCAACCTTCAGCAAGATGTTGGGAGGTACATTAAATCCTGCACTGCCTGCGCCATTGCTAAACCAACCATCAAGAAGAAAGGCCTATATACTCCTCTCCCTACTCCTAGTCAACATTGGGAATCCATCTACATGGATTACATGTCAGGGCTTCCTTCTTCAAAGCACGATAACGACAACATTTTCGTGGTCATTAACAAATTCTCTAAGATTTTCATTATGGTGGACTACAAGAAAAGTATCATAACAGAGGCCATTGCTAGGCTCTTCTTTGAGTGAATGTGGGTACACTTTGGGATCCCATAGTCCATTGTCTCAGATTGGGATAGCATATTCCTAAGTTCATTTTAGTCAAGTCTCTAGTCGATGCTAGATACCAAACTTACTAAGTGCACAAATTTTCATCCCCAAATCGATGGCTAAATAAAGGTTGTCAACAAGATGATCATAAACATTTTGTGCATGTACAACTCGAAGCATCTACACACATGGGATGAAAGCCTCCCCTATGTCTAGCACATCTACAACAGAGTTCTACATAACTCAACGAGCCACATCCCCTTTCATGTAGGGCTAGGATTTCAACCATTATGTTCCATTGATGTGGCCATACCACTTGTAGCTATTTAGACAGATTCGACTTAGGTCTATTCTGAAGTTCATAGGGATAAAACTTCATTAAGTGAATTCAACACATCCTCCTACTGGTCCTTGATATATTTGATAGATCCAATGCTAATTACAATCACCGCCATGATCAACATCGGGTTCCTCACAAGTTCTAGGGAAGTGACAAAGTTTGGCTACATTTGTAGAAGGAGAGTCTTACTCAACCTCACCACAAGCTTTGCCCACTCTGATATGGAACATACACCATCACCAAGGTTCTAGGGGACAATACCTTTGAGCTCAACATTCCACCATTCCTTGGTTTACACTGAGTGTTCAATGTTGATCGCCTTCGAGAATACTTTCCACCATTTCTCGACACATTCGACATTGCAAAACATCTCACACCAGTAAAGTTAAACCTATACAACATGGAACATGCCAAAACTGATCTGATCATGGGGAAACAAGTCAAGAACACTTGCCAAAAGAGGATCCAACTATATCAAGTTTTCAAAGCAGGCCAACTCCTCTACCTGGGCAGGTGGTTCACCAAGGACTAGTTTCAACAAAAGTTTCATCACCTCATGGAGGCTCTGCACATAATGGGGACTCTTGTTTCCCAGGTATGGAGGAATGATCTAGGTGGATATTGGTAGTCATCGGCCTATTCCACCTATACCTCTAGTTGGTTTCATATGTTTCCTTGTTTATCAAAACATTTACTATTTTTAGTATTTTTTTGGGTCCTAAAGTTTTGGAGTAGTTTTGATGCCTAAACGATGTTTTTTTGAGGTCCACAAGAGGTCCATAGAAATTGGTAGGGGCTTTCTACATTTCCTGTAGTACTTTAAGAGATATTTCCAACAAGGTACCGCACACGCCAAATAGAGATAATATGACCAAGTTACGACCCGGGGAAGTTGGCTACCCAAATAAACCCAACGGGGCCCACAAACTCTTGGTGTTCCATATCATGGGGTAAGGGTTTTGGTTGCTCAGGGTTTTCCTTTGTTGTTCAACAATAAATAGGCCCTTGAACCCCATCATAATATATTTCATAGGCATGTGACCGCCCCATCTCTTATCAGAGATAAGTTACCATCCCCTGAGCTAGTTTATTTCGATATATGTTTCTAAACATATTGCAATATTTGATATTAATGAAATGAAGTGTTATTTCTTTTGCATCTCTATATTTATGGTTATATCTATGATTTTTTGCTTTCCTATTGAATTTTGGATTAGAAAACCAGCTTTCTAAAGAGAAAAAACATCTCCTTAATGTTTTCATTAATAATGGATATAGTAGGCACCAGGGTTTTAAAGATTTCCTCAAAGCTAGAAAATTATGTCGTAAGGTTAAAAGATACCCAAAATATCATATTTCTAGGATGCATCTCCCTTTCATTCAAGGTAACACAGACAAGATAGCGAGAATCCTAAGGAAGAACAATGTTCCCTCGACCTTTAGACCCCTTAACACAATTTGAAGCTCCTTAAAATATGTAAAATACCCAGTGAACCCCAAGGATATGAAAGTTTTTTTTTATACCATGTTCTTTTGGAACCCCTTGCATTTTTGAAACTACTCATTCTATAAATGAGAGGATTAATGAGCACACAACTGACGTCAAGCATGGAAGGACTTGCACTTCAGCTTTGGCAGAACATGCAGAAAAGACAAAGAATCATATATACATTGAGCAGGTCCCGGTTATTGCAAGGATTGCTCAATTTCATCACTGCAAGTTTAGGGAGGCCATGCAAAATTGGAAGGAGGCCCAGTAATCTAAACAGGGATGATGGCTAAAAAATTAGCAGCTATTGGATCCCTGCCCTTTCCTCTTCGCATTTTTATTTCTTTTCATAATTCATTTGGTTGTATCGATTTCCATTATTTCCTTTTTTTCAATTTTTTTTTATTTTTGTTCTTTATTTGCTTGATTCCTAACAAAATTAAATTTTTCAAAATTGATCTCTTTTGATTTCTCCCCTTGGGCTTTATTGCTTCCAATTTGTTCCCTTTACTATTTGTTAGTTTATTTTGACCCTTTAGTTGATTCCCTTTTACTTTTTGTTATTTAATTTAATTTATTCTATTTTTATATTTATATTCAACCATTTGGCTTTGGTATTTTATAATATATTTTAGGATTTCTTAGTAATTAAATTTTGTAATAAAAATAATATTTCATCATTATTTACAATATTTTTTACCATACATCATATATATATTTGATCATAATAAAGTATCCATATTATGAATTGGGTAAAAAACTTATTGAAATTCATTCATATATATATATATATATATATATATATATATATATATATATATATATATATATATATATATATATATATATATATATATAATTTAGTTATTTATTTAAATTAAAAAGAAAATATGTTTTCACCTAACTTTTGCCCATTCAAAAGTAGTCATTACATTATAGTTGTTGGAATGATCTGTCTCTCTATTTAAACGATTTCCATGATCTGATTCTTCATCTTGTCCTAACGATGAACCAAACTAGTTAGTTTGAAACACTCCAAAAAATGAATTTTGATGTGATTATCCCTGAAACAAGAAACTAGACATAGATCACAAAATCCTAAATTCAATCAAGACATTTTTTAATAGTTTAAATTGTTATTCAATTAAGTTGTTTTTATACCTCTTTCAATGGTACTCTACATACTAGCATTTTCCCTTCTAAGTAGTTTTGCAAGTTTAATCTCCTTTCACTGGGGCAAATGTCAGTGTTAAGACTATAGCTATCAATGAGCTATTATAATTTGACGACATTGCCCGTGTTCTTACTAAATTTTCTTTATTTTTTATTTGTACCTCCTAGGGTTACAACCAAGACGTTATGTCTGATTATTAGAACCCCTTGAGCTAGGTTGGTCATATCATTACCAAAAAATTGATGTTGTTTTGTAAATGTATAAGGAATATGTGACTGTGTCATTTATGATTGCAACTTTGCCGCCTTGCAGAATTATTTTTGTTTAATTTCCCTCTGAAACCCAACATAAAGAGTTTTTATTTACAATGTGTGTAACTTTCTTCCAATAGTGTTTAATACTTATGAGGGCTTCAATATATTATACATTATCTAGGTGTACATTTGGATTATTCCTTGTTGCTTATGCATATTCCAAAACCATGTTATTTTTCTTTTAAGATAAAAGGTTCTATTTTCTGAAAGTTTTTCCAAAACATTACACATTCTACTAGTAACTACACTTTTTATTAAATGTTTAGAACACAAGTATCTCTCTTATGTATTCTATTTTCTTTCTATCCAGATGTTATAGCATAAAAATATTTTTTTGTTCTTTCCAATGATGGGTATTATTGTAAAGGTTTACTTAGTGTTCTTGTGCATTCTATTTTCTTTCTATCCAGATGTTATAGCATAAGAATATCATTTTTTTTCTTTCCAATGATGGGTATTATTGTAAAGGTTTACTTACACAAAACAATTCTATTTGTTTTCATTATTTGTCTATGATAATGCTATTAATTTTTATCTAACTCTCTATACTATTGCACTGCATTCTTCAAGAAATATATATCCTCTCTACTCATAAAAAATGTGCTAATTTTTTTTTTAAAGAAAATAATCAAATTACAGAAAAGTTATGCAGATTAATAGACACTTTCTTTTTTTATTTTGCAATTTGTTTCAATATATATATATATATATATATATATCTAGAAAACCAAATGCAACCTATTCCAAGGCGTTTCGTCCTCCTTCAAGACCTATTTCTTAGAGTTAAAAATTGTGACTTTTTCATATTGACAGACTTATAAATTCTCAATCAAAACCTTCGTAACTAATTGATCCAAGTCCAGGTGTGATGAAGGAGCCTTCCAAGACCTTTTACTTTCATGATGTGTTAAATTGCATTTTTAAAATAAAATCAATGAATACATCTGCATGCTGTAAAGAAGAGGAACATGACAATCATCAGCACATGAAATAACAAGATGTTGATAATGGAGTTCGTCCAGGAGGGACTACGTCTCCAGGCACCAATGTCAAGAAGGTGTAGGCCGCTACACTAAGTATTGTGAATAGTGGTGATGTACATAGAGGTGATGTTGTTATCATACAAGGAAAAATGCCCTCACACAGGAGTGGCTCCAAGAGATGTTCCACTACAAGAACTCTCAGTCAAGAAGGTCTCCTATCAGTGTGACACAAGCTCATGCATGATGAGCATCCTACCAACACTGCATAAAAGGGATCTCCTACAAACATACATGACGATAACATGAGTATCCAATCAACATAATGACAAAGGGATCTCAAACAAAACATGACGAATCATGACAAGAAGTACATCCACAAATGATTCGACATCACATCAAGCAGGAATCATGAAACAAGTACAAAAAAAGATCCCACATCAAACATCAAACAGGGATATGTGAAGCACAATCAATGGCAAAAGAAGTACATGAACATACTGCATATACCTCAGATGCAGGGGCCATCTAAAGAAAAGGATGTCAAACTACTAAAGTTGATCGTTCCATCAATCTCACAATGTCGAATTGCATGGAAATGACTACTCGCACATGAATGATACTCCACTTAGAAAAGTGGCTGAAAATAGAATGAGAAAATGGAAAGTTTGAATGCACCATCAAATTTGTGGCGTCGAATAGTGCAAAATCGACTGTCAAATTTCTGAATTCTAAGAAAGTGGAACTTTGGGGCTTAAGGAATCTTTTTGATTCCCCCTAAATTCCTTAAAGATTCCCTCCTTCGGGTCCCCTACAGATCGACTGCTCAGATCAGTAAATTGACTGCACCATCGGGTTCGTGTCACTAAGAGGTGTAAAATCGACATAAAATTTGTCTAATTTGGACACTACAAAAATTTCACCCTCCTAGAAATTTTGCCCAATCATGGTTCCACCTGCAATAAATTAATTAAAAAATTTATCATGTATCAATATTTTTGCCCACTCTCAGTTTCTCCATGTTGCCTGAGCGCACTGTGCAAATGAATTTTTATATAAACTTGTGGGCAGATTAACCAACAAATCAGTTTAGGTGGATTGGTAATAATAAGCATTAGTTAACGAGGGGTCAGGTGGGCAAACCCTGACCCTCTCATTTTAATACATTATTGTTTTTTAATAACTGTAATGTATTTTTTCTGGGAGTTGGGTTTGCGTTGGGCTGCTTGCCCCATACCCTCTGCATAAATTTCGGCTTTGTTGGTTTAATGGTGGCATTGTCTGGTTTGAATTAAAGTTTGTTGTGTTGTGACATGGGTGTATAAAAAGGTTGGTACGTAGCAAATGGGGCCGCCCGATGGGGGTCAGCCC